>JAMPIV010010953.1:0-673811 GCA_024509875.1 Oreohelix idahoensis
TAGTTGTTCGACCTTCCTTCCTTCTGTTCTTGACTTCGCATTGTCAGAGTGTATCTTCCACTTACGGCATTAAACGTAGTCTCATAGCAGATACTGCCGTAGCGGAGTGACGCGTTAGAGACTTCACTATACTAAATCCAGCTTCGAGAGATCGGGTGACCAGTTTCCTTCCTCGCCGCCTGTGCCTTCGCTAACGCAAGAGCACAGTCAGTTACCCATTTACAGACTGGAGCGTGGCGAAACCGTGTTTCGAACCTGGTACCTTTGCCGTGAGAGGCTAGCGCTCTGACCACTTTACCAATCGACGCTCTAAGTGTTGCTCAAAGTCAGTAAATTCAGACACATGAACATTTTTTTTTTTTTTTAAAGTTTGATGCAACGGAGAAACAAAGACAAATATATCAAATGACTGCTGCAGCTGCTCTCCAGCTGCTGGAGACAGTTGTACATCCAACAAAACTACAGCTGATATTTATCAGCTTTTTAAAATGATGTATCTTTTGCTATCTGTCAAGTAGGATCACTGTCTCAAGCACAGCAGAGGAGGGTCACAACGTGCGGAGTTGAGATTCATGAGAACATTTGCTGTGTCGATGTAGGGACATAATTAGAGACGAAGAAACAAGGAAGCCCAAGGGACCATATATATATATATATATATATATATATATATATATATATATATATATATATATATATATATATATATATATATATATATATATATATATATATATATATATATATATATATATATATATATATATATATATATAGAGAGAGAGAGAGAGAGAGAGAGAGAGGGGGGGGAGAGACAGAGAAAAGACATTGCAGTAGTTATCTCATGATAGTGCAGCTCAATTAGCAAATGTGTCGTTGGCGTTCAGCAGTAGAATATGTGACTTCATTGGGCAAGGGGGCGACCTGCAGGAGAATGGACTGAAGAAACATGGTCTGGCGGTAGCCAGGGCTAGACACATTCACAAGAATTGGTAGTGTGTATCTCCACGGCACTTCACGGCTGAAGTAGAAAGTGAAACGAAACTAGTTTAAAAAAAAAAAATTATTCATCATCATCGCCATTGTCGTCGTTTTCATCATCATCAAAATTTCCCTTCAGCTCCCATGGAACATAACCCTTCAGCACATTCACGCCGAGTTCTCTGTCAGTTGTCCTTCATGAATGAGTCAATCAATCACTACTCTTTAGATCCCCAAGGAGTATAGGCCTTCAACAAACACATGCCAAGTCTTCCTGTCACGTGCCATCAGCCCAGGTTCTTTCCACGTCGTCCTCATCATTTTCACCTCTGTTTCCAGCTCTCTTCTCCATGTGTTTTTTGGTCAACCTCCGCCTCTCTGTTGCTGGGAATGCCAGCACAAGGACTGCCTTGTAATGCTATCAACATGTTTCCTGAATGTGTGTCCTATCCATCGCCAGCGCCTTCTTATCTCTTGTCCTTCATGAAGATTATACAGTTTATTTCTTCGTATGTTTTATTTATTAGGTAGGTTAATGAACCGTGTTGTTGTTGTTGGAGTTTTCTGTCTTAATGTTTGCACATGATAGGGGTAGCCATTCCTATGCCCAGCCACGGCTATACATGCCTGATATTAATCTCCTGTTGGCGGGCAAGCGACACTTTTCAGGTTCACTCATGTACACATTGTACATGTTGAGATCCATAAGCCCTGTCACGTGTCTCACGTATTTTTCATTGTCTTAAGTTGGTATGTGGGAGGTATGCTTTGTCAGGTTCAACTGCAAACGGAGGAGGCACAAGCTTGAATTTGTGTGCAGAAGGTGGGAGGTGTGTGTGAATGAGAAAAATACGGGAGAGCAGGTTGGAGAATGAAAGAGGAGCACCAGAGAATTACAGAGAAAGAGAAATGATTGACCATCTGCAATTTTGGAAGTTTGTCCTTTCTTTTTGTTAAAAAAGGGGATAAATGTAATTTTTATTTATCATGCACGGAGGCTTGTGGTCAGTGGTGTATGCCTTCCAGGGAGGCAAAGGATATGGATCGATTGGTGAAATAGATAAACCTCCTTTTCCCCTGGTGTTTGTCTGGTTCTGTCTGTTCCACATTGGTGATCTTGTCATTAGTTCCACATTGGTGATCTTGTCATTAGTTCCACATTGGTGATCTTGTCATTAGTTCCACATTGGTGATCTTGTCATTAGTTCCACATTGGTGATCTTGTCATTAGTTCCACATTGGTGATCTTGTCATTAGTTCCACATTGGTGATCTTGTCATTAGTTCCACATTGGTGATCTTGTCTTACCATTACAAACCTTCCATTCTGCACAAGCGTTATAAAAGTCTGTATCTGTCTGGTTGTCATTATTGTTGTGCTCCATGTTTCACAGCCATACAATAGGACGGACTTGACATTTCAGTTGAAAGTTTGTTTGTGTGTGTGTTCACTTCCATATATGTCCGAGTGCAGTGAAAACTCGTCTTCACACTCAGACAGCTGAGTGAAAAAGGCCCTTGAGTATAAGAGTGAGATGCATCTTTGTTTCATAGATCTGGAAAAGGCGTTTGACAGGGTCCCCTGGAGCAAACTTTGGGACTGTTTGGCAAGGAAGAATATTCCAGCACCTCTGATTCATGCTATACAGAGCTTCTACAAGTCTTGCAGAAATTATGTGAGGACAGCAAATCATAAATCAGAAGAGTTCAGGACCACCACTGGTGTAAGACAAGGTGATATCCTGTCACCTTACCTCTTCATACTCCTTATGGACGATGTCATCAAGGCATGTAAGGAGAGAACAAGAAAGTATTCAGTGGGGTACTGGAAGATGACACAGGTCTATATTTCGGAGCTGGCATTTGCTGATGATGTTACCCTGATTGCTAAATCAGAGGCACATCTCCAATCCAACCTGCAAGTCTGGAAGGAAGAGCTGGAGAAGAGAAGGATGGTCATAAGCAGCTCTAACACAAAATCCATGGTGATATCACGAGAAGAAAGAAGACATCAGATTAAGCTGGGAGAACAGGTCCTGGAGCAGGTTGACCACTTTAAATACCTCGGAGCTATTATAGACCGAAAGGGAGGCATCAAAGAAGAGTTGGCCACTCGAAAAGCAGCAGCTGGGAGACTTTTTCAGGCCATAAATCGAGGATTCCTCAGCAGGAGAGAGGTTGGTAAGAAAACGAAGATGGCTGTATACCGCTCCACCTATGTCCCAGTCTTGACATATGGATGCGAGTCATGGGCAATGACTACAACCCATAAAAGCCAGATCCAAACCTCAGAAATGAGGTATCTGAGGAAGGTGGTTGAAGTAACAAGAAGAGACATGGTATGCAACCAGATGATACGTCAAGGCCTTAAATCCTACCCCCTGCAGACCCAAGTAGAACAGTCCCAAATAAGATGGTTTGGCCATGTCTGCAGAATGGGAGAAGATCGGATACCACGACAAGCATGGGAAACAAAGAGCCAAGGATCAAGACCCCGAGGACGACCCAGAGTCCGCTGGGAGGACAACATTAGACAATCTTTGAAGGACCGAGGACTAGAATGGAACCAGGCCAGGAGGAAGACAACCGATAGGATAGTCTGGCGCTCTCTCTTCCAAACCTCTACACCTCACGGTAGAAGGGGAACGACTAAGTAAGTAAGTAAGTAAGTGTTAACTTCCATATATTTCCCAGTGCAGTGAAAACTCGTCTTGCCATTTGTGTTCTTATTTTTAATACCATTATCATTTCCTTCAGTTTTGTCTATATTAAACTTTGCTATCAGAATAGTACAAATATTTTTGACTTAATATTATTTATGTTTGTGTTTTCTGTTTATCCCCCAGACCATTTAGTTGCACATGGACGCATGAACGAGCGGGAGGCCAGGAAGAAGTTCAGACAGATTGTCTCGGCCGTTGCCTACTGCCACAGTCATAGCATCGTCCACAGAGACCTGAAGGCTGAAAATTTGTTACTGGATGCAAACTTAAATATAAAAATTGCCGGTGAGTTTTTATTTGGCTTGATTTGTCTCAGTGTGACCTTGTACCAAAACATGACTGTCATCAGATCTGACCATTTGTCCCAGTGTGACCTTGTACCAAAAACATGACTGTCATCAGATCTGACCATTTGTTTCAGGAATAGTCTTTAAGTTCTCCAGTAAAGGTGGTCCCCGTAGCAGATACTGCCTTAGAGGAGTGTAGTGTTAGAGAATTCAGTATACTAGGTCTCATCATTATGGGGGGCGGGGGGGGGGGGGGGGGGGGAGGAAGGGGGGGGGGGACCAGTTCCCTTCCTCGCTGCCGTTGTCTTCCCTAATCCAAGAACAGAGTCAGGTACACATTTACAGGTGGATGGACTGGAGAAGAGATGCTACCAGATTTTGAAACCGGAACCTGGTAACTTTGCCGTGACCAGCAAGTGCCCTGACCACTCACCCAATTTAGCTACTATGATAACAGGTCATAATTCAATGAGTTCTGTTGTTTTTGTTTTTTTTTTTGTTTTTTTGTTGAAGCCCTCACACTGTCCTGTATCTCTTTTTCCTCCTTTTATTTGTTCTGTCTTCCATGTCAGATACACAGTCACCATTACACACATGCCCACACAAAAAAACATACAAACTGAAGTTATTACCAAAAAAAAAAGTAGGGGTAAGAATAGAATGTATCAGACTTCTAGTACTTTTATACCCTTTGTTCTGCTTCTTATGGAGCATGAAGACACCATGTAGCTGGTTGTTTGCAGGAAGCCTGCATCAAAGCATTAATGTGCTCCTACTGTGGTGGGTTATTTAGCAGTTAGTTTAACATTATGTGGTGTCCAGCCTCGTGCACAAGCTCACGTTAATCACCTTTTATGATATACCTGAAGCAGCAATACTCTTCGTTATGGCTGGGAGTGATTTACAAAAATCTTCATCGATTAATCAAATTTCTTTAATCGAATGTTAATCGATTAATTTTCAACAATTTGAAAAGTTATAAAAAAATCATAAATAACATTTTTTGTTAAATCACTCAGGACTTTGTTTTACTTATTGTACGGCAACATCGTCCTGATGATATAATGAAAATATTGAAAAGTTACAACCAAACAATTTATTATTATTAACCATGCTTACCAAATTCCTTACCACAGACCTCTAACATAGCAAAGGCTGTCACTTTTAAGCATAAACATTGTTAAAAATGAAATAATCGATTAAAATTAGTTTTATTATTTAATCGATTAAATTTTTCAGCTGATAAATTAATCAGTTAATCGTTAAAGATCCCAGCCATACTTGTTATCTATCTTTGTCTCATCAGAGACCCACAGTAACTACTGCACAGTGTTGTACCCACCATTTATATATTATATAATATTATATATGCTCTGATATTTGAGCTTTATTAATATACAACTTTATTCACAGTGTTGTACCCACCATTTATATATTATATAATATTATATATGCTCTGATATTTGAGCTTTATTAATATACAACTTTATTCGCAGTGTTGTACCCACCATTTATATATTATATAATATTATATATGCTCTGATATTTGAGCTTTATTAATATACAACTTTATTCGCAGTGTTGTACCCACCATTTATATTATTATATATTGATATAATATTATATTGCTCTGATATTTGAGCTTTATTAATATACAACTTTATTCGCAGTGTTGTACCCACCATTTATATATTATATAATATTATATATGCTCTGATATTTGAGCTTTATTAATATACAACTTTATTCGCAGTGTTGTACCCACCATTTATATATTATATAATATTATATATGCTCTGATATTTGAGCTTTATTAATATACAACTTTATTCGCAGTGTTGTACCCACCATATTATATATTATATGCTCTAATATTAATATATATTGCTCTGATATTTGAGCTTTATTAATATACAACTTTATTCGCAGTGTTGTACCCACAATTTATATATTATATATAATATTATATATGCTCTGATATTTGAGCTTTATTAATATACAACTTTATTCGCAGTGTTGTACCCACCATTTATATATTATATAATATTATATATGCTCTGATATTTGAGCTTTATTAATATACAACTTTATTCGCAGTGTTGTACCCACCATATATAATATTATATAATATATTATATATGCTCTGATATTTGAGCTTTATTAATATACAACTTTATTCGCAGTGTTGTACCCACCATTTATATATTATATAATATTATATATGCTCTGATATTTGAGCTTTATTAATATACAACTTTATTCGCAGTGTTGTACCCACCATTTATATATTATATATGCTCTGATATTTGAGCTTTATTAATATACAACTTTATTCGCAGTGTTGTACCCACCATTTATATATTATATAATATTATATATGCTCTGATATTTGAGCTTTATTAATATACAACTTTATTCGCAGTGTTGTACCCACCATTTATATTATATAATATTATTATTTGAGATTTATTAATATACAACTTTATTCGCAGTGTTGTACCCACCATTTATATATTATATAATATTATATATGCTCTGATATTTGAGCTTTATTAATATACAACTTTATTCGCAGTGTTGTACCCACCATTTATATATAATATTATATAATATTATATATGCTCTGTTATTTGAGCTTTATTAATATACAACTTTATTCGCAGTGTTGTACCCACTATTTATATATTAATATTATATGCTCTGATATTTTAGCTTTATTAATATACAACTTTATTCGCAGTGTTGTACCCACCATTTATATATTATATAATATTATATATGCTCTGATATTTGAGCTTTATTAATATACAACTTTATTCGCAGTGTTGTACCCACCATTTATATATTATATAATATTATATATGCTCTGATATTTGAGCTTTATTAATATACAACTTTATTCGCAGTGTTGTACCCACCATTTTATATATTAATATATGATATTTGAGCTCTGATATTGAGATTTATTAATATACAACTTTATTCGCAGTGTTGTACCCACCATTTATATATATTATATAATATTATATATGCTCTGATATTTGAGCTTTATTAATATACAACTTTATTCGCAGTGTTGTACCCACCATTTATATATTATATAATATTATATATGCTCTGATATTTGAGCTTTATTAATATACAACTTTATTCGCAGTGTTGTACCCCCACCATATTTTATATATTATATATTATATTATATATGCTCTGATATTTGAGCTTTATTAATATACAACTTTATTCGCAGTGTTGTACCCACCATTTATATATTATATAATATTATATATGCTCTGATATATTATATAATATTATATATGCTCTGATATTTGAGCTTTATTAATATACAACTTTATTCGCAGTGTTGTACCCACCATTTATATATTATATAATATTATATATGCTCTGATATTTGAGCTTTATTAATTACAATTAATCGCAGTGTTGTACCCACAATATTTATATTCTCAGTGTATGTCGCAGTGTTGTACCCACCATTTATATATTATATAATATTATATATGCTCTGATATTTGAGCTTTATTAATATACAACTTTATTCGCAGTGTTGTACCCACCATTTATATATTATATAATATTATATATGCTCTGATATTTGAGCTTTATTAATATACAACTTTATTCGCAGTGTTGTACCCACCATTTATATATTATATATATAATATTATATATGCTCTGATATTTGAGCTTTATTAATATACAACTTTATTCGCAGTGTTGTACCCACCATTTATATATTATATAATATTATATATGCTCTGATATTTGAGCTTTATTAATATACAACTTTATTCGCAGTGTTGTACCCACCATTTATATATTATATAATATTATATATGCTCTGATATTTGAGCTTTATTAATATACAACTTTATTCGCAGTGTTGTACCCACCATTTATATATTATATAATATTATATATGCTCTGATATTTGAGATTTATTAATATACAACTTTATTCGCAGTGTTGTACCCACCATTTATTTCAGACTTTGGTTTTAGTAACTTCTTCACCCCTGACTCCCCCTTGAAGACATGGTGTGGGAGCCCGCCATATGCAGCGCCCGAACTGTTTGAAGGAGTCGAATATGATGCCCCCAAGGTGGATGTGTGGGTGAGTACACTTGTCAGTTACCAACCAACCCCCCCTATATTTTCACATACGCCTTAAGGACAGGACGCTTAAGGACAGGAGGCGTAAGGACAGGACATATGAATAATGAGGCAGTGAGTGTATAATTTTCACATGAGCAGAAAATTGATTTCCAAGTCTGGCTTGCCAATTTGCTTAAGTATAATGTCAGCATTGTACTCAGCAGGGAGTCATCAGCTCCTACGTACGCCCATAGGCAACTTGACATGTAGTAAACAGTGTTCAGTGTTGCCATTCCAGATCCAATCCTTTAATTTGTAGTCCTGAGTATGTGGCATGTTTGCTCTTTTACTTTCTTCATTAACTTATGCAAGATTTCTTCTCTCTTTCCCCCCTCTACCCCCCCTCCCAGTTCTGTAAAGAAAACAAGTTGACCGCCCACAGTGCAATGATATTGATTGTTTGCTTCAGTGTTCTTTAGATTGAAGATGGTAGATACATTAGAACTATATAACGGTGATGAAATATAAAGCAGACAATAATGTTCATAAGAGTGAAGACGGTAAATACGTTAAAACTATATAACATTGTTCGCTTCGTTGTTTATAAGAGTGAAGACGGTAAATACATTAGAACTATAAAACATATTGTTTGCTTCGTTGTTTATAAGAGTGAAGATGGTAAATACATTAGAACTATAAAACACATTGTTCGCTTCGTTGTTTATAAGAGTGAAGATGGTAAATACAATAAAACTATATAAAACATTGTTCGCTTCGTTGTTTATAAGAGTGAAGATGGTAAATTCATTAGAACTATATAACACATTGTTCGCTTTGTTGTTTATAAGTGAAGATGGTAAATACATTAGAACTATATAACACATTGTTCGCTTTGTTGTTTATAAGAGTGAAGATGGTAAATACATTAGAACTAGTATAACACATTGTTCGCTTTGTTGTTTATAAGAGTGAAGATGGTAAATGTATTAGAACTATAAAACACATTGTTCACTTCATTGTTTATAAGAGTGAAGACGGCAAACTTCTTGGAGATTATTGAAATAGAAAAATTTACATTTGTATCTTGAAAGTCATACTTCCTCTATCATGGGAATCACAGAAAGAAGTAAGAAAAACATACACCCTAATGTCTTAGAGGTCACAGAAATAGGAAAATATAGTCTTT
Source organism: Oreohelix idahoensis (assembly GCA_024509875.1). Taxonomy (NCBI): domain Eukaryota; kingdom Metazoa; phylum Mollusca; class Gastropoda; order Stylommatophora; family Oreohelicidae; genus Oreohelix; species Oreohelix idahoensis. The sequence continues at coordinate 9,289 of JAMPIV010010953.1, forward strand.
ATCTTGACATTGGAATCGCAGAAGAAAGTACCCCTCTTGAAAGTCATAGAAAGAAGGTAATGATACATAGTATGTTAGTCATCATGATCATTAGGTGCCATCTCCACATCAAAGGTCAACTGCAGTGGATCTCGCAACGTCTTCTGTCTCTTGTCTTAATGGTGCACTCTGACAGAATCTTTCCTGTCCATCTCTTCCCACTTACAGCACTGTCTTCCTCTTGCATGTTTGCCTTCAATTCATCCTTCTATTATGGTTTTCATTAAGGTGTTGTCTTTTTACATGGCTAAAATATTGTAGCTGTCTAATTTTGATCTCCTTCATTAATTCTCTTTTCATTCCTAGGTTTTCAAGGACCTCTTTATTTGCTTTCTTACCTTTCCATGAGACGTGCCCCATTCTTCTATATTTCCACTTCTCAAAGACCTCAATTCTTTCTTCCAATAGTTTGTTCATTGTCCATGTTTCTACATCATACAATAATGAGGAATGTATATATAGCATTTGATGATTCTCAGTTTGACTTTGTGAGTTAGTTGTTTTAGTTTAGATGTTAGTATCTGTCTCATGTTGTTGAATGTAGCTTTGGCCATTCCTATTCTCTTCTTGACTTCATCAAATGTTAGTCACCAAATTGTATAACAGGTTAGGTGCATCCACTGACATTAAAATATGAGTAAGTCATTATTTGAAATTAGTAAGATATCTTATTTTTGACTAATCAGTTCACTGCTTGATTGATAATTTTCTTCACAGAGTCTGGGTGTGGTTCTCTATGTATTAGTTTGTGGAGCTCTCCCATTTGATGGCAGCACACTTCAAAGTCTACGGAACCGAGTTTTAGCTGGGAAATACCGGGTTCCATTTTATATGTCCAGAGGTGGGTGTGATAGTTGTCTTGTGCTGACAATTTCAGACATTCCAACAGAAACTGCCTTTGCCTGTTCATACTTTTAGACACATAATTTCGGTACCAGTTTCATGGGTTGTGGTGAGAACATATGGGTTAACTTGTGTTTGAACACGGCCTCGACAGAAGTCAGACACCTGTTGTGTTTGAAACTATTTTTGTTTTAAACGCAGTTTCTACTATGTAAAATTAGATTACTAGCTGAAAAAAGGTGGGCTGCTCCTGTTTAAACTAGAGCCTATTTAAATATTGAAAGATAGTTTAAAAAGGTCAGGATTTTATAGCAGGATGTATTTACAGTAAAATGTATATGCTAATAGCAGGGCTGAAAGGGGTAAGTCAAAAGTAAACTATATATCTGGAAATTTGGGCATGTAGGGAGGCTTGGAATGATGTTTGGAGCATTCATTGTTAGCATTCACATGGAAAGGAGAATTAGGGACAGGCATGAAGGGGATAAAGAAGATATGGGAAGACCGTAAGCTGATGGCATGGGACAGGAAGACTTGGCATAAATTTGTTGAAGGACTATTCTCTCTGTGGTGAATGATGGTGGTGATGACTTGTGAGCTTTGTTTGTACCATTTTTGTTTTTTATTACCAAGATATATTTTAAAAACAGTTACCCTTCATGCAGTGACACTTGACAGTATATATTTAGTAAAATTTTAGTTTGTGAGGGTCTGTGATGGGTCAAAGAAAGAATATTGGTACTGCTTCCTAAGGCATGTCGTACAAGGTGACTAATATGAGGTTGTGCTTGAGGCTGTCAGCTTCATCATGTAAAACAGATTGCTACAGAACCGACAGCTGCAAGGGCATGTGAATGCTTTGGTGCGGGGTTCTTGCAAGGAGACCAGCTGTAGTGGTGGCTCCATGCTCCATAAGGTGCGATAAGGACAATGATACTTACTTACTTAGTCGTTCCCCTTCTACCGTGAGGTGTAGATGTTTGGAAGAGAGAGCGCCAGACCATCCTATCGGCTGTCTTCCTCCTGGCCTGGTTGCATTCTAGTGCTCGGTCCTTCAAAGATTGTCTAATGTTGTCCTTCCAGCAGACTCTGGGTCGTCCTGGAGGTCTGGATCCTTGGCTCTTAGTTTCTAATGCTTGTCGTGGTAGCCGATCTTCTCCCATTCTGCAGACATGGCCAAACCATCTTAGTTGGAACTGTTCTACTTGGGTCTGCAGGGGGTGGGATTTTAAGCTTTGACGTATTGTCTGGTTGCGGACCATGTCTCTTCTTGTTACTTCAACCACCTTCCTCAGATACCTCATTTCTAAGGTTTGGATCTGGCTTTTGTGGGTTGTAGTCATTGCCTATGACTCTCATCCATACGTCAAGACTGGGACACAGGTGAAGCGGAATGCAGCCATCTTCGTTTTCTTACCAACCTCTCTTGCTGAAGAATTCTCGATTTATGGCCTGAAAAAGTCTCCCAGCTGCTGCTTTTCGAGTGGCCAACTCTTCTTTGATGCCTCCCTTCCGGTCTATAACAGCTCCGAGGTATTTAAAGTGGTCGACTTGCCCCAGGACCTGTTCTCCCAGCTTAATCTAATGCCTTCTTCTTGTGATATCACCATGGATTTTGTTTTAGAACTGCTTATGACCATCCCTCTCTTCTGCAGCTCTTCCTTCCAGACTTAAAGGTTGGATTGGAGATGTGCCTCTGATTTAGCAACATCATCTGCAAATGCCAACTCTGAAATACAGCCCTGACTCATCTTCCAGTACCCCACTGAATACTTTCTTGTTCTCCTCTCCTTATATGCATTGATGACATCGTCCATGAGGAGTATGAAAAGATAAGGTGACAGGACAATGATGATGAATGAAATTTTAGGCACATTTTCAGGTCATTGTCTCTTCTCTCTTCCCAGATTGTGAAAACCTTATTAGCAACATGCTTGTCGTGGATTCAGCTAAACGTTATACCGTTTCTCAAATTGTTCGGCATCCTTGGATGCATGCGGGCTTGGATGATGCTGAGAGCGACAACGACTTGCTGCTGGAGGAGCATGTGGGAGAGGATGAGAAGACTGTATCTGTTGATACAGAACTGGGCCAGCAGATTCTGAGGCATATGACAAGCCTTGGGCTGGATAGTGACTCCATTATTAGGGTACAGTTATTTACCTTATCTCTGGATTATAAGCTTTGTTTATTAACTGCCTTTTCGGGCTCAGAGCATCTGCTTGTACTTTACTGATTAGTATAAAAATTCTTTTACAGATTACTATAAAAATTCTTTGTGTGTACCGTATTTTGTGACTAGATTTGCTCATATAATTGTTAGAGAGACAGATGATCTTATTTGCAAAAGACCAAAGTAAAGTTGATCTTGGCTCAAAAATGGGTTACGTGAATAGTGACAGATTTTGTCAAAAGTCTGACCCTGTGACTTGTTGATAAAAATGATAATTAAGCAAGGACTTTGCTTACATTTGTAAGCTATAGAAATAATCACATGCTAATATGTGATGGGATGAATGGTATTTGGAGCAAAAGAGCAATTTTTGAATTGACTGATTCTATAACTTTTGCTTGGCTACACTTCACACTATTCCATCTGAGCCTTTGCTATCATAGGAGCCCCCCATTTTCTCTTTAGTCAGTTTTCTCACATAGTGAAATCAGCACTTTTCCTAAGGATTTTCTTCTTGTGTGGACATTCATCTTCTTCTTTTTGGACTTTATCCTCGTCCTAATTGGACTTTTCTTGGCCTTCGTATGTGTTATATATATATATATTGCAGTTTGTCAAATTTTTACCTTAGGCTGTTGTGTTCGTATATGCATGGTGGAGAAACTGTACAATAAACATGTCCATAAAACTAACAGGGTTCTTTTCCAGAAGGTGCTTTTATTTCATCTCCCGCTGAAGTGAAAGGTAAAGCAGAGTTTTACTCTCCTGATAATTTTAAGCAGAAATTGAACAACTTGACTACTTTAATTCTTTGACTCCGCAATTATTTTCCACCCTGTGCCGTAATTTTAGTTCATGATAGACTAAAAACAACACTCTGAGCGTTGTTTCGGCACGGGTGTCAGATCTGACCACTGCTCTGAGCGTTGTTCCAGAGTCAAAGAGTTAAGTGTTTTAGCAGGAGGAAAAAAAAAGAGACATTAGAAACATTGGTAGCCAACATTCACACTGTAGAGGTGTGGTTTTGGTTTTATGGATCATCTATCAGTGCTTTGATCTCCTCCCTTAGATCACACAAGAAGGATCTCAGCACAGTGCACGAACTCTGTAGCACTGGCGAGGATCCCAATGTGTGTATACAGGAATCACACATTCTATAAATATTTTTGGTGTGGTTAGGTTTTGCTTAATTTTGTTAATTTTGCCAGAAACAGCCGTATGTCCTACTCTTTACGATTTCCAACTGCAGAGGAATTTTTTAATATATGGAACTTGCACATGGGACTTCCTATTTTTTCGCCCTAATCCGAGAAGGCTAGGCATACGATTTCACTACCCATGAGATCAGGGGAAGGTATGACATCATTAGGACTCACTGGTTCTGATAAAATTTCCATTAAATATATTCCCTGAACTGGGAGTCGAACCAGGTACCTTTAGAATTAGAGGCGGATGCCATACCTCTTAGCCACTCCGACCTCTACATTGGAGAGGAAATGTGATAATGATAAATTTGTCAATGTTTTTATTCTGAAGACACAACTTGTGGTGATCGGTGGCTTGATAGAAGGATTAATTATTGTCTGTTACTATTTATTAATCAGCTACATACACATTTTTGTATTATCCAACTTTTATAAAGGTAATGGATCCCATTACACGCCCATTGAGGCATATAGGGAATATGATGTTAGGCCCATATTTTCTTGACCATTAGCACACTAGGGGTGATGTGGTTCGCATCAAGCCAGCTGCCTTAACCTTCCCAGAGTTGCTCTGGTACCCACTTCCATAAGGCTGGGTTGACCCCGAGCCGTTTGCAGTCTAAAAATATCCCACCTCAACTGGGGATCAAACAAGGACCGCCGCGCTGGGAAACCTGTGCACTAACCACTGAGCTACCGCAGTTCTTTTATAGTACCAGACTTTTATACGTCTGCTACTTATCATCTTCACACTTGAGCTCTCTGAGAAGATTGGCCTTCCAAAAGTTCATGGCCAGCCTTCCTGGCCTGTGCCATCTGTTCTAAGTCTTTCCATGTTTTTTTTTTATTTGTTTGGTGTCTGTCTCCAGCTCCCATCTGCTTGTGTTTTTGTGTCACTGTCTACCTCAGTTACCCAGGGAATCCCAGAACAAAGTCTGCCATATAATGCTGTCATCTTGTTTCTGTTTGGCTGTTGCTAGGAGAGGTAGAGGAAGACCAAAGAACACACGGAGAAGATACGTGGAACAACATCTTAAGATGATGGCACGGGACAGGAAGACGTGGCATAAGTTTGATGACGGCCTGTGCTGCATGAGAGGCTGAAGAATGATAATGATGATCAGACTTTTTCTGTTTGTGTCTGCTATCCAATACCAACATCGTCTTGTCACCTTTTTTTTTCCCACATGCGTTTGTCTGGCATTATTGCAAAACATTCATGTAATTTACCAGTTACTGCAGTCATTGTTGCTGCAAAATTTAGACTATAAACTTTCTTTTGCAGTCGGTGGAGTCCAACAGCTTTGATCATCAGAGTGCCATCTACCACCTCCTGGCTGATAAATTCAGAAAACATCCCCGAGCCATGGTTTCCAGATCAAGCCCGGCCCCAACAGCACCTCTTCCCATAGTCACAAGAACAGAGAGGAGGTCTAGTATAACTACAGGCATAGGTGAGGATGTGTAGAACAACATACTTTTCATTGAATAACAATATCATTTTTTTAATGGGCAGAAGAGTGCTTTTATTAATTAAAACTTGTAATGAGACAAATAGCTGAACAGAATGGGGCATACCCGGACATTTCTGGAAGACCCTTGTAGAAGTTCCTTAAATGAACCTAGCTTTCAAAGGTTTGAGAACTGGGCATTCTGTCCATCGAAGTAATTGTGTACAGGTAGTTATTTGTTTATACATGACATATGCTACGTTCCCGAGACCCTTGCGTAAACAGTAATCACGAAATTGGAACATGATTTTCTCATTCAAATGCATGTAAAGTAAGAGGGATGTGTTCTACCAGTGCTGTACATAATTTAAAAAAAAAACCAAAAAAAAACGCATGTAATAATAAACAGTTTCATTAACACATACCATTCATATTAAGTACATATACAGCATTGACAAATTATTGAATATCGGCAGGGGCAGAACCATTAACTTCATCAGTGATCGCCATAGTTAATTTATTAATTTCATTACTTATATTAAGTGACAATAAAAACTACACAATTTAGCATCTGTTAGTTCAATCTATATGAAATACGCACGTATACTAGCAGTGACGAAGCACGGAGCACTTAGTTCGAGGTCTGTACAGCAAGACTGAAAGCTGTAAAATGTCTTCATATCAGGTCACGTAACTTCGAGTTTGGCGCGTAAATAAAACAAAAATGCCTAAAAATTGGGTCGCATTAGTTTGATTTAGCACAAATGAAACTCGCATAAACAGAGAGCTACCTGTATTTGAATAAGAAGTACTTGTTTACTTGTGAGCGTCAATTGGCACAGTGGTTAGATCACTTGCTTCTTCAGGCAGTTACTTGTGAGCTAGGGAGGGCAAAGACAGCGAGGAAGCAAACTGGTAACCTCACTTTGCATTGCTTAGACCTAGTATAGCGAAAGCTCTAACAGTTCTCTCCTCTGCAGCAGTATCTGCTATCATCATCATTTTCCTTTATGCTCCTCATGGAGCATGGAACAGGTCCCCTTTCAGGAAGCCTGCACCAAACATTCATGTGCTCTTGTCGTGGTGGTTTCCATGGCAGCGTCACATGCTTGAGGGTGCAGTAGTCCTATTTTATCTTTCTCACTTCAGAGACCTCTTTGAACTACACGGGACAGTATCTGCTGTGGGACCACCTTTTCCTCTTACTTATTGACTTTGAGCACGTTACTGTCACTATATCACAGGGACTTCACTCTAGCTGACCAAAGTTTGAAGCAGTTGTCTTGCTTGCCCAATTCTTTCTGATGAAACTGAATTCAGTGTGTTGATGTTTACTGACTTGTTACTAGTCCAGTTGATTTTTAAAGACATAGCATTTGTAATGAAGGTTAACATAATTAATCATAACCAATAACTATTTATAATCAACACTTCAAAATGTAGCCAAGTTGAATGCGTCTAAGGATTGGACCACTTCCTCGTAACAAATACGACATTTATTTTCCACTTTTGGCTCCTATTAACGTAATTGCTGCACAGAAATATATATGTATCATACATGTTTACGGTTGTTACTGTTACTGTGCTCATCTATCAGGCCCTGGAAACACACAGGCAGGAATTCACTAACATAGAGAACCAAGTGAGCAGTCGTAAAAAAAAATTTTTTTGTTAACATTTCGTAGTATGCCTTGTCTTGTTAATGAAGTTGTATACTGTTGTTTTATTCTAGTGGAGAGAGTAGAAATTCCAGTAGAAGTTCACACTTCAGAAGCCTCATTACCTCATCCGGCATCTGCACCATCATCAACATCTTCTATATCATCAGTGCTGACATCCCACCTCAGTGCTTTAGCTGCTTTCCGTAGTCAGTATCCTCAGGTGAGTTTGTTAACTTTTTCATCTTGTCATCTTTGTTTCTCTTTTATTCATTATCAACATTTATCACAGAGTTCTTGCCAGTCTTGGAAATTTTAAATAAAGTCATTGAACATTTGCTACTTGCCATGGGTTACCATCTTAACTTTAGAATATGTGTCTATTTGTAATTAATTTTAAGTCATTTTTAACATCAAACAAAGTGTCCCGTAAGTGTAGTATCATAGTAATAATGCACTATTGACACATTTAACACATTAACTACCGAATTGAAAAACACACTGTGGCTGAATAAAATATTTTTCCCATTTTCATCCTGTAGGTGTTTGCACAAAGTAAGCTGTAGTTTTCGTAATTGTTTACATAATTTTATGAATTACACGTCATTTTAAAGATAAATGAATGTACTATTACAATAAGCATCATTTGTAACTCTAATATTGGTTGTTGCTATTTAACGGCCGTCTGATTGCCGAGGACTTGCAATATTTTCACAATTATAACTGCTTGCGCCCCATCTCTATCAAAATCACTATTTCAATCAATGTACACACCGTTTTCACTCTTGTCTTCGTCGCTAGATCTATCAGTCAATTGTTGAAACAAGTTCTAGCTTATTCAGCCGTTAGACGAGATGTACAAGCATTTTTTGTGGTCCTATCACTAGTTGCCACGGTAAACAGTTTTACACGATTTGGTAACTAACCCAAAACGCTGAAAAATATGAACATAATATCAATTTTCAAGTGTTCTACAACAACCATGCTTTGGGAATTGTTTTCCGATGGCAATTTAAAATCTCAAACCAGATCAGAAAGTGTTTCAGTACACTTTTATTCGTTTTATTACTAAAAATAGATTGACGCTCTGAGCGGCTCACGGTCCAAATGATAGGATTTCAAAAGCCGGTCCCACCGGCTCGCGGTAGTTAATGTGTTAACATCATTGCTTGTTTGCTTTCTGACTGGGTTATTACATCTGGATTTGTGCAGTAGGTAAAATTATGGACACATTGAGCAAGTTCTGGGAATAAAAGCTTTTATGTAGCCTTTAAAAATATTTTTTAAATTACCTTTTCTGTGATACCAAACTTCTCGGACACTCTGTAGGTTGATAACATCACAGTTGCTTTTATGAACAACATTTGGTTGTTATTAACATTGTCATCCATCATGTTGACACTACTGTTGATCTTTTTATCATCATCATCATTGCCAGTACCCTAAGTAAATAAATTAGGGGGCTGCTGTAAAAGGAAATAAATATGTGTGTATATGTATATATATCATGGCAAACACGGGACATTTCGGATTTTACCCTTTGTCAGCCACAGTTACAAAAGGCAACAAGGATGAGAAATATAGACAGGTTAAAGAAAAATAGACTCTGCAAACACGTAATATATATGAAATGTAACGACACAGGTGAAGAGCAATAATAAAGGAAGGAAAATACAAACTGAAAAAAAATGCCAATACAAGAAATTCAATAATCAATGAGAATCAAAAGCAGAAAATGGAATAAGAAAAGAAGAGGTCCTGCTATGATCTCTAAAAGATCCGGTGAAGCTATGAACACTGAGCACAATGGCATCAAATCATAAAACATGGTCTTGTTAACATCAGAATTAATGTATGTTTGTCATTAGTTTCACATATTTGTTTTTTCCCCCCTTTGTTTTAAATATGTGATAACATTGTAATTAATTAGCTTTAACACAGTAATCAGTTCTTTTGTTAGCATTGTTGTTAATTTTCACACTTTGATCACCACCTCAACTAGTACCGCATTTCTAATAATTTTGAGCATCTTTTTTTTAAAAACTATTTTGTCCATCAGCTGGAGGATAGCAATCAGTCAGACTCAGATGAAGAGCCATCACCTGAAGCACTTGCTCGCTACCTGGCCATGCGTCGCCATACGGTGGGCGTGGGGGACCCTCGGCATGAAGTCACAGATGATCTGAGGGTCAAACTGCCACCTTACTACCCCCTCATGCCTCAGCCTGTTACGTCTCCTTTCTTTCCAACCCCAGATGTGAACTTACCAGAGGTTAGCTTAGTTTTTTGTTTTTTTTTCTCTAAATGTGTCATTCAGCATGTCAGTATCCTTGGCTCCTTTGGGAGCGTAGGTCAGGGACCTACAGATTTTATTTTTCTTGTCTCAAGCCATTTTCTTCAGCTTTCCTCGGATATATTGTCTGTTCTTTTCATTTGTGTCTGGTATAATGCCGTTTCTGGGTCTTCGCCTCTTTGTTGAAGAAGATAGATGAAAAAAAGGACTTAAACAAATTTCATTAAAAGAGTCAAAAAGAGATGTTAAAAGAACTAGTGACAGCCAGATAAACAACGGAAAATGTCATTAACTGGAAATAACTTTACGAGCTCAGTGCGCTGAAGGTGCAGGAAATTCATGCCTTTATGCTGAAAACATTTTCATAAATGCTGAAATATGTTGTTTGTTGCTGAACCCTTGTTTTATTGGGGATTGAAAGGTAACAACATATCGAACTGAAAAAAAAAAAAAAATTTTGTTTTTCTGTAATTGATATGTCAATAACGCTGATATTCCTGGTTTAGTTTGGGAGAATCGGAGAGCTAAAACACATTAGTCCTGGAAGTATTTTTTCTGTGTGAACTGTTTTAATTATAATGTAAATGTATCTATTTTTTGTGTTCAAGAGTGTACCATTTATGATGAAAACACTTTTTCTATTCTGTAGTTGTTGTGTTAATCATTTATTTTTTAGTTTGGAAGAAATCGAGAGCTAAAACATATTAGTTCTGGAATGGTTTTTCCTGTTTGAACTGTTTTAATTATAAAGTAAATGTTTCTGTTATTTGTGTCCAAGAGTGTACCATTTATGATGAAAATACTTTATTTGTTGTGTTAATCATTTATTTGTTTAGTTTAGGAGAAATGGAGAGCTAAAACATATTCTGGAAGGTTTTTTTCCTGTTAATTAACTTTTGTGTTGAATCAAATATGTCTTGTCTTTTTGTACCTAAGAGTTTGCCATTGATAATGACATGGACGTGTGTGAAAACACTCTGTTCTGTAATTGTTGTGTTAAAAATTTCTTTTTAAGTTTTTGAGAAATGGAGAGCTAAGATATATTGGTCCTAGAAGGTTTTATTTTTCTGGAAACTAACTTACTTTTACTTTTCTGGAAACTAACTTACTTTTACTTTTCTGGAAACTAACTTACTTTTCTGGAAACTAATTTACTTTTCTGGAAACTAACTTACTTTTACTTTTCTGGAAACTAACTTACTTTTACTTTTCTGGAAACTAACTTACTTTTCTGGAAACTAACTTACTTTTACTTTTCTGGAAACTAACTTACTTTTACTTTTCTGGAAACTAATTTACTTTTCTGGAAACTAATTTACTTTTACTTTTCTGGAAACTAATTTACTTTTACTTTTCTGGAAACTAATTTACTTTTACTTTTCTGGAAACTAACTTACTTTTACTTTTCTGGAAACTAACTTACTTTTACTTTTCTGGAAACTAACTTACTTTTACTTTTCTGGAAACTAACTTACTTTTACTTTTCTGGAAACTAATTTACTTTTCTGGAAACTAATTTACTTTTACTTTTCTGGAAACTAATTTACTTTTACTTTTCTGGAAACTAACTTACTTTTACTTTTCTGGAAACTAACTTACTTTTACTTTTCTGGAAACTAACTTACTTTTACTTTTCTGGAAACTAATTTACTTTTCTGGAAACTAATTTACTTTTACTTTTCTGGAAACTAATTTACTTTTACTTTTCTGGAAACTAACTTACTTTTACTTTTCTGGAAACTAACTTACTTTTACTTTTCTGGAAACTAACTTACTTTTACTTTTCTGGAAACTAATTTACTTTTCTGGAAACTAACTTACTTTTACTTTTCTGGAAACTAATTTACTTTTACTTTTCTGGAAACTAACTTACTTTTACTTTTCTGGAAACTAACTTACTTTTACTTTTCTGGAAACTAACTTACTTTTACTTTTCTGGAAACTAACTTACTTTTACTTTTCTGGAAACTAACTTACTTTTACTTTTCTGGAAACTAACTTACTTTTACTTTTCTGGAAACTAATTTACTTTTCTGGAAACTAACTTACTTTTACTTTTCTGGAAACTAACTTACTTTTACTTTTCTGGAAACTAATTTACTTTTACTTTTCTGGAAACTAATTTACTTTTCTGGAAACTAACTTACTTTTACTTTTCTGGAAACTAACTTACTTTTACTTTTCTGGAAACTAACTTACTTTTACTTTTCTGGAAACTAATTTACTTTTCTGGAAACTAATTTACTTTTACTTTTCTGGAAACTAATTTACTTTTACTTTTCTGGAAACTAACTTACTTTTACTTTTCTGGAAACTAACTTACTTTTACTTTTCTGGAAACTAACTTACTTTTACTTTTCTGGAAACTAACTTACTTTTACTTTTCTGGAAACTAACTTACTTTTACTTTTCTGGAAACTAATTTACTTTTCTGGAAACTAACTTACTTTTACTTTTCTGGAAACTAACTTACTTTTACTTTGTCGGTCTATTCCTGCTTGGTAGGTAGCTGAAGCTTGCATTCTTGAGCCTAGTTTGTTGCACTGGCTGCTGTGAGGCAGTGTTGTTTAAGGATTTCTGTGATGAGCCTAGTTTGTTGCACTGGCTGCTGTGAGGCAGTGTTGTTTAAGGATTTCTGTGATGAGCCTAGTTTGTTGCACTGGCTGCTGTGAGGCAGTGTTGTTTAAGGATTTCTGTGATGAGCCTAGTTTGTTGCACTGGCTGCTGTGAGGCAGTGTCGTTTAAGGATTTCTGTGATGAGCCTAGTTTGTTGCACTGGCTGCTGTGAGGCAGTGTCGTTTAAGGATTTCTGTGTTGAGCCTAGTTTGTTGCACTGCCTGATGTGAGGCAGTGTCGTTTAAGGATTTCTGTGATGAGCCTAGTTTGTTGTACTGGCTGCTGTGAGGCAGTGTCGTTTAAAGATTTCTGTGATGAGCCTAGTTTGTTGTACTGGCTGCTGTGAGGCAGTGTCGTTTAAGGATTTCTGTGATGAGCCTAGTTTGTTGCACTGGCTGCTGTGAGGCAGTGTTGTTTAAGGATTTCTGTGATGAGCCTAGTTTGTTGCACTGGCTGCTGTGAGGCAGTGTTGTTTAAGGATTTCTGTGATGAGCCTAGTTTGTTGCACTGGCTGCTGTGAGGCAGTGTTGTTTAAGGATTTCTGTGATGAGCCTAGTTTGTTGCACTGGCTGCTGTGAGTAGTGTCGTTTAAGAATTTCTGTGATGAGCCTAGTTTGTTGCACTGGCTGCTGTGAGGCAGTGTCGTTTAAGGATTTCTGTGATGTCTATCTGTCTCTTGGTCTTCCCTGTGCCCTGAACTAGGTCTTATACTGTTTCACGTAGCCGAGCTCCATTCTCACAAGATGACCAACCACTTTATTTTCTGCCTCTTTATAAATTTGATGCAGGACGTAGTTCCTACAATTCTTTTTATGTAATTTTTTATTATAATTAACTGATGTATTTATAAAGCAGATGTTTCTGTTATTTGTATCTAAGAGTTGTGCCATTAATAATGGCATGGACACGTGTCAGAAACACTTAGTCTGTTCTGTAATTGTTGTGTTCTTAATAATTTCTTTTTTATTTTATTTTGGGAGAAATGGGGAACTAAAAGATATTAATTCTGAAAGGTTTTTCCCCCTTGTTAATTCACTTACTTAGTTTTATGGTCCATTCTTGCTGTGAAGCTTGGTGAGTAACTAAAGTTTGTGTTCTTGAGCCAAATGTGTCGCACTAACTGCTGTGAGGCAGTGTTTTTGAAGGATTTCTGTAATGTCTATCCGTCTGCCACTTGGTCTTCCCCCATTCCCAGAAACCAGGTCTTCTACAGTTGTAGTCGCGTAGTGATAGTGTATCAAACTTCATTCTCACGAGATGGCCAGACCACTTTTTTTCGGTGTCTACGAATTTGTTGTAGTTCCCCGTAGTTTTTCAGGTCTAATTTCTTATGTTAATTAACTGTTTTATTAATAAAGCCAATGTTTTCACTTATTTATATCTATGAGTGTAACATTGATAATGACATGGACAAATGTGAAAACACTTTGTCTTTTCTGTAATTGTTGTGTTAATCTTCCTTGTTTAGTTTGGGAGAAATGGAGAACTGAAACGTGTGTGACCTGGATGTTTTTTTGTTCCCCTGTTAATCAATTATTGTATTAGTAAAGCTAATGTTTATGTTATTTGTATCTTAGAGTGTACCATTAATGATGACGTGGACACACAGCCCACTGCTAATGACAACAAATTATGTGCCAGTGACTGGCGAGCCTCATCTCCTGCGACCACCAGTGGCATTTGGTCAAGGTAAGGGTGAAAGTACACCAAATACTGTTTTATTGTTTCTATTGTTATGTTAATTACTGGACGCACAAGTTTTCATAGAAAAGGTGTGAGATTAGGAGGGTAGCCAAGAAGAAATGGATAGGCAGCAGAAACAGACATGGATATACAGGGTAATTGAAAAGTCACATCATATTTTTATATACTCAGTTGTATCCACTGGATAAACATGAAAACAAAAAATATGTCAAAACACTGAGCAATAACTGCCATTTGACAAATGAGTTTGAGTTTTTTTATCTCCAGAAACAATTTAAAACCTAAGTGGGTCTATAAGCTGATGTTGCTAGAGACACCAAAAAAGTTTCTGCCTTCTATGACATGTTGAACAAACAGGATATTTCATCCAGTTGTAATGTCAATGTGATATAGCATTTTCTGCAACAAAATGGCAATTAAATTTCATTATTGTGATATTTGTTTCGTGTAAATTAGTTTGATAGGAGTGAAGAAAAATGATATAGAAATAGGAAGTGATTTTTCTGTCACCCTGTACAACAGAAGTGGGTAGACAACAGAAGTGGATTAAAAACAGAAATGAATTAAAAACAGAAGTGGATAGATGACAGAAATGGATTAAGAAACAGAACTGGATTAAAAATGGATTAAAAACAAGTGGATTAAAAACAAATGGATTAAAAAACAAGTGGATTAAAAAACCGAAGTGGATAGACAACAGAAATGGATTAAAAACAGAAGTGGATAGACGACAGAAATGGATTAAGAAAATCTGGAAGGGGAGAACTTTAGAGAGGGGTTATCAAGGATAGGGGATGAATGGAGAACAAAAAAAATTAACTTCGCTTCTTACTCATTCAGTGCCATCTCCAATACAATGTATTTTGGCTGTAGTGAGTCTCCAGAACATTCTCCCTTGCCTGGATGGAAAACTCCAATAAGCTAATTTCCATCCCATTTGTTGGTGTTTTCATCCTATTTTCATTGCTGTTTGTGCAAGACAAATTGAAGAAGAGTTAATAAACTGGAGATGGATATAGGAAACCTGTTGATAGCATTACCTGGAAGTCCTTTGTCTGGACTTCCAAGGGTTAAAGAGGTAGAGGAAGGCCAAAGAACATCTGGAGAAGAGAACTGGAGACAGACATAAAGGGGATGAAGGAGGCATGGAAAGACCTTGAGCTGATGGCACGGGACAGGAAGACCTGGCATAAGTTTTTTGTTGGCCTATTTGTCCTTTGGGGAGTTGAAAAGGGAAAGGAAAGGAGGGAAGTAAAAATAATGACTTATAAAAACCCTTAGGAATCAAAAGAAGATTGTAAAGGGAAGGAATAACTAGACCACATGGTCTTTTGTGTTTGGACATGCACCCTAATATAATCAACAGACGCTGTGTCTAGGTTGAACCAGGCGTGCTTCATCTAAATGAGACATTTTTTTTTAAATTGTAGACCTTTCCATGCTGAGTCTGCCACAAAAAAGGAAATGTGATGAATAGAATAGAGAATGACCCAAAGGAACATGGAGGCATATTTAGAGAAAGATAGATAAATTGAGGTTTGCCTTGGGAAATGGCTTAACAGAAACAGCACATTAGCATATATGAAAGTTCCTTGTTGTGATTGGGCACTTTAGATCCTGACTGAGGTCTTCCTTTAATTTCTCCTTTCAGCCTTCTCTCTGCTGTCTCTCTATCTCTCTCTTCCCTCCACTGTCTACAGTCTCTCTGTCTGTCTTTATGACACACATACAAAATATTTTAAAGAGAGCAATAATCAAGGTAGTCTAACAGCAGGCCCTGCCATAGAGAAGTCAAGTGTTAGAGATTTAACTTTTCCTAGGTTTTTATGAGGTGTAGGGTGACCAAGTTCCCTTCCCACAGCCTTTGTCTTCCCTGATAGCATAGTCAGGTACCTGTTTTTACAGATTGGTAGATTGGAGTGTGACATGGCTTTGTTTAAACCAGGTCCCTTTGCCTTGAGATGCAAGAGCTGTAACCACTCAATGAAACTCAGACACTTTTTTTTATTTATTTTAGAGGTAAATTAAACAATACAATAAAACAGATGGAAAAAAAACAGAGGAAAATACAAACCTAGTTTAAAAAAATGGAAGAATTAAAAGCAGGAGTTAATGAAAATTCAAAGCAAAGCAAGTTTGTTTAAAAGCCCTGCAAAGGCAAGACTATGTGGAAGAAAGCTGAGATTAGAGAAATTTTATCATACTATGCAAGCATTGCATTTATGGTACAGATAAACATTTAGTGTTTCTGTTATAGAAATAAAGAACAAATAATAGACTTATTACGGAAATCAGTTAATTTAAAATAGGATTAAGGTATATTGAGGGGAAAACAGAATGATCAAGAAAGTTAAAAAAACAGGAAGTGAGAAATTTGAAAAAGTTGCATAATCAGAGTGGCTGATTAATAACAACAAAATTCAGATGCTAAGAAAACTGAGAAAGGTTCATAATCAGAGTAGCTTATTTAAAAAAAAAAAAAGATGATCAGAAAAGTGAGAAAGTTACATAATCAGAGTTATTAATTTAAAAAAAAAATAAAAATAAATTCAAATGCTAAGAAAATTGAGAAAGGTTCATAATCAGATTAGCTTTTTTTTTAAAAAAAAAATAAAAATCAGATGATCAGAAAGCTGAGAAAATTGCAAAATCAGAATAGCTAATTAAAAAACAAACAGCAGTTGATAAGAAACACAAGAAAGCTGCATAATCAGAGTAGCTGATTAAATAAAAAATGCAAATGCTAAAACCGAGAAAGGTTCATAATCAGTTTAGTTTATTTAAAAAAAAAAAAAAGCATATGACGAGAAAGCTAAGAAAATTGATTATCGGAGTAGTTAATTAAAAAACACAGCAGTTGATAAGAAAAATGAGAGTTTTGCATAAACAGAGTAACTAATTTAAATAATAATAAATAAATAAAAACAGGTAATGATCACTAAGCTGAGAAACTTAACCAGAGTAGCTGATTAAAAAATACAACTATACTATTTCATTAATTGTAAATTTAGAACATGCAAATTTTAAAACTAGAAGGTGAGAAATTAAAACAAAAAAAGGGTCAGATATACAGATTTATTTTGGGGAGGGGAAAAAAAAATTAATAAAGCTGCCTGTCATTTTCCCCTACATGACTAAATTAATTTGGGAATATAAACAAATAAGGCCGAAAGCATGTTGTTGTAAATGACAAGTTAGTGTGAGAGCGTGATGTGATAGTAACATTCACAATAATGAACCATTTCTTGTTAATTGCAGGCTCATCATTCCTAAACCGCCGTGCATCTGACGGAGGCGCCAACATTCACTTGTTCTCCCACTTCCAGCGGCAGTTTTATGCTAACAGCCAGCCTGGGAGTCATGAGGGGTTGCCGCAAATGCCACCGGTTAGTCAGAAGTATAGCCCTGTCTTGTAGTTATCTAGTCATAACCTTGATCTACAGCAACATGGCATAACTTAGTCATGATTTAATGCAACATTTTTTCATGTTCCCACATTCTGGAGTTAAAAACAGCATTCCATATTTCATAATCATGATTGAAGTCAACTTTAGCCTTGTCATACATTCCTCGCTTTAAAATAGACACGTCTCATTTTCATGATTGAAGTCCGCATTAGCCGTGTTCACATGCTCATAGCTAAAAACAGCAGAAGAACAGTTTTATAATCATGCTTTAAGTCAACATACAGCAATGTGACAATCATGGCTTAACAATAATTGTGTCTCAAAATCATAGATTAAATCAACATTAGTCATGGCACAGTTATGACATAACAATAGACATGTCTTGTAAAAATGATTTCAGTCATTATTTAAATCAACAGTAATGTCAGTTAGTTGGCTGACAACAAGTCATGTTTCATAGGCATGCTTTAGGTCAGCATTAGTCACGGCACACAATCATGGTTCAAAACAACAATAGGCATGTTTCATAGTCATGATTTAGGTCAACATTAGTCATGGCACACAATCATGGGTTAAAATGACAATAGGCATGTTTCATAGTCATGATTTAGGTCAACATTAGTCATGGCACACAATCATAGGTTAAAACGAAAATAGGCATGTTTCATAGTCATGATTTAGGTCAACATTAGTCACGGCTCACAATCATGGGTTAAAACAACAATAGGCATGTTTCATAGTCATGATTTAATGCAGTGCTAGCCATGTTATATATAAAAGCATTTCTCCCTCTCCCTAACAGTCATTGTCTCCGACTGGCATTCCACTTCCTACTCCATCCTTACACAACAGTGTTACCGTAGAGGAAACAGAGGAGCAGGAGCCTGATACTGATGCTATTCATGAGTATGTACATTTTTTCAGTATGATTATTTATGCTAGGTTCTGCCGTTTGTCTCAGTTCTGTTCAAAGCCGCACCATGCCCGCAATATGAGACTAGAAAGATTTTTTGTTTGTTTTTCACCTTAAAAAAGTTTTGTACTACCATTTTTGGATCAGTAAAGTTTCCTACCACCAGTTTTGAGGTCAGACAAATTTCCTACCATCAGTTTTGAGGTCAGACAAATTTCCTACCACCAGTTTTGAGGTCAGACAAATTTCCTACCACCAGTTTTGAGGTCAGACAAATTTATGTTGTCATTGTGGTTGACTGTCATGGCAGAGAGGTCTCTGTCTAGTTTTATCAGAAAATGGCAAAAATATCCAAACTGCATTGTGACCTCTTAAAGATCCCTTTCCACCGAAATGGAAACGATGACAACGGATTGCCTTCTGGGAGTTTCCTCGGCAACATTCATGGAGAAAACGTTTTTACTCTTCTGTTTGTGAATGTTAGTGAAGGGCAGATTATTATTCAGCATACAGTGGAAACAATTATTGCTTCCATTTTTGCCAGGTTTTTGGCAGCATGAGAACTAATGCCACAAAAATACACACAAAACAGATAAGGAGAATGTTATTTCATACGGGATATGGAGATAGTTCCTGTGGGGTTTCTGAGAAGACTAAGAAGTAAAATAAAAAAAAGCTACTGCTTCGTCAGGGATCGTGTGAGAGATGATTAATATGAAATTGTGCATGGGGCTGGCTATCTCATCATATAAAACAAATAGCTATAGAAGCCACTGCTACAAGAGCACATGAATGTTTTGGTGCAGGTTTCCTGCAAGGGAATCAGCTGCAGTTGTGGCTGCTTGCTCCTTAAGGAGTACATAAGGGAAATATGTGATGAATGATTATTATTCCATTTTGAACTTATGCCAAGCACGAAAGAAGACTCAGTACCTTCCATCTACGCTGTCTACACCACATCCTCGTTATTTCGGGGAAAGACAAAGTGACAAATGTTGAGGTGTTGTCACGTGCTGGCCTTCAAAGCATGTATACACTGCTTAGACAGTGCAGTCTTGGCCATGTCTGCCAAATGGAAGATAGTTGCATCTTGAAAGATATCTTCTACGGACAACTGGCAGATGGCGAAAGAACAGTAGGGCGACCGCAGCTGAGGTTCAAAGATGTGTGCAAGAGAGACATGAGGGCACTGAACATAAATACAGCAACCTGGGAGGATGAAGCTGCCAATTGCACCAAGTGGTGATGGTCTCTATGGCACCACCTCAAATTGGGCGAAAAGAAGCTCTCACAGCAAGCAGAAGAGAGGAAAAGAATTCAAAAGGAACACCAGGAAAAATAAGCACCAGAGGGTTGTCACCTACGGAGGCGCATTCCCGTAGTCAGTTATGACTGAAGGGGCTATTATTATTATTATGAATATCATTCAAATGCTGGAAGATCCGAGGTCAGTGCTTGGTGTAGGCTTCCTGCAGTGGCAATTAGCCACAGTGGTGGTTTTATGTTCCATATGGAGCAAACAGGAAAATAATGTTGTTGAGGTAGCTTTAATGTCGCAGAGGAAGATAAAGTGTGTGTAATTGTGTGAAAGAAAGTGTGTGGTGATGAGGCTTATTTAGTTTCCTGTTTTCTTTTGATTAGCTACTTGCTAACTCGAGGAGGAAACAAGCGTCACACTGTAGCTGTAGCCAGCCCAATGAATGAGATGCCGGAAGAGCTGCAGCAGAAGCTGTCATTGCATCATCCTGTAAGAAATCGAAGGCCGGCAGGAATCATGTCCCCTTCAGAGAGAGCATCACGTAAGTTTTTACGCTTTTGTTTATTATGGTGAAACAATTTTACACTCAAATTCGCAGTTTGTTATTGTTAAAATTACAAGAATGAAGGTGTGATGTTTCGGCAAACAAGGCCTTCCTAAGGGCAGGTAAACACAAATTTAAAAAAGCAAAGATAACAAAAATGCAAAAGGAAATGTTCTTTATTTTTTCCCAAAATATAGTGACCTGAAATATGGCAAATGAATAATGGAATATTTATTTATGTCCCTTTCACTGGTTAAGCATAATATAAGCATAAGGGGTTTCATAATTTCAGAGACACAACTGCCCCATTAGGACTCTAAACCTTCATCAGGAAAGAAAAAATGTATTTAGTTCATTGACAGCCTAACTACTAGACCTGCAGCATGTGTGGATAAAAAAGGAGAACCATAGTAAAGTAATATTACTAAAAAATAAACTATATGTAAGTCAGTTTATAAATGAACAAAAGAATGAAAGAAGGGTGATGCTTGAAAATAAAATAAAATACAATGTTGTGATTGTTCCATTGTATACAGATCGTGAGTCCTTCAAAGATGTCCAGGGCCTTCATCACCCAAGTGAAAGATATTCTCCTGTGAGAAGGGCCAGTGATGGGACAGCAATCTCAGGGAAAAACCAGGTGATTTATTTCGTTGTGTCATTGTTATGATCATTGGCCTTCGGCTCCTCAAGGAGCATGGGCCTTTAGCTAACTCATACTGAATTCTCCCATCCCGTGCCATCGGTTGCAGGTCTTTTAAGTCTTCCTCATCCGTTTTGTTTCTTTCTCGTTCTCTTCTCGATGTGTTTTTTGGTCTCACTCCACCTCTCTAACCCTGGGGGTTCTTGAACAAGGAAAGCCTTGTAATACTATCAACAGGTTGATTTTGTTGTGTGACCTGTTGTTGTTTTTGTTCTGTTGTGAGACTTGTTCGTATTTTGATTATAATTGTTGCAATCATCCTTGAGTATCTGGGCTTTCTCTAATTGCTGAGTCAGCATGAAGTGATAGTTGCGGTGCTAGATTGCTGAAGCTCTTAAGTGAATCCAAATAGGATTTTTCTTTTGGTTGGCTTTTGTGTTCAGGTCATATAAAGGTAAATGTAAATAGGTAGTCCCATGGGGAGTAAAATGTTATTGACTTCACTGTACTAGGCCTCAGCTATTTTTGTATAAGGTAAGGTGACAAGTTTCTTCCTTGCTGCCTTTGCTTTCCCTAACTTAAGAGCAGCCAAGTACACATTTATAGCCGGGTAGCCAGTTTTGCACCCAGGACTCAGTAAATTTGCCGTGAGAGGCAAGTGCTCTTAGGATGTGTACTAAACATCTGAACCAAAATGAAAGAAGGAAGTCACACTGCACACAACCTTTTTTATTTGGTTTCACTTCATTTCAGGTCATATTCTAAAATTAAGTGAAACAGAAAAGGTTGTTTGTAGTATGTTTTTTTTTTGTTGTTGTGTGTGTTCATTCAGATAACCCATGCAAGCACGTTTAACCTTGTTTTTAGCTTCTTTGTTTTGAATTTTGAATTTCTGGCTAAAGTATGAGATTATCTTAAATAATTGAAGTCATTTAACAACATTAATTGTAATATGTTAAAAGTACATATGATGGCACTTCGGTAAAACCAAAACTGTGATAAAAGTGAAAAATAACATATTATGTATTTCAGTTTTACAGTTACACTAATACTGATTACAAATTTTAGACTTGTGCCTCTCTAAAATCGATGTAAATCATCAAGTTTGTCCACTCCTAAAGTAGCCACCACTGTTGACGGCTCCCTTGAGGAAGCCAACACCAATGTATGTGTTCTTGCAGCAATAGTTTCTGTTGCAAATTGTTTTATTTTATGAGATCTCCAACCCCATGCGCAACCTGTCATGTTGCCTTTTATGACATGCCTGAGGTCTCACCTTTCTTTGTCTCCTGGAAACTACACTGGACAAAAATATTTTGACCTTTATTTTTGCATTTACAAAAATAGTCTGGTTTTAAGTAAGATTTTTATCTTCTCCTTCTTTGTTGTACCAGTCTCTTATTTTTGCTATTGGCAGCCGGCATAAGATACAAAGTTTGCTTTCGTGTTAAGGAAACTTTGTGTAATATGCATGGAGGCATGTCTGGAGTCATCCTTATATGACCACCAGCTATGCGCAATGCTACAATATGTTTACGTGGAAGTGAACCTATGTCGAGGCTAATTACATCCTCATTGACTCTTGAAATCATCCACACACATCTAGGGATTCCCCCTGTGGTGAAACTTGTTGAGAACCCAGCATTTTAACACTAAGCTTGGAGAAGTCACTTGAGCCCCAGGCGTAATTCTTTGGCTTTGACTTGGTTGGCTGCATGCACAAGGATCTCACTATGGACTCAGTGATAGGAGAAGCTGAAAAGTGGCTCTGTGCAGGACATGACAATTCCTTGGGAGAGCCCAGAACCGGAGTACAGTATTTTAGCTCTGCATAGTTGGAGAGCCCCCTTGGATGGCGGGGAATGCACAGTGTGCCACACACTTCTTACTTCTAGATTGATACCAGACGTGATGATCCTTTAAATGCAAACCATGCTGGAGAAACTAGAGCTCATGACTTCAACTCAGCACATTTTGGAATGGCAAAAGCCTAGATCTACAGTTTAGATAATACCAAGGAATCTTCAACTTTGTATTGGCTGCCGAAGAGCAAAAAGCTCAGCATCCCTAGTTAAACAACAACAGCAACAACTTTGTGTAATAAAAGTAAAAAACTAATTGCGTAAAAGTGTGTCTTAAATAGTTTATTTATTTGCTAACATGCTAATCCTAGTTGTAGCTTGACTGTTTTTGTGAGAATAATTTTCCACTATGTGCAGATCCAGGTATTTTTTAAATGTCTGTTAAAAGATTTTTCTGATATATTTAATTTCAGGTCCACCTAGAAAATATTTACAACCAGACTTTGGGACACTCCAGTCCTCATCACAACTCTCAGAGTAGCCTTAAGCAACTTCAGATGGAATACCACGAGCTGCAGGTTGGTGTAGAGCTGATCTTGATATAAAATTATATATAATTTGACAGTTGATTCACTGAGTTACAAGTAGCATGTTCCACACCCCTGTATCTGACTTGATGAGCTCTTATTTCAAGTAGTCGTTTTTTTTTGTTCTGGGCCAGGTGCTGGGTATTCAGCAGCATATGTGCAGCTAGATACATGAAATACAGCTAAGTAGCATCATTCTCTCACACTTCCACCAGCCACTCTTGTAAAGCACTACTAATGGAACATTAGAATAAATAACCTTGAGTTAAATTAGCAAAACTTTACAAGCTGAAATATATATTTTATTACCGTAAGTCTTGGACAAATGGTATTTGAGAAAAAGAAGCACTTCAATGTGTTCTCACCTATGCGAGCATACAGCAGGTTCGCAGCACAAAGAGATCGAATCTATTTCTCTATTTATCATCTGTCCAGTGAGCAGTAATGGCTGGGTAGTAAACTTGGTTGCCCTCTGATGTCTATGTATTGATGGATATACTGAATTGTCAAACAAGGCAGGGTGTTATAGCACGCTTGACGCCAGCTGTAGCGTCTGCACAGATCTTTGAAAGGGCAGTGTTAGAAAATTATTGACAGGAAGGTATAGAGTACTTAAAAAGCTGTAGATTAGGACATTTTTGTCAGTGTAGTTTTAGAAATGGCTTGCGTAATGACAGTATCACGAAGGTCATTCTGTTCCGTACATTTGGCCCGCTTCTAATACTGATGAAATATTACCTTTATATGACCTGAACACAAAAGCCAACCAAAAGAAAAATCCAATATGGATTCATCTAAGAGCTTTAGCAATCTAGCACCTCAACTATCACTTCATGCTGACTCAGCAATTAGAGAAAGTCCAGACACTCAAGGATGATTGCAACAATTATAATCAAAATACCAAGGAATCTCACAACAGAACAAAAACAACAACAGGTCACACAAGAAAATCAACCTGCTGATAGCATCACAAGGCTGTCCTTGTCAGATTTCTTTCTTCTTTGTCTTTTGGATTGTGTTGTCCTCATCTTCTCTTTTTCTTTTGTTTGACACATCCTGACCTGACATCATGGCACAGTATTACAAATAAGTGTTTGAGCTCTCAATCATTTCTCTACAGTTTACTCGCAAAAGATTTCAATTCAATACCCTTTAGCTCCCCAAGGAGCAAAGGCCTTCAACAAACACATGCCAAGTCTTCCTGCCCTGTGCCATCCGCTCAAGTTCTTTCCATGTTTTCCTCATCATTTTCACCTCTGTTTCCAGTTCTCTTCTCCATGTGTTTTTTGGTCTACCTCTGCCTCTCTTTCCCTGTGGATTCCAGAACAAGGACTGCCTTGTAATGCTATCAACAGGTTTCCTCAATGTGTGTCCTATCCATCGCCAGCGTCTTCTTCTCAACTCTTGTTCCACTGGCACTTGTCTGGTTCTTGTCATCAATTCCACATTTGTGACTTTGTCATACCATTTCAGTCCTTCTATTCTACGCAAGCACCCGTTTATAAAAGTCTGTAGCTTTTTGGTTGTTGTTTTTGTTGTTCTCCATGTCTTAGAGCCATACAATAGGAGTGACTTGACATTTGAGTTGAAGATTCTTATTTTCGTGTTGGACTTGATTTCTCTTGTTCTCCATATGTTTCCCAATGCAATAAAAGCTCCTCTTGCTTTTTGTATTCTTATTTTGATATCACTGTCTGTCCCTCCAACTTTGTCTATATTATTTCCAAGATATGTGTACGACTCTGCATCTTTTAGTGGTGTTTCTTCAAGTTCAACCTTGTTATCATTTCTTACATTTATTCTCATATTCTTTGTCTTTTCCCTGTGTATTTTCATGCCCACTTGTTGTGACCTCTCATCGAGAATTTTCATTTTCTCTTGCATCTTATTATGGTTATGGGACAGAAAAGCCAAGTCATCTGCAAAATTCAGATCATCAAGCTGTTTAGTCAGATTCCACTGGATTCCATTTCTATTGTGTGATGTCGATGTTTTTATAACCCAGTCTATTGCTAGTAAGAAAAGAAATGGAGACAAGAGGCATCCCTGTCTCACTCCCGTTCTAATCCTAAACGGTTCTGTAAGTTGTCGTTCATGAAGAACTCTGCATGTCATGTCTTCATAGGTCTTCTTTATTAAGTTAATGATCTTCATGGGAACTCCATAATGCCTCATCAATTTCCAAAGCGATTCTCTGTCTACACTGTCAAATGCCTTTTCATAGTCCACAAATCTATCTGGTCTGTACAGGATCTATTTTGTTGAAAACCTGCTTGTTCATCTCTCATTTGCTTGTCTATGGACTCTTTTAATCTCTCCAGGATTTTTTTTTTTTTTTTTTTTTTTGGCGTTCGCCCGCTAATACTCGAGGCGAAATCTCAGGTTATTATTTTATGTCTAACCTGACATTGATTTTACATGAGTATCCCTTTATTTCTTGTACAGAGACAGGTGTCCCTCGCCATTCAGGCAAATACTCGCCGATTTCGGAGGTACCCATTGCAGCTGGGTCGGCTCAGGAGCCGCCAGTCCCTGGTCGACGACACTCCTTCAAATGTTCTCGCCAGGTCTCGAGTTAATCCAGTCCAAATCCCGGTCGACGAAAAATCCTCAAATGCCGTCACCCGGGTTTGATCCTGTATCACCCGGTCGCCAGAGCGGTGTTGTAATCACAACGCTAGCGCGGCTCCCAATCTCCAGGATGATTCTGTTTAATACTTTTGCTGGCACTGATACAGTTGACATTCAAAAATCCGGCCATCGATAATCCGGTTCCTTCAGATTTCCGGCATGGATTTCGGAGCGCATTTTTTAATTTACCGCGTTGGTGCGCCACTGTTTTCTGGTGCCGTGTATGTTTTGATGCAGCTGTTGGGTCTTGCTTGCACATGTTAACAGGAATTCCTGCTCATTCCTTCTCATTTTATCATTTATTTGCTGCTGTTTAGCCCCATTATGGATTCAGCAAATAAAAGAAGTGGTGTAAAACGTAAACATCGTGCGTTGTCGATCGCAGATCATTTAGTTTTTAATTTTCTTTCTTTAAAGGACTACAGGTAGTCATTTTCTGTTAAATATATACAGCATATATAACCAGAAAAAATCCGGCATTTTCAACAATCCGGCACTCCTCAGGTCCGGAGGTTACCGGATTTTTGAATGTCAACTGTAGTAACATTATTCCTCTATAATTTGTGCACTCTTGTAAATTTCCCTTCTTAGGCAACTTGACAGATAACATTCCTTCCATTCTGCTGGTATTTCCTCTCTCTCCCAGACTTTGCCAAGTAGTTTGTATAATATCTCTGTAGAGGTATCAATATCTGTTTTAATGGCCTCTGCTGGAATGCAATCTGGACCAGCTGCTTTTCCATCTTTCAGAAGCTTTATGGTTTTCTTTATTTCTTCTCTACTTGGTCATTCACAGCTGATTTGTAGCTCCTCTTCTGCTGGCTGGATGTCTGGGGGAATTAGTTGGAGCTGGTCTATTGAGAAGTTCCTCAAAATGTTCTGTCCATCTCTTCATTTGTTCTTGTATATTACTAAGCAATTTTCCATTCTTATTTTTTAAGCGGCCATTTGCTTGCTTATATTTCTCTGTTAACTTCTTTGTGTTGTTGTACATATCCCTCATATTTCCTTTGGCTGCAGCTTCCTCTGCTTACCTTGCCAAATCATGAATATATTTTATCTTGTCTCTTATGATGTTTCTTCTTACTTCATTGTTTGCTTCTATGTACATTTCATGAGCCTTGGCATTGGAGCTTCTGGTTTTGCTTCTGTTTAAATCTGCTTTCTTGTTTTTCCTGTCTTCTATCTTGCTAATGGTTTCTGTTGTTATCCATGCTTTATGCTGATGTTCTCTTTTTCTCAGTACTTCTTCACATGTCTCGCTCCATATATTTTTTACTTGTTGCCAGTGGTCTTCCGTATCTGTTTCATCTTCCAGCTGTTGGAGTACTTGGTATTTGTTGGATACTGTGATTGAAAATTTGTCTCTTATTTCTTGATTTCTTAGATATCCCACATTATACTGTTGTCTATAGCTATATGCTGTTGTAAATTTCTTGAGTTTTAATTTTGTTTTAGCCAACAGAAGATGGTGGTCTGATACAACATCTGCTCCTCTACATACTTTCACATCATGCAGTGATGACCTAAACTTCTTGCTTATGCATATGTGATCAATCTGATTCTCAGTTCTGTGGTCTGGTGATATCCATGCTGCTTTATGTATTATTTTATGTGGAAATATGCTTCCTCCTATAGCTAGTTGATTTAAAGCACAGAAGTTTGCTAATAGTTCCCCATTCTCGTTCATCATACCTAATCCATGCTTTCCCATGATTTCTTCAAAGCCAGTGTTGTCTGTTCCTATTTTCGCATTTAGGTCCCCCATCAAAATTGTGATGTCCTTTCTTTTCTTATTGTCCAAGACACTTTGTAGTCTGGTGTAAAAGTCTTCTTTCACAGATTCTTCTTTATCGTTTGTTGGTGCATATCACTGAATGATGTTTATTTTTACTTTCTTTTTGACTGACTTAAACCTTGCTGTTATAATTCGGGGTCCCATTGCTTCCCATTCTATAAGTGTCTTCTGTGCTTCCTTGGACAGCATTAGAGCCACCCCTTCACTGTGGTGGGCTCTTTCCTCCTCATGTCCTGAGGACAACACCACTTCTCCTGTGATCAATCTCCTCTTCTCTATGCCTTTCCACCGTGTCTCGCAGAGACCCAGGATATCAATCCTGTAATTTGTCATTTCTTCTGCTACCTGTGCAGTTTTCCCTTGTTCACACAGAGTGCGAACATTCCTGGTGCCAATCCTGGAGATTTTCCTAGACAAGAAAAGGTTAGTCGGCAACCCATACCCCCTTCGGCTTTCTCTAGGTTGCTTCATGCGCCACCTTTCCAGAGGACCTTCTTCTGTCTTGGGCGGCTGAGTTGATTTATATTCTGTATTTGACTTGTCCATGTTTGTTGAAGTTTTTGTGGTAAAAAGTATTTTACAGGATGGGGTTACCAACCCCATGCCCAACCCACCTTAGTCGCTTTTTACGACACGCCTGGTAGGGTACAGTTTTACTGTTCTTTGCTCCCCTTTCGGGCCCCGGTAACACACGGCAAAAGATTTATCTAGGCTAATTTGCATGTGAAATGATCAGTTCTGTTACAGCAAATTTGCCTAAAAATTACCATGACTTCTGTCCCTTTGTGCGAGCTTTCGTTTCTTTGAATTAGGCTCGGCCATCATTCGATGGATGAATTATTTCAACTAATAATTTTGAGAGAGAAAAAAAATGAAAAAACCTGCTAACACAAGTTTGCAAAATTATTATAAAAAAGTTGATAGATCAGTGGTAATAGATCTAAGTTTTATTTAAAAACATAGAGCAGTGAATGTTGACTGCTGGTATAAAGTACTGTATGGATTTACTCTAGAAACATAAATGATTATGCAAAGAAAAATGTATCGTATATATATATATATATATAAGGGAAACTATAATTAGAAAGACGAAGAGAACAAAAAGGAATAAAACAACGCAAAACAAATAGTCAACAACAGCAACAATTTCAGGAAATTATGAACACAATATTGAATACTTAGTTTATTTTGTAAATCCTGAAAATGGCATCTGGGGGATAACTATAATTAGAAATGCACGTAAGAGTCATTTTTGACAGTCAAATTTGCTTATGTTTTTATCACAATCATAAGAATAATTGTGTCTTTAGGAAGGTTGATTAGGGGTTGTCTTCCCTTTTGTTTATTCAAAACATAGGCAGGGTTTTTAAGCGACTTCCGGCAAGCCGTGAAGTGTCCAACGAACAAATAGTCATTCGAACAATCTCTGTGCGTTGGAATGACAGCAAGAGTTCCAACAGTAATACTGACTTTTGGGGTTTCAGGAAATTGAACAGCAGCTCACCGATCCTCCATTTATGAACTGTTAGAAGACAGCTCACCGATCGTGAAGTGTCCTGGTTTCCACAATATTGAAATACTTAGTCTTTATTTTGTCCAGAAAATCCTGCAAATGTTATGGCATCTGCAGGGTTGATGGGATAGGTCGGGAACAAGCTGGTTTAATGATGTACTACAGCCTAATACAGTTCAATTGGCGTGGAATGCCGAGTTGCACCTATGTGTCATGGTTATTAAGGTATCTGTTTCGTCAGTGATCGCTGTCATTAAAGAACATTGACCATGCACGAATATTCAAATGGTTACCAGCTTGATGAATGCCTAATGTATACCTATCGATGTCCGGTCAGCATGACCTTGTTACACTGACTGTTCCTGTTGATACCATGTGTGTTCTCGTCAATAAATGTTTTGAAACGTGCCTGCAGTGTCCAAGCATCCTTGACTACTGCATGTGAGTGTATGGGTTGCAGGGTCTACATATATACGAGCCTAAACACATTCGCGCCTTCATTCGCACCCACACTCAGTTCATCATACGCTCGCACTACACACCTAACAACATGGATTTCAACAAGAGAAAAAAAACAAAGAAATTTTGAAGGAGATCCCATTTTTTTACACAAAGAAATCCTGGGATTTAAAAGAAAAAGGTTTTTAAAAAGAAAAAAAAAGGCCTTTAGGCCCAATATTTTTAGTCGCTTTTTTCGATAAAAACCGTACAAATCTCATGTACAGCCATTCATAGCTAAAAGTGTCAAAAAACTGTACAAAATATAGGTGAAGTGTACAAGTTGACAGGTATACCATCATAGTAAGTTTACTAGTAAATCTGGCAAGATAATACACTTTATTTGCAAGTTAAACAAAACAATTGTGTAGTAATCTATTCCAAAAACAAACACATAGTCACAACACTGTAACGGTCAATGATCACTGAGTACCTACTAGATACATATCAGTTATGCTTTAGTTAGCTTTACCATGCATCAACATCGCCGACATAGTGACATAGCTTTTGAATAGGCAGAAGCTACAATATGAACTGCTAAGCCTAAATTTGGAGGAAACCAGAACACACTGTAGCAAACTTCAAGGAATATGGCTGAAACAAACACTCCATCCGACATACAGACAGCTTCACTAATACTCCAAAACATCTTCAAGGAGGAATTGCTGATCTGATGGGTAAAAGATCTTCTGCACCCAGACAAAAATGACAACACTGTGATGCTTGGAGCAGAGCACAATCTTCCAGTTAAGAACAGATCACACCAGACTCAACAAGCACTTAAACAAATTAAACCCCTCCCATGTGTCTAATAGCTGCAGCTATACCCATTCATAAGAAGCAGTTCAGCATGTGCAACTCGCATGCTCAGAACTCCCCACAGACAGAAGAAAGCTATTGCCAGGCTCCAGAGCAATCAAAAACACTCTATACAACGCCACTAAACAGCTACAGAACACATGAAAATTCTTCAGCTTTGCATTGGCTGAAAGAGCGATGAGCTCAGCAGTCCTAGTTAATCAACAACATCAAAGAATAATCCATTCTTTCTCTTTCTTCAGAAACAGTCTGGAACTGTACCTGCAGACAAACAGGCTGAGTTGCAGCAGCAGCATGCATTACATGTTTTACAGCAACAGTCACTGCAGGTACTGTAAATTCTTTTTTTGAATTAAAACAAAAAAAAAATTTAATACCCTCAGTGTTGAGCATCTCTGTCATTATTTATTATTGTTTTTCGTTACTGAAAAAACAGTGCAACCAAATAAGAGAATGGTAACGCAAAGTGACTACATTTTTTTGGTCGATGTTTGCTAAAATGTAGTTATTAATCATGATCTAAGTCAGTGTAACGTATAATAAAAGTTACTTGTAAACTCTTATTCATAATTACTTATGTTAGATGTATTCCTTCTTTGTAATTGTTATACAACTGGAAATAAGTGCGATTTTTTTTCATTCAAAGGCTGGTACTGTTAAGGAATATATAGAGGATGAATTAGTTCTAGATTCTATATTCTTTAACATAAATTGTGGTGTGAGCACCAGCAGTCACTTGCACACACAGCAATGTCTTCACTGGATCTCTGAACAAGTTGATGAACTGATGAATCATCTTGAAGAGCTTCATGTATTTATTATATTATCATATGATGGGCTTTCATGGGGCTAGAAACCTCATCATGTAAAACAAACGAGTTGCTGCAAAAACCACTACTGCAGGTGCATGTGCTATGTCACAGGCTTCCTATAAGTGAGCTAGTTGCCCAGTGGTGATGATAGGATGTATAATCATGTAATAGCAGCTTCCTATAAGTGAGCTAGTTGCCCAGTGGTGATGATAGGATGTATAATCATGTAATAGCAGCTTCCTATAAGTGAGCTAGTTGCCCAGTGGTGATGATAGCATGTATAATCATGTAATAGCGAATAGTTGAAAAATTATTATGTAATGGTAAAGAATTTTTGGGGGGAAAAAACGTGTTGAAGATCTGACAAATAATTAACATATGAGACAAAAAAGCTAGTTTTGTAAGTGAGATAACTTGCAAAGTGTACATCTTTATTCTTTTGTGCATTCAGTAACATTTGGTTGCACTTTTTTTCCTCCTTCTTTATATAAATAATTTATGGCCTGGTGTTTACTTATAATTATTGTTTGTGGCTTCTTTTGTTATTGTTATTGTTGTTAAGTATTTGTGGCTAAAGTTTTCCTCAGAGACTGTTAACATGTTACATTCTTGAAAGATAGCAAGTACTGAAGGCTGAATAAGTTAAGTATAAAATGCTTGCTTTAGACTTTATAATTCAGTAAAACCTGGCGCAGCTTTTGATATAAAAATGTAAGAAATCTGAAAAGATCTGTACAGTAGAACTCCAGTAATTTGGTTGTTAGTTTCTCCTTGAGTCCAACAGATCCTTTTACTGGCAAATAAAAGTAAAGTGGTATTCATACCAGTTTTACATTGGAACAGACAAGTAGTAACAAAGTGTTTAATAGTCTATCTGTACTGATTTAATTATATCAGTGTAAGTGACCAGACTTATCTAATCCATTACTGTTCATCTTTTTATATTTATATAAGATGCAGAAGGCATCATTCATTTGATTTTATAACAGTTACATTTGCTAAAACATTGCTCTCTTTATAACAAGTTAACACACTTTCTGAAGCATTTCAACATCACATTTTTTGAAGCAGTGTCTTCAGCATTTTGAATTATTTCGTTCTGCTCTGTTCACTCAAAAAAAAATTTTTCTTCTTCTAACACATAATTATTATTATCATCAATTTTAATAAATCTCCTTGGGGGGGGGGGGGGTTGCTTTTTATTTCTTTTCCCTACTGAGTATTTACTCTCGTATACCCAGAACAGCTTGATTTCCATATAACTGTGCCCAAGCTCGCGCCATGGAGAGGACACTCCAGCTTCACCCTATAGGTGTCGGCAAAACACGGGAAGTAGCAGTTACCGGTTATAAGCATTTTGCCCAATTGGCGTAGGGCATGGCGCCAGGGGCTACTTCCGACAGTGGGAGAGGTTCTAGGATCTCACTGGACAGCTACCGCCCACTTCAAGCTGGGCAGCCCCCAGTCAATAAGGTGTTGTCCCGCCACTGTCTGCTTTCCATATTGGGTGCATGGGGATTAGGGTCAAACCCGAACTGTGGACAGAAAATTTTGCACCAAGCAATTATAGAAAAAATAGAAATAAGCAAACTCTCAGATTGGGATGCTGGAACGTTCGGACTATGTTGACTGGACTATCCGAAAACCTACAGGATATAAACGATGTAAGGAAGACAGCCATAATTAATGATGAGCTTAAACGACTTCAGGTGGATATAGCTGCACTTCAGGAAACGCGCCTGGCGGGCTCTGGAACGGTGAGCGAGAAGGACTACACATTTTATTGGCAAGGGGAGAGGTCTTAATGAAGCTAGAGAACACGGAGTAGGTTTTGCGGTCAAAAAATCGCTCCGCCTGCAAACTAACACAGGTCCCATCACCCTTGTCAGTGTGTATGCTCCTACTCTGTACTCTGCCTCAGAAGCTAAAGATGAGTTCTACGAGAATCTAACAACAATTATCAAAAGCATACCTAGGCAAGAACAGCTTGTTCTCCTTGGTGACTTTAACGCTAGAGTGGGTGCCGATAATGTTTCATGGCCTTCATGTCTGGGCAGGTTTGGTATTGGCAAGATGAATGAAAATGGACAACGGCTCTTAGAGTTGTGCGTCCACCATGACCTCTGCGTGACCAACACCTACTTTCAGACAAAACCCCAGCATAAGGTGTCATGGAGACACCCACGATCCAAGCACTGGCACCAACTTGACCTGATTCTCGTCAGAAGGCCACTCCTCAGGTCTGTGCTCTCCACGCGCTCGTACCATAGTGCAGACTGTGATACAGATCACTCCTTGGTTTGCTGCAAAATCAGAGCACAACCAAGAAAACTCTATCGTGTCAGACATGAAGGGAAACCACGCATTGATACCAGCAAGATGTCAGACCCTTTCATGATCGCTCAATTCACTGCGACCTTCGAGAAAGTGCTCAGTAGCCCTCAGCATGGTGATACTATTACAGAGAACTGGGAGCATCTACGGAACACCATTCAAAGTACTGCACTTGCCACCTTTGGTAAGAAAACAAAGAAGTCAAATGACTGGTTTGATGCTTCATCAGATGTGATGGCACCTGTCATTGAAGCTAAGCGCAGTGCTATGAATGAATACAAACGTTCACCGAGTGCCAGAACCCTACAGATCCTGAGGGCTACGAGAAGCAAAGTTCAACAAACTGCTCGACGCTGTGCAAATGACTACTGGCTCCAGCTCAGTGAGAGCATCCAGATCGCAGCACAAACAGGCAACATTAGACAAATGTATGACGGTATAAAGAAAGCACTTGGCCCCCATAAAAGTAAGACGGCACCACTAAAAACCATCAGCGGAGAGAAGCTAACCGATAAGGATAAGCAGATGGAGAGGTGGGTCGAGCACTACTCTGAGCTTTACGCTAGAGACAATACTGTTACGCCTGCAGCCCTTGATGGTGTCAACAGTCTGCCAACTATGGAGGAGCTGGATGCCGAACCAACATTAGAGGAACTCAGCAAGGCCATTGATAGCTTGGCCTCTGGCAAAGCACCAGGCAGTGATGGGATTCCTCCTGATTTAATCAAATGCTGTAAGAGCACGCTATTACATCCCCTGCATAGGATGCTGTGCCAGTGCTGGGAAGAGACAACTATTCCTCAAGACATGCGAGATGCCAAGATTATAACACTGTATAAAAATAAAGGAGACAGAAGTGATTGCAATAACTACAGAGGCATCTCTCTTCTTAGTATTGTTGGTAAGGTTTTTGCCAAAGTCATCTTAATGCGATTACACAAGTTAGCTGAGCGCATATATCCAGAGTCACAGTGTGGATTCCGAGCTGGCAGATCAACAACAGACATGATCTTCTCTGTCCGCCAGCTTCAGGAAAAATCAAGAGAGCAGAAAAGACCATTATATATCGCCTTTATAGACCTCACAAAAGTATTCGACCTGGTTAGTAGGGATGGACTCTTTAAAATCCTCCTGAAAATAGGCTGCCCTTCTAAAATGCTGGAAATGATAAAGTCATTCCATGACGGCATGAAGGGAACAGTCCAATATGCTGGAAGCACGTCACAGCCCTTTGATATACGAAGTGGCGTTAAACAAGGCTGTGTTCTGGCTCCGACCCTCTTCGGAATCTTCTTTGCCTTACTCTTGAAACATGCATTCAGAGATGCAACTGAAGGAATATGCCTTCACACTAGGTCAGATGGCCGTCTGTTTAATCTTTCTTCTTCTTCTTCTTCTTCGTTCACCCTGAAAAGGACGGTGGTTGCGTTGTGTCTGTTTACAACGTAGCTGTGATATCTGCACCTTTCGGTCGACACATCCGACTTCTGCAGGTCATTTTTAAGGACCGGGTTTGCCTTCCCATTTGGATCCACACTCGCTCAGCCAGCCTGCACAGCTGCAGACTGTTTCCAGGACCACCACGTGGAGGTGGAGTGCGGTCTTGACCAGCTCTGGTTTGCTGGTCCTGACGCAGGCAGTCAAGCTATGAGTCGCTGACTGCGGTCTCTATTGCTGCGTCTTGAGGTCCCGTTTAATCTTTCAAGGCTGAAGGCAAAAACAAAAATCAGAAGGGTCACTATAAGAGACTTGTTGTTCGCTGATGATGCTGCAGTCGTCACTCAAAGCCAACAGGAGCTTCAGAGCTTGATGAATCGCTTCACTAAAGCATGCAAGGACTTTGGCCTCACAATAAGTCTAAAGAAAACGAATGTGCTGAGTCAGGATGTGGGTGCTGCACCAGTTATCACTATCGATAACTATGAATTGGCAGTGGTGCACCACTTCACATACCTAGGGTCTACCATCAATGACAAACTCTCACTGGATACAGAAATCGACAGCCGCATTGGCAAAGCTGCAGCTACCTTTGCCCGCCTCACATCGCGTGTTTGGGGAAATTCTAAACTCACAATGAAGACCAAAGCTGCGGTATATAATGCCTGCGTCACCAGCACACTCCTATATGGCAGCGAGACCTGGACGACCTATGCTAAGCAAGAAAGAAGGCTCAATACCTTCCATTTGCGGTGTCTACGCTGCATCCTCTGCATCTCGTGGAAAGATAAAGTGACAAATGTCGAGGTGTTGTCACGTGCTGGCCTTCAAAGTATGTATACGCTTCTTAGACAGTGCAGACTTCGCTGGCTTGGCCATGTTCGCCACATGGAAGATGGTCGCATCCCAAAAGATATCCACCAGGAAAATAAGCAGCTGAGGGCTGTCACCTCAGGGGCGCATTCCCATAGTCAGTTATGACTGAAGGGGCTATTATTATACCCAGAAACAGAAGCAGTTTTGGATATCAACAGATAGTGGCTATTTCAACTGGGTGATATTCTTTTTGTTTATTTTCTCATGTCTCTAATGTCTTGCTTTCTTTCCTTTCCCCGATAAGGGCCTTTTGGCTGCAACTTAGGAAGTTGTCTTTGTCTTTTGTCCCAGTAAGACGCATTACCTTTTCTTTTTTTTTCTTTTTATAAAGTCCACCCTGAGCTCATATTTGAACATGTTAGTTAATGGTACTTGACCACCATTCCTGCCTGGATCATATTTGTTTATCTTTTTTTTATATTTTCCCCCAAGGTGTTTTCCATAGAGTCACACTTCAGATTTCTTATTGTTCTCTTCCTGTTTTCCAGTTGGCAGTGAGTGCTGCATTAACAAGTGGTTTTGGAATAAAGGAACAAACAAAATCATATTGTCAGATTTACAAATTAACAGCGACAAATGCGTCATAAAGACAAAGACATTGACAATGTTGAGGCTTGTTTTAATATTATTATGGATGGTTAATAATCTTGAGCATCAAGCTTATGGATGTTTGCAAATGGTATGGGGTTGTCAAGAAAATTATAGTTCATGCACGGACTCCAACAACTGGTTGATTTTTGGGTCCACAAATACTGGCATATTTATTATGACATTAAACAAGTTCATTTGAAAGCATGAATTACATTAATGATTTGAAAGCTCCTACAGTCCTCCTTGGAACATCACACATCTGGAATATTTACTACGCAGTGCCATCATGGATTCACTGAAGTATCGAACCCCAGACGTGGAGTAAATATTTATATATTTTAAATTGCGATAGCAATACTTCTCTGTTAAAATACTTCCTCGAACTCAATCCTTCTGTTCGGAATCATATATAATATTAGTGGCGACCTTCGTACAATATACAGACGCGTAGAAGAGTAGATAATCTTCAAAATTAAGGAGCAACAGCTTTGACGTCCTTCTTGATCAAAATCTGATAATGAAAGGCCCCGTCTAATGGCTTGCATAAATTATGTTAAGTACCGAAACCACGTCAACATACACAAGTGACGTCAGACTAATATCGCGTTCATTTAACATTTATATAAGTGCAAAATACATCATGCTGGCCACAAATAGAACTATAAGCGTGTAGATTAACTGATAACAGAACTAAACATGGTCAACATGTAAAATACATGATAAATCGTCTTTAACAGACAACCAGCAAAGAAAAAGAAAAAACGCCTTTTCTGTAGTTTAGGGAGCCGCTGTAGCACAGGGATTAGTGCACTGGTTTCCTAGCTCGGTGGTCCATGGTTCAATCCCCAGTTGAGGCGGGAATTTTTAGACCGCAAACGGCTCCGGGGTCAACCCAGTCTCATAAATTGGGTACCAGAGCAACTCTGAGAATGTTAAGGCGGCCGGTGTGATGCTGACCACATCACCCCTAGTGTGCCAATGGTCAAGAAAATATGGGCCTAACCCCATATTCCCAATATGCCTCAATGAGCGTGTAATGGGATCCTCCTCCCTGATGTTTACATATATAGTGTAAGCTGATGACAGTTTTTTTTCACTGGAACATTCTTTGTTCTTGTTCATTTGTAAAACTGGCGTATTACCATTTTGCTATTAGCATTTTCCCTACACTTTTTATAAGTGTTTGACGTCTAAGCAGCTCTGTTAAGAGTGTAATGAATTATATGAAAGGAAAAGGGTGTCTTTTCAGGGCTGCCTGATGTAGAATGTGGGAAAGACAGAAAGAGGCAATGTTGTTGCAAACAAGGTGCAGAGTTAGAGAAAAGAAAGAGAGAATAAGTAGGAAATAAATGAAAGTGGTAGTAAAACAGATTGGGGAAAAGAAAGAAATTGAAAGAAGAAGGGATACATCAAAAAGATAAAGCAGTGGGAGAACCTAGTAAATATTTATATTGTCTCATACAACCCCAGTGTTCCAAATCATCAGGTTATTGGAGTTAATGCTGTGCATACATTTTCTATTAATTATTTTGTCTTTTTAATGCTTTTACTTCATTGATTATTACTTTGTTAGATGAAATGTGAGCGATGCAGGCAAAAATATAAACTATATATGTGGTATTATATGTATGTGTGCAAACAAGAAGGACATTGTAAGCATAGAGCCACACCTTTAGTTATACATGTAGCATCTTTCTTCTTATCACATTCTGTTGTGTTAGCAACCTGGACATCATAGCTTGCATTGGTGGTATTGATATTAGTTAATAACTGGGGTCTATAGTCATTGGTAGAGATATCTATGTGTGTTAAAATAGTAACCAAATCAGTTATTCCAGGGTGAAAAGGTGAAGCCGTGAGCACCACTTCGTCAACGTGACTGCATTGTGCTTTGGTTCTGCCATTGGATTTTGTTTTTACTCAGGAAGCGATAATATTATGGTAAAGCCCATGAAAAGAGAGGCATTGTGTTCTAACTCTTAGCAGTAGTAAATAACACCTCTAAGGAATTCCCAGGAGATCTGTGAGGAGACAGAAAAAGAATGGGACTACTAGTCTCTCAGGCGGTGACAGATATTTCGGTTTTGTATGGGACTGTCAGCCTTACTATGTACAGGAACCACTGATAGAAGAGCATGGATGCTGTAGCACAGGCATCTGGCTGTAGTGGTGGCTGTATGCTGCATAAGAAGCCAAAAAAGGAAATGAGTGAATGAATGCAGACCTGATATAAGCTGGATTACATTTTAAATTTATTGTCATTTAAAAATGAGTCTCATGAAGGCACAGTACATTTATGGAAGCAACAGCAACAGAAGAAAAGTAGAACATCTATATCGCCTCTGTCAGACATGTCACTGAATAGGACTACTGCACCCACAGCATGCCATATGAGGTTGTGTATGGGGGCTGGTAACCTCATTTATGTAAAACAAGGTGCCACAAAAAATGAAAGACCTAGCCTCAAGAGCACCCATAGAAGGTGCATTGGATATGGATAAAGGACAGAGCAATTAATGATCATCTATTAGAGAATGACACTGCAATTGATGAATCATCAAGGCTAAGATTGCTGACATTTGGCATCAAACGTAAGACCAGCAGGGATGGACGTATGACAGGATGCATCAGGCATGTATACAACCAGCACGCGGCAGGAAAAATTAGCATTCATACCCTTCAGGATTTGCCAAGAGAGATTAAGCACCTATGGGTTTGCCCGGAGTACAATGACGTCAATTCTGATCAACAGTAACAATCAGCGGCAAAGGTCCAGCTTCAGGACAACGTTCGACTGCAGAACAAAAGTGAAAAGGCAGTATTTGTGAAATCCTGAAGCAAACAAAGAACTATCAGAGTCAGTACTTTAGCACAAGAATTTAAAACTGCACACATATATATAAATATATATTTATTTAAAACTCTCTTCGTTAGTGAATAAAATATCTGTCATTGGAATTGCAGAAAGCAGATAGTTTGACAGCAATAAAAGTTATGCATAGTCTGCAGTTATTGCAAATACTTTGAAACCATAAAACAGTCATGATTTGATCAAGGTATTTATTTAGAGACTCAGTGTGTCTAAAGTAGGTCCCCCATGGTTTCTGGTCTGCCAACCACTGCTATAAGCTTAAGTAAAAGGTTATTTTAGAAAACTGTCTGTTCTTGATTTTATAATCGGTAGCCCTTAAAACTGATTGTTTCCATAAAACTTTAGCCTCAAGAAGTTGAAACAAAATTTTCTAATTTGTCCTAGAGGGCCACTAGATCTTATACAGTTATATATAGTCCAGATTGTATTATTTGTCCTGTGTAGTTCCCAGAGGAGGCATAACACCTTGCAGAAGACCATAACAGAAGGGAGAGTTGAAGGCAAACGTGCAAGGGGAAGACAGCGCTATAAGTGGGAAGATAACATCAAGAGATGGACAGGAAAGAGTCTATCAGAGTGCACCACCAAGACAAGAGACAGAAGACGTTGGAGATCCATTACAGCCAACCTTCGTTGTGGAGATGGCAACTGATGATGAGTTCCCAGAAGTCTCTGAGAAGACAAAAAGCAAGAATAAGTCTACTGCTGCCTAAGACATATTGTAAAAGGCAACTATTATGAGGTTGTGCATGGGCTGGCAGCCTCACCATGTAAAACAAATAGCTACAGAAGCTAAAGCTGCTGGATCACAAACATACTTTAGTGCAGGCTTCCTGTAACAGGAGCTAAAGCTGCTGGATCACAAACATACTTTAGTGCAGGCTTCCTGTAACAGGAGCTAAAGCTGCTGGATCACAAACATACATTAGTGCAGGCTTCCTGAAACGAGCTACAGCTGCTGGATCACAAACATGCTTTGGTGCAGGCTTCCTGTAACAGGAGCTAAAGCTGCTGCATCACAAACATACTTTGGTGCAGGCTTCCTGTAACAGGAACAGCTGCATGTGTGGCTCTATGCTCCATACAGGGCAAAAATGGAACAGATGATAAAGTAATGGTCTTGTATTATCCATCTATTTATAAACCAAAAACCTTTTTATATTAATCATAAGACAAATATTGGATGAGTTTTTCTACATTATAGGGGTCGGATAGGGGCGAATAATAGTCTAGCATAGCCAGAGTAAAGGGGCATCCAGACTGACTATTCTAGTGTAGCCTGGAGTAAAGAGACAACATTTACTATTCTAGTGTAGCCTGGAGTAAAGAGGCATCAGACATTTACTATTCTAGTGTAGCCTGGAGTAAAGATACATCAGACATTTACTATTCTAGTGTAGCCTGGAGTGAAGTGACGTCAGACATTTATTATTCTAGTGTAGCCTGTGGAGAAAAGATACATCAGACATTTACTATTCTAGTGTAGCCTGGAGTAAAGAGGCATCAGATTTACTATTCTAGTGTAGCCTGGAGTAAAGAGACATCATATATTTTCATTAGATATGTGATAATTTCACACCTGAAAGGTTGGTACAAAAAACATGAGGCACTTAGTAATACATAACTTCAGAAAAGGAACTACTACGGGCAAATAAACCAATAGAGATGTCTAAACACACTAATAAAGTCTCTCCTGAATATCACCAGAAAGTTCACGACGTGGGAGACACATTGAAAGAGACAAATATCATAACATAATAAATATTCTGCATATCTACATGAAATGAACTAAGCTGCAATAAACTAAATGTTTGAAGGGAAAGGTAGATAATATAGTCTACATATTTAGATCAGCAATGATCCCCTCTTTGGTAAAGGAGCATCCAACTTGTGGCATTGCATCACCCATCAATAAGCTGAGTTGAGGGAAGCCCTGTGGGTTTGCAA
Organism: Oreohelix idahoensis; assembly: GCA_024509875.1. NCBI lineage: Eukaryota > Metazoa > Mollusca > Gastropoda > Stylommatophora > Oreohelicidae > Oreohelix > Oreohelix idahoensis. The sequence goes on from JAMPIV010010953.1 coordinate 50,553, forward strand.
TAAAATCCCCCAGAACTCACCCCAAATAAAAGCGGGTGAAGCTTGAAAATTCAAATCCCTAGGGAACAAAACAAACAGATCAGCAATAATATTTCAGGTGGTCATAAGTATGATAACTTAGCTTAGTTACTTTAAATATTTGTTTCTCTGGAATTCATACAACCAAGCCACATAGATTCAGGACACAAAGAATTGCTTTTATTGCAGACTATGTTGTGGAACTTCTCTGATGATACCTGGTTATGGATAACTTCTTTGAAGTGCTTACTGTCCCTCACCGTTGTATATCTTGTTTTTTTTTTTTTTTTTTTTTTTAATGGCTGCTTTATGTAGACCTTGTTTGTGAATGCTTAGTGCTGATACTAATTTGTGTGTGTGTAGGTAACTGTTGCTTGTTTTTAGGAATGCGTAAGGTAACTTGTTTATTTGAAGGGAAAGTATCAGGTAACTGTTTCTTGTTTTTAGGAATTTGTAAGGTGACTTGTTTGTTTGAAGGGAAAGTATCAGGTAACTATAGTATTTGGTTCAGCAGAATGTACAAGGTGTCTCAGAAAAACATATACATATTCAAGTGTTTGTGACTCACACGTAACTTGAGACAGAATGTTGCTATGTTCCAGGAACAGAGTAGAATACTGCTCGGTGGCATTTATGTATGACATTAGATTATTAAAGATAATGAAAATAAGTATAGGACATGATAACAAGATTGCACTTGAAGATGCACTCTTACAAGATGCAGAATCATGCATGCTTGTGCCTGGTTGGACATGTTTAAATATACATACACTTATTATAAATGATAGTAAATATATACATACGATGGCATCATCTTCCACTCCCTGCTCTACTTGGAGTCTGGGGTTACCGCTGCTTTTGGTTCCCTGTGAGAACCTGCATGAAGCAATCACCAATGCTTTGCTGTGGTGGTTCATGAATATATCATTTTCACGTGCTGAGGTTGCCAGCCTCTTAAGGACCTGTATAACCCTCATCAAGTTCAAACATGTCAAATTCAAAGTATAAAAATATGTTACAACTTACCCCAATACTGGGATCATAGGCTTCTTGCTCAGTTGAATAGTCTCGGCAACCTCGAACACACGTCTGGGGTATTATTTCTATTACAGAATCCCTCTGTGACTAGGTCCAGTAGGAGTCAGGTTTCTGTATTAAATTGTAGAGTTTCCTTGTTGTAGTGTTCAAAAGGTGCTGAAATACATCCGGTCCTATAAGGTCAGAATCCTTACTTCTGTTCCTTCCTGGCTTCATTCCGAGCTGTCTGCTTTGACGATTCTGGAATGCAGTGTTGTATGTCTAAAATGTTCTACGTTTTATTGCAGTTTTCCTGCTCATGCTCACATCTGGCATTTCCGACAAAACTTCCAATCAATGTGAATGTATATTAGCCTCTAAACTACTAAGCCAATAGTATTTGAAAGTGCAAGTTATGATAACTTTTCTCATGGACTTTTCTGCATGACTCATGCGTTTGTGAAATTCAAACGGTCACTCTCCCTATATGGAATTGATATTTCCGTCAATTCTCGGTAATGATTACCACTACACCTTCTTACATTTATCTTGCTTATAACAAGCCTGTCCAGAAGTTTATTACTGCATTTCTGACATCTCAGGTGTGTCTGTAATATGCCACCAGATCGATAATTGACCGGCACTCCCTATGCAAACAAACACCGGGCGTCATTACTTGATAATGACTGGGCGCCAATCTGGGTTTACCTGTAACTTATCTCCGCGAGGATGGGCAGGCAAACATGACACATATGAAGGGAAGTGTAAAAATTGAACATGAAAATACCAAATACTGTCAGAGGTACGAAAATACAAGGGGATTGACATAAGTCTTGGGCCTGACCATGAAAGACATGTCACAGAGAGCTGAAATTTTGTATAGTGTTTATTCCTTTTCAATATAGCCACCGTCGGAATTGACACACTTCTGCCATCTCTACTTGACCTTGAAAAGACCTTGGGAGTAGAACACCCGATTTTTCAAACTAAACCAGTCATCACATGCCAGTATAACCTCTTCAACGCTGTCAAAATGATTTCCTTTTAGCTGTTTTTTTTAAGATTTGGGAATAGAAAAAAGTCTGATGGAGCCAAATGTGGAGAATATGGTGGGTGTGGAAGAATTTCAATATTCAAATCGTTGGCTGCTAGCTGCACAAGCCGTGCTTTGTGAGAGGGCGCATTGTCTTGAAGCAAAGGAAGATTTTGAGTGCGCGTTATCCCTCGTTTCCTGGTCACAACCTTTCTTAGTTTGGTGAGAAGATCTGCATAGTACTGTCCATTAACTGTGTTGCCACGAGGCAGATAATCTTTCAAAATGACACCTTTGCCGTCCCAAAAAACAGTCAGCATCACTTTTCCTGCAGATTTCTGCGCTCTCGGCTTGACAGGTGTTGGGGAGTCCCGGGGTTTTCCATTGCATGCTGGCAATTTTGGATTCGGGGTCATAATGGTGTACCCAAGTCTCATCTACTGTCACCATGGTCTCCAAAAAATTTTTTGACTGACACTTTTTGAGCAACCGTTGACAGCAATTTACCCTCGTTTGCTTCTGTTCACGTGGCGGAACCCAGCGTGCACACACTTTTCTCATGTTCATTCTGTTGTGTAAAATTCTATAAACTGTTCTTTCATTTTGTTTTACTCTACTAGCTATCTCCACAATTGTCATTTTTCGATCCTGGTGAATGATTTTCTTCACTCTTGTTGCATTTTCATCGTTGCACTCTGAGGCTGGTCTACCAGATCTTGGCAGATCAGCAACATTTGAGTGCCTGCACTTAAACTGTTGACACCAGTTTTTTACCAAAGTATATGAAGGACAAGACTCACGAAACACTGTTTCCATCTCCCTGTGTATTTCTGTGGTGTTTTTCCCTGAAACATCAGAAATTTTATCACAGCTGTGGCCTTTTTCTTTTCCATTGTTTTGTCAAATCTTTGGAGCAGCAGATCCGGTCAATAGGGTACATTGCGCTGTGCACCGTAGCAAAACCCATTGATGAAACAAACGCGTACTTCACACATTCAGTGCAAATATGATGAACTTTAAATGTGCCAAGTTTCATCTTCCTCTTGTGAATCCTTCATGGTCAGGCCCAAGACTTATGTCAATCCCCTTGTAGAATGTGCCAACAATCGAATGGCGCACATAGTACACACAGTAAAGGTAGATCAGTACTGCTGAAGAGGAAAATAGACTGAACAAAATTATGTGACACAGAGCACTGGACTGGAACCAGACCAAAATGAAGACAGCTGATAGTACAGCATGACACTCTCTCTGGCTAATCTCTACACCCCAAAGTAGAAGAGGAACGACTAAGTAAGTCATTTTAAATGTGAATATGCTATAATTCTGTCTCAAATGATAATTTAGTTGATAAGCAGTCAATGATTATTTGAAGGTAATGCAGTAAAATTGTAGAATATTGATAAACTACAGCAAATAAAGAGCAAGAAAAGTTGTAGGACTCATAAGAAGTGAAGACCCACCAGCATATCATCTGGCCAGATCTTCATCAGGACACAAGCATCATGTGACATTTTCTTTAGTTACATACATTTCGTTACAGCATCTGTAATTTGTTGACGTAGGCTAAGTGCCAAATAGTTTTTAATTCCTTGTTTTGAGACAAAAATGTTGTCCATTGCTGTCCCTGCATATCTGTACAGCTATTCCTGCAGCCAGGGGGCTAAAGCTATATTTGCAGATTAGTTCCTTGATTTTGTGCTTTTCTTAAATGTGCTGTTTGTTTCTGTCATTATCGTATTTGTTTTGTCCTTCTGAAAACCTGGTTGACTGTTACATTATCTATTCTGTTTATTTGAGTCTGTCAGGCTGTTCCATGTCCTTATGCATTGTTTGAAAGATCCCTTCCTCGTCTGCAATTTCTGATAAAATAGCTTTAATCATATTCCTATTTTTTTAAAATAATTTATTTATTTTGTAAAGTTCTATAGCAATACCTTTCCCTGCCTCCCACATTTATTACTACATTTGAATTATTCATGTAATAATGTTATTATACGCTGTTATTTAACGGGATAATATTACTATTTAGGGGAAGGTGGAAGACATTCAGACTAATATTAGTATGGGAAGATGGTTTCTGTAATAAGTGTCTCAATCCTGTTAGAGCATGAGGGGAAAGGTGGTATGTTCTCATTGTTGAATTTGCATCCCTTTCATCTCAGATCTTACCTGCACACAAAGAGCAGCGACAGATATTGTTGTCTTAATGGCAGAACTTGCTGCCAGTTTAGCTGTGAAGACATTGATAAGAGATATACAGATGACACCCACTAAAATTCTGTTTTTGAGGAATGAGCTTAACTCTTTCCATTCTTATTCAAACTGTAGGGCAGGGGTCGGCAACCCAGGAGCTTAGGTATCTACTTTAGTAACACTGAGCCCTCTAAAGACCTACCATGTGTGTTGATGTGCATACACGCGTGCATATGTGTGATTTTAAGCAGGAGTGGGGATGTTGAAGCTTACCAAAAAAAAATATCATGTTCCTATCTCATGCAGTTCATGAATATATTTTAGTAACCAGCTCGAGAGTTTTTATTGAGAATGCTGAAATGGTTCCTTTGATTCTGAGGACACAGTGATTTTAAATTCCACTGGGAGAGGTCTGGTCCAAAGTTTCTCTAGTTTGAAAAACTTTTCTGTTTTCCCCCTCACAGTTGCTTACAGATCTACCAAATAATCCACTGGGATCTACCAGTAGATCAAGATCAACTGGTTTTTGACCCCTGCTGTAAGGCCTAGATCATGAGAGTATGGGAAGCTTTATAGAATGGAGAAAGTATTTGTCAAAGAGTCAGGCAATTAAAATAAATGTTTAATGAAAAAGAATATTAACATATGTCTTCTTTGGACATGTGGTCCTATAGAGAAGTAAAAAGGCGGCCGTCTCACAGCATAAGTTGCATAGAGAAGTAAAGTGTTCACTATATTAGATCTCAGCTTTATGAGGTGAGGTGATCAGTTTCCTGTCTTGCTGTCTTTGCTTTCCCTTGGCTCAAGAATCAGGTAAATATTTACAGCTGGGTAGACCTGATGATACCTATCCATCGCACTCTTTTAACAACTTAGCTACTCGATGCTAGGTGCAGAAGTACTGAATTTAAAAGTTCTCAGCTGCTTCTTTTGAATAGTTAGCTCTTATATGCAAATTATTCTTCTTCTCTGATCCTTAGCCACCAACTGTCAAAGCAGTCAGTGGCCATCACACCTGGTGGCGTCTTGTAGGGCAGGAACAAACTACTTCCACATTACTTGGTCGGCGACCATTCTTCGTGCAGTGCCCCAGCTGTTTCATTCTTTGCATCTTGCCCTTTATAGTTCTCTGCCAAGTTGTTTTTGGTCGGCCTGTTATATGCAAATATTCAATCATAAATGATCATCATGATCAAGTTTTGAGCTGACCAGCATATACAAACATGGCTATGTGCTGTGGGTTGTTCATTGTCTCAAAAGATTGTGCAATCGTTTTTCTTATCATTGGGATAATTGTCATTTATATATTTGCTTCTTTCCTGACATCTTTAGTAGACTTTTTAGCTGTACATTTGGCTGTAAACATCATAGTAAAACCACATCTGTGACCATCATAGGTACTGTTTGTATTCTAAATTTACTCCCATAATGCATTATCATCTCTTGTGTAACAATTTAGAAATCTCTTTAGTTCTGGATTTTTTGACAAGATTTTTTTTTTTACTGGAATGTTGTTTTTTTTTTCTTAGGATATTTTCTTCATTATTTGTTGAGTTGCATGTTAAATTAGATGTTCGTAAATGAACCAGGTATTAAAATGTATGGGTTTGTTTGAAGGGCTTAGTTGAAAATTTATAAATTTCTTGCAAATTTCTCCTTAGAGATAAATATTGTTATGACAATAGTTTGATAAAAATGATGTTGCAGAAAAATAATATAAGACTTTAACAATTATAAAAGTTTTTTTAGTTTGGTAATAAACCATAGTTGATGATCTACTTTTTTTTGTTTTTAAACCTAAAGTAGTGTTACTTTGCTTCAGTGCCAAGTATGCCATTAAAAGCTAGCTCAGTCTCTGTTTTTCCTTCTCCACCCAAATTATTCTGGCAAAAATTGTGAGTGAATCGTTATAGTTATATTAATCTTAACAGTTCTACTGTAAATGTCTGTAGTTCTGTTCACTGCAGTAAAATTGTTGCAGTCAATTACATTATGGTATATCTGTCACTTATTTTCTTCTTTTCCCTTTTGCTCCATCTGAAGCATGGAGACACCCACTCCAGCTGGTCCCCTTGATAGAAACCTGCATCAAGGCATTTATGAGCTCTTGTATTGGTGGTTCTTGTAGGCAATCAGTTTTACATGATAAGGTTGCCAGTCCCAAGCACAGCCTCATATTAGTTACCTCTGATATTATGACCCTGTCACTTGAACAGTTGGGCGACCACAGCTGAGGTTCAAAGATGTGTGCAAGAGAGATATGAGGGCACTGGACATAAATCCAGCAACATGGGAGAATGAAGCTGCCGATCGCACCAAGTGGCGATGCTGTTTACGGTGCCACCTCAGATTGGGCGAAAAGAAGCTCACACAACAAGCCGAAGAGAGGAGAAAACGTCGAAAGGAGCATCAGGAAAATAAGCAGCTGAGGGCTGTCACCTCAGGGGCGCATTCCCATAGTCAGTTATGACTGAAGGGGTTATTATTATTATTACTTGAACACACACAGGTTGCAACATAAATTTAAGGGCAGTAACTTCTGCATATTGAATATATGAATGTACGACAGTGTAACAAGGAAGCATAATAATTGGACCAAAAAAAATCTAAAGAAACAGTAATAGAATTGTTTAAAACACAGTCTCTTGTTGTAAATATACATTTTTTTGGGTTTTGATCTGTTGTTTAGTGCATTAAATCTAAAACTTGAAATCACATAGCTTTACTCTTTACCTTTACAACCTTCGATGAAGTTACATTTTATTTTTGTGATGAACGGACACCAGAAGTGTCTACTGCTGTACTGGTCTACTGCTGTACTTGTCTACTGCTGTACTTATAATGAATGTCTTTATTGTTGTCATGCATGATGTAATGGGTTCCTGTTGTGTCCTTGGACTTACTACTAGGATAATGAAGAGAACAGTAGAAATTAACTTAGAGGTAGCTGAGGAATCTGTTTTGCCGTTACGCATAGTTCCCTGGGGTCTCTGAAGAGACGAATAAAGAATAGGACAACTGCACCCTCAAGCATGTCGTACGGAGCCACTACAATGAGGCTGTGCATGTTGCTTGGCAACTTCATCATATCAAAGAAATTGACACAGAAACCATCAATACAAGAATGTGTGAATGCTTGATGCTCACTTCCTGCAAGAGGACAACCTGCAATGGTGTCTCCATGCTTCATAAGGAACGAACAAGAAAATGATGATGATGATATATATTGTAGGATTCTCTCTTGTTGTGAAAGTATTGAAATTTTGTTTTTTAAAAAAAAACACAAATGAAAAAAAAAAAAACAGAACAAGAACATTGATTTCAAGGTCTGGGTGAATTTTTTTTTTTTTTTTTTTTTTTTTTTAAATTTTCAAAATCGAAAAAGGAAAAAAAAAAATAGTATATGAACAAATGTGTTTCGTTAGAAAAAAATAAGTGTCATGACATGAAAAGCTGATCAGTTATATGTCATGTTTGTATTGTTGCAGTTACTCAGGATTGAACATTTAATATGCAGCAATAAATGACATTTGATATAATGTTTATAAATATGAGAATAGTCACAGTTAATAAATTGTTGATATCACAAGAAGGAAACAGTCTCATAAATTTGTTATGAAAAGTTTTTGTGGGAGCTCATGTAGCATAGTGGTTAGTGCATTGGCTTCCTAGCTCAGTGGTCTATGGTTCGATCCCCAGATGAGGTGGGATTTTTTTAGGCCGCAAACGGCTCCTGGGTCGACCCAGCCACAATTGGGTACCAGAGCAACTCTGGGAAGGTTAAGGCAGCCGGCGTGATGCTGACCACATCACCCCTAGTGTGCAGATGGTCAAGAAAATATGGGCCTAACACCATATTCACAATATGCCTCAATGGGCGTGTAACGGGATCCTTTACTCTTTTCCTCCTTCATGTTTATGTGAAAATGTCAGTTATTTGTTGGTTAAGGTGGTCATGCTGTTTTAAAAATGCATTTTTTTTAGATGATTTTGTGGAGGGAAGGGGTGTGAACTAGTGAAATTGGGGGGGGGGGGGGGGGGGGGGGGGGGGGGGGGGTGTTCAGAGATTGGTAAAGGAGTTAGTTTCACAAATGAACAATACGCCAGAAATCCAGGACATTTCTGGAATAGTCGTCATCAGCTACAATCACAGATGGCAAACAGAGATGAGAAATATAGACAAAGGTTATGAAAAAATGACAAAGAACACAACAAACACTTGGGACAAAAAAATAATGAACTCTTGAACAGTGTACTCCCTTCATTATTGACATATGTGATATTCTGTTGCTGCTGTCCTGTTTTCATTACTTTCTATTTGTACACTGTACTGTTGTTAATTTAATTTTTTTTTTTTTTTTTCATATGTTTGCGGTATCCTTTGTCATTTTCTCATAGAGTTGCTACATTTAGTTAAAATACCAAACCACAAGATATTTAATAGAAACAAAGGCCTTGTGTCTGGGTTGAAAATCAGGCAAAACTCTTAATTAAAAAACAAAAACAAAGTTAGTCTTTTTTTCTGTTTGTGACTGCTGCTGACAAAAGGTAACCCTGAAGGGGGTAGGAGTGGCTAAGAGGTATGATGTCCACCTCAAATTCTAAAGGTACTGGATTGGATCCCCAGTTGAGGGAATATAGTTTATGGACATTTTCATCAGAACCAGTGGTCCTAATGATGTCATACGCCTCCCTGGTCTCCTGGGTAGTGAAATCGGATGCCTAGCCTTATCAGATAAGGGCGAAAAAAATAGGAGATCCTGTGTGCAAGTTGTGCATGTTAAAAATTCCACGGCAGTTGGGAATCGTAAAGAGTAGGCCATATGGCCGCTGCTTTTGCAAAATTTAAAAAATTAGAAAACCTACCGACCACAAAAATATTTATAGAATGTGTGATTGATATATACACACATTGGGATTCTAGCCGGTGCTACGGAGTTTGTGCACTGTGCTGGGACCCTCCTTGTGTGATCTAAGGAAGGAGATCAGAGCACTGATGGAGTAGTTCGTGTGCAGTGAAGATAGTCCTTAAACCCAAATCTCAAAATATCCAGGATTTCTAGTGTATTGTTTGTTCTTTTTTAAAACTGACTCCAGTCAATTTTTTCTTTTTTTTTTAACTTAGGGATTGGTAGAGGGAGTGGGGAGACATGTAGAGAAGGAAGGGGAGAAACAGAAAAAAAGAGACATGAACAAAGAGAAGTGTGTGCGTGTATGTCTGTCTACATCTGTCAGAGGTTGACTCATACATTTTTCTAGCTATGGGCTGCTGAATAGCTTTTCAAAAGCAACAAAAATACACTGCTTATGCCTGGCTTTGCTTAATGATTTTAAAATGTACACAGTAATAGCACATTTATTATAAACCCATCTTTGTTATCATTCTTTAAAAGCCAGCTAGCATTTAAAAAAGTTAATTGGCCATTATAATAAGGTTTTAGTATACATTTCTTGTGCTACTTGTTAACATTAACATTCTTGCTGCTGGGCTTAACTTAATTTATTTTTAAACTGTTACATTTTTTTTTCAGACCACAATGTGTCCATCTGCAACCCCCACATCCTCTTCCATGGGATCTCCATCCAGACCTCTCTCACCCGATGCCCAGTCAGCCATGCTCTATCAGCAGCTGCAGCAACTTCAACTCCACCAGATGGCTTCCTCAGGGTCACCATCATCCTCACCAACTCCAATGGTCCAGCAGAGATCATCACCTCCGCTTATCTCTGGGGGTATAACTTCAGGCATTCCAATCTCTGCAGGAGGTGTAAAAATTAAACTAGCAGGCAGTGTAATTTCTGGCTTTTCTCACCAGCAGCCAGGGGGAATCTCTTCTGGCATTCCTGTACAGTCAGGAGGAGTTAACAAGGGCTTGCATTTTTCAGGTAGTATAACCTCAGGTCTCCCAGTTGTCGGTGGAGGTGGATCCTGTCCAGGGAGCATTTCATCAGGTATCCCAGTCTTGTCCCTGTCATCAGCATCCACTGGCAGCATCAGTACAGGCATCCCTGTGTCATCAAGGGGCTTCTCACCCCACATGCCACTGCAGTGCATTGCTGCTGAGCCAGGTTCAATTCCAGCTCTAAGTTTCACTCAAATGATGCAGGGTTTGCAGTCTGGATCGGACACTCCGCCAGAAAACTTTTCCCAACTGCTCCAGACTTTGCAGAGTCCTACCAGGCTGTCAGCTTCTTCTAGTGTTGGAAGTGGGTCTGGTCAGAACTGTGGTTTCTTTGGTGATGTTCCAAGTGGTGGTGGGGGTACTCCTGGAATTGGCCTTCTTCAGAATTATTCCCAAAGTATGCAGAGATCGTCCCCACCCTCCAGCTATCAGAATCTGCATATGATTAGGGAAGATTCTGGTGATGCAGTAGAGGGGAATGATGCTAGAAGGATGGAAGAGATTGATGAGGAAATGAGGGATGTAGAAGAGGATAGCATGCTAGAGCATGATTCAGGGCCTGATATTGGGCCTCGGAAGTATGGCCACCATCAGCCACTCACACCAACATCTTCATCTGAGTTAGACCAGTATCTGCAGGAGCCCACGGCAGATCAGCAGAGTTGCCAGCGCTCCCACAGACAGAGGGAAATCAAAAAGAGGCACTATGTTGGGAATCCACAGATTAGCATAACAGATGCCCATGGGCATGTTACGGATGTCATCACAACTGATCCAAGTGATATGATTGAGGAGAGATTGGAATCCCCAAGGAATTCCATAACTGGGAACACTTCTGGTGTGGATGTGTCTATGTCAAACTCTGGTTCAACATTAGCATCATCACAGCAACATCAGCATCACCATCCCCACCACCATCATCATCACCACCACCATCAGCAGCAGCAGCAGCAGCATTGTCAAGCATACCAACAGCAACTGAGGCAGTTGTTTCATCCCTCCTGGATCAACACAAACCTAGCTAGTATCCCTGGTGCCAAGAAAGCCACCCAGTCTTCATTAGCACATTCTTCATTGCCATCATCATCTGTTCCATATGTGTCCCCAGTAACATCAAGCTTGTCCTCAAGATCTGTTCAGTTCTCATCTTCTGCCTTGTCCACAGCCACAGGTGTTAGTTCTGCCATGCGACACAGAACCTCTGCATCACGACTACGACGTCACGGTGGCGGGTACCACCTACAACATTCCCATCATCATCAGCACCATGGACAACATCAACATGGGAGTTCAGTCTGTGATATGTACAGCCCCCAGTCGTCATCAACTCCCTTCTACTCTCAAACTGTTGGCTACTCCAATCCCTCGGAGCCATATGGTCCACTTGGCTTCATGTCCTTGAGCACTCATAGACATTATCCAAGTGGATTCCAAGCTATGGCCATTCCCTTCTTGTCAAGTCGTGCTGTTTCCCCAACTTGCTTCCCCCCTGAGCAAGGTGACCTCACCAGCTTGAGTGTCGATGATTTCTTAACATTACCCCATGAGCATTCCACAAACATTTTATCACATTCCTCCCCGTCCTCACTTGTATGCTCTCCTGTTACTTCTCCCATCCCTATTATAACTTCATCTCCTCCCTCCCCATCCCGTACTGAGGGTCTGCACCGAAGGTCACAACCCCAACATGTTTCATCATCTCCTTCGCCCTCCCCACCACATATCACTTCTACTGCTAATGTCACAACCCTCTCCTCCTCACGTCCTTCATCGCCTCTCTTCCCATCAGTGGGACCTTCTCCTTCCTCATCCTCCCCAACAAATGGCTGCTACTCTCCCAACTCATCCCCCTTCCCCACTCCTGCTAACACCCCACGTCCTTCGATATGTAACACAGACTCGGGGCACTCAGAAATGGACCAGGACACCTCTCCCATCTCAGACGACTCCAACAACACATCATCAATCTTGTTGGAGATTAAAACAACCCACCGAAAAAGTGTAGAGGATGTCTTGCAAGCCGTGAAAGCTGCTCTGGATTCCATATGCCCTCAGGTGGACTACGAGTGTTCTGAGACTTCCTTCCGGCTGAATGGACACAGTGATCTCCAGATGGAGTTGGAAGTGTGTAGTGAGATGGATGGGCACGTCCCAGGCCTGCAAGTTCGGAAACTCTCTGGTGACAACTTGGAGTATGCAAAACTATGTAGTCATTTGATGGCTTGTGTGAACAACTAATTTAATAGACATTTCTAGAAGTTTATTTTGCTTTGCAGTTGTAAATGTATGGTCAAGACAAAAGTCCCTGCTTTTGTTTATGCAGGTTCTTTGTAAGAAAGGCAGATTTATTTCTGCTGCCTCACTGATAATTCTTCTCCTATACTGAGGTTATTAGTGTGCCACATTTACAGATGCTTCAACAAGAACCAGATGACTGCTCAGAGAGACTGAACTTGCAGTAGCTGCATGGAGTGGTTCCAGAATTCTGAGTTTCATTTTGTAGTGGTTTTATATTCTCTTCAAGAGCTTGACTTTACTCCTACGACATATGGAGAGGTTAGACATCTTGTTGGTGACATTTATAGCTCATAGTCTGTATAGATTTTAGTGCCAAACCAACCATCATCGTCGCATCTGTAGGGGAGCAAAAAGAAAATGTACCAGTTTGCGGGAAGCAAAAATTTCCAGGGAAATAATAATTCCACATCTGTGGTCAGGCTCACGTCAAACTGTAACATTTGCTTCCCCTGTTTTTCCAAGCCATTAGTTGTTTATTTTTTAGTTTAAAAAAAAAATGTATTGTTTTATCTGTCTGTGCACTTGTTATGATTACTGTAGTGATTTCTGTTATTGTTATTTATAAATCAACCAATGCTCCTGTGTAAAGCCTTGCCTCACCCAAGACACTGTCAAATTTTTCTGTTATTGCAGTCAAGTTTTCTGTCACTGTTGTGAAATGAATTTAGCTGTACACTTGATGTGAGTAGTGCACTCTTTGTATGAAGTTGTAAACGTATATCATTGTTAGTAGTGCAGATGTGTTACCCAGAGCCTGCCCTAGGAATTGTTTCAAGGTGGTGCGAGATCTTGTGATGGCGTGCGGGCACACCACCCCTCCCCAGAGCAGCACTGTATTGTACCCTTTACAAGACTCAATTTCATGCTGTTGAGTTGGATCAGACTATCTGTGCCGCCTGCAGGTCGGCACCCAGTACAGCCGCACAGCTAGCACTGCCCAGGAACCGGTCCTGCTCGTACCTTGGCTGACTAATATGAGAATGGAGATATTATGAGGTTTGCTGCACTCAAATGCCCTAGTACGGGTTAGTCCACCAAAAGCAGGAATATGATATCTGGCGGTGTGTCATAGTTAGACAGTACCTGCTTTTCTCTGTTGTAGTCGGCTATGTGCGTTATTTACCCCAGGCAGGTCAGAATCATCTTACAGAGAATGTTCTACCAAAAGGAATTAACATCACTCGGGTGCAGGTTTTTGCATCACAGTGTTTTGTCAGTTGTTGTATCTGCAAGTGTAATTATCTGCATACGTGGTCTGTATTATTGTTATTATTATTATTTTGTATTTGACCGTGTTAATTTATTGGCACAGAATTATTTGACTAAATGAAAATTTTCATTAACTTCTAAGCTCTGTTATGTTGCTTATGTTCCATTTTTAATCTCCTTTTATTTTTGTGTGCGAAAATAATTTTTGCAACAATGATACATACGATACGTTTTGTGATAATGGATTGACAGAATTTCTTTCAATGTCAGTGGCTGAATAACTCAAGCCTGCCTGCCTTCACAGTTTTCTAATGGTTGCTGCTTTTTTTAGTGTTTCCGATAGCTGTAGGCAGTAGGGAAGTAACCTGAAGCCATTCAGGCCTACTGACTACTGTTTTCTCTTGATCAATGTGATGGTTGTTCATCCTGGAATGTGATACTACTAAGTCCTCAGACAGTAGGTGTGGTTTTCTTGTTTCTCTGTGTTGTTCATCATGTGATCTGGATACTGGTTTGTTAAAAGAGCAACTTTGCAGTTGTGATCTTTGATAGGTGGGAAAGGCTTTCTGGGGAACCACTGAAACTTTTGCAGCTGTGAATGATAAGTACATTATTGTTTGTTCGTCAGAATAGAAGTACCATAGCCGTGTTATGCATTGAAGCTGTGTTCAAATGATGTCTTGACACGGCTCTTAGCTTAGCACTCGTAGACAGAGGCATTCTCTGATAACATAGGAACTAGAGATAGTTGTAAGTTGTAGGTTTGATATGTCCAAATTATGTCTCATGCTGTTCACTGAAGAAAGTGAAAGAGGGGTTATGTGTGTATATGAATATGATTGTGTTAATGGTAGATGTGAAGAGAAGACATTGGTGTTGAATAGGACACAATTGAAAGAAAAAAAAAAAAAACCAGTTAATAGCATTACATGACAGTTCTTATTCTTGAACCCTCAGGGTAAGAGAAAGATGAGGAAGGACCTTGAACAGATGGCACAGGACATGAAGGCATAGAGGGTATATTTAATTATGAACTATGCTCCATGGGGAGCTCAAAGAAGATGCTGCGTTTAAAAAGTAACAAAATGTTCATTTTGGGTACATTAACTCTTTCAGCCCCAAGCAAAAAAGTGGGTTTGGCCCAAGCAAAAATGGCCACCCCAGTGCGTTTTTATTGTTGTTGTTTGGAAATATTTTTTTTAAATGTTCATATGCATAAATAACTTTGTTGTTGTATATGAAACTGAAGGTAATTGGATGTACTTTACTCTTGTGCTACAAGTATAAAAGCTTTCATTGAAAAATTATTAGTTATTCAAGGTAAAATGGAGGACAAAAGAAGAAGCCGGTGCAAAATTAGAGGAAAAGTATTCATTAAAATTCTTCTACAATTGTTCCTCATGAGAATATCCAACATTAAAGTTTCAAAATGTCACAAACAGAAGTACTCTTACAAAGTACAATCAGTTTTTAATCAATAAACACTCAGAAGATTGTTAATTTCACAAATTACAACAACAGGTCATATTGTTGTAAAAAAGATGAAATTGTCAACCCGGTGTGTTTTTATTTGGAAATAATTTTTTTAAATGTTCTTATGCATAAATAACTTAGTTGTTGTATATGAAACTGAAGGTAACTGGATGTACTTTACTCTTGTGCTACAAGTATAAAAGCATTCATTGAAAAATTATTTGTTATTCAAGGTAAAATGGAGGACAAAAGAAGAAGCCGGTGCAAAATTAGAGGAAAAGTATTCATTAAAATTCTTCTACAATTGTTCCTCATAAGAATATCCAACATTAAAGTTTCAAAATGTCACAAACAGAAGTATTCTTACAAAGTACAATCAGTTTTTAATCAATAAACACTCAGAAGATTGTTAATTTCACAAATTACAACAACAGGTCATATTGTTGTAAAAAAAGAGGAAATTTCAGTTTATACATCAGAAAGATGGGAATTATATTATTTACACATGAATAATTGTTAGTAACTGCATCTTGTGCATAATTTAAATTTATTAATAAAACTTATTAGTTAGTAAAATGTAAAGTAAAATGGAGGCGGAATAAGAAGCAGGTAAATTTGAAAGAAATAGATATATTCTTACCTTGCCGAGCTGCTCCTCTTATGAAGATATTATCCATAGGAAAACACATAATCATAATCCATAGGAAAGCACAAAATCCATAGGAAATCACAAAAGATCACTTTCGATATCCTGTGAATATACTACAGTCAATCTCAAACATTTCTTCAAATATCTTACGAGCTTGATCTGATGTTAGGCCTAACCTTTTGGGACTACCATTCGAAGAAGTGGGTGTGGCCATTTTTTGTTAGAAAATATGCGCTTAAAAAAATCGCTTTAAAAATCTAAAATAAATATCTCAAAACAGAAAAACGTCCACTCTTAGAACACGTGCGGTATTTAAAAGAATGTACTTCCAGTCGGAAATGACGTTTTCGGTGGTTTGTGGGTAGTTATAATTAGAAACAGAGGCACATACACTAAACGCTTTTTAAAGTCGATTGGGCCAAGCGCATCTAACCTCTGAGGATATATAAAGTCGATTGGGACTTAAAGAGTTAAAAGTACAATGGCTGTGTTTTCTTTTCCTAATAATTTGAAAGAGATCTTGTTCTCGGAATGCCTTTGAGCAGAATAGGTAGAAGCTGATGTTAAAATGTTCTGTGGGCTGAGACAGGACTGTGCAGATTTATTACACACTTGATAGCACACAGTAGAGAGCAGACATGAGCGATTACTGTTGATTTTGCTGTGTGCTGTCGTCCAGACTTTGATATGACACAACTGCCTCAAGTGTAAAAGGAGCTGAAACACCCTTCTGATGATCAGATTGCATCATTTTGTAGTGCTCTATGTAGAATTTCCTGTCAGATGATGATAGTACAATGACAGAAGAAGCAGTAAAATTTTGTTTAACAAAACCAACTGATGCATTGACCTAATTCAAGAAAGTCTGTGACTGGTAAAACAACGTACACCTTGCTAATTGTTGCAATGTTTGGAGTTAATGTTAATCAGAATCGACGTCATTGCACTCCGGGCAAACCCATAGGTGCTCAGTTTCCCTCAGCAAATGTCGAAGGGTATGAATGCTAATTGTTCCTGTTGCGCACTGGTTGTATACATGGCGGATGTTGACTGACAAATATACATTGAGAGTAGACTGTACTACAGGAGAAAGAAACCTGTACATTAAGCACACCAGACACAGCCACAGATGAGTTGCATGACAAGAGGCATCTGAAAGAATCCATCATGAAACTAGAAGACAGATCAGCAGTGTCATGATTCTCCAGATTTATTTTGTAGGGAAATAATGTGTGCCATGTGATCAGTTGTAGCTTCTTCTCCTTGCACTGTTTGTTCTTATGGAGTTGGCTTGACAACATGTTTTTGTTCATGGCAACTTAAGAACAGAACAATGTCCTTGGTTCAGAGGTCACACGAGTGAAGAGATCAGTTTTAAGTGTGCTTAACTTACCCCTACCTGTCAGAAATGGTGAAATGTTAACATAAACATTTTATAAATGTTTATATATTTGTAGGAAGGGTGTTAAATGTCAATTTTCAAACCCGGTGGGTCGTCACAGACAAAAATTGTGCTTCAGACTTGGTCCTGGGTAGAATTTTTTTCTGCAGCAAGATTGTTTAAAAAAAAAAAAGGGTACAGTTGCTAGCCTGTAAGCCCAACCATCCTTAGTTGCCATATATGTATGTTGGAAAATAGTGGCCTATTCTTGGTGTCTTGGCTCTATTTATTAGGGTCCAGGGAACTACAGAAGTGTGGTAGTTGATGTTACTTGGTATTGTTTTTAACCGATATGTTGTTGTTGTTAATGTGGTTTATGTCTTAATGACAACTACAGTTCTTTAACATGAGCACATTCTATCTTATTTTGAATTTAACAAACAAAATGACTGTTCCTCATAAATAAAATCGTCATTCTAAATGCTCATTCTGGACTTGAATTTTCTGTTTGTATGTTACTTGTATTTTCTGTTTGTATGTTACTTGTATTTTCTGTTTGTATTTTACTTGTATTTTCTGTTTGTATGTTACTTGTATTTTCTGTTTGTGTGTGACTTGTATTTTCTGTTTGTATGTGACTTGTGTATTTCTGTTTGTATCTGACTTATGTATTTCTGTTTGTATGTTGCTTGTATTTTCTGTTTATATGTTACTTGTATTTTCTGTTTGTATGTTACTTGTATTTTCTGTGTATGTGTGACTTGCATTTTCTGTTTGTATGTTACTTGTATTTTCTGTTTGTATGTTACTTGTATTTTCTGTTTGTGTGTTACTTGTATTTTCTGTGTGTGTGACTTGTAATTTCTGTTTGTATGTTACTTGTATTTTCTGTTTGTATGTGACTTGTGTATTTCTGTTTGTATGTGACTTGTGTATTTCTGTTTGTATGTGACTTGTATTTTCTGTTTGTATGTGACTTGTGTATTTCTGTTTGTATGTGACTTGTATTTTCTGTTTTTATGGGGCTTGTATTTTCTGTTTGTATTTGACTTGTAATTTCTGTTTGTATGTGACTTGTGTATTTCTGTTTGTATGTGACTTGTATTTTCTGTTTGTATTTGGCTTGTAATTTCTGTTTGTATGTGACTTGTATTTCTGTTTGCATGTTTATATTTGACCTACATTTCTTTTTGTGTGCTTGTATTTAATTTGAATTTGTAAATATACTGAAGTGCATTAAAAAACACACCAATACCAAATGTGGTCTGATCTTGATCAGCCTGTAAAAAAACTGGGAGATGAATATCCCTGTGTTTCCCATGAGGTAGATACTGAAGTACTGCTAGCAAAGCAACTGAATGCTGAAGCCAACTGCAAATCCTGCTGACCAGTTGAAAACAATGGAAGTGGCATGTGCAGCACAATTGCCTACAATTATGTCCCAGACAAAATTAAGAATCTTCAACTCAAATGTCAAGTCAGTACTACTGTATGGCTGTGAGACATGGAGAACAACAAAAACAGCAACCAAAAAGTTACAGACTTTCATAAACGGGTGCTTGTTTAGAATAAAAGGATTGAAATGGTGTGACAAGGTTACCAACGTGGAACTGATGACAAGAACCAGACAAGTGCCAGTGGAACAAGAGATGAGAAGAAAATGATGGCGATGGATAGGACACACACTGAGGAAATTTGTTGATAGTATTACAAAGCAATCCTTGTTCTGGAACCCCCAGAGCAAGAGAGGCAGAGGTAGACCAAGAAGCGCATGGAGAATAGAGCTGGAGTCAGAGGTGAAAATGATGAGAACTTGGAAAGAACTTGAGGGGATGGCACGTGACAGAAAGATTAGTATGTGTTTGTTGAAAGCCTATGCTCCTTGGGAGCTGAGAGTAATGAATGAATGTCCCAGACAATGTGCAAGCGGTATAAAAAAGCCATTGAGTCAGAACACTGAGTACTTGTGCTTGAAATGCCATGACTGACTGAAGTCTACTGCCAATGAGTCAGTGGTATGGCGGAGGCAGGAATGTGCTTGTGGGACATTGCCAGAAGGATGCATTGCCATCATAGCACTATCGTACATCTCATTGAACGTTACCGAACAACTGTCAGTACCCAGCATAAACTTCAGAGTGGGCAACTACAGGTGACCACCCCTGCACAAGATCGTCATATAATGTTGAGTCACCTGCGGAATCGATCACTCCCGGCAAGCCAAACAGCGCAACCAGTAATGGGAAGATGTGGGCAAGTCTCTCCAAGTACTGTCATACGACGACTAAGAGCAGCAGGTCTTACTGCAAGACGACCATATGTGAGGCCAAACTTGAAAAACAGACATCGTCAACAGCGTCTGCAGTGGGTAGAGTAACATGTCAGATGGACGAAACAGCAGTAGACTGGTATACTATTCACAGACGAGAGCAGATTCAACGTATCATTTGCTGACGAATGTCAACGGGTTTGGCAACAGTGCAGATAACGCTATGGAGATTGCTGTGTGTATCAGAACAACTGATTTGGTAGTAGCAGTGCTCACATTTGGGGTGGATTCAGTCTTCATCATCGCTTGCCTCTTCACATGTTCCATGGGAATGTCAATGCTTTGACATATCGGGATGAAGTTCTGGAGGCATAGTTGTTCCTGCATTTACAGCACATCCAGACTTGCAACTCCTCCAGCATTACAACGCACATGTCACACTGCTCGCATTACTCAGCAATATTTACAGCAGCACAGCATTGTGACGATTGATTGGCCTACACTATCACCAAACCTGGCCCCCATAGAACATGTGTGGGACGAGCTTGGACACAGGGTCTACAGGCAAGGGTCCCCAGCTAATCAGCAACAGCTGGAAGCTGCTCTCCGCCATGCATAGGACTTGCTTCCCCAGCATTTCCTGCAGACTTGTGCGTTATGTGAGGAGCCGCTGCCAAGTTGTTTTTGCAGGCACAAGGCGGTCATACCAGATATTGAGGCTTGTTTGGATTTTGACTTTAAAACGTGGACAGTTTGATTTTGTCATTGGTTGCATTTTTGGTTTTCACCCTTCTCTGATGTGATTACAGAATTTATTCAAAACCAAATGTACACATTAATGACCAGCATAGGTGAATAGAAAAATGAATAACAATCTCAAATGTGTAAACTTTTTTATACATTTTTTTTTTTACCGGCTGGTTGATCGAGATCAGTCTACATTGATATTGGTGCGTTTTTAATGCACTTCAGTATATATTTATATGCGACATGCATTTCTATCTAAAAGTTTTATTTGTTTGACTTCTATTTCCGTTTATATGTTTGTATTTATTTGATTTCTATTTCTGTTTATATGTTTGCATTTATTTGACTTGCAATTTGGTTTTTTATGTATGTATTTATTTAACTTGCATTTCTCTTTATGTATTTGTATTCTTTTGATATATGATGGATGTGGCTGTGCACATGTGATGTATGTGGATATGCATATGTGATATATGTGGCTGTGCAAGTGTGGTTGTTGGGATGGTGTAATCACTCCCAGTCTATGACTGCCAAACATTGTCCGTTGACTTTAGGAATAAATATATATAGTTTAATTTCCCCAATGTCATGGCTTTATTTACTGGTAAATTAGGGATAATTTAGTTGAAAATGTCGTTGGTGAAAGTCCAGCAGGCCAGATATAACTTATCTCGCCTGCGTCGATCCTGTACAAAAGTCTTGTGGCCCCACCTCTCCGTGCTGGGGGCAATATACGGCTGCTCTGACACAATGATAGACTGCTCTGGTCCACACTTGTATATATTACTACAGCATTTGACACCGCTTTGGTGCCAAATAGAAACTCACAGTTCTGAAACAAAAGTATTGGTCATGTGTCAGAACTCTACTTCCTGAACCACTTCTGCACACAACACTACACAACAACAACACCACATAGACTGGGTCAGATCTCTCTGACCACACAGCACATCTTACCAAGTTGGTTTCACATAGTATCAGTTCCCCAAGACTACATTGCATCTGAGATATGTTCAATAGCTTCCTGCTATTAAATAAGATAGGTGATATGTTCCACTGATCTCAACACTAGATCCTTTTTCATAGTTTCACTTAGGCGTTCCTATATGTTTTCTTTGTATGTATGTCTCTAGACCCTGATCTAGGGCTGGGGATCTAGAGCGAACACTTACTTGTCGTAATCATTTTTATGATATGGCAGTATCAATCACTCGAATTATTAAAATATACAAATAAATATTGTTCATTCTTACCAGAATTCAGAATTGAGAACACAGTTAAATTTACTAGCAAAACTCAGCTGAGCTGCTGGCTGTATGATGGCGTCCCACTATATAGTTATATTCTTAGGGAATCAACACCATCATGGATTCAAACTGCGTCTCTGAACAGACTTATGTCGAATGGCAAACTTTCACCTCTCTATCCCGCTACTATAAAATGCGTTGGCCAATCGCCGACTTCCCAACCTTATTTTCAAATTAACAACCAAAAGTCACTTCAGTCAAATCTCAGTCAAGTATGTATTACGGTCTGTTAGTCCGTCTGTCTCTACTTGTTTTTTCATAAAAACACACTTGGTTTTACATGTATTTCCTACACGAATCTGCTGCCTAAGTTATTTTTAGCTACAATTCTCCACCACATTCCCTCTCTTTAATTACAGCTCGATTTTTACGTTTGCAGACTCAAGGCCAAGATTTTGGAAGCTTTTAGTGACATGGGTTAACAGTGCATTCGCTTGTATGATATGAACAATACAGTCTTTTGTCAATATCTTCTTTATTATCTATCCGTCTGTATAATTGAAAGCATATTATTTCTCTGCTCAAGATGGGCTATCAAACTAGCTAGGTTTTATTTTCATAACTCTAGTATTAAGAAAAAAACATATTTTTTCTCAAGTTTAAATTTTGAAATTTGTTCGAGAACCTTCCCTCATGTGTTTTGCCGCGGCATTCAAATAAAGACCAAGTATCGAAACACGCCCAAGAAATGACTGTCTCGATCAAGAGCTAATGTCCGTTTCTTGTCCATTTCCTTACTTTATGTCAACTAGGGACGTGAATTTTTTTTTTCTTTTCACCCCTACTTGCGTCTTTTTGCCGTTCGAACTTCAAACACGTGTTCAGTCATATTTTTACTTTTTTGTGTCCTCCGTTCTCTCCCGTCTACAAAGGGTAAACGTTTCGTCTGCACTTCTAACTTGTTAGTTTTAAATGGCGATGGGAAAGGCTGGCATGGGCGAGCATGTCTCCTAGTATCTTACGCATTATCTTTAACCCTACATTTCATCGTTAATTTTTGAGATATTTTAACGTTGTATCATGGTGACATCATCACAATCACATCTGATGAAGCATCAAACCAGTCATTTGACTTCTTTGTTTTCTTACCAAAGGTGGCAAGTGCAGTACATTGAATGGTGTCCCGCAGGTGCTTCCAGTTCTGTAACAGTATCACTATGCTGAGGGCTACTGAACACTTTCTTGAAGTACGCGGTAAATTGGGCAATCATGACAGGGTCTGACATCTTGCTGATATCAATGCGTGGTTTCCCTTCATGTCTGACACGATGTAGTTTTCTTGGTTGTGCTCTGATTTTGCAGAAAACCAAGGAGTGATCTGTATCACAGTCTGCACTATGATACGAGCACGTGGAGAGCACAGACGTGAGAAGTGGCCTTCTGACGAGAATCCGATCCAGTTGATGCCAATGTTTGGATCATAAGATGTCTCCATAACACCTTATGCTGGGGTTTTGTCTGAAAGTAGGTGTTGGTCACGCAGAGGTCATGATGGACACACAACTCCAAGAGCAGTTGTCCATTTTCATTCATCTTGCCAATACCAAACCTGCCCAGACATGAAAGCTATGAAACATTATCGGCACTCACTCTTCTGGCCTGGTTCCATTCTAGTCCTCGGTCCTTCAAAGATTGTCTAATGTTGTCCTCCCAGAAAACTCTGGGTCGTCCTGGAGGTCTGGATCCCTGGCTCTTTGTTTCCCATGCTTGTCGTGGTAGCCGATCTTCTCCCATTCTGCAGACATGGCCAAACCATCTTAGTTGGGACTGTTCTATTTGGGTCTGCAGCGGATGGGATTTCAGGCCTTGACGTATCGTCTGGTTGCGGACCATGTCTCTTCTTGTTACTTCAACCACTTTCCTCAGATACCTCATTTCTGAGGTTTGGATCTGGCTTTTGTGGGTTCTAAGTTTTATTAAGGTCTTTCCCCTGCCAATAAAATGTATAGTCTATCTTGCTCACCATTCCAGAGCCTAACAGGCGCGTTTCCTGAAGTGCAGCTATATCCACCTGAAGTCGTTTAAGCTCGTCATTGATTACGGATGTTTTCTTGACATCGTTTATGTCCTGTAGGTTTTCGGAAAGTTCAGTCAACATAGTCCGGAAATTCCAGCATCCCAATCTGAGAGTTTATTTATTTCTTTTACTTCTTGTTTTTGTGGTAATTGGTTGGTACAAAATTTTGTGTCCACAGTTCGGGTTTGACCCTAATCCCCATGCACTCAATGGGGAAAACAGACAGTGCGGGACAACACCTAATTGACTGGTTGCTGTCCAGTGAGATCCTGAACTCCGACTCCAGATTTATCCTCGGGGTTTACTCCAAAAGCCTTTTCCACAAATGGATATGTCCGCAAGGCAGCGGTGGTTTGAATTTAGAGTTTTACCTTCTCTTAGAAAAGCTCCAACCAAGGATCACACACCTTATCTGCCCGAAGCTGCTGGTTTTAAGGCGCCAGTGGCTTGCCTTCGCCCCTTCTCGCATCAGTGGAAACATTTCCGCCGGGCTCAAATTGAGCCGGCCCTGAAGACCGGGAGCTGGGCTTGGTTGTCAGAGGCTATTTGAGGCGTGTGCCATAGAAGTATTTATCTGCAGTGAGAGCTTATCCTCACTACAACTCCCGGCTATAACAACCTTCGGAACCCATATTGACACCTGAATCTGTGGAGTGGAATGTTGTAACATATTTACGAACAGACCGTGTGTTGGAGAGACATGGTAAATGAGATAACCATTTCCGGACAAGACGGGTCAGAGAATAATTATCCATCTTGAAAGAGATTACTTGGGATAGATGATGAAGTCTTGAGTGTAAACATGATCGATAATAGACGGAAGCTGACATACCATATATGGTGACTTGTAAACAACACATTTATTTTTGCGTTTGTTAACGCCGGAATTTTTCGTGAGAGAAGGGGAAATATACACATCTTGCATGTGATTGGTTTGGCATTTGAGATGCAAAAATACAACATTTCTGACTGGAGCTTTGTCATATAGTAGCAATCTGGATATGGGCAGAATGTTGCCTTATAATTTAGCGCCTTGTTGGTTTACCGCACCGTGAAATTCAACTTGTCAAGAAGACAGCCAGACAAGCCAAAGTAAGGTATAGGATCAGGATTCCACTTTAAAGGTCCAGACAACATGTTTGAGCATCTTGTGTATTTACACAACGTCAACTCTACCTTTATTAATACGGAAAGCCCAGAATCCTAGGAACCTGAACACTAAGTCATAGTGAGAGTCTATCGTAAAGTAACACTCCAGACCACGTGTAAGGTGTGCCTAGGCCGGTCCCAAGCCCGGCTGAAAAAGGAGGAGGGCGGCCCCTCCACCATGCAAAGGCACAATAGGGCAATCGCCCGTTTGCTTTAAATCACGATTACGCAAACTACAAAAGAGAAAACCGGACTGATTCTAAAGGCGACAAACTGGAATGGACTACGACTTATGGAACTTGGAACACAAGAAGTATGACAATCTTTGAAGGACCGAGGACTAGAATGGAACCAGGCTAGGATGAGGACAGCTGATAGGATAGTCTGGCACCCATCTTCCAAACCTCTACACCTCACGGTAGAAAAGGAACAACTAAGTAAGTAAGGTACCAGTTGGTGGTGCTATCTGTGGAACATGTGAGTGTTATAAGTGGCATGCAGTCAAAGCTAGACACCCATAGCAGATCGGTGACACTGGACCATCTCCGTGATTACCCCCCAATACTATGAGGGACGTGTTGCAGCCATCAGATTTGACCAGTGACGAGAGTGAACCAGTCCATAACCTGCAGAAAACAACCATAATTGGAGCAGAAACCAACCGAAATCTTACTGGCAGCTAAGTACACATTCACAGCTGCCAAGTGAACTCTCTAAGAAATAATTTTTTTTCTCAAATCAGACCATCACCTGTGAGGAAATTTTAAAGACTATCTAAATTCACCCCACCCTTATTTATTTTACATTTGTTAACGATAATTGATTATTAAATTTGTTATTAGTAAATATGCAAATTTATAGTTGATTTACTCATTTTGAGTGAACTGCACCCGTATGTCTCGGTCATTTTAAATACTTATAACAGAGCTATTTAAATAATATTTTACTGAGTTAAATCAGTTGGGGGCTCATCAGAACGAGCGAAATCCTAACTCATAGAAGGTCAGGAAAGGTAAAAGTTTACACGGCCTGGATCCTATCAGCCGTAGTACTTGATTTCTTTAAATTCCTATGAGGTTCCCTAGAACTGAAGCACCATTCTTCCATTCACATCTCTGCCAAGAGTAATCTTGAGCGAAAGGAAGACACCTTTGAAGACCCTCAGTAGATACTCTGGATTTTGGCCACTGTTGGACCATCACTGCAGAGCAAGGGGAGTAAATCCCGTGACAAATATAGATAATGTTAAGGAGAGATTGTAATGGCCATTCCATGAAAATTTGAGATTAACATTTATCACAGGGAGAGAGGTGAACTATGGAAAGAACCGTAAAGCTAAGACAAAGCCAGAAACAACGGATAGTGAACTATAAGTGAAGGACACGCATAATAATAAACAGGAGGACATTCATTACCCTACAGCTGTGAGGAGCAAGCCCATCAAAATATGCATGTAAAGTCCTCCTGTCCTGTTCACTGTAGGTCTGTTTACGTCTTTATCCGTTTACCACCTGTGCACAGTCTTCCCTTGTTCGTTTAATGTAAGTCTTCCCTTGTTCGTTTAGTGCAGTGGTGGCCAAGCTAAGGTTGGCCGAGGGCCAGATTATGGTAAAGGGTAACACCCGAGGGCCAGACCTATAAAATCCTTAAAAAATAACGTTCTGATATATATATATATATATATATATATATATATATATATATATATATATATATATATATATATATATATATATATATATATATATATATATATATATATAATGAACCACGTACAGAAAGCAACGGCAAACTACTGTACTGCACATCTGCCAAGACATGTATACCAGTCTTCGAACTGAAATTACTGTTTAAAAAAATATAATGAATCTGATGTTTTAATTTGTTTTGTAATTTGTAACTTGACATGTAATTATTTATTTCAAACATACATTTGTGTGTTATTTCATTGTGAAGAGTGTGGCTTCAATCAACAATAAGAGGCCGACCAAAACAGGTTGGCGGGCCGGTCAAAACAGGTTGGCGGGCCGGATCTGGCCCGCGGGCCGTAGTTTGGCCACCGCTGGTTTAGTGTAACAGTCTTCCCTTGTTCGTTTAGTGTAACAGTCTTCCCTTGTTCGTTTAGTGTAACAGTCTTCCCTTGTTCGTTTAGTGTAACAGTCTTCCCTTGTTCGTTTAGTCTAACAGTCTTCCCTTGTTCGTTTAGTCTAACAGTCTTCCCTTGTTC
Source organism: Oreohelix idahoensis (assembly GCA_024509875.1). Taxonomy (NCBI): domain Eukaryota; kingdom Metazoa; phylum Mollusca; class Gastropoda; order Stylommatophora; family Oreohelicidae; genus Oreohelix; species Oreohelix idahoensis. The sequence goes on from JAMPIV010010953.1 coordinate 77,446, forward strand.
GTTTAGTGACAGTTTTTCCTTGTTCGTTTAGTGTAACAGTCTTCCCTTGTTCGTTTAGTGTAACATTCTTCCCTTGTTCGTTTAGTGTAACAGTCTTCCCTTGTTCGTTTAGTGTAACAGTCTTCCCTTGTCCGTTTAGTGTAACAGTCTTCCCTTGTCCGTTTAGTGCAACAGTCTTCCCTTGTTCGTTTAGTGTAACAGTCTTGTTTGTTTTGTGTAAATAAATATTACACACACATAAAGGTATGTTTTCAGGCACTCGTGAATAATAAAGAAGTAGAAAACTAGACAACAGAAAAACAACATACAGCTTACCGGGGAATCGAACCCCACGACCTTCCGTGCGGCACCCCCGCCTAGCTATGGAAGCGAATCACACTATCCTCCCTGTCAGCAAAGCACCACACAAATGATGCTTCGATGACAGGGGTTATTTTCTACTTCTTTATTATTCATTAGTGACTGAAAACATACCTTTATGTGTGTAATATTTATTTACTGTTCACAGGCCTCGGGTTTCCCTTTATGTGTTTGTTTAGTGTAACAGTCTTTCCTTGTTTTTTTTTTTAGTGTAAAAGTATTTCATTGTTCATTTATTGTGACAGTCTTCCCGTGCTCATTTATTGTAACAGTCTTCCCTTGTTCATTTATTGTAACAGTCTTCCCTTGTTTGTTTAGTGTAACCGTTTTCCCTTGTTCATTTATTGTAACAGTCTTCCCTTGTTTGTTTAGTGTAACAGTCTTTCCTTCATTTAGTGTAACAGTCTTCCCATGTTCGTTTAGCGTAACAATATTTCCTTCGTTTAGTGTAACAATCTTTCCGAGTTCGTTTAGTGTAACAGTTTTCCCTTGTTCTCTTAGTGTAACAGTCTTCCCTTGTTTGTTTAGTGTAATAGTATTTCCTTGTTCGTTTAGTGTAACAGTCTTTCCTTGTTTATTTAGTGTAATAGTATTTCCTTGTTCGTTTAGTGTAACAGTCTTCTCTTGTTCATTTATTGTAACAGTCTTCCCTTGTTCATTTATTGTAACAGTATTCCCTTGTTCATTTACTGTAACAGTCTTCCTTTCATTTATTGTAACAGTCTTCCCTTTGTTTAGTAACAATATTTCCTTCGTTTAGTGTAACAATCTTCCCGAGTTCGTTTAGTGTAACAGTTTTCCCTTGTTCTTTTAGTGTAACAGTCTTCCCTTGTTTGTTTAGTGTAATAGTATTTCCTTGTTCGTTTAGTGTAACAGTTTTCCCTTGTTCTTTTAGTGTAACAGTCTTCCCTTGTTTGTTTAGTGTAATAGTATTTCCTTGTTCGTTTAGTGTAACAGTCTTCCCTTGTTCGTTTAGTGTGTCTTCCCTTGTTCGTTTAGTGTAACAGTCTTCCCGTGTTCGTTTAGTGTAAGTCTTCCCTTGTTCGTTTAGTGTAACAATCTTTCCTTCATTTAGTGTAACAGTCTTTCTTTGTTCGTTTAGTGTAACAGTCTTCCCTTGTTCGTTTATTGTAACAGTCTTCCCTTGTTCGTTTAGTGTAACAGTCTGTCCTTCATTTAGTGTAACAGTCTGTCGTGGAATATTCTAATCCACATATATAAATTATCAAGTAAATATAAAGCCTAATAAATACATATAATAAATAAAGGAAGAAGAATGGTAAAGAACAGTGCTGTCACAATGACAGTACTCGAAATCCCCCTTCTTTTCTACTTCGTCGGCAAATTGTAACGCTTTCACGTTGATATTAAAGGCCTTCTGCAACATACACGCGTTTCCCAAACACACAATAAAATGTGCTGCCTTTCTAAGAAAAACCTTGAAATATGCAAGTTGACCTAAATTTTAAATTCCATTCATGTCTTTTTCTACACTATGTTACCAAAACCAAAAGACAGATGGACTAAAGGATAGCGAGAAGGGAGAGGCAGAAAGCCGAACACTAAACACGCGTCGCGCGATACACAAATGCTGCCATCACGCGTGTAAGACTACATGCACTAACTTTTTTTTCGGACGGACAGTGATAAATTCACTACCCTTCCCAGAGTTAGGTTTTAAAATCACAAAAAAACGCTTATTAGGAAAGATAACAATAGATGGGTGTTACGTTTGAAAACATTACAGTACCCAGACAGCACATCTTCGAAACAGGAGGTAGAAGTAATTGCATATTTTGAACGCAGCCACGTAGCTCCTTTAAATTTGGATATTTGGGTTCCTTAGGGCTTGCTGACAAAGAATATGTAAAACGTTACGCAAATAGTCCAGGAATTAATAAATTATAACCAAAATAAAATAGTGGGGATGCCTGACAACATGGAATCATTTCTGCTCATAAAATTTTTTTATAACGTGTTTGAAAAAACCTTACGTTACAGAAATAGCCTACCATGTAAACTCCAAATTGATTGGAGCGCAACAAATGAAAGACTAACCACGATTGGTCGGGCTATAAATACTATCTTGGTTGTTAGGGAGACGTAGGAAGGTAACATTTTTTCAAACACTTGTCGAAACGTGGCTCGATTGGCCAGACTCGCTGATATAATCACTTAGGAGCGTTAGTTCGAAACCACTTGTTTAAATAAGCTTGATAAAGCAACAGTGCGTTGAAGCCAGCTCATATTTTTGCTAAATAAAAGCCTGGAACATAAGCAGATGGGAATTTGTGCCAGTAAATGTGCCAGAATTCATTGCTAATCAACGTATCTGTGTTTATTCTATGAATTGTGGGACCGTGGTCTTGATGGTACTGAGCAGCACCTGGTCAGAGCTTTGCTGAATCCAGAGTCGGACAGCATACTCCTTGGTCCTTTTAGCTATCAGTGAGGTGTCTCCAGAGCCCAGGGAGAATTCGAGCAGAGGAGTCCTTTCCTGCCGCCATCACGCCAGATAAGCTGATTTGGCCAGCTGAGCTCAACATTATGTCCCCTCATCTTGAAATGACTTTGTAAAAATAACATTCAGAGGGGAATTTAATTGTCTTAATATCAGGACCTGAGAACAACTCCAATACTAGTCCCAAAAGACAAACTATTGAAGTCATGATGACAAATACCAACAGAGCTTGAACAAAACAAAACCAGTATTACCTCATATTACTACTACACAACTGACACACATAGGATATTTTTAATAATAATATATGTCACTACAATATTCATATTGATAAAGTCTGTACATATACTTGTAATTAAAATTGATTGTGATTCCTGGTTCCTTTGTATTTGAATCAGGACACATATACCTTTATGACAACATGAATACCTTTATTTTGAACAGTTATGTTGTTTCAAAGTTTGTCAACTCCTTAATTTGATTTGAAAAAGTTATCAGTGACTCCTTAAGATATTCTCATAGAGTGTTATATGTATGTGAGTGTCACAGTGTTGTCAAGAGTAGTGGATTAAATTAAATTGTTTATCTGTCTGTTGTTGTGACTTACACTTCATCATACACATACCCTAGACACATAACGTAGTCATCACACTATTCCAGAATAATTCTGACTGAGATATATAGATATGTGGTAGCAAGTAAGGTTATCTATAATACACTACTCTTAATAGATATAGATACCTTCACAGCTGATCTCAGTCAGTACACTAAGTCCCCTATAAATATTTATAACATCCCACTTCACCACATATATTGGGGTCTCGCTCTTGGGATTTTGAATCTTTCCCTATTAAAAATATTGGGGGTAATTCACTTCAGGGAATATAAGAATTAAAAGGTATCCTTGGGTGGAATTAAGTTGTCCATTAGATATATTTAGAGATTAAATTGTTGGTTAGACATTGTAGAAATTTACCTGATAGACAATGGCGGACCTGGCCAAGTTTCGATCTGCTGCTGTACAGACTGCAAAAGAGTTAGGATTAGATGGGCAAGTTATGGTTGCCTATGTCACTACGGAATGTGACAAATTTATTGAACGCGAAGAAAGAAGATTAGAAAAAGAGGCATAAAGAAAGTTAGAGGCTGAAAGGGAAATTAAGAAGTTACAATTTGAGGCTGAGGCTGAGACTAAGAGGTTGCAGATTGAGGCTGAGGCTAAGAAATTGGAGGCAGAAAGAGAAGACAGAAGATTGGACTGCAGAGAAGAGCTGCAGAAGAAGAGAAGAAATTAGCTGCAAGAAAGGAAGAGAAGAAATTTGAAAGGGCTGAGAATTAGCTGCAGAAAGGAAGAGAAGAAATTAGCTGCAGAAAGAGAAGAGAAGAAATTAGCTGCAGAAAGGGAAGACAAGAGATTAGCTGCAGAGAGGGAAGCAGAAAAGGAGAAGAAGAGATTACAAAGGGAACATGAGTTACGACTAAGGGAGTTTGAGTTTCAAGGCCATGCTCCTGAAAATGGTGCCAGTCCCTTTGCCTCTGATGCCACGGCTAGCCAAGGAGCCTCAACCTCAGCTATGAATTTTCATTTAGATCATTTTGTTGAGAAAGACGATGATATAGAGAGCTACCTAAATAGGTATGAACTATTAGCTACCACGTATGGGTTAGAGAGAGAAAGGTGGAGCTTAAAGTTATCTCAAAGACTTCGTGGGGCAGCTTATGAAGTTTTTGCAAAAATGAGCAGAGGTGATCAGGAAAATTATGACATGCTAAAGCAGGCTCTTTTGTTAAGATATGAAAAGAATGCAGAATTTTATAGGAAAAAAATTTAGGAATGCTAAACTACTGTCAGGTGAAACCTATCACCAGTTCTCTGCACGAATAGAGACATACTTGGAGAAATGGACTTCTCTGGGGAAAACCCAAGATCTTAAGGAAATGGTCCTTATAGAGCAATTAAGAGAGTCCATGGCTCCAGACCTGAGAAAGTTTCTCATGGAACAAGGTGCAGAGAGGCTGGGTGAGTTGCTAAATGTTGCTGAAAGGTATCAAGCAGCTCAAGCAGAGGTAACAGGTAATAAAGAGAAACAAGTGGATAACTTTAGGGCACCACAGAACTTTAATAAATTTGATCCTAGGGATCAAAATAAAGGTAAGCACCAATTTGATAGGCCACGGTATGACAATAAAAATAAATTCCCACAATTCGATGAAAGGATATATAATGAAAGAAAATCTTTCAACCAAGGAAAAAGGTGGTGTAAGAATTGTCAGATGGACAATCATGACACTGACCGTTGCAGAAGGAAACCTGTGTATATGGCAACCCTTCAGGTCAGGTCGACCTCAAGACAGGAGGAGGATATTATGTTAGATACCACTCCAGAAGAGATGAGGAAGGCACAGGCTGGGGATAAAACACTCAAGCCTTGTTTCAGAAAATTGTCAACTTGTCATACAACTCCAGGCAAGGGAGATTTTTACATGAAAAACAAGTTGATGTATAGGAAGACTGGAGCTAGATCCAAAGGTCACGGACAGCTGGTTCTTCCTAAAAGATATAGGGCAGACTTAATAAGGAGCCTACATGTGAAACCAGATGGGGACCATGAGAAGATAGGTACCATCATTCAAAAGGTGGCTCACAATTATTATTGGCCCAAAGCAAGATGGGACATTGAGAATTTTGTAGAAAGGTGTAGCATAGCACATGAGGGAACACCCACAAGTGGGAACATGGATCAGGACCTGGACACGCCCCGGGGCAAAATTAGGCCTGATAATAAAAAGAAATATAGATTTGATAAAGTGGACCAAATGGAATGGGAAGCCCCTTTTCACGGACAAGCTTCACTTAACTGTTTTACAATGGCCACTATGCGGAGAGTGCAAAAAGATGTCTTACCCCAGGATAAGCCGACAATCCCTCAATCGGACTTAAACAAACTGGAGGAAGAGGATGTAGAGAGGAAATCTCTCATCAAGAATTTTAAGTGGGGAGAAAGCCCCAAAAGAAAAATTGGTAGCGGTCGTTTTGTGAATGATAATTCTGGGAGGAAAAATCATCACTATAAAGCTTCGAGTGGAAGAGACCATACCGGTGCATGGACAAATAGGTCCACACAATTAAAGGTCCATATGTAGCTATGTTAAGAACGTGGACTGATGAAAAGGCAGAGGAAAACATTACATCTTCATACCAATATGTGAATGAGCTGACCACTCGGTTAAAAACTGGCTGGAAACTTGCCAATGAAAATTTGAAACAAGCCAGGAAGAAACATGCTGCCTATTATAACAGGAAGGCGAAAGACAGAGATTTGGCTGTGGGAGAGAAGGTACTGCTTCTTTTGCCCGGGAGTCAGAATAAGTTACAAATTGGATGGCAGGGTCCATATACAGTTTTAGAGAAGGTGTCTAGAACAAATTATAAGATAGATAAGAAGGGGAAAGAAAAAATCTATCATGTGAATCTCCTGAAGAAATATTTGGAAAGAGAACATCAGGAAGAGACACACTTGTTGACCTTGTCCATCGCCATGGAGATGAAAAAGGAACCACTTTCATCATTTGAATATCCATTACACCCCTGTGAGACAGCAGCACAGGTGAAAATCAGTACACATTTAACGAAAACTCAGAAAGAGAGAGTGCAACAGGTTCTAAATAATCATGCAGAGGTGTTAACAGACCGACCAGGGCATACAAACCTATTGGAATATGATATGAAACTAATAGACTCCACACCTGTCTGTATGAAACCATATTCGATTCCGTTTGCTAAGGAGAAAGCTTTGAAGGAAGAGATAGACTATCTGTTGAAGGAAGGAATTATTTCGCACAGTGAATCTTCGTATAGTTCCGGTGTTGTACTCTTAAGGAAGCCCTCTGGAGAACATAGACTCTGTATAGATTACAGGAGACTGAATGCTATTACAGAAGGACAGGTGGATCCATTGCCGGATACAAATCAGCTGTTTGCCAGACTAAATAAAGCTAAATATTTCTCAAAAGTGGATCTGAGTAAAGGATATTATCAGATTCCAGTAAAGCCTGAGGTTAGACCATACCTAGCTTTTAGTACCTCAGAAGGACACTATGAGTTTAATAGATTGCCATTTGGATTGAAGAATGCGCCTAGTGTCTTCTCTAGAATGATGAGAAAATTATTGGATCCTCTGAATAATCCCTGTATAACAAATTTTATGGATGATATCCTTATAGCAACAGAAACATTTGAGGAACACATTGACTCTCTGAACATGCTGTTTGATCGACTTAGGGAGGCAAATTTAACAGCCCGACCAACCAAATGTTGCGTTGGATGTAAAGAATTGGAATTTTTGGGACACACAGTTTATCAGGGAAACATGACCCCTGACCCAAAGAATTTAGAGAAACTACAGAAAGCCCCGAGACCACAAACCAAGAAGGACGTGAGATCCTTTGTCTCATTATGTGGTTTCTACCAGAAGTATATCAAAAACTTTAATTCCATATGTGCACCGTTAACTGAATTGACACGTAAAGGACATCCAGATCGCATTACATGGACACCACAATGTGAAATGACTTACCAAGAATTGAAGGAAAAGCTCACAAGTAAACCCATTTTGAAATTACCTGACTTAAGTCAAGAATTCATAGTAAGGACGGATGCAAGTAATATTGGGTTAGGAGCAACTCTACTACAGAAATCAGATGCATTGGATGGGGAATTAAGCCCAGTGGCATATGCTAGCAGAAAGTTGAATAAAGCTGAAATCAATTACTCAACTAGCGAAAAGGAATGTCTTGCAGTAATATGGGCAATAAAGAAATTCAATATTTATCTATATGGGAAGGCATTTAAGTTGCAAACAGACCACAAACCTTTATCGTTTCTAGCACAGGCTAAGCATGAGAACTCTAGGTTACTCCGATGGTCTTTACTTCTGGCTCCATATAATTTTAGCATTGAGTATATATATCTGGAAAAACCAATTTGGGAGCGGATTTTTTAAGCCGCCATCCGTGTGATGAGAATCACCGTAAACCCCAGAAATAATAATAAATTTCTCTATGTGAATATAGAATAAAGGACTGACATATAATGTCTGTTTTAAGAGGGGAGGTGTCGTGGAATATTCTAATCCACATATATAAATTATCAAGTAAATATGAAGCCTAACAAATAAAATTAATAAAGAAAAGAGCAATGGTAAATAACAGTGCTGTCACAAAGAAGGTACTCGAAATTCCCCTTGTTTTCTACTTCGTCGGCAAATTGTAACGCTTTCACGTTGATATTAAAGGCCTTCTGCAACATACACGCGTTTCCCAAACACACAATAAAATGTGCTGCCTTTCTAAGAAAAACCTTGAAATATGCAAGTTGACCTAAATTTTAAATTCCATTCATGTCTTTTTCTACACTATGTTACCAAGATCAAAAGACAGATGGACAAAAGGATAGCGAGAAGGGAGAGGCAGAAAGCCGAACACTAAACACGCTTCGCGCGATACACAAATGCTGCCATCACGCGTGTAAGACTACATGCACTAACTTTTTTCAGACGGACAGTGATAAAATACATTACCCATCCCAGAGTTAGGTTTATAAATCCTGAAAAACTCTTATTAGAAAAGATAACAATAGATGGGTTTACGGTTGAAAACATAACAGTACCCAGACAGCACATCTTCGAAACAGGAGGTAGAAAATACATATTTTGAACGCAGCCACGTAGCTCTTTTAAATTTGGATATTTGGGTTCCTTAGGGCTTGCTGACCAAGAATATGTAAAACGTTACGCAAATAGTCCAGGAATTAATAAATTATACCCAAAATAAAATAGTGGGGATGCCTGACAGCATGGAATCATTTCTGCTCATAAAATTTTTTTATAACGTGTTTGAAAAAAATCTTACGTTACAGAATTAGCCTACCATGTAAACTCCAAATTGATTGGAGCGCAACAAATGAAAGACTAACCACGATTGGTCGGGCTATAAATACTATCTTTTCGTTGTTAGGGGAGACGTGAAAAGGTAACATTTTTTCAAACACTTGTCGAAACGTGGCCTCATTGGCTAGACTCGCTGATATACTCACTTAGGAGCGTTAGTTCGAGACCACTAGTGCAAATAATCTTGATAAAGCAACATTGCGTTGAAGCCAGCTCATATTTGTGTTAAATAAAAGCCTGGAACATAAGCAGATGGGAATTTGTGCCAGTAATTGTGCCAGAATTCATTGCTAATCAACGTATCTGTGTTTATTTCCATGAAATTGTGGTAAGCTTGAACCATTCAGTATCTTTTAATGAAAATTGAATGTAAATTGTTAATTTATGCCTGTATATATATGTGTAGTTCAGTGGCAAACAGGAGATAAAGCCTATAATGCTCCAGCCTGAACAGAGGGTGTCGGAGGGAAGTAAAACGGCATGGAATGGCCAAATAGTACACTGACACCTGGATGATTGATTAGACAGAAATAATGCTGGAAGTGCAGAGGCGTAGTGACCATTAAGGAGGTAAATACTGGTATAAAGTATTTCAGATGAAGCTGACAGTTGGCCTAACGCTCTGAACTCAATGTTTGTGATGTATTGTGATCAGTGTAAAAGAGAGTATAAGTTAGTTATGAAGTAGAAGGTACATCCTTCTTGTTTTCAGGGACCGTGGTCTTGATGGTACTGAGCAGCACCTGGTCAGAGCTTTGCTGAATCCAGAGTCGGACAGCATACTCCTTGGTTCATTTAGCTATCAGTGAGGTGTCTCCAGAGCCCAGAGGAGAATTCGAGCAGAGGAGTCCTTTCCTGCCGCCATCACGCAAGATAAGCTGATTTGGCCAGCTGAGCTCAACATTATGTCCCCTCATCTTGAAATGACTTTGTAAAAATAACATTCAGAGGGGAATTTAATTGTCTTAATATCAGGAACTGAGAACATCTCCAATACTAGTCCCAAAAGACAAACTATTGAAGTCATGATGACAAATACCAACAGAGCTTGAACAAAACAAAACCAGTATTACCTCATATTACCACTACACAACTGACACACATAGGATATTTTTAATAATATATGTCACTACAATATTCATATTGATAAAGTCTGTACATATACTTGTAATTAAAATTGATTGTGATTCCTGGTTCCTTTGTATTTGAATCAGGACACATATACCTTTATGACAAAAATGAATACATATTGTTATTTGAAAAGTTATCAGTGACTCCTTAAGATATTCTCATAGAGTGTTATATGTATGTGAGTGTCACAGTGTTGTCAAGAGTAGTGGATTAAATTAAATTGTTTATCTGTCTGTTGTTGTGACTTACACTTCATCATACACATACCCTAGACACATAACGTAGTCATCACACTATTCCAGAATAATTCTGACTGAGATATATAGATATGTGGCAGCAAGTAAGGTTATCTATAATACACTACTCTTATTAGATATAGATACCTTCACAGCTGATCTCAGTCAGTACACTAAGTCCCCTATAAATATTTATAACATCCCACTTCACCACACTGAGATATATAGATATGTGGTAGCAAGTAAGGTTATCTATAATACACTACTCTTAATAGATATAGATACCTTCACAGCTGATCTCAGTCAGTACACTAAGTCCCCTATAAATATTTATAACATCCCACTTCACCACACAGTCTTTCCTTCTTTTAGTGTAACAGTCTTTCCTTCGTTTAGTGTAACGGTCTTCCCGTGTTCGTTTATTGTAACAGTCTTCCCTTGTTCGCTTAGTGTAACAGTCTTCCCTTTTTCGTTTAGTGTAACAGTCTTCCCTTGTTCGTTTAGTGTAACAGTCTTCCCTTGTTCTTATGGCCGTGAGTGCTGATGGCATGTGAAGATGGTGTATAGTGTGTTCGTATCACTGCCCTAAACAGTAGCCAGTTGGATGATGATGTTAAGTTATTTCTGATGACCACTTTGACGATTACAACAGCTTATGACAGACAGATGGTTGATGGTTTAAATATCTGGTAAATATACTTCACGCCGACAGCGGTGAACGTAATGCGATGTTTATTTACATAAGAAGTTCATTCATTCATAACCCTCCACTCCCAAAGGAGCATAGGCCTTCAACAAACACATGCCAAGTCCTCCTGTCCCGTGCCATCATCTCAAGTTCTTTCCATGTTCTCCTCATCATTTTCACCTCTGTTTCCAACTCTCTTCTCCATGTACTTCTTGGTCTTCCTCTGCCTCTCTTGCCCTGGGGGTTCCAGAACAAGGACTGCCTTGTAATGCTATCAACAGGTTTCCTCAGTGTGTGTCCTATCCATCGCCATCGTCTTCTTCTCATCTCTTGTTCCACTGGCACTTGTCTAGTTCTTGTCATCAGTTCCACGTTGGTAACCTTGTCATACCATTTTTTAATCCCTCTATTCTACGCAAGCACCCATTTATGAAAGTCTGTAGCTTTTTGGTTGTTGTCTTTGTTGTTCTCCATGTCTCCGAGCCATACAATAGGACTGACTTCACATTTGAATTGAAGATTCTTATTTTCGTGTTGGATCCGATTTCTCTTGATCTCCATATATTTCCCAATGCAATGAAAGCTCCTCTTGCCTTTTGTATTCTTATTTTGATATCGCTGTCTGTCCCTCCAACTTTGTCTATATTACTGCCAAGATATGTGTATGATTCTACATCTTGAATTGGTGTTTCTTCAAGTTCAACCCTGTTATCATTACCTGCATTTATTCTCATTATTTTTGTCTTTTCCCTGTGTATTTTCAGACCCAATTGCTGTGACCTCTCATCGAGTGTTTTCAATTTGTCCTGCATCTGATTACGGTTATGGGACAGAAGAGCCAAGTCATCAGCAAAATCCAGATCATCCAACTGCTTAGTCAGAGTCCACTGGATTCCATTTCTGTTGTGTGTTGTCGATGATCTCATAACCCAATCTATTGCCAGCAAGAAAAGAAATGGAGACAAGAGGCATCCCTGTCGCACTCCTGTTCTTATCCCAAACGGTTCTGTAAGCTGTCCTTCGTGAAGAACTCTGCATGTCATGTCTTCATATGTTTTCTTTATTAAATTAATGATCTTCAGGGGAACTCCATAATGCCTCATCAATTTCCAAAGTGATTCTCTGTCTACACTGTCAAATGCCTTTTCGTAGTCCACAAATCCGATGTATAGTGGTGAATTCCATTCCAGACTTTGTTCAACTATTATTCTCAAAGTGGCTATCTGGTCTGTACATGATCTGTTTTGTCGAAAACCTGCTTGTTCATCTCTCAGTTTCTTGTCTATGGACTCTTTTAATCTTTCAAGGATAATCCTGTTTAATACTTTTCCTGGCACTGATAGTAACATTATTCCTCTATAATTTGTGCACTCTTGTAAATTTCCCTTCTTAGGCAACTTAACCAGATATCCTTCCTCCATTCTGCTGGTATCTCTTCCTTTTCCCAGACTTTACCAAGTAATTTATATAACATCTCTGTAGCCGTGTCGATATCTGCTTTGATGGCCTCTGCTGGAATGCCATCAGGTCCAGACGCTTTTCCCTCTCTTAGAAGCTTTATGGCTTTCTTTATTTCTTCCTTCGTTGGTCTTTCACCGTTAATTTGTAGCTCTTCTTCTGCTGGCTGGATGTCCGGCGGGTTTTGTGGAGCTGGTCTATTGAGAAGGTCCCCAAAATATTCTGTCCACCTCTTCATTTGCTCTTGTATATTGCTGAGCAGTTTCCCATTCTTGTCTTTTATGAGGCAACTTGTTTGCTTGTATTTCCCTGTTAGCTTCTTTGTGCTGCTATACAGTTCTCTCATATTTCCTTTGGCTGCAGCATCTTCTGCCTCTCTTGCCAACTCCTCAATATACTTCCTCTTGTCTCTTTTGATACTTCTTTTTACTTCTTTGTTTGCTTCTGTGTACACTTCTTGAGCCTTGGCTTTGGAGCTTCTAGTTTTGCTTGTGTTTAACTCTGCTTTCTTGTTTTTTCTGTCTTTTATCTTATTGATGGTTTCTGTTGTTATCCATGCTTTTTGTTGTCTTTCCCTTTTCCCCAGTATTTCTTCACATGTCTCCTTCCATACTGTTTTGACCTGCTGCCAATAGTCTTCTGTATTCTCTACATCTTCCAGCTGTTGGAGCACTTGGAATTTGTTGGATACTGTGACCGCAAATTTGTCTCTTGTTTCTTGATTTCTTAGCTGTCTTACATTAAACAGTTGTCTATAATTTTGCATTGTTGCATATCTCTTGAGTTTCATTTTTACTTTGGCTATCAGAAGATGGTGATCTGATGCCACATCTGCTCCTCTATATACCTTTACATCCTGCAATGATGATCTAAACTTCTTGTTTATGCATATATGATCAATCTGATTTTCTGTTCTATGGTCTGGTGATATCCATGTTGCCTTGTGTATTCTCTTATGTGGAAACATGCTTCCTCCTATAGCCAGTTGATATGAAGCACAGAAGTTTGCGAATAGCTCTCCATTTTTCATTCATTACTCCTAGCCCATGTTTTCCCATGACTTCTTCAAATCCAGTGTTGACTGTACCTATCTTTGCATTCATGTCACCCATCAAAATTGTGATGTCTCTTCTTTTTACTTTATCCATAATTTCCTGTAGTTTAGTATAAAATGCTTCTTTCACAGACTCTTCTTTGTCATTAGTTGGTGCATAACATTGGATGACATTTACATGAATTTTCTTTTTAGCTGTTTTGAAAGAAGCTGTTATTATTCTGGGTCCAACAGCTTCCCATTCAATTAGTGCTTTCTGTGCTTCTTTAGATAACATAAGAGCTACCCCTTCACTGTGGTGTGAACTTTCGTCTTCATGTCCTGAGGACAGCACCAATTCACCTGTGATGAGTTTCTTCCTGTCTACCCCCTTCCACTTTGTTTCACACATTCCCAGAACCTCGATTTTGTATTTCCTCATTTCTGCTGCTACTTGCGCCACTTTCCCTTGTTCGTTTAATGTCCGAACATTCCAGGTGCCAAATCTGGAAGTTCTCCTAGAAGAAAGAAGGTTAGTCAGCAACACAGACTCCTTTTGGATTTCTCTGTGTTGCATCATACGCCTCCCCGCGAGAGGACCTTCCCCTGTCTTGGATGGCTGTGTTTTATTTTCTTTATTTGACTTGTCCATATTTGTTGAAGTTTTTTGTGGTTTAAAATTTTTTTACAGGATGGTGTAACCGGCCCCATGCCCAACCCTCCTTAGTCGCTTTTTACGACATGCTTGGTAGGGGACAGTGTTACTATTCTTTGCTCCCCTTTCGGGCCCCGGTAACACACGGGTGATAAGAAGTTCAGCAACAGTTGAAATGATATGTTCTGCCCAACCTTCCACTTGAGGCTGGTAACTTGGTACAACAAAATTTATTTCATGATGCAAATTCTAAAACATTGTCCTTACTTGTTCTCCTTATATTCTCTTAGGCACTGTCACTATTTTCTGTATTTGTCTACTGACTCTGGTAGTCAAGATGGCTATGGATTGAGAACCACTGTTGTCATTTTAAAACTTCTGTCATAGCAATTATCTCAGTACTCGTTGTTCTTACTTCTGCTATTGCTTGCTCTGTTGTACTTCTATCTTCTTAACATTCGAGTCTTAGTGTGATTACTTGGTGTATCTTTAGAAAAGACTGGCCTAACCGCCAGAGGTAATAGTTTCTACCAAATGTCTATTGTTTCACACTTCTCAATGGCTAGCTGCTGCCTATTGTGCTTCTCATTATTCGAACTGTTTATCTAATTGTCGAGATTCGACATACCTGGTCGTCTTGAGAAGGTGTACATTTTCTTCCACATGTAACACTGTCTCTCTTGTCCACCCTTCTTAGTATATTTAACACTTGGGAGAGAACCCATATTTCTCAACTTAACGCTTAACGCGTCTAGATCTGAACTGATTAAAACTAGAACCCCGATTTACCATTACCATTCTACGAAGTTTCTAGATCAGACCTTGTCACGAACAGTTCACTCGCTCCTGCAAAAATCCCGTGCAAAACTTATTTCGTTTGCATTATCCGAAAAACCAAACTTACTTTATCCCTCCAAGGACGTAATTATAAATTATCGTCCTTTGCTTTTCAGTCAACAAGTCATAGTTTTATCGTCCTCTAACGCAAACTCAAAGCCCGTTAAATCAGCGTATGCATATTTATTAAACCGGAATTTTTAACACACGACTACCTATTAACTAAAAGCAGGACGTTTTCTCAAGAGGCACGATTAAGGAGTTATCGCTCTTTACTTCCAGTAAAATCATAGTCTTATCTCCCCTTCTGTTAAACCCAATAGTCTGTCACTTTCTGTATGCAAATTTCCTACACCAGATTTTCGACATTTGACCTTCCTATCACATTCTTTTATAAGTATATGAGGAGAACTCGTTTTGTTTCTTTTCGACTCCACTTCCGTCTACTACAGGGGTAACACGCATTTTTGCTTACCTCAAACCACACAAGCTTGATACGTTCTTTTTAGGACGAGACACAGTGAAGACATCCTTAGAACTACACAAGTTATCAGATAAGTTGATATTTTTATCCATCCTCAGTGTTAGCGTATTGCAGTTAATTTTAGAAATTAAAATAATAGAAATTAAATAGCGCCACGTGGCAATACTTTGAGTGAGATCAGGCAGCCATCTTGAAAGACATATTTAAGTGGTGAATAATTTATACTTTTGTTGATAGTATTAGAGTAGGCCTACTGTAGTTAAGGTTAAGTATTAGGGGACTATTTAATTTAAGAATCGTAGTGGGGTAAAGATATATATAACAAAATAAACCAAAAGCCAAAGATTACATATAATATTCAATCATCAGAATATAATTCAAAGACAACAAATAGTAGCATACTAAAAGACAGGGAAAATAACCAATGGTAGTATTCACCAGAAAACAGTCCGAGGAAGGGAAAGCGATGGCCAAAACTCCAGAAAAAGACAAAACTTCAGAAAAAGACAAAACTTTAAACCGGACAGAAAGAAACAGGACCACGAACCCTGAAATAAAAAAACAGAACTAAAGGACACGAGTAAAACAATAATGAAAAATCGGGAAGGAGGCGCGGAAGGAAAAACAACAAAAAGCAGAATCAACAAAGGAGAAAGATCAGGAACCAGCACAGCGAACGGAAAGAAAGGACCCAGGGGAAAAGGATAATCAGGACAGCCAGGTAAACGCGGACAAAACAAGTCATGAAACCAGAGGGGATAAACTGAAAGGAGGCTCAGAAGTAAAAACAACAAAGGAAGGCAAAACGTGGGCAGAAGCAGTTAAAAACCAAGGTAGGGACACCAGACATGATAAACTAGAAGAAAATAATAACCCAAAAAAAAAAACAATGAAAGTACCAAAAAAAAGACTCAAGACATCTAGCAACCCAGGCAGATCCCAAAAATACAGATGTAGTAAACATATGTCGTTTAAAAATAACGCAAGTAGCTGGTGAGGCTGTCAAGATCAAGGCATTAGATGAAGACAAAATTATAAACATCCTTGATCCTGTGTTAGGCAAAAAGGCGATAGCCAAAATTTCAAAAACCCATTTTGGCATAATAATTATCCCAAATCAGAGTGACAGAATAAAAGAGATGTTAGAGGAACTCAAAGTAGAAGCAAAAACAGTGACTCTTGCACACGACATAGAAGTAAAGATAGAGCTAGCAAAAGTGACCAGTAGATGTGTGTTAAAAGGGGTAAACACTACCCTTTCAAGCGAGGAAGTTATGAACATCCTCGCAAAACATAACCCAGACATAAAGCTGGTACACGTGGACAGAATAATGGTGAAAGGGAGTATCGTTACCCCAGTGGTAGTGATAACAACAGAAGGTAGGGAACCCCCCAAGACGGTACTATTTGGGAAAACACAAAAAAACACAGAAGCCTTCATTCCCCCAGTGTTGCAGTGCTCCAACTGCATGAAGTTTGGTCATGGGCGCCACACTTGCAGAGGGAAGGCAGTATGTAGGTTTTGTGCGGGGGCACACCCTTTCACGCAATGCGAAAAGGCAAAGTCAGATACTGACTATAAAAAGGATAATGCAAACAGAAAATGCATTAATTGCAAAGGAAATCACAGCGCCAGATTCCAGGGCTGCCCAGTATATCAGCAGACCAAAAAAAGCATTGAGGGTAGCTATAACAACCCAAACCCCTTTCACAACGGTCATTAAAGAATTAAAAGAAAATGATACTTATACGAACAATAAAGTTATAACAGAAATTAAGAGTGTGCAAGAAGATGTCAAAATGCTTAAGTCACAGATGGCAAAAAAAAGTAAGAACAAGTTAGAAAGTAATAAAAGAGTACCAAAAAACCAGTCAGATGATTCAACTACATCCTCGGATGACACAAGTGCACTGAAAAGTACAGAGGCATTGCTTCAAGAAGTGAAAGCCATACAGCACCAAATTTCCCAGGATATAGCTAAACTGACTGAACTGAAAGAAGAAAATGAAATGATACTAGTCAAACTGTCTGAACAAAAAGAAGAAAGTGAAATAATACTAAAAAGAATGGAAAGTGAAAAACAGGAGATTAACATAGGGAGAGAAGGGAATGTAGCATTGGATGAAAATAGGAAAGTGGTCAAAAAGAACAAAAGCAACCTAGAAGAAAAACTATCATAGAAACTATCAAAAAAAAACGGTTTGAGGGACTGTTACCACACTTAGCGGAAGAAGTTAGGGAAATAATGACACGTTTAAATAAGGATTTTCTTGAGAACTTGATGGATAGTGGGTCCACAAGTACAGGAAATAAAGAATAAGAGCAAAATTGATAGTTAACCAAAATAAAAGGTATACTAGATGATGATAAAATTCAATTTAGAAAGATTTAGAATTATCCAGTGGAATTGTAGGGGTATTAAAAAAAATGTTGCACCCCTACTATCAGAGACTGGAGGAAATACTGATATATATGCTCTTCAAGAGACCCATTTAAACCCAAATAATAGATATAGTTGTAAGGGCTTAAGATACTTAGACACGATAGGAAAGAAGGTAGAGGAGGAGGTGTCGCAGTCTTAGTTAGCGAAAAATTTAAAATCATAGACTGGGAAGTATTTAATACAACCAATATAGAAGGTATCCAGGTTACTATAGCAGCTGAACCAAACAATCTAACAATTCTAAATGTATATGCTAAAGATGGCACAATTAAAGATGAAGAAATACTAGCCATAAGCACCAGACTAGGCCCCAAAACAATCATAGTAGGCGATTTTAACTCCCATCATTGTGCTTGGGGTGGACAACATGCAGATAATTCAGGAAAATGCCTACTTGACTTCATAGAAAACAATGAACTACTAATACTAAATGATGGATCTGCAACAAGAATTAATCCACAAGCTAATAGGGCAGACTCAGCAATAGACATAAGTATAGCAACTAACAACCTAGCGAATGTAAATTGGGAAGTGTTACAAGACACAAACTCAGATCATCTGCCCATTGTAATAACCATGCATGAAAATGTCATTCCAAACCCAGAACCAGAGAAACCTACCTTCAACTATAAAAAAGCAAACTGGGAAGCTTTCCAATCAGAGCTGGAGGTGATGGAATATAAAGACATGGAATCAGATGATACTGACTTGTGGGCGGAAACACTGACCAATGAAATTCTGAAAATAGCAATAAAGTATATACCAAATAAAAATATGCCACAACACCTTAAACCAATAAGTAACATTAATAAGAAAAGAGAAACTCAATGGAATAAAGAACCAGTTGCCTGGTGGAATAAAAGCTGTGCAGAAATTCATGAGAGAAGAAAAAGGGCCTTACAAAAATATAGAAATAACAGAACAGAAGAAAACTATGATAAGTATAAACTTATTAGGAATGAATCTAACAGAATAATATTCAAAGCCAAAGAAACTAACTGGAGGAGTTTTGTCAGTCACTTAAACCTAGCACTCAAATTAGAGAAGTATGGAAAAAGCTTAAGGCAATCAAAGGGAACAATAAGAAAACAATAATGCCAACAATCAAACTACCAAAGAGAGCAGAAACAGATAAAGAAAAAGCTAATGCCCTTGCCGAGTATTTCTATAAAGTCAGTGCAAAAAGTAGCCTTGGACAGGAAGAAAATGAGAGAAGAGAAAGACTTAGGATACAGTTTTTAAAAGAACTACCAGACCAGATAGATGAAACAAACTATTTAGATGCTGATATAACAGAGGAAGAAGTAACTAATGCAATAAAAGATAAATCTAATACTGCCTCAGGGCAAGATATACTTAGTTATGAAATCCTTAAGAAAGTACCCAAAAGAACTATAAACATAATAACTTCACTTTATAACAAAATCTGGAACTTAGGAAAGATACCAAAAGCATGGAAAGTAGCTATGATAGTACCCATTCTAAAACCCAATAAGGAAGCCCATGAAGTAAGTTCATATAGGCCTATCTCCTTAACATCACAACTAGGTAAAATACTGGAAACTGTTGTGAATAAAAGAGTTAAATTCTACCTGGAAAAAAACCAGTTATATAGCCCAAACCAGTCAGGGTTTAGAGCAGACAGAAGTACAGTAGACCAGCTTGTAAGATTAGAACATGATGTAAAGCTAGGGTTCAAGAGGAAAGAGAAAACAGTGGCAGTCTTTCTAGATGTAGCTAGAGCATATGATGAATGCTGGCGCGATGGAGCTCTTTACAAAATGAAAAAGATTGGCATTACTGGTAAAACCTATAGGTATCTAGAAAACTTTTTACAGGACAGGTATTTTGCTGTACAGGTGAATAATGATAGGTCAGAAATATATGAACAACAGAATGGGATTCCTCAAGGATCAGTGATCTCTCCTTCAATTTTCACTATAGCTGTAAATGATTTAGCAGATGAATTTAATGACATAAAGAATGCAGTATCACAATTTGCAGATGACTGTGCCATTTGGCGATCTGGAAAAAACTTGGACCATGTTTACAAAAAACTTCAAAATCAAATAGACAAAGTTTCAGAGTGGATGAAAAGTTGGGGCTTCCAAATTAATGTAAACAAAACAGTAGGTATGATTTTCAGCAAAGGAAATTTAAAAAAAAAAAAACAAAATCAATATAACCATTAAAGGACAGAAAATATGTACCTCCTCAACAACTAGATTTCTGGGCATAACTTTAGATAAACAACTAAATTATAATAAACATATAGACAATTTGGTAGAAAGCTGTAGGGGACCCCTAAATATACTAAGGATTGTAAAAGGTAATGGATGGGGGGCCAGCAATAAAATAATGCTTATGTTCTACAAGTCCTTCATCAGGGGGAAACTGGATTATGCCAGCATAGTCTATGACTCAGCTGCAGCTTCTAACAAAGCAAAACTGGACAGGATTCAAAATGCAGCCATGAGAACTATTACAGGTGCATTTATATCGACACCAGTAGAAGCTCTAGAAGTAGCTCTCGGCATACCTCCCCTTGGTCTAAGACGGAAAGAACGAGATTAAATTATTGGAGTAAAGTAGCACAAGAAGTGACCCACCCAGCACATAAAGCATTTGTCAAAAACCAACCAAGTGTATGGGACGTCCCCTTAAATAAAGATAGATATCCAACAGGATGGAGAACTATAGAAGACCTAATGCAGTTCAAAGAACTATCAAACACAATTGAAAATAGTAATAAATACAGAAGCAAAATACCACCCTGGGAACTAAAAACACCAATCATAGACTACTCACTTACTGAAAAGATCAAACAAAACATAGAAGATAAGGAAGCCAAAATGATAAGTAGAAAGTTCATAGAGCAACTAACTAAACAAAGTCTGGCCGTCTACACTGATGGATCCAAGGGTGATAGTGGGCAACTAGGTGCCGGAGTTGTAATACCACAATGGGGAATAAAAAAGAGCTACAGTGTAACGGAAGGGGCATCGATTTTTACTGCAGAGATGGTAGCAATTCTTAAAAGTCTAGAAATAATCGAAGATAACCCACCAGAAGCTGTTACGATATTTACAGACTCACTATCATCACTACAAGCACTAGAACACCCAGGTAAATGTAGCCGGCCAGACATAAAGGAAGAAATTCTAGCAATTAATACATCACTAGAGAACAGAGGATGTAGTGTGAGGCTAGTGTGGGTTCCAGCACACATAGGTATAGCTGGCAACGAGTTGGCAGACCAGAATGCCAAGAAGGGAAGAACAAGTAAAAACAATATAAAAGCAGGACTGGGAAGGTCAGAGATCAAGAGCCAAGTGAAGGAAACTATAAACGAGGAATGGAAGACAACATGGAAGGAAAGTAGAAAAGGCAGACACGCGTTCAAACTGCTGAAAGAACCAACGAGGACATGCCAGGTCAGAGAAGAATTAAAGATACCATCGAACAAAAAACTGTGGCGTCTCCGACTCGGTGCAGCATACTTCATGGTAGAAGAACCACACTGCCAAGAATGTCAGGAAGAGAATGACATAGACACTACCTGATCCACTGTAAAAAGTATGAACAACAAAGGCTTGAATTAAAAACTTACTATAGAAATCACAATATAGACTTAACAGGTGATAAGGTTTTAAGTATAGATGCCCCAAGAGATGCCCAATCAATACTTAAAAGATATATACATAAAACAAAGGAAAAAATATAAGGTTAGAACTTCAGAAAAATCATCCAACTAAATAGAAATTAAGCAGCAAGAACTAACAAAGCATTAACAACAACAAAAATAACTACTCATAGGACAAGGAAAGACAAGGTATTAAAAAAAAAAGGGACAACAACTCAAAAAGAACAAATACTAATACAAATTAAAACCAAGTGTAAAGGACAATAGTTATCTAGAAACAATACAAAAGAGAAAATAAAATTGACAAATACTAATATAAATAAAAATCAGCAACTGCAAAAGACAACAGTTATTTAAATTGAATACAAAATTAGTAAATAAAATGACACTAAATACCCCAATTATAACCAACTTTCAGGTTGAACAGGGTAGACCAAGATGGAACGAGAAGAGGCAACAATGATCAGAGGTTGAGTGC
Source organism: Oreohelix idahoensis (assembly GCA_024509875.1). Classification (NCBI taxonomy): domain Eukaryota; kingdom Metazoa; phylum Mollusca; class Gastropoda; order Stylommatophora; family Oreohelicidae; genus Oreohelix; species Oreohelix idahoensis. The sequence goes on from JAMPIV010010953.1 coordinate 99,302, forward strand.
CCGATCTCCACCCATCATTTCATCAAAACAACAACAACATGAGGAGAACTGCCGTAAGACGGGGTAAAACAGTTGAAAAAATAAAAATAAAAAAAAACACACACACCCACACAAATAGTAATACGTCTTCTGAACCTGTATATCAAGAACACCATCCATGACATTCAGCAGCTCCGCCCTCGTAGATTGCATTATTCCAATCTCACTTCGGCGGAGTCTGGTGCTCTCTCCCTTCTTCGCCGTAGAGACGACATTGTCATCAAACCGGCTGACAAGGGAGGAGCCATTGTCGTCTGGCAGAAGGACTTGTACCTAAGTGAAGGTAAAAACCAGTTGACCAATGACTCTTTTTACAGGTCCAGGACCAGCGATGCGACTGTCTCTAACAATCGCATTGTACACAACACGATTAAGCAGCTTATCACTAGTAATGATCTTCCTCCCGAAGCATCTCATCTTAGGATTCATGACAGCTCTTTGGGCAAGCCTGTATTCTACATGCTCCCCAAAATTCACAAGATCGAAAACCCTGGAAGACCTATTGTCTCAGCCTGTTCTTGTCCTACTGAACACATTTCTGACTTCCTCGATAGCATTTTCCAGCCTATCGTTGAGAATCGTCCCTCCTTCATCAAAGACACCAATCACGCTCTTACAACTTTCTCCTCTATCCGACTCCCAGCAGACCGCTCCTACCGTCTTTTCTTGCTGGACGTCTGCTCTCTGTATACCTCTATTCCCCACTCTGATGGTCTCCGAGCTCTTCAGTTTTTTCTGGACCAACGCACTTGCCCTTCTATATCCACTGTCACTCTTCTCCGTCTTGCTGAACTGGTCCTTCAACTGAATTCCTTTGAATTCAATGGTCAGTTTTTTTACCAAATTAGTGGTGTTGCCATGGGAACGAAGATGGGTCCCAGCTATGCCTGTCTATTCATGGGCCACTTGGAGCATCAGATATGGCAACAATACTCCGGTCCTTTCCCTGGGTTTTACCGCAGATATATCGATGATGGCATAGGTCTCACAGATATGTCTGAGACTGATTTACACCGCTTCATCGACTTTGTCAACCACTTTCACCCCACCATCAAGTTCACCTCCCTCGTCTCCACAGTATCTGTCAACTTCCTTGACATTACTATTTCTATCACGCCCTCCGGCCTTAATACCTCAGTATACTACAAGCCGACAGATGCCCACAGCTACCTCCTGTATACCTCTTCTCATCCTCGGACCTGTCGTGACTCCCTTCCTTTTTCACAACTTCTCCGCCTCCGCCGTTTATGCCAAGACGACGATGACTTCCACTTACGAGCAAATGAGATGTTGGATTTCTTCCGTAACAGACTTTATCCAGAACATGTTCTCACCTCTGCTCTCCAACGTGTGCTCCCCATCTCTCGTCTGGAGGCCCTCAAACCTCACCATAAATCCACTTCGGATAGAGTCAAATTAATCTTGACCCATCACCCTCACAGTACTACTGTCAAACAGATCCTTTTCCGCCACCTCCCTATCCTCCAAGCAGAGCCTCTGACCCAAAAAGTATTCAGTGAAGCACCTTTGGTGGCATATAGACGTGACAAGAACTTGAAGGATCTTCTTGTTCACAGCCGTCTCCCAAAGGAGAATGCCACTCACTTTGGCACACTACCCTGTGGTCGGACACGATGCAACACGTGCAAGTATGTCATCTCAACCCAGAAGGTGTCCTTTCCTAAGGCTACGTACACCATCACTAGTAGCTTCACGTGTGAATCGCGCAATGTCATTTATACGATCATATGTAAACGTTGCTGCAAAACCTATATTGGCCAAACAGGCAAACGACTTGGGGACAGATTCAGCCAGCACTTAAATGACATCGCTCAGCAAAAGTCAACACCAGTTGCTATACACTTCAATGGTCCTGACCACCATGGTCCCATCGACATCCAGGTCACAGCGATCCGATCCTGCTCCTCTGACACTGCCAGCCGAGAACAGCTTGAGAACCGTCTTATCCACCGCATGGGGTGTCTAAAACCAGCCGGTCTCAACACTTTTCACACCTTTGTCTGAGGTCACCCTCTCCTCTCTTGCTCTATTTTACTCTTTCCACTCTTATCCTATTCTTCTACTTTTATTTCATATTTATTCATCTCCCACTCATTCTGTCCCCTTCTATTTCCAGTCCCCACTTTTATCACGTTGGGTAGTTTATTTTCCGGTTTCGTTTTTTAGTTTCTTAGTATGCATTGTGTACATCCGGCGGCGGAAGTCGCTTTCTGTTCAGCCACGCGCTTATTAACAGACAGCGATTTTGATAGAATTTCGGTTCTTGCCTTCAGGGAAGTACCCAGTTTTTATTTTATTTAGTTTTTATGTGTCCTATCTAGCCTTCACTTTCTTTCCTTTCCTGACGAAGGCCTTGTGGCATTTTTTTTCAAACCCATCCATTGTATTCCACGTCTTACCGCAGTTCCCCTCCACTTCCTCGATTATACGTCTTACAAGGAGAAGGACAAGAAAAACCTACGTTGCGGCCACAAGGCCTTCGTCAGGGACAGACAAACAAGAGACAGGAGGGAAAGAAAATGAGAATTAAGTAGAGAACATGAAACTATAAAAATAAGAGAAAAAAACTCCCTTAATATTAAGTCCAGTCACATGTGAAGCAAAGCAGGATGGCTGCCACTAAACCGGAAAGAGGAAGTTGACAGTACATAAAGATAAGAAATAATACTCTTTTCCAGTCCTTGTTTTTATTATTTCTTATCTTTATGTACTGTCAACTTCCTCTTTCCGGTTTAGTGGCAGCCATCCTGCTTTGCTTCACATGTGACTGGACTTAATATTAAGGGAGTTTTTTTCTCTTATTTTTATAGTTTCATGTTCTCTACTAAATTCTCATTTTCTTTCCCTCCTGTCTCTTGTTTGTCTGTCCCTGACGAAGGCCTTGTGGCCGCAACGTAGGTTTTTCTTGTCCTTCTCCTTGTAAGACGTATTACTATTTGTGTGGGTGTGTGTGTTTTTTTTATTTTTATTTTTTCACATTCTTTTAGTGTAACAGTCTTTCCTTCAATCAAACTATCTTACAAAGGCGAGCAGAAAAGGCGACACAGGGGGGCTGAAACGTGTTCACACCTGAAATGGATGCGTTATACAACGCAAACTGTCCGCTATATTTAAACCGTGGCCCTTGCGGATTCCTTTCTCCCCGGACAGCCCTGTGTACCTCCGACCCACCCCTCTGCTCTGGAAGCCAAAATTACTTCCAATGTTTTTGGTTAATTTTTGACTTGCGCTTTGGTTTTTACACAAGTATGGTTTGAAGTAACTGAATGTGTGTATGTACGTGAGCCTTGTATGGCATGCTTTTTGTTTATATGCTTTGTTATAACATGTACGTGTCGAGTTTTGGAATGGAAGCTAGAAACCACTCCCTTTAACTTGGAGCTCTTTCGTCGCCAGTGTGTCAGCCGCCTTAAGGCTGCTCAAGGCTGAGTGTAATCAACCACCACTTTGGTGGCTGAAACCCGCTCAGCCAAGAGATAGGGGTTACGCAGCACACAATGGCCACTCTCCCTCTACATGGGAGGAGGGGGCGAGGAGGGCAGGGCTTTCAATACCCAGCCCAGGCGATCTCAAGTGTATCCTTTGTTCTAGCAACCAAACTGGACACTGAAGTTTCTTCAGAATCCAACACAGTCCAAAATCTTGAACCAATATAAACCACCCTTTCATATAAAATCTCTTGTTTCATCTTTTTCTACTCCCCTATTCTATTTAAAATGTTTTAACACTGAATATTGACCATTCAAGTGTGCAAATGAAAGTTTGAAGACGCACGAGGGTTTTTTATATGTAATTTATAAGGTACCTCCCATGTTCTCTACTGTAAAATGTACACGTTTTTGTAAAATGACCTTTAATCACATTCCTTGTTTTGTAAAATGCATATGGTTTTGTAAATGGAAATGTTTTATCTCTTTATATACCTTTTAAGTGTGCAGATGAAAGTGAGAGCACGCACGAGTGTTCATATGAAATTTTAAAATGTACTTTCCATGTTTCCAGTTTTGTAACATGTACACGAATTTGTAAATATGCAAAAAAATGAAAATAAAGTTCACTTAAAAAAAAAAAAAACAGATGCGATAGAGAGGTTCGTTAAGATCACGCAGATGTCTGGAGGTGAGGCTTCACTCAGGGCCCTACCAGATGACAAAGTGATCTGCATCCTCGAGTCAATAACTGGCAGGAGAGGCATCTCTAAAGTAAGGAGGCACGAAAAGGGAGTCGTGCTTTCCCTTAACAAAACTACAACAACTACTTCGCTGATGACAGAACTGGAGGCCGGTCCAAAAGAAGTGCAGCTGCCCCACCAGATAAAGGTGGTGGTGGAAAAACACAAGACCACAAAGACATTTGTCGTAAGAGGGGTGGACACCAGATGGCCCGCTAACGAGGTTCACAACGAACTACAGACCGAAAACGCAGACATCAAATTCACGCAGGTCGAAAGGCTAAAAACATGGGACAACAAAGACTCAAACCTAATTGTAATAACCATTGAAGGGTCAACAAAACCTGAGAGACTGACGCTAAAAACGACTTCAAAAAGGACAGAGGCATATATCCCTCCGGTCACGCAGTGCTCTAACTGCCAGCAGTTTTCACACGCAAAGAAAACGTGCAGGAGGGATGCAGTTTGTCGGTATTGTGCGGGTGGTCACCCATATCGCGACTGTCCCAAGGCGAAGGAGGATCAAAACTACAAGGCCATAAATGCAAACCGTACCTGTGCAAACTGCCTCGGAAACCACTGGGCAAGATACCAAGGCTGCCCGATGTTCCAGGAAACAAAGAGCATCCTGAAGGAAGCGGTTTCCAAAAACATCCCCTTCAGAGAGGCAAAGCACAAAGTGGCTGCGGAGGTTGCAGAAAAACAGCGCACGATTGACAGACGACAGTTACACAAGTTGACCGCTGAAGTCAAACAATTGAAAATGAAACTCCAGGTCGAAACTAGAAGCAGGCAGACCCCCGAGGATAAAACTGACAGTGGAAAAGATGCGATAGATATACAGAACATAAAACACATGATGGAAGAAATGAAAAGAATCCAGCAGCAGGTAGAAGTAGATGTCAAGAAGCTGTCAGATCTGAAAGAGGAAAACGCAGAAATCCTCAAAAGAATATAAGCAGAAAGAATAGCCATTGAGGAAATGTCATCAAACAACACGCGAGAAACTAAAACAAACAACCAAACAGAAGAAGAAATCATCGAAGAAACGCTAGAACAGCTACTACCAACGATAATAGAAAAAGCACTTTCACAGATACAGGAGAGCAGGAAGAGAAAAGAAACAGAAACTAGGAGCTAGTGGTCCTTTTCAGGACTAACATTCGACTATCACCGAAGAACCTAACACACAATATACCCCAATTATAACCAACTTTCAGGTTGAACAGGGTATAACAGCAACATAGGAGACAAACGAACGAACGTCTTTCCTTCAATCATCTAGTTAGTACGATCGACTCCAAAGATGGCTTCTCGTTTGTTTAATTATCGTAATGTCACATCCATATTCAAGATGTATGCTGCTTCAATGTTCACACAATTCTTGTTTACTTTATGCTTAAGAAACTATCATATGCATGGTTTTCAAGTTTTTATTGGTGTGTAATTCTGATGTTTTGTTGGTGTCATTTTTGTAACTGTTTTAAACATGTCTTCTATGCACGTCTGTATTTAAGTACAAGACAACGTGTTATATAATGCAATGATGCAATTACTATGCTTCTTGGTGAATAAAAGAGAACGTTTTTGTAATGCAATCTGAAAAAAAAAAATCTTCGTACGATCGCAATATACTAAAATGGTTCGTACCAAGCCACAAGCAAAAAAAAGAGGAAAATCTATAGGAGCCCGTCAACACTTGACAGCAAACATGAATCTACAAAGAACAAAGACAGTCAGCCGGGGAGCACGACTGCCCCAATTACTCGCGTCGGGGCCGGTCCTTCTCAGAAGCCGAACAACGCAACCATTAACACAACGATCACAACGACCGATGAGCAACCCAGTGCTTTACGAAAACGGAGTTATAATAGCTCTAAATAACACGGAGAAGACAAACCAACTGATGGTCGAACTAGAGTCCGGACACAAAGAAGTCCAGCTGCCCCACCAGATTAAAGTTACTGTGAAGATCTACAAGAAGACTAAATAATAATAATAACAGCCCCTTCAGTCATAACTGACTATGGGAATGCGCCCCTGAGGTGGCAGCCCTCAGCTGCTTATTTTCCTGGTGCTCCTTTCGACGTTTTCTCCTCACCTCTGCTTCTTGTGTGAGCCTCTCTTCGCCCAATCTGAGGTGGTGCCGTATAACTGGTAACTGCTACTTCCCGTGTTTTGCCGACACCTATAGGGTGAAGCTGGAGTGTCCTCTCCAGGGCGCGAGCTTGGGCACAGTTATATGGAGATCAAGCTGTTGCCCATGCAGCATGTTCCCCCTCTCCACACAGCCGGTAGATCCAAAGGAACGGCAGTAGCCGATACAGTTTGGTACCAGCCATGTCGCAGGAGTTGCCAGAATAATGTCGAATCGACATTAGACTGCCTTAGGGACTCCGACTCCGGATTTATCCTCAGGGTTTACTCCCGAAGCCAATTCCACAAATGGATATTCCCGCAAGGCAGCGGTGGTTTGAATTCAGAGTTCCTTCTCTTAGATAAGCTACCAACCAAGGATCACGAGCCCTATCTGCCCGAAGCTGCTGGTTTTAAGGCGCCAGTCGCTCGCCTTTGCCCCTTCTCCCGTCAGTGGAAACAGTTCCGCCGGGCTCAAATTGAGCCACACGTGAAGGCCGGGAGCTGGACTTGGTTGTCAGAGGCTGTTTGAGGCGCGTGCCATAGAAGTATTTTATCTGCAGTGAGAGCTTATCCTCACTACAACTCCCGGCAATAACAACCTTTGGAACTAAGAAGACTAAAAAGATAGTTGTAAGAGGGGTCGACAACAATTGGTCTACACAAGAAGTCCACAGCCGCCTGCAAACAGAAAAAAAGAATGTCAAAATAACACAGGTTGAAAGACTGAAGACATGGGACAAGAAGGACACAAACCTAGTTATCCTAACTATAGAAGGGACTTCAAGACCAAGTCAACTTAACCTAGACGAGAGAAGTCGAAAAACAGAAGAGTACATCCCTCCTGTTATGCAGTACTCAAACTGCCAGCAATGTTCACACACTAAGAAAACTTGCAGGAGAGAGACAGTTTGTCGGTACCGTGCAGGAAGTCACTCTTACAATGAATGTCCTCACGCGAAAAAGGATACCAACTATAAAGTGAGCAACTCCAACAGAACCTGCGCAAACTGGCTCGGGAACCACGGAGCAAGATACCGTGGCTGTCCGATCTTCTATGAAACAAAGGCCATACTGAAAGAATCTGTAACCAAAAACATCTCCTTCAGAGAAGCAAGACACCGAGTGGCTTCGGGCGGCACTGCTAAACAGGAACAGCACACAAGAACCCAACTAATAAAATTTACCACAGAGGTGCGAGACATAAAACAAAAACTCGAAAGTCGAGAAGAACAGACACACAACGAAGACACAGATACCATAAGAGACGAAACAATAGGAGCCTTACAGAGCGCCCAGGCAATGTTACAGGACATGAAAACCATTCAACACCAAATAGAAGTCGACATCTCTAAACTCGCAGAGCTAAAGGAAGAGAACGAAGAAATCCTCAAAAGAATTGAAACAGAGAGAAGGATCATCGGGGATATCGTAACAAAAAGCAATCAACGAAGAGAAAGAAGCACAGAAACTAACGACAAAATAATTACAGAAACCCTAGAGGAACGCCTAGAGGAACGCCTACCAAAAAGCAATCAAGGAAGAGAAAGAAGCAAAGAGGCGGAAGACAAAATAATTACAGAAACCCTAAAGGAACTCCTACCAAATATAATAAAGACAGTCATGATCAACACACAGCCGAAAAAGACAACGAGTAGGGACCTAACAGGCAGCTAGTGGTCCTTTTCAGGACCAGTCATTTCCAGGACTAGGAACGTGTTACCAGCGAAGACGTTAACACCCTATATACCCCAATATAACCGTTTTAACCCTTCAAAGGGTTTTGGTTGAACAGGGTATAACAGCAAAATAACAGACGGAACGAAAAAAAAAGTCTTTCTTTCTTTGTTTAGTGTAACAGTCTTCCCTTGTTTTTCTCGGCCTTTTGGCTAAGATCAAAGTGCCTTAGCCAGGTCCGGGATCACACATAATTTTACACATTCTACTTAATAAAGTCAATAGACCTCACTTTGAGCCCCAGAAGGGGTATAAAAAAAAAAAAAAAAGTGTAACAGTCTTTCCTTGTTTGTTTAGTGTAACAGTCTTCCCGTGTTCATTTATTGTAACAGTCTTCCCGTGTTCATTTATTGTAACAGTCTTCCCTTGTTCATTTATTGTAACAGTCTTCCTGTGTTCATTTACTGTAAGTCTTTCCTTGTTCATTTATTGTAACAGTCTTCCCTTGTTTGTTTAGTGTAACAGTCTTCCCTTGTTTGTTTAGTGTGTCTTCCCTTGTTTGTTTAGTATAACAGTCTTCCCTTGTTTGTTTAGTGAGTCTTCCCTTGTTCATTTATTATAACAGTCTTCCCTTGTTTGTTTAGTGTAAGTCTTCCCTTGTCCATTTATTGTAGCAGTCTTCCCTTGTTCATTTATTGTAGCAGTCTTCCCTTGTTCATTTATTGTAACAGTCTTCCCTTGTTTGTTTAGTGTAACAGTCTTCCCTTGTTCATTTATTGTAAGTCTTCCATTATTTGTTTAGTGTAACATTCTTCCCTTGTTCATTTATTGTAACAGTCTTCCATTGTTTGTTTAGTATGTCTTTCCTTGTTCATTTAGTGTAACTTAACTGTCTTTCCTTGTTTGTTTAAATTGTACAAACATTCCAGGTGCTAAACTCTGGAGACTTTCGGAGCAGACAAAAGGTTACTCAGCAGCCCAGACTCCTTTGGGATTTCTCTGAGCAGCATCATAAGTGTTCTTAATGGAGGACCATCTTTCAGCTAGAATGGCTGAATGATTAAATTATTTGTGTTAGTTGACTTGTTCATACTTGCTTAAGTTTTGTTAGCTTATGGTTTCTGTGGGACGGGGTAGCTAGTCCCATGCTCAACCTTCTTTTTTTGCCTTTTAAGACATGCTTGATAGGTTACAGTGTTTAATTTGTCCATATAGGGAGACAGCTGAGGACAAATTAATAGGAGGAATGGGAACGAACGAACGAACGAACTTTATTTTCAAAGGGTTAAGAATTGGGCACGCAGGCCCGTCTGACATTCTGCCCTTCCTCTCTCTCTCATCATGTATACTAATATCCTTTCATCCTCACATTTACTTTAAGCATTATTAAGGCATTTATCATTATAAAAGTAATATTACATTTGCAATAATCATCATAATTAAAGTGTTTTTAAAATAAAATAAAATAATAATTAAAAAAAAATAATAGTAATAATGAATTTGAAAAAATAAATAAATAAATAAAAAATAAATAAATTTAAAAAAATAAATAAATAAATAATAATAAAAAAAAAAGAATCGAATTCTTCGTACTGTAAATTAGTGATTTGAGACATATTTAGAGGTATGTTATGAGAACTTGTAAAATGTTCATACGGTGTTCAACTGAATGACTCAGGGACTTTTTTTTTTTTTTTAGGTTCATCAAGATGAGGTGGGTAGACAGTTACTTTCCATTTTCCTTTCCATTTCCTTTGCGTCCCAAACTCAAGACCAGAATCAGACTAGGTAGATAGTTAGATAGACATATACGAAAGCAATTAATTTGCCAAGGGTTGAAAATCGGACACAGTCCCCTCTTGCATTCTTCCATCCTCTTGCTCATCTTTTATTACTGTTACTCAACATTCTCCAGCGTACTGAAAGTATTAATTTAAGGACAGTGCAACATTACAAGGAAGTATAACAGCATACATTAACAGTACCTGATCATAAAATTAAGAATATAAGTTATTAAGAATATAATATTAAGAATAAGTATATTGTAATGAAAACTAGATCATCAGAGCCTCCATACATCAGGAAACAAAGATTCATTGATACAGCACAAATATGATAAAGCTCACAAATACAAAACAACTTACCAAAGAGACGACAAAGACAGCAGTGTATGCTAACACAGTGGACAGATTATAATGCAAACACATTCAATACATTAGCCACACTCAAGATCTGAAAAGATGGCACACAGTCTTAAACACTGAACACTGATTTTTATTTATCAACTTTTGGTGTTGTTTTTTTGTCTGTCTTTTTTTTCGTCTGATATTTCATCATTGTCATTTACCATATCACACACAAAAATATTGACTGCTTCTAAAATGAACTGCTCCGCTGACAAGGGCACCATTTGCGTTTATATTTTCACCACCTAAATAACTACAACATCTGGCATCATCACATAAATCGCTCATTTTAAAACAATATATTTCTCTAATCTAGAACACACTCAATTTTTTTTGTAAGTCAAGGGAAAGATTCCCAAAGTCATAGGGCTCTATATTTTGTGTATGCTCCAGTTTTCTCAACTATCACACTGCCTCATTTTTAGGTTGTCTGGGACACAATAACAATACTCTATTTTTCATTCCATGATCTGTGGGGCCCCAGAAGATATGTTTGCTGTGTCAAAGGGGTCAAGTCAAGGTTGTCATCAACTTTGACATAACATGGTACTGAGAATACATGACTATTTTCATGTCTTACTTTTCCATATCTGGGCTGTCTTCTTTTCTCCTGCACCTTTAAGTACTTCTATCTGCTCTTGTAATGGTGGTCTCTGTAGCACTTTATTCTGTCTGATGAGGCTGCCAGCCACATGCTTATATACCTTGTATTTGAGTTCATCTAAATTATATTGCAAAATTGTGGAGAACTGTTGGGGTTGAAATGAAAAGCCTGAACAAGAATTGAGGCACTGAATGAAGGATGGCCACAAACCGAGCAAAGTGTAGGGTGTTGCTGTCCTACAAGACGCCACCAGGTATGATGGTCACTGCTTTTGTCAGCCAGCGAGCAAGAATCCAAGAAGAAATTTTATTGCCAAACAGGTGCAGACAGTTTGAGGTTTTCTGAACAGATTACAAACAGAGAAAAATTACAGAATTTTTAATTGTTAATAACAGACAAATTCAACTAAAACAGGAAGGTAATGAGAAATACCTCAATAAATGGGAGAAGATCGATGACACAGCTGACAGAAAGGCAAGAGACCACAGGAAATTGAGAGACATGATTGCCAATGAGATGGCACTCAATGAATTAATGATACACAGATAACATACTTTTAGGGAGGGGGTAGTGGAGATGGAGGAGCTACTGGGACCATGCTACTGTCGAGACTGAGAAACAGTGGCCTAATGAGTTGCATCTGTAGCATGCACTCACCAAAATAATGTGTCGAGCTTCAGGGAGTCTACTCTCTCACAGACATGAACCCTGGTATTCACAGTGTTTGACTACTATACCAACATTACAGATGAGGTTTATTTGTTCAGGTGTTTCACAAACTGCCAATTGTGACAATAGCCTTAGCAATTCTCTTTAGCATAACAACTCCCAGATCATCAATCAACTGTGCTTTTTTTAGCACAATCATTGCTTTATTAAAGACAATCATCCCATCAATCGTATGACTCTTTCTAGCCAGTACTAACAAATTTCTTCTCATTCATTCTATGAAACTGATTCCAAGATCACATGTGACCACAACAGTACATATCTACAAAATGATCAACCATGTTAACTTCCAGTCAGGACTGATAGCCCCCTTGAGCCTAAAAACAAACGGATAAAGTTAACAGATGAGAAGCAAACCCCAGACCTATTGGATACGTCATCTTGATACACAAGGAAATCAACATAACAACACAGGTTCTCTTTTGGCCAAAGTCAGGAAGTGTAGACAGGCCGCATCGTGGAAAATGTTGACACAATTAACATAAAACATCAAGGACTTATCTACAAGTCGCCAGTTTCATACATTTATTTTATCTGATAAAACTAATTCTTTCAAGTAAACCAGACTTTACTTACAAGACAGTCTTGCTGTCTGTTGAGGCAGAAAGATGACAGCAAGATAGATTATTTCATTCATTACTGGAGGTGGAACTTGTCCTCTTACCAGGTGCATCAACCGAGTTGTGGATGGTTGAAGATTCCAGATATAGGGATTAGCTGTAAATACTGAATAAACGACCGTGGACAAAAACAGATATTTCGGGCAGATAGGGCTGGTGATCCTTGAGTGGTAGCCTATCTAGGAAAAGGTAAAACTCCAATTTCAAACCTCCGCTGCCTTGTGAGAATATCAGTTTACGGGAAAGGCTTCAGGAGTAAACCCTGAGGATAAAACCGGAGTCGGAGTTCCTTACGCAGTCTAATGTTGATTCAACATTATTCTTGCAACTCCTGCGACATGGCAACTCCTGCGACATGGCAACTCCTGCGACATGGCAACTCCTGCGACATGGCAACTCCTGCGACATGGCAACTCCTGCGACATGGCAACTCCTGCGACATGGCTGGTACCAAACTTTATCGACTACTGCCACTCCTTTGGACTTCCCAGCTACGTAGAGAGGGGGAACAGCTTGATCTCCATATAACTGTGCCCAAGCTCACACCCTGGAGAGGACATTCCAGTTTCACTATATGGTATTGGCACAACATGGGAAGTAGCAGTTACTGGTTATAAGCATCTTGCCCAATTGACTTGCTGTTGAGTTGGGGAAGGTAAAAGCATTGAGGAAGAAAATTGGTCGCCAGCCCTTATAAAGCTGAGACCTAGTATAGTGAAATCTCTAACATTTCACACCCCTATGGCAGTATCTGCTAAGAAACTACTTATACTATTTCAGAGACAGAAGCAGGGGACTCAATATTTAGTTGTCGTACATCATGCCATGCCCCGTAATGAAAACTGTATTCACATAAACTTATTATCCACTTCCATGCTGTTTGTGCAAGTCCTGTGCCAGAAGAAGACCCGGTTGTAACACTGGCTGTTGTGTACTTGAGCGCATATAAAAACTGTCTATTTTACTAACTGTAAAATCACTACCCTATTCTATACTAAACTGTATCCTATACTGGTTCTACAATCTATAAAAGGCTAAAGGTGTTTGTCCAGTCCATTTGCGTAGTCCCCGACAATTCAGAAAGCTGAAATTTGGAGATCTTATAGAGGGACCACTGAATTGTTGAGCTAAAATTAGGCAACCTGGAATTCCACCCCCAATGGGTAGAGGGGGAGGGGGGGGGGAGAAGAGAAATTCAAAATGGTGGCATATACAAGGTGAATAATGGTGTATACGTCTGCCCAGTTGATTTTGTGTACTCCCCATGAGGGATCACTGAACTGATGCACAAACATCAGGAATTCAACACCCTCCTACCTCCACCCTCCAAGGAAGGAAAGAATTCCTGGTTGGATGTCACTGAGGGGCTTATATCAAGTACACCATCTTACTGATATCGTTACTTTGTTCAGAATCAACATTACTGCACTCTGGGCAAACCCACCAGAGTTCAATCTCCCTCAGCAAACGCTGTCCTTTACCAGAACATACTGTACCACCAACCTTACGTATTTGGATAGAAAATGAGGTTTACATCTAAAACATGTCTTTTTTTTTCCACAATGCGGCCAAGTTTTAATTGTGTTAAAAATATATACTTTAGTCAAATCTACACACAACACCTGGCCATTTCACCTAGGATCTAACATGAACACAGCATAATGCTTATATTGAAATACCCCTTAGGAAACATATGGCAAGTCCATATATACGTATTCTGATGTGTTTATCACTGGCAAAGCATAACATGTTAATAATCTTATTACATCAACATACTGACCTCAGTACAAACAATATTCTCCATTAACTAGATCTCAACTACAAAAATAAAATATTGTACGATATTTACAAGACTGGTTGATTTATCGATTGACTGATTTATTGATTGACTGAATGACATACAGTATTAATGTTTTCTCTGTAAAAATCACAGTACAGAATATAGCATCAAACATATGTATTGTAGCATGTTAATTTCATGGCAAATTTTGCATAAAACACAGAAAATAACTTGTCAACTGTTAGCGGTAAAAGAGCAAAAATGAATGAAAATAGTTGTCTTGCTCATTTGTTTACAAAAATAATCCGTGTCACGGACGAGAACTCTGAAGGACTTCATACTATTAACTAATCCTGCGGGGAAACATTTCCTGAACGCTTCTTAACCTTCCATCCTAGCACAAATCATCATCATCATCCTGCTGGCAGTGCACCAGGCTGGTGCAATAATCAATGGGGCATCTCAGTGCACTTGTTCATAAAAGTAGGGAAGCAAGACCAAAAGGCAACTAATATTAGTTTTGTGCATGGGGTCAGCGACCTCATCATATAGAACTAACTACTACTTAATCCAGTGCTTCAAGAGTACATTAATGCTCCAGTGCCGGCTTCATGGAGAGGGGGGGCCCATTAATGCTCCAGTACAGGCTTCATGGAAGGGGGGCACATTAATGTTCCAGTACAGGCTTCATGGAAGGGGGGCACATTAATGCTCCAGTACAGGCTTCATGGAAGGGGGCACATTAATGCTCCAGTACAGGCTTCATGGAAGGGGGGGCACATTAATGTTCCAGTACAGGCTTCATGGAAGGGGGGCACATTAATGCCCCATTACAGGCTTCATGGAAGGGGGGCACATTAATGCTCCAGTACAGGCTTCATGGAAGGGGGCACATTAATGCTCCAGTACAGGCTTCATGGAAGGGGGGCACATTAATGTTCCAGTACAGGCTTCATGGAAGGGGGGCACATTAATGCTCCAATACAGGCTTCATGGAAAGGGGGGGCACATTAATGCTCCAGTACAGGCTTCATGGAAGGGGGGCACATTAATGCTCCAGTACAGGCTTGATGGAAGGGGGCACATTAATGCTCCAGTACAGGCTTCATGGAAGGGGGGCACATTAATGCTCCAGTACAGGCTTGATGGAAGGGGGCACATTAATGCTGCAGTACAGGCTTCATGGAAGGGGGCACATTAATGCTCCAGTACAGGCCATGGAAGGGGCCCATTAATGCTTCAGTACAGGCAATGGAAAGGGCCCATTAATGCTTCAGTACAGGCAATGGAAGGGGGGCACATTAATGCTCCAGTACTGGCTTCATGGAAGAGGGGCCCATTAATGCTCCAGTACAGGCTTGATGGAAGGGGGCACATTAATGCTCCAGTACAGACTTGATGGAAGGGGGCACATTAATGCCCCAGTACAGGCTTCATGCAAGGGGGCACATTATTGCTCCAGTACAGGCTTGATGGAAGGGGGCACATTAATGCCCCAGTACAGGCTTCATGCAAGGGGGCACATTAATGCCCCAGTACATACTTCATGCAAGGGGGGCATATTAATGCCCCAGTACAGACTTCATGCAAGGGGGCACATTAATGCCCCAGTACAGGCTTCATGCAAGGGGGCACATTAATGCTCCAGTACAGGCTTGATATAGATACCAACGGGCTGATCACCCGTTTGCCAGTCACTTCGATTACGGAAACAACAGCAGATGGATTGATTTGCCATTGCCCTAAAGACGCCAATAGGCGTGATGGGAAACAGTGGCAAAGAAAACCTATCTGCTGTTGCCCTAAGACGCCACTAGGCGTAATGGCCACTGACTGCTTTGACGGTCGGTGGCTAAGGACGGAAGAAGAAGAAGAAGACAGGCTTGATGGAAGGGGGCACATTAATGCCCCAGTACAGGCTTCATGCAAGGGGGCACATTAATGCTCCAGTACTGGCTTCATGGAAGAAGGTACAGCTGCAGTGGTGGTTTCATGTTCCATAAAGGAGTGAAAAGGAAAAATGAATGAAAGACTGTCACCTGTCAATGAAAGACCGTAACCTGTCAATGAAAGACCGTAACCTGTCAATGAAAGACCGTAACCTGTCAATGAAAGACCATAACCTGTCAATGAAAGACCATAACCTGTCAATGAAAGACTATCACCTGTCAATGAAAGACCGTAACCTGTCAATGAAAGACCATAACCTGTCAATGAAAGACTGTCACCTGTCAATGAAAGACTGTAACCTGTCAATGAAAGACTGTCACCTGTCAATGAAAGACCGTCACCTGTCAATGAAAGACTGTCACCTGTCAATGAAAGACTGTCACCTGTCAATGAAAGACCATAACCTGTCAATGAAAGACTGTCACCTGTCAATGAAAGACTGTCACCTGTCAATGAAAGACCATCACCTGTCAATGAAAGACCATAACCTGTCAATAAAAGACTGTCACCTGTCAATGAAAGACTGTCACCTGTCAATGAAAGACCATAACCTGTCAATGAAAGACTGTCACCTGTCAATGAAAGACTGTCACCTGTCAATGAAAGACTGTCACCTGTCAATGAAAGACTGTCACCTGTCAATGAAAGACCGTAACTTGTCAATGAAAGACTGTCACCTGTCAATGAAAGACCGTAACCTGTCAATGAAAGACCGTAACCTGTCAATGAAAGACTGTCACTGTCAATGAAAGACTGTCACCTGTCAATGAAAGACCGTCACCTGTCAATGAAAGACCGTAACCTGTCAATGAAAGACCATAACCTGTCAATGAAAGACCGTAACCTGTCAATGAAAGACCATAACCTGTCAATGAAAGACCGTAACCTGTCAATGAAAGACCGTAGCCTGTCAATGAAAGACCATAACCTGTCAATGAAAGACCATAACCTGTCAATGAAAGACCATAACCTGTCAATGAAAGACCATAACCTGTCAATTAAAGACCATAACCTCTGTCAATGAAAGACTGTAACCTGTCAATGAAAGACCATAACCTGTCAATGAAAGACCGTAACCTGTCAATGAAAGACTGTCACCTGTCAATGAAAGACTGTCACCTGTCAATGAAAGACCGTAACCTGTCAATGAAAGATCGTAACCTGTCATTGAAAGACCGTAACCTGTCAATGAAAGACTGTCACCTGTCAATGAAAGACTGTCACATGTCAATGAAAGACCGTAACCTGTCAATGAAAGATCGTAACCTGTCATTGAAAGACCGTAACCTGTCAATGAAAGACTGTCACCTGTCAATGAAAGACTGTCACCTGTCAATGAAAGACCGTAACCTGTCAAACTGGCTAATGTTAAATCAGAGACTGTTTCCTGATGCTAACATAGAAACATGGACTTAGCAGAACTGTTCTGACTTTGTTATCTCTGCCAATCACCAGCTAACCTGTTTTTCTTTCACTTGGAGATTCTGTGTTGGGGACTCTGCACTATTACTTTTGTTTTCTGTTGAGTCTTTGTATGTCTGATGACCGTCTACTTCTTAATAATGTTGCCATTCAATTTGCTCACTGATTCTGCAGCATCTATTCTCTGTTCCCATCATGAGTGTCCAACTAGCAGAATAGTTAGAGCACTTGCCGGTTGTGGCAAAGTTATTGGGTTCAATACCTTATACCCCCACCTATCTTCAGTCTACCCAGATGTAAATGGGTACCCAACTCTGATCTTGAGTTATGGAAGGCAAAGACAGCACCACCTCATAAATTCGCTGGACCAATGAATATAGTGAAGTCTAATACTTCACTGCCCTATGGACTACCTTTTTTTAAATTTGAAAACGCACTGCTGCAAAATTTTGTTCCCATCATGCCTTCAGGTGTAAACTTGCACAGGTAGAGGTCACATTTTTCATAAACATTTCACAGTAAATATGAAACAGCCATTCACAGACACTCAGGTTTACAATGAGAGGACCCTGTATTTTTTATACACAAATTCATGATGGTTAATATTAATTTCTCAGCAACATGGCATAACTAGTAACTTTTTTTTAAAAATAAAAAATTTGCTTTGTTTTAGTGAGGCACGCTCCATTCAACCTACACACAAGGCTTATCAGTTATTTTACGGTGCACGTCCAAATATCCAAGACCTTGCGGTCTGGTAACATTTTACATAAACACTGTAAATGTACATAGGGAGCATCACCATTTCTCTTTGCCCATAGAGCTATCACTGCAGCCAGGCCATCTTTCAGAAAGCCTGCACTGAAGTATCATGTACTCTTGCAGACGTGGTGTCTGAAGCAATTTGTTTTAATTGATGAGGGTACCAGCTACCTACACAAATTCATATTAGTTGCCTCTTAGGACATGCATAGACAACATAGCCCAGGAAAAAATGTTAATCCAAGTTGTAAATATTTCAACATTTTTTTACAAAATGTCTGGAGCAAGGTCTGACACATCTGGGAGAGATAACATGAAAATTATGATGTTCAAAGTTCCTCTGGCTCAGATTTATAGTTAATAGTCCCAACTACTTCATACGATAAATCATAGATTTATCAAATTTATAATTTGCAGAAATGAAGATGGAACCAACAACATATGTCACCTGACATATATACGCTCAATGCTAACACAAAATTAATGCTTTACAGAAAGTTTATGTGTAATAAATATGATTTTTCTCACCTTGTGATATGTCACTGCTTAATTTAAATATGCAGGAAAGGGAGGTTAATCAAAACCATGATAATTCTTTTGTTCCATGGCTTCTTTGAATCAGGTTATGTTAGTTTGTCTTTTGTATTTGCTCTGTTTTCCTGATGTGTATGTTGTCAAGTTGTCATGTTGTCAAGTTGTCATGTTGTCAAGTTGTCATGTTGTCAAGTTGTCAAGTTGAAGAAGACTTTTGAAAAGGTAAAGGAAGTCCCACTGCAGATACTGCTGTGGAGGAGTGAAGTGTTAGAGAATTCACTATACTAGGTCTCAGCTTTATGAGGTGGGTTGATCATGTCTCTTCCTCACAGCCTTAGCTAACTCAAGAGCAGAATCAGGTACCCATTTACAGCTGGGTAGACTGGAGTGTGACACTTCCAGGATCCTGTAACTTCCCCACAAGAGCTCTAATCACTCTGCCAATCGGCAGACTACTGTACTTGATATGTTTATTTGTAGTTTTTATTTCTAAGCAAGCTTACGCGTAACTTGCCTTTTTTAAATTCTTTGTTCATTCATTAACTTGACTTCTGATACCTTATCACAAGTCAAACCACAGAGCTATCTAATGGCAGAACATGGGACCATATTTATGTCAGTATTTCACATGATCAAAACATGCACACTGGTAATGAAGGCACACACTAGACTTACTGATTTTAGTTCCAGCAAGTCAAACTTTTCATATATAAAGTCTGAAGTTCTTCCCGCTAATCTGAATTGTTTTGTGTTTTGATGAAGGAGAAGAAAGATATCCCAGAGCAAAGATTAGGTTTCACATTATTTTTTGGTACTGGGACAAGTCCTCCTCATCATCACCCTTCACCTTATCTTCAACAAATTCATGCCAAGCCTCCCTGTCCTGTGCCATCCATTCAAGTACTCTCTACCTCTTTCATGTTTGTCTTCTTGGGGCACTGCAAAAAGATTGCGCACCGACCAAGCAAAGTGGAGACAGTTTGTTGCTGCCCTACAAGATGTCACTAGGTGTGATGGCCACTGATTGCTTTGTCAGTCAACAACTAAGGATCAAAGAAGAAGAAGATAAAGTATGTCACCAGTTCTCTTCTCCAAGTGTTTTTTTAGCCTCCCTCTACTTCTATTTTCCTGGGGGATTCCCGAACCACAACTATTTGGGACCAGTGACACACGTACTAACACATATGCCAATACACAATGTCAAAAACATGTACATACGTGTACAAAATGAACAGAACAGACAAAAAAGTATGTGCAGCTATATACAAATAATTTCTACATGAAGGAGAACCAGCTCCTAAATACATGATCCTGTAACTGTGTTAATAAACACGTTCTCTTTCAATCATATAAACAATAATAACAACACATAACATTTTAAATCAATGTTGAAAAACATAACAATTTATAATGAAACAAATTATTTGTTTTAAAAAACCAAATGTACCATGTTACTAGTTAAACTCTATCATGTTACTATTCAGGCTCTACCATGTTACTAGTTAAACTCTACCATGTTACTAGTTAAACTCTATCATGTTACTATTCAGGCTCTACCATGTTACTAGTTAAACTCTACCATGTTACTAGTTAAACTCTACCATGTTACTTGTTAGACTCTACCATGTTACTAGTTAAACTCTAGATGGGTTTGAAAAAAAATCGAAAAAAGGTGATTCGTCTTACGAGGACAAAAGACAAAGAAAGTAGTCTACGTTACGGCCACAAGGCCTTCGTCAGGAAAAGAAAGAAAGTGAAGGCTAGATAGGAGACATAAGAACTTAAAAAAATATAAAAATAAAACCTAGGTACTTCCCTGAAGGCGAAGCATTGGAATCCTATCACTATCTGATGGACGCTTGGCTGAAAAGGAAGTGACTTCTGCCCCCGGATGTACACAATACATACTAAGAAACTAAAAACTAAAAAACGAAACTGAACAAAAAACTACCCAAACGTAATAAAAGTGGGGACTGGAAATAGAAGAGGACAGAATGAGTGGGAGATAAATGAATATGAAAATAAAAAATCAAGACAAATTAGAAGCCGTGTACATCCATACATATTATGGAGGATGGCATAAAAATAGAAGAATAGGATAAGAGTGGAAAGAGTCAAAATAGAGCAAGAGAGGAAAGGGTGACCTCAGACAAAGGTGTGGAAAGTGTTGAGACCGGCTGGTTTTAGACACTCCATGCGGTGGATAAGACGGTTTTCAAGCTGTTCTCGGCTGGCAGTGTCAGAGGAGCAGGATCGGATCGCAGTGACCTGGATGTCGATGGGACCATGGTGGTCAGGACCATTGAAGTGTGTGGCAACTGGTGTGGACTTTTGCTGAGAGATGTCATTTAAGTGCTGGCTGAATCTGTCCCCAAGTCGTTTGCCTGTTTGGCCAATATAGGTTTTGCAGCAACGTTTACATATGATCGTATAAATGACATTACGCAATTCACACGTGAAGCTACTAGTGATGGTGTACGTAGCCTTAGGAAAGGACACCTTCTGGGTTGAGATGACATACTTGCACGTGTTGCATCGTGTCCGACCACAGGGTAGTGTGCCAAAGTGAGTGGCATTCTCCTTTGGGAGATGGCTGTGAACAAGAAGATCCTTAAAGTTCTTGTCGCGTCTATATGCCACCAAAGGTGCTTCACCGAATACTTCTTGGGTCGCAGGCTCTGCTTGGAGGATAGGGAGGTGGCGGAAAAGGATCTGTTTGACAGCAGTACTGTGAGGGTGATGGGTCAAGATTAATTTGACTCTATCTGAAGTGGATTTATAGTGAGGTATGAGGGCCTCCTGACGAGAGATGGGGAGCACACGTTGGAAAGCAGAGGTGAGAACATGTTCCCGATAAAGTCTGCTATGGAAGAAATCCAACATCTCATTTGCTCGTAAGTGGAAGTCATTGTCGTCTTGGCACAAACGGCGGAGGCGGAGAAGTTGTGAAAAAGGAAGGGAGTCACGACAGGCCCGAGGATGAGAAGAGGTATACAGGAGGTAGCTGTGGGCATCTGTCGGCTTGTAGTATACTGAGGTATTAAGGCCGGAGGGCGTGATAGAAATAGTAATGTCAAGGAAGTTGACAGATATTGTGGGGACGAGGGAGGTGAACTTGATGATGGTGGGGTGAAAGTGGTTGACAAAGTCGATGAAGCAATATAAATCAGTCTCAGACATATCTGTGAGACCTATGCCATCATCGATATATCTG
Source organism: Oreohelix idahoensis (assembly GCA_024509875.1). Classification (NCBI taxonomy): domain Eukaryota; kingdom Metazoa; phylum Mollusca; class Gastropoda; order Stylommatophora; family Oreohelicidae; genus Oreohelix; species Oreohelix idahoensis. Next base: position 121,147 of record JAMPIV010010953.1, read on the forward strand.
CGGTAAAACCCGGGAAAAGGACCGGAGTATTGTTGCCATATCTGATGCTCCAAGTGGCCCATGAACAGGCAGGCATAGCTAGGACCAATCTTCGTTCCCATGGCAACACCACTAATTTGGTAAAAAAACTGACCATTGAATTCAAAGGAATTCAGTTGAAGGACCAGTTCAGCAAGACGGAGAAGAGTGACAGTGGATATAGAAGGGCAAGTGCGTTGGTCAAGAAAAAACCGAAGAGCTCGGAAACCATCAGAGTGGGGAATAGAGGTGTACAGAGAACAGACGTCTGACAAGAAAAGACGGTAGGAGCGGTCTGCTGAGAGTCGGATAGAGGAGAAAGTTGTAAGAGCATGATTGGTGTCTTTGACAAAGGAGGGAAGATTCTCAACGATAGGCTGGAAAATGCTATCGAGGAAGTCAGAAATGTGTTCAGTAGGACAGGAACAGGCTGAGACAATAGGTCTGCCAGGGTTTTCGATGTTATGAATTTTGGGGAGCATGTAGAATACAGGCTTGCCCAAAGAGCTGTCATGAATCCTAAGACGAGAAGCTTCGGGAGGAAGAGCATTACTAGTGATGAGCTGTTTAATAGTGTTGTGTACAATGTGATTGTTAGAGACAGTCGCATCGCTGGTCCTGGGCTTGTAAAAAGAGCAATTGGTCAACTGGTTTTTACCTTCACTTAGGTATAAGTCCTTCTGCCAGACGACAATGGCTCCTCCCTTGTCAGCCGGTTTGATGACAATGTCGTCTCTACGGCGAAGAAGGGAGAGAGCATGGGACTCTGCCGAAGTGAGATTGGAATAATGCAAAGTTAAACTCTACCATGTTACTAGTTAGACTCTACCATGTTACTTGTTAGACTCTACCATGTTACTTGTTAGACTCTACCATGTTATACTCTATCATGTTACTATTCAGGCTCTACCATGTTACTAGTCAGGCTCTACCATGTTACTAGTTAGGCTCACATCATTGTGAATTTTACAGAACATAGACAGGAATTTATGATCAAGCATTAACTCTTCAAGGACGAGAGGTCAGTACTCAAGGATGACTTGGGGAGAGTCTGAAGAGAGGCCAGTTTTCAGGACGGATTTATGTAAAATAAGTTTGGTTGCGCCAATGTTATATTTTATTAATCCTCATTCAATTTCCTTTCACCATTATCTGGTGCCATCTTCACACAGAAAGTCGGCTGTAATGGATCTCCAATGCCTTATCTCTTGTCTTGATAGTGCACTCTGATAGACTCTTTCCAGTCCATCTCTAGATGTTATCTTCCCACTTATAGCGTTGTCTTCCTCTTGCACATTTGCCTTCAACTCTTCCTTCTGTTATGGTCTTCATTAAGGTGTTATGTCTTTTTACATGGTCAAAATATTTTAGCTGTCTAATTTTGATCTCCTTCATTAATTCTCTTTTCATTCCTAGGTTTTCTAGGACCTCTTTATTTGTTTTCTCCATGAGACGTGCCCCATTCTTCTACATATCCACATCTCAAGAGCCTCAATTCTTTCTTCTAATTACTTGTTCATTGTCCATGTTTTTACACCATAAAGTAATGTCCTTTACATCTAAGTAAACAAACAATGAAGGAAACCTGACGCCTGTGAGTAGTAAATAAATAAATAAAGGTAAATAGCAGGCACTAGTAAGACAGATAGAATGAGAAAACCAGACAACAACAAAACATATAAGTCAAATATTCCTTTTCTGTTGTTTAGTGTGTCCTCCTTTCTATCTTACGTTGTTTAGTGTCCTTCTTTCTATCTTACGTTGTTTAGTGTGTCCTTCTTTCTATCTTACGTTGTTTAGTGTGTCCTCCTTTCTATCTTACGTTGTTTAGTGTCCTTCTTTCTATCTTACGTTGTTTAGTGTGTCCTTCTTTCTATCTTACGTTGTTTAGTGTGTCCTTCTTTCTATCTTACGTTGTTTAGTGTCCTTCTTTCTATCTTACGTTGTTTAGTGTCCTTCTTTCTATCTTACGTTGTTTAGTCTGCTTCAAGAAAAGGTCCTTTCTTTCTATCTTACATTGTTTTTAGTGTTTCTTTCTATCTATCTTACGCTGTTTAGTGTGTCCTCCTTTCTATCTTACGTTGTTTAGTGTGTCCTCCTTTCTATCTTACGTTGTTTAGTGTGTCCTTCTTTTATCTATATATTGTAAAACTACGCTGTTTAGTGTCCTTCTTTCTATCTGACGTTGTTTAGTGTGTCCTTCTTTCTATCTTACGTTGTTTAGTGTCCTCCTTTCTATCTTACGCTGTTTAGTGTCCTTCTTTCTATCTGACGTTGTTTAGTGTGTCCTTCTTTCTATCTTACGTTGTTTAGTGTCCTTCTTTCTATCTTACGTTGTTTAGTGTCCTTCTTTCTATCTTACGCTGTTTAGTGTCCTTCTTTCTATCTTACGTTGTTTAGTGTGTCCTCCTTTCTATCTTACGTTGTTTAGTGTGTCCTTCTTTCTATCTTACGTTGTTTAGTGTCCTTCTTTCTATCTTACGTTGTTTAGTGTGTCCTCCTTTCTATCTTACTTTTTTAGTGTGTCCTTTCTATCTTACGTTGTTTAGTGTGTCCTTCTTTCTATCTTACGTTTGTTTAGTGTGTCCTTCTTTCTATCTTACGTTTGTTTAGTGTCCAAACTTTCTATCTTACGTTTCAAATATTTAGTGTCCTTCAATTCTCTGAATCGACATTCTATCTTACGTTGTTTAGTGTGTCCTTTCTATCTTACGTTGTTTAGTGTCCTTCTTTCTATCTTACGTTGTTTAGTGTGTCCTTCTTTCTATCTTACGTTGTTTAGTGTGTCCTTCTTTCTATCTGAAACGGAACGTTGTTTTAATAGTGTGTCCTTCTTCTTTCTTTATCTTACGTTTACTTTTAGTGTGTCCTCCTTTCTATCTTACGTTGTTTAGTGTGTCCTTCTTTCTATCTTACGTTGTTTTAGTGTGTCCTTTCTATCTTACGATGGAGGGTGTTTTTTAGTGTGTCCTTCTTTCTATCTTACATTGTTTACTTGTGTCCTTTCTATCTTCAGGACGGATATTAAATACGTTTGTTTAGTGTGTCCTTCTTTCTATCTTACGTTGTTTAGTGTGTCCTTTCTATCTTACGTTGTTTAGTGTGTCCTTTCTATCTTACGTTGTTTAGTGTGTCCTTCTTTCTATCTTACGTTGTTTAGTGTGTCCTTCTTTCTATCTTACGTTGTTTAGTGTGTCCTTCTTTCTATCTTACGTTGTTTAGTGTCCTTCTTTCTATCTTACGTTGTTTAGTGTCCTTCTTTCTATCTTACGTTGTTTAGTGTGTCCTTCTTTCTATCTTACATTGTTTAGTGTCCTTCTTTCTATCTTACGCTGTTTAGTGTGTCCTTCTTTCTATCTTACGTTGTTTAGTGTGTCCTTCTTTCTATCTTACGTTGTTTAGTGTGTCCTTCTTTCTATCTTACGCTGTTTAGTGTCCTTCTTTCTATCTGACGTTGTTTAGTGTGTCCTTCTTTCTATCTTACGTTGTTTAGTGTCCTCCTATCTATCTTACGTTGTTTAGTGTGTCCTTCTTTCTATCTTACGTTGTTTAGTGTCCTTCTTTCTATCTTACGTTGTTTAGTGTCCTTCTTTCTATCTTACGCTGTTTAGTGTCCTTCTTTCTATCTTACGTTGTTTAGTGTGTCCTCCTTTCTATCTTACGTTGTTTAGTGTGTCCTTCTTTCTATCTTACGTTGTTTAGTGTCCTTCTTTCTATCTTACGTTGTTTAGTGTGTCCTCCTTTCTATCTTACGTTGTTTAGTGTGTCCTTTCTATCTTACGTTGTTTAGTGTGTCCTTCTTTCTATCTTACGTTGTTTAGTGTGTCCTTCTTTCTATCTTACGTTGTTTAGTGTCCTTCTTTCTATCTTACGTTGTTTAGTGTCCTTCTTTCTATCTTACGTTGTTTAGTGTGTCCTTTCTATCTTACGTTGTTTAGTGTCCTTCTTTCTATCTTACGTTGTTTAGTGTGTCCTTCTTTCTATCTTACGTTGTTTAGTGTGTCCTTCTTTCTATCTTACGTTGTTTAGTGTGTCCTTCTTTCTATCTTACGTTGTTTAGTGTGTCCTCCTTTCTATCTTACGTTGTTTAGTGTGTCCTTCTTTCTATCTTACGTTGTTTAGTGTGTCCTTCTTTCTATCTTACGTTGTTTAGTGTGTCCTTCTTTCTATCTTACGTTGTTTAGTGTGTCCTTTCTATCTTACGTTGTTTAGTGTGTCCTTCTTTCTATCTTACGTTGTTTAGTGTGTCCTTTCTATCTTACGTTGTTTAGTGTGTCCTTTCTATCTTACGTTGTTTAGTGTCCTTCTTTCTATCTTACGTTGTTTAGTGTGTCCTTTCTATCTTACGTTGTTTAGTGTGTCCTTCTTTCTATCTTACGTTGTTTAGTGTCCTTCTTTCTATCTTACGTTGTTTAGATTGTCCTTTCTATCTTACGTTGTTTAGATTGTCCTTTCTATCTTACGTTGTTTAGTGTCCTTCTTTCTATCTTACGTTGTTTAGTGTGTCCTTTCTATCTTACGTTGTTTAGTGTGTCCTTCTTTCTATCTTACGTTGTTTAGTGTCCTTCTTTCTATCTTACGTTGTTTAGATTGTCCTTTCTATCTTACGTTGTTTAGATTGTCCTTTCTATCTTACGTTGTTTAGATTGTCCTTTCTATCTTACGTTGTTTAGTGTCCTTCTTTCTATCTTACGTTGTTTAGTGTCCTTCTTTCTATCTTACGTTGTTTAGATTGTCCTTTCTATCTTACGTTGTTTAGCGTGTCCTTTCTATCTTACGTTGTTTAGTGTGTCCTTTCTATCTTACGTTGTTTAGTGTCCTTCTTTCTATCTTACGAGTGCCTGCTTTTTTACCTATATTTATTTATATAATCATTTATTTATAGATATGTGTAACATTTCACTCTACTTTAAAAAAAAAAAACTTACTGACATGCCCCAATTCTACTGTCATGCCCCAATTCTACTGTCATGCCCCAATTCTTCTGACATGCCCCAATTCTACTGACATGCCCCAATTCTACTGACATGCCCCAATTCTACTGACATGCCCCAATTCTACTGACATGCCCCAATTCTACTGACATGCCCCAATTCTACTGACATGCCGCAATTCTACTGTCATGCCCCAATTCTACTGACATGCCCCAATTCTACTGACATGCCCCAATTCTACTGACATGCGCTAGAATAGGACATGCTTGTTGCTACCTAGTCTAGAGCAGTGGTTCTCAATGTGAGCCATGCAATATTTCTAGAGGGCCACAGTAAGATGGTAAAGTACCTCTTTTCCAGCTAGCGGCGACTATGAGGGGGGGCCACAGAGGAAAATGAGGCTCAGATGGGGGTCACATGAGCAAGAAAAGGTTGACAACCCCTGGTCTAGAGTAACATTTAACCCCAGGACTCATCACCTGAACATTTCACAGGTAATTGAAATGATTAAACAACACCATATATTACATACACATCACCTGAACATTTCACAGGTAATTGAAATGATTAAACAACACCATATATTACATACACATCACCTGAACATTTCACAGGTAATTGAAATGATTAAACAACACCATATATTACATACACATCACACGGATAGCACAGGTAGTAATTCAGCACCACATAGATACACATCAACTTGTATGTGATATGGCGAACACAGATTTGTCTGTCTAGTAGCTGATGTGTAACTACATAATGTAGAATCACTACCCATGCTATCCGTGTGACGTGGATACAATATATGGTGTTGGAGACTAAAACACAGAGTTGTTTAATCATTTCAATTACCTGTGAAGATGTGTCAAGAGCCTAAATGTAGTGTTCGTTACTCTTGATAATGTAGCCACAAGCATGTCCCATATCTCAGTAGAAATGGGGCATGACACTTACCCCTTAAACTTTACCACTATATGAAAATTCTAGGCAACAAAAAATTCCTTGCATCAAATATAGAAAAACTGCCATGTCCTTAAGGAGTTAAGGAAAAAAAAAATAAAGATGTAAAACTTAATTATGTTAATTGCTTCCACCAAATTTCTAATGGCCCCTAGTCATTTTTCATTGGTCAGTAGGCACCAAAATAAGAAATCTGTAGAAAATAACAAAGGGCTGGCTAAAAATAGTGAATACGAGATTGTGTTCATTTAAGAAAAGTAATTAATTTTTTTCTCATTTAACAACTAATTAGTAAACTAATAGAGAAGACACTAGAGACAACAGAGATGTGGTTTTACAGAAGAATGTTAAAAATACCATGGACAGCCAAAAAGAGTAATGAGGATGTCCTGAAAGAGGACAACGCACAAAGGAAACTTATTTCACAAGTTAGAAAGAAGCAATCCACTTTTTTGGGGGCATGTTATGAGATGAGGAAAGCTGGAATATATCGTAACAACAGGTAAGATGAAATATATCATAACAACAAGTAAGATTGAAGGAAAAAGAGATAGGGGAAAACAAAGAGAGCAAATACTGGACAGTTTGACATTGTGGCATGGAAAGAAGTCAACAGCAGAATTGATAAATTGTACTGGAGACAGGAAGTTGTGGAGAGACGTGATCTCCTACTCCACTAGGCACGGTACTTGGTACTTAACAACTTATATTACCAACAAGCATCCTTTCATTGATATGTTTATGATATGGTAAATCTGGACAGAGCTCTGTACTGTTCCCAGGGGCTATCTGAGGAGACAACGACAGAATACTACTTCCTTGGGAGTGTTGTCAAAGGCAACTAATATGAGATTGTGCATGCGACTGGCAGTCTCACAGTTTAGAACAAACTGCTTCACAAACCACTAACTCGGCGTCTGCTTTGATATTTAAACATTCAAGATCACACATGGCCCTCTGCTGGAACTCTTTAAGAACCAGAGGAAGTGAAGGCTTAGGGGAAACAAGAATAGAATGGTACTGAGGGGGCTTAGCAGAAGCAGAAGGGCTCAAAAAGAAGGTGAGAGACAAGAAAAGAAAAGTTCTCACAGAACATGCATAAGAACAAACTTGGACACTTCTTTTCAGTTTTTAAATTTGACATTTAAAAAAAAACATAAACAAACATCAAATAAAACTTAGTTTTTACTCAGAAAAATCATCATATCTGTTTAACTTATAACAGATTTAAGGGACTTCAATTGGTTATCTCAAAGCTTAATAAGCCCGGTAAATGTTCACAACTTGTGTGTGGATATGTCCCAGACAATGAGGTAAATATACAGTACTTTGCAAAAAAAATGGCAGTCATATTTTCGCAACGCAGCACACTCATAGAAGCAAATAATAATAAAAACTGTATGTCCAGAGGAAGATTGGTATCTCCGCTATCTATTAACAGTGGTTTCAGTACAATATAATGTTGCCTTCTCCAGCAAGGCAAGCCTGGATGCGGCGAGGCATACTTCCCACAAATGTTTGTAGGTAATTGAGAGTCAGACTGTCCCAGTATTTTTCAGCTACCTTCTTCAATTGTTCAACGTCTCTGAGTCCACTCTTTTTTAAATGATTCTTGAGTAGTGCCCAAACGTTTTCAATTGGGTTTTGATCGGGACTGTTGCTGGGCCACTTCAGCACTATCACATTCTTCTCTTGCAGCCATGCTTTGGGGGTATGAGCTTTATGATTTGGGTCATTGTCATGTTGAAATGTGCACCCATCGGGGTACATGACCTGCATAAATGGCAGAAGGTGTCCCTCTAGTATGTCGATGTACCTTTCTTTCGTGAGAATTCCTGTGAAAATACACAGTGGGGTGGCACCTCTTGCTGACACCCCTCCCCAAAGATGGAATTTCTAGGTATGTTTTCGGTCGCTGGTACACAGAGCGTTTACAGAGCCCTTTCGTCCAAATATTTATTTGAGCAGGATAAGACCAAAGAGAACAATTCATCTGAAAAAATCACATTGTCCCATGACAAATTTTGGTGTTCGTGGCACCAGTTCAAGCGCATCTGTTTGTGAGTCTCTGTGAGCAATGGTGACGAAATTACCCGCTTTTTTGTGTAATTCATCCTGTGTAGCTCCCGGTTGACAATAGCATTAGATACCTCTGGGCTTCCCAACTCGATCAATAATCGGCGCTGCCGTATGTATGTTTTCTACACTCTTCATTGGCCCACCCCGAACGATTTGGGCGAGACACCGATGGTCCTTTGTGACCAAAATTCTTGGCCTCCCACTACCTTCTTTTCGCTCGATTCCATTACCTGCTTTTAATTTACTCACAACTCTGTAGACAGTCCGCTCAGGAATGTTCAAGGTTTTAGAAATGTTGGAACATGTTTGATTTCCTTCATTCCAAAGCTGTGAAATTAACATCCACTTTGACTTTGTATCCATTTTCTGCCACTAGCATTAGAAATTGTCGTCTGCTCTTATATCAAGGGACGTTACTCTACGCTAATTTTTTTTTTACTTTTGGTAGTGTTTGCTCACTTAAGTGAAGTGCAAATTTGGGGCAGAACATGCATATTTAATTAGATTTCAGCTTATTTAGCTGAGCAATATGACTGCCATTTTTTTTGCAAAGTACTGTACCTGATGAAATAAACTTAACAATGAAATATTCAACTCAAATGTATGGCACTGAATGTTTTTTAACTAAAGTATAATAAAACAATGTAACAGATGATGAAGATGTATCTTTTATGTACACATGTCTTACAAGTATGCAGGTGACTGGTGTACATAGGTGACTGGTGTATCTACATGGTTTTGTTATATGCAATAGTATCCAGCAACACAAAGAAAGTATAGGACTACTGGTCTCACAGGTATTTCCCAAGTCGTGTACGTGTGGCTGGCAACCTCATGTAAACTAAACTGCTACAGGAATCATCACTGTGATGACTGGCCTGTGTATTCTCAATAGTGATTCTGGATGAAGATGAAAAACTATAGGATTACTTCAAAATGGAGGATATACATATGAAGACTCCATTGGAAAAACCAGATATGTCACAAAAAATTAAGTCCCAAGAACACTGAATTTTTAAACTTGAAATGCTGTGACACAAAGAAGGATGGCCTGTTTTTATTCTTCATTTTCTTGGAGAGGAATGTGTTTACAAATATAATTTTAGTTTCTACACCTTCTTTGGAGTATGCTTAATATGCTGTGGTCAGCAACTCAAGTTTTTTCATTGGAGTCTTCATATTGAAAGAGGTGTAGATAGTGCCACTTGTCTTTGATCTAGAGGTAACATTTCAAGAGTCTGCATTAAACACTATGTTTTCAAAATTGTCCACAAGAGTCCGTTAGAATCATTGGATTATATTTTCTCTGTACATGTGAGGAAAAGGCCAGAAAAATATCCCTGTAGTAACATCTTAATTATGTTTTAATTAGTTCAGTTTGGGGAAGGACGGGAGATTTGAACATTAAGTTCACTTTCAGTGGAGGTGTGAGGGCTAGAAGGTTAAGAATCCCTGCTTTAGATGATTATGTCTGATACAGTGTCTATCAATCACAGCATCAACCAGGGCCTGTGGAGTCTGTCATTATTTAGTGCAGTCAGTAAAAAATGCCCAGACTCTGATTCCAAATTTTATGCCATAGTAAAAAAAACTGGAGTCGGAGTGGAGTGTCAGAGTCAGACTTCCAAAATTTCAGGAGTCGGAGTAGGACAATTTTTTTGGCCGACTTCCCAACCCTGGTATCAACTACATAGCAGAATGAATGAATGAATTTATCAGTATTTTTACATCCTGTAACTGTACAGTTTCCATCCAGACTATCACACAACAAACACGTTCATCCTAATTCACTGTCTCAATAAATATGCAGGGGTAACCTCTCTTGAGTAACTGATATCCCTTAAATAAATATTACTATGTACAAGCTCCACTCAAGACACAAACTGTTCACAAAAGAACTGATTCTATTAATATATGACACAAACTGACAAGATATGAAACTAAATGACAAGATATGAAACTAAATGACAAGATATGAAACTAAATGACACGATATGAAACTAAATGACCAGGTATGAAATTAAATGACAAGATATGAAACAAACTGAACTTATCAGGTTATGAATCATTTAACAACAATAACAGCTAAAATACAACAAAGTAATGAATATACAACAAATTATTGTGTTTATGGCAAAACAAAAACTTTGGCCAACATCAGTGTTATTTTTACATCAAACATATGTTAACATACCAAAGTAACTTTGTCATTAATTTTAATAGCACATTGAACTAATATTTATACACAGAACATTCTCTAACAAAGAAACAAGTATGACAAGAGTAATTGCTTCATTTTCTTTTCTTTACAGGTTGTGATTTTTTAGTAGAGCTCGAGAAATGCTACATCCTTCGATATTTTAATGCAAAAAATGATTTACAGCTGTCCTAGAACTGTCACCAAGTTCCACCAGAGCTGTTATTCCGATCACTACGTTTCTTCCAGAGCTGTCACTTGACAAGTTCCCCCAAAGATGTCACACGTCAAGTTCCTCCAACGCTGTCCCTTGTCAAGTTCCTCCAAAGCTGCCACTTGTCAAGTTCCTCCTAAAGCTGTCGCTTGTCAAGTTCCCCTAAAACTGTCACTTGTCAGGTTCCTCTCAAAACTGTCACTTGTCACATTTCTCCAGAGCTATCGCTTATCATTTTCCTCTACAGCTGTTACTCATATCATGTTCCCCCAAAACTGTCACCCATGTCATCATTTTTCTACCAGAGCTGTCAAATTGATGCAACACCTACTTTAAAAACCAAACACTACACACATTAGATTATCTTCTTCAAAGCCATATTTCTGATGAAATGCCTCATCATGATATGTCCATCTGTTCTTCGACCTGTTCCCAAGAGCTGACTCCGCCTTGCTCTACAACAGCAAAGTCTGTTTGACCAAACTGGTCTATTCTTGTGTGAGGTGATGGGGATGATGTTTCCTCACCTGTTTCTAAAATGGGACTAGGATGAGAGAATCCAAATGTCAACTGCTGAGCTACCCGCTGAGTTTCATATTGCTCTGATGTTAAATGAGAAAAAGGAAAAGAGGCAGCCACGTTTGAGGTTAACACAGAGGAGGCACAGGTCACTGAAGATGCTGGACATGTTGCAAACTGTGACTGGGTGATGAGCTGGACATCCAGACTTTCAACTGAGAAGGACAACGAAAGATCAGAGGCTGGTGGTGTAGATGATGATGTAAACGTTGGCAGTGATGATGATGTAGGTGATGTCGTGGACAAAAAAGGAAATTTGTTCTGATTTTGAAATGGATGAACAGCCATGAACACTCCTGTCCGTCTCTGCCATGGTCCATGGGCTACCACATCCTCTTCTTCTTTTTTCGGTTGCTCTGGACTTTCCTGAAACTGAGGAACTAATGCAGAACTACAGGATGCTGATAAGGAAGACATACCCTGGGAGTTGAAATGATCTGTGTCAACTGTCATGGAATCTGCTTCGTTGTTAGGTATCGAGATTCCTGGAAGTTGACCATATGAATTTGTTATCACTGAAGATGAAGGGAGTCCCACCAACTCCTGTGGAGCATGTATACTTGTATAAACTGATAACCCCTGACCTTGAGTTCTGAGTAGCGGCTGATTTGTTGTATAAGGTTGATTAGAGGTCAGCTGTGCTTGTGGAGGGACTGTGGAGTCCAGAGAAGACCTCACAGAAATGTCCTGTGACTGCTCAGGATTGGCACTGTCAAGTACAAGGTTCATGACAACTGTGGGATCCAAATAACTGAAGGACGGAGTGGGGGATAATGGTTGAGTCAGCCAGAGTAATGATGACAAAGAGGGTGAAGAAGTCCTTGGATGCTGGTCTGGGGTCAGATTTGATGGACTATTCATGGAGACCAAATGTGAACTACTGTTACAATTACTCACCCTATGATTGGAAAATATATTATGGCTCTCCTCATAAAGGGGTGAAAAGTTTGCAGATTGTGAATTATTGCTGGGGTTTTTATCAACATTGTCAACAAGGGAGCTGATTATGTTTCTTTCTTGAGCAGATGTGTTACAGAAACTGTTAATGTTTGAGGACACAGAGTCAATGTGGCCAACTGTGCTAAAATCTACAGTGACTGATGGCGCAGTCTGTGAGTCTGAAGGACAGACATCTAGCCCACCTCCAGACTGGGAGGGTTGATATATGTCCCTGACTGGGAGACCTGGCTTTGAACTTATAACCAACTGCTGGAGCTGCTCTCCAATTGGCTGGAGACTGAATGATGACATTGCTAACCTCTGCTGGATGAGGCTGGGAAAAGATTCTTCTACCATACTCATTTCTCCTGCTGCTGGTTGTCCAGCACAAGAGAGCTTCTGAGGTAACATATCACAATGAGGTTGGCCACCTTGACCGGGTGTTATACATAATAAGTGACTGGTCACGCTTGAGGGGCTGAACGGTGACACATTCTGCTTGAACTGTACTCCTGATTGCCTGCACTCATTACGGTCTGCCTGAAGCTGTAATGACTGGTTAATACCCAACATTATCTGTTCATTCAGCTCTATTCCCATAAGTCCTGGCTGCACCACAGCACCTGGTACAGACAACTGATTAGACTGACTAGCCTGGCAAAAACTTGAATTAACTGCCTGTGCGTGACACCGCCCCAGATCAGGATTGTGTATTAGACTGACAGGTGTGTGATGCGATAAAAACAGCTGCTGCGTGGCTAGGTGTTGTTCTTTGATTTGAGTCTTTTGCTGTTGTAGCTGAGAGATTACTTGTCTAAAATAGCCAGCACCAACCTGAAATAATGTCAAACAAGAAAAGACATTACAAACAGAACTTAAAAGAACAAACAGAATATTGAGAAAGAGAGAGCAAAAGAAAAAGTGAGAGAATCATAGATAAAATTTCTGCTATCATGAGCAAAAGTATATGAAAGGAAACAACAATTTTTAATTAGAAACAAACTCAAACGATCATAGATTACAAATAGTTATGCATATTTTTTTCTGTCCATTGAGCAGAGTGTGCCTTGTTAAACTGATGCATAAAATCTCAACTGAGGCATACAGTATTTAATTATCTCTACTACCTGAAAATAACAATATAGTATCACTGATACCACATTGATTTTCTTGCTTGTTTACTGACTGACAATGACCCACTTCCATGTATCAGGATTGGCTTTATGTAACATTCTCACTTTCATGTGTCAGGATTGGCTCTATGTAACACTGAAGAGATCTCTTTCTTACTTCCATTGTCAAAGAGTTGTTACATACAATACTTTCCATTTTATGGAATGCTGCATTTGTCTGGGCTGCTCTAATATTCTATTCTACAACTATATGGAAATTAAGATAAATCAAGTCCAACACACAAAGTCCAGGCAGTCCTACAGTACGTCTCTGAAACACGAAGAACAAAAAAAAAACACAACCAAAAAGCTACAGACTTTCATAAATGGGTGCTTGCAATGAAATAGAAGAATAGAAAGATGAAAGTGGTGTGACAAGGTCACTAATGTGGAACTGATGACAAGGTCACTAATGTGGAACTGATGACAAGGTCACTAATGTGGAACTGATGACAAGGTCACTAATGTGGAACTGATGACAAGGTCACTAATGTGGAACTAATGGCAAGATCACTAATGTGGAACTGATGACAAGGTCACTAATGTGGAACTGATGACAGGGTCACTAATGTGGAACTGATGACAGGGTCACTAATGTGGAACTGATGACAAGGTCACTAATGTGGAACTGATGACAAGGTCACTAATGTGGAACTGATGACAAGGTCACTAATGTGGAACTGATGACAAGGTCACTAATGTGGAACTGATGACAAGGTCACTGATGTGGAACTGATGACAAGGTCACTAATGTGGAACTGATGACAAGGTCACTAATGTGGAACTGATGACAGGGTCACTAATGTGGAACTGATGACAAGGTCACTAATGTGGAACTGATGACAAGGTCACTAATGTGGAACTGATGACAAGGTCACTAATGTGGAACTGATGACAAGGTCACTAATGTGGAACTGATGACAAGGTCACTAATGTGGAACTGATGACAGGGTCACTAATGTGGAACTGATGACAAGGTCACTAATGTGGAACTGATGACAAGGTCACTAATGTGGAACTGATGACAAGGTCACTAATGTGGAACTGATGACAAGGTCACTAATGTGGAACTTATGACAAGAACAAAACAAGAACCAGTGGAACAAAAGATGAAAAGAAGCCCCTGGCAACTGATAGGAAACACGCTGAGGAAACCTGTTGGTAGCATTAAAAGGCAGTCCTTGTTCTGGGATCCCCAGAGTAAAATAAGCAGAGGTAAACCAAAAACACACAAAGAAGAGAAGTAGTAACAGAAATGAAAATGATGAGGAAAGCAACAAAAGGCCTGGAGATAATGGCAAGAGACAGGAAGGTTTGACAAGTGTTTGTTGAAAGCCTATGCCTGGAGATAATGGCAAGAGACAGAAAGGTTTGACATGTGTTTGTTGAAAGCCTATGCCTGGAGATAATGGCAAGAGACAGAAAGGTTTGACATGTGTTTGTTGAAAGCCTATGCCAGGAGATAATGGCAAGAGACAGGAAGGTTTGACATGTGTTTGTTGAAAGCATATGCCTGGAGATAATGGCAAGAGACAGGAAGGTTTACATGTGTTTGTTGAAAGCCTATGCCTGGAGATAATGGCAAGAGACAGGAAGGTTTGACATGTGTTTGTTGAAAGCCTATGCCTGGAGATAATGGCAAGAGACAGAAAGGTTTGACATGTGTTTGTTGAAAGCCTATGCCTGGAGATAATGGCAAGAGACAGGAAGGTTTACATGTGTTTGCTGAAAGCCTATGCCTGGAGATAATGGCAAAAGACAGGAAGGTTTACATGTGTTTGTTGAAAGCCTTCCCTGGAGATAATGGCATGAGTCAGAAAGGTTTGATATGTGTTTGTTCAAAGCCTATGCCTGGAGATAATGGCAAGAGACAGGAAGGTTTGACAAGTGTTTGTTGAAAGCCTATGCCTGGAGATAATGGCAAGAGACAGAAAGGTTTGACATGTGTTTGTTGAAAGCCTATGCCTGGAGATAATGGCAAGAGACAGAAAGGTTTGACATGTGTTTGTTGAAAGCCTATGCTTGGAGATAATGGCAAGAGACAGGAAGGTTTGACATGTGTTTGTTGAAAGCCTATGCCTGGAGATAATGGCAAGAGACAGAAAGGTTTGACATGTTTTTGTTGAAAGCCTATGCCTGGAGATAATGGCAAGAGACAGAAAGGTTTGACAAGTGTTTGTTGAAAGTCTATGCCTGGAGATAATGGCAAGAGACAGGAAGGTTTACATGTGTTTGTTGAAAGCCTATGCCTGGAGATAAAGGCAAGAGACAGGAAGGTTTACATGTGTTTGTTGAAAGCCTATGCCTGGAGATAATGGCAAGAGACAGGAAAGTTTACATGTGTTTGTTGAAAGCCTATCCCTGGAGATAATGGCATGAGTTAGAAAGGTTTGATATGTGTTTGTTCAAAGCCTATGCCTGGAGATAATGGCAAGAGACAGGAAGGTTTGACAAGTGTTTGTTGAAAGCCTATGCCTGGAAATAATGGCAAGAGACAGGAAGGTTTGACAACTGTTTGTTGAAAGCCTATGCCTGGAGATAATGGCAAGAGACAGGAAGGTTTGACATGTGTTTGTTGAAAGCCTATGCCTGGAGATAATGGCAAGAGACAGGAAGGTTTGACAACTGTTTGTTGAAAGCCTATGCCTGGAGATAATGGCAAGAGACCGGAAGGTTTACATGTGTTTGTTGAAAGCCTATGCCTGGAGATAATGGCAAGAGACAGGAAAGTTTGACATGTTTGTTGAAAGCCTATGCTCCTTGGAGAGCAGAATGATGATGAAGGTAATTCTAATCTACACCTCTCAGGTGCATCTTCCATCTGATGCTATTAACATGCTCAGGTACATGAATGACATGTTTCAAAACTGTCCCATTCACTTTGATAGTGCATTTTGGAGAAGTCCTATGCTTCAAGATGGCCATTCTTTCTGTCTGTTTTGCTACAATGAGTAAGGCCTTTATTGTTACTTTATGTCACCATATTATCAATCATTTCCTGTAACATTTTCACTTGTTGCAATTAAGAATGATCATCAGTGTCCTCAAGTTATCTATATTATGTCCACCAATTGATATTCCTAGCATATTCTCTACCGATCACATTATATTTTCACTGTACACATTGAACAGATCAAGTGACAGCACACATCCCTATCTAACACCATGTTTCATCTGCTGATAGATTCCTATTGGCTGCCGATTCTCATAGTTGTCACCAATACATGTTCTTTTTTTATTCTGAGGTCCCTGCTATCAATGTTTATGCTTCCTAACGTTTTGACAATTTTCTCATGTTTCATCTTGTTAACAAATCTGTAAAATGTAGTCTGTAAAGCACAAGTAAAGATCCACTAACTTCTATAGAGTGAGGATGTCCTGAAAGAAGCCAATCTGCAAAGAAAGCTTATTCCTCATGTTAGAAAAAAGCAGCCCACTTTCTTCGGGCACGTTATGAGAAGAAGAAAGCTGGAATATATCATGACAACAGGAAAGATTGAAGAAAAGAGAGACAGAGGACAACAAAAAGATCAGATACTGGACAGTTTGTCATCGTGGCATGGACAGTTTGTCATCGTGGCATGGACAGTTTGTCATCATGGCATGGACAGTTTGTCATCATGGCATGGACAGTTTGTCATCATGGCATGGACAGTTTGTCATCGTGGCATGGACATTTTGTCATCGTGGCATGGAAAGAAGTCAACAACAGAGTACTGGAGACAGGAAATTGTGGAGAGATATGATCTCCTACGCCACCAGGCATGGTACTTGAAGAACTTCTATAGCTCTCACTTTGAATAATTCTAACATTGTTTGTGCCTATTCTCTGAACAAATCTGCACCAATGTCCAGTTTCATTTTATTTCTCATTCTTCTCAAGATAATTCTTAATAATATTTTGGTCATATGACTTCCAGGGCTAGCTGCATGGTGGTCTTCACGTCTGATGGCTTCAGGTTCCTTTGGCAAAGCAATGAAAATGGATATCATTAGATCATCTGGCATGTAACCATAATTATAGATGTTATTCAACTGTTTCATTACCACTTTGAGCCCTAATTCTCCCACAGCTTCCACTTCCTTTACTCTTACATAATTGGGCTCCTTGCCTTTCTTCAAGTAGCATAATGCGTTTTCAACTTGAGCTATGGGTATTGGTGGTCTTTCACAGTTGTCTTGAATATTCAATTCCCATCATTCATCATCACACAAGTGACCAAAGATTGAGCTTAGTAGAGAGATGTAGTTCTATGTTTCTACATCTGAAATGAAAAGTTAAAATTAACTCTTATCTTACCTGAGAAACAGGATTTTCCCCGTATGTCACACCAGACCCAGCTAATAGATTAAGCTCCTGAAACTGCTGAGCCAACTGGCCGTGTTTCTGGAATGTCTGCCTCTTCTGCTGCAACCGCTGCTGATTTGACGAATGGGACAGGCTGGAGGTACAAGAAGAATCAGAGAGGTCTCCACCAGATGTTAAACCGGCTGCACTTTGCTGCTCTTGTGAGGACTGCTGACCTTCCATCTTATCCTTGCTGTTGGCTCTCTCTAAATGTTCCTCAACCTGTTGGTCATAATTATAATCATGATCAGCATAATCTTCTCGTGACATGAACTTCATCCAGCACCCAGTTTATTGCATGAATGTATATGTGTGTTACACAGTTGAGTCACATCTAATGCACATTAAACTTACACTAGCTGTTCAAGCTCACAAGAACAAATAGCACAGACAAAACAAAAAACAAAAAAACTATAGACTTAAACTGAGCTAGGAATTCTGCATACATTTCAGTGACATGCCTTCTGTGCGATTCAAAGGACTTTAAAAGCTGGTTTTTACTACGCACAATGTTGGCTTTAAATGTAACCCCTGCACAACTGTGTTATACACACACACACACATATATGTGTGTGTGTTTGCATGTATGCATATGGGTGTGTGCATATGTATGAGTGTATACCAAGGTGGAGTGGAGTGGGTTAAATTATCTGCACATGACAACAGGAGGCTGACTCTTGGGAGTCATGACCCAAGTGCCCCCCCCCTTTTAAAGTGTAAAGGAGATTTTAAAAAAAGGGAGGGTAAAGGATCCTGTTATACGTCCATTGAGGCATATTGGGAATATGGTGTTAGGCCCATATTTTCTTGACCATCGGCACACTTGGGGTGATTTGGTCAGCATCACGCCAGCCGCCTTAACCTTGCCAGAGTTACTGTGGTACTCAATTCATGAGGCTGGGTCGACCCTGGAGTCGTTTGCGGTCTAAAAAATCCCACCTCAACTGGGGATTGAACCTTGGACCACCGAGCTAGGAAACCAGTGCACTAATCCCTGTGCTACCGCGGCTCTAAAGGAGATTAAGGGGCCAAAATACTTGATCGACTTTTTCTGATGATCAGATAGCCTCCTGTTGTATCACTCTGTATAGAATTTCTTATGATGTGTGTGTGTGTGTGTGTAAATCTTATTAACAATTGTTTATGTTTTCACTCATTCTAGCACATACAGACAATTATGGCCCACTCTTATATATAGGTCAGAAAATCACATGCTAAACAAAACAACAACAAATAAAAAAAATAAAAAAGAGACAAGACACTGTCAATAGGTTTGATAATGTGGACAACTCATAATGTGTTATGACCATTACTAACTAGCGTACAAGAAATAACGAATGCAAACTAATGTACAAATATGAGTTATAAGCACAATATATTAATGTACAAGTATGAGATAAGCACAACATAATAATGTACAAATATGATTTATAACCGCCACAAACTGTTTCACTTCACATTTATGCTTGCATCAATAATCTAAAGATGTTGTTTTTAACCATTTCAACTTTATTATCCTAACAAAAAATGTTTTATTTTTTATTTATGTCTAAGCACAAATTTAAGTTCTGACCTGAATAGCCTGTTTCAGTGCCAGCAACCTGTGGGGCTGAATATCAAATGTTTCTGATGGCAAACTCATCCTCTTCATCAGCGGCCGCCGTCGCTGAGAGGATGGTTCATCTAAGGACCACTGGCGATACCCGTGATGAGGAGCTGAAAGTTTGCGGTGAGGTTGTAGTGGTTTGGGGGGTGACTGGGATGGTGTGGTGGTGCTCATGGTCGAGGTTACAGGTGTTGCTTGGCTGCTGGTGGTGGAGCTACTGCTGTTCAAAGCCTGGGCGATGTACATGTTCTAAAGAAGGCAGTGAAATTAAGAATAAATATTACTAGACAAATCGAACCTAAAGTTAATTTTTTTTTAAAAAAAACCTCTTTACATTTTGTGCTGTTTAAAACAGTGGGGAGATATATGTTCAATACCAGGTAGTGTAATGCTCCAGCCTACCCAGCTGTAAGTAGGTACTTGACTCTGCTCTTGAGTCACGGAAGACAAAGGCAGTTAGGAATTGAACTTATCACCCCACCTCATTAAGATGGACCTAGTACTGTAAAGTCTTTAACACTTCACTCCCCTAAGACAGTATCTGCCATGGGAATATCTATACTTTTTTCTTTGTTTTTTTACCTTGAGTATACACTGCCAACATACAAGGTCAACTGCCAACATACAAGGTCAACTGCAATTGGCTCAACTGGTGGAACAAAAATGGGGGAGAAATGATCCCCAGTCTCCAGTGTAGTAGATGGAGTGCTAACATCTACCCTACTACCCTACTGAAAGCAGCATCACATCCTTGGTAAAGTGGTCAAAGAAATGTATTCTCCCTTTCTTAATTTGTTTTTACGTGATGAAGTTGCCGGACCCTTGCAAAACCTCATATAAAGCAGATTCACCCCATACAACATGCTTGAAATGTTTCATTCAGACCACAAGGTCTTTTACATTTGGACATGCGTCCTAATATAACCTGAGTCTAGGTTGAACGGGGTGAGCCTTGCCAATACCTTATTTTTTTGGTTTTAATGTCTGAAAGAGCAGGTCCCTGGGAACTGGGTCCTGGGAATGGGAAGAGAGAAAGTGTTATGGTGTATACAACAGTATAACAAGAAAAAAGGAAAAAAAAAATTTGTAATTAGTCTTCTGTCTGGTGAATCTTATTTACTTACAATAGTGTACCATCAAGGCAGGAGACAGAAAATGTTAAGAGATCCATAATGCATCCAACCTTTGATGTAGAAGCTGTGACTGTTTTGATCTAATCTGATTTACACAGGATAATTATACGACTGAGATTATGAGACAAGCACTTCATGACTCACTTTCACCACTTCCTAAGCACCATCTCTCACCTGCAACAACTGCTGATGCTCCTGTCTTAGCTCAAGCATTCCCTGAGCACGCATGCTCTCCTTTAACTTCTGCTTGAAAGCAATGATCCCCTGAGCAACAAGGCCATCGGATGCTCTGCGACCTTCACGAAAATTCACTGGGGAACGGGTTTGGCCTCTGTCCTGGCACAGTTCTTCTGGTGCTTGGTTGAGTTCTGGGCTCACCTGAGATGAAAGATTTCAAAATCTATGGATTTCTGACATTTCAAAGTAAGCAAAACTTTCTGTATGATCAACAATGTTACATGTATCAATATTTCCTTCCCGCCATCACATTACTAAGATCGCTAATGCGGAACTGACAAAAGATAAGTGCCAGTGGAACAAGAGATAAGAAGAAGATGCTGGATATGGATAGGACACACTCACTGAGGAAACCTGCAGATAGTATTACAAGGTAGTCCTTGTTTTGGAATACCCAGGGTGAGAGAGTTACAGGGAGACCAATGATCACATGGAGAAGAGAACTGGAGACAGACATGATAGGAATGAAGACCTAGAGCTGATGGCATGGGACAGGAAGATGTGGCTTAAGTGTTTGATCAGGGCCTATGCTCCTTGGGGAACTGACAGTTGATGAATGAATGACATCATTGCCTCTCATATACTGTACGATATTCCTTCCTTCTGTAGTGATAGCTGATGAATGAATGACATCATTGCCTCTCATATACTGTACGATATTCCTTCCTTCTGTAGTGATAGCTGATGAATGAATGACATCATTGCCTCTCATATACTGTACGATATTCCTTCCTTCTGTAGTGATAGTTGATGAATGAATGACATCATTGCCTCTCATATACTGTACGATATTCCTTCCTTCTGTAGTGATAGTTGATGAATGAATGACATCATTGCCTCTCATATACTGTACGATATTCCTCCCTTCTCCCCATAATCTTAACTTTGTGCCAGTGCCTTCGTCACTGCAACTATCATTCCTGTCTGTGATTAATGTTATTTCTCCAAAAATTGTTTTTGTCTATTTCTTTTTCTGTGGTGTTTGCATGTTGGGGAAAATTTTTTTTAAAATTCAGCATTATGCATGTGATGTCAGACAAGTGATACAGAAATGCACATATTGCGTGCTTGGGAAGGATACTTTCCCTGTAAAGTCCCCGGGGGGGAGGGGGGGGGGGGGGTCTCTCTGATGAGACAAAGAAAGAATAGGAGGACTGCTCCCTCAGGCATGTCTTCTTCTTTGGTCCTTGGTTGCTGACTGACAAAACAATCAGTGGCCATCACGCCTAGTGGCATCTTGTAGGGCAGCAACAAACTGTCTCCACTTTGGTCCTTGGTCGCTGACTGACAAAACAATCAGTGGCCATCACACCTAGTGGCATCTTGTAGGGCAGCAACAAACTGTCTCCACTTTGCTCGGTCAACAGCCATCCTTCATGTGGTGCCCTAGCTCCCATTCATGCTTAGCATCTCCGCCTCCAGAGTTCTCCACCAAATGGAGTTCTCCACCAAATGGAGTTCTCCAGAGTTCTCCACCAAATGGAGTTCTCCAGCAAATGGAGCTCTCCACCAAATGGAGTTCTCCAGAGTTCTCCACCAAATGGAGTTCTCCACCAAATGGAGTTCTCCAGAGTTCTACACCAAATGGAGTTCTCCAGAGTTCTACACCAAATGGAGTTCTCCACCAAATGGAGTTCTCCAGAGTTCTCCACCAAATGGAGTTCTCCAGAGTTCTCCACCAAATGGCATGTGGCCGTCTTTGCTTTTGCTTTCCTTCTGGATTCCATACCATAGCAGTTCTGTTGATGGCATGTCATACATGTCAACTAATATGAAGTTGTGCATGAGGCTGGCAACCTTATCATGTAAAACAAACTGCTAAAGAGCCACCGCTGTAAGAGAGTGAGGGACCAGCTGCATTGGTGGCTCCATGCTCCATAAGGAGCAAACATGAAATTATTGATGAAGGATACTTAAAATATGAGGTAGTTGGAAGGAATCAGAAAGATAATTTTGTATGTGTGGAAAAACCTGACTAAGAGCCTGCCTAGCAACATAATTTAAAGTGGAGAAGAACTGCACACACATTAAGGAACACATTCTCTGGCATAACTTCTTAAGAACTGACATGGAACATGTAGGAAAACAGAAACAAATTGGAGGACCAACACTACACACAGGCGATACACGATGACAGAAGTGAAGAAATGAGTTTACAGGGAGATGAGGAAAGTGGAGACGTGATATAGAAGAGCATGCAGTCACCAGCATAAGAATCAGTGGGAACAAAGGACTCTGTCTGACTGGGTGATGACATGCATGCAAATTAAACTATCTTCCACAGGTTATCATTCATCTTAGTTGGGAGAAACACTTCATTTCTGCAGTGTTAGCATGATACAAGAAAATGGATGGCTACGGCATGAATGGAATACATCCAGAGAAGCCTTGAATCTTCTCGAACTGGTGTAGATCTACTGTCCTCGTCATGCAGGGGTACGCTGCAATGAGAAAGCTGTCAGACTGGCTTCGAGAACACCAATATTGTAGACACTGGATATGGATAAGGGAGAGATACTAAAAACAATAAATGATCGCCTGTTAGAGAACAACACTGCAATCAATGAAGCAACAAGACTAAGGTTGCTGGAATTTGGCATAAATGTAAGACTAGCAGGGATGGGACGTGTGAGAGGATGAATCCGTCATGTATACAACAAGTGCGCTACATGAACAATTAGCACTCATAATCTTTGACATCTGCTGAGGGAGACTGAAAACCTATGGGTTTAACCAGAGTACAATGATTTTGATTCTAATAAAAAAATAACAGTAACATACTCCATTTACATTTAGTTATATTAAAACTAGGAACAGCTGTGTTCCCCACCTGAATGAAAAAGTGGATGTGTTAATGGCAGACACTGTAACAAGAATGCAAGAAAAACAGTTAAGGATAATAGAGGATATTTTTTACAAATCTTTTCACAGGTAAGTGTATCAGTCAACAGATGCTAATCTTTCATATCAGACCAGAATCTCATTATTCTACAAGTAAATAATTATTGTGTGTAATGAAGATAAATATAGTTATTTTATAAACAAAACCATATTTCAGTTAAGTAATGGCAGTAACCACCCATGTGTTACCGGGGCCCGAAAGGGGAGCAAAGAATAGTAACACTGTTCCCTGCCATGCATGTCGTAGAAAGCGACTAAGGAGGGTTGGGCATGGGGCTGGTTACCCCATCCTGTAAAAAATTTAAACCACAAAAAACTTCAACAAATATGGACAAGTCAATTAAGGAAAATAAAACACAGCCATCCAAGACAGGTGAAGGTCCTCTCGCAGGGAGGCGTATGATGCAACACAGAGAAAGCCGAAAGGAGTCTGTGTTGCTGACTAACCTTCTTTCTTCTAGGAGAACCTCCAGATTTGGCACCTGGAATGTTCTGACATTAAACGAACAAGGGAAAGTGGCACAAGTAGCAGCAGAAATGAGGGAATATAAAATCGAGGTTCTGGGAATGTGTGAAACAAAGTGGAAGGGGGTAGACAGGAAGAAACTCATCACAGGTGATTTGGTGCTGTCCTCAGGACATGAAGACAAGTTCAACCACAGTGAAGGGGTAGCTCTTATGTTGTCTAAAGAAGCACAGAAAGCACTCATTGAATGGGAAGCTGTTGGACCCAGAATAATAACAGCTACTTTTAAAACAGCTAAAAAGAAAATACATGTAAATGTCATCCAATGTTATGCACCAACTAATGACAAAGAAGAGTCTGTGAAAGAAGCATTTTATACTAGACTACAGGAAATTATGGATAAAGTAAAAAGATGAGACATCACAATTTTGATGGGTGACATGAATGCAAAGATAGGTACAGTCAACACCGGATTTGAAGAAGTCATGGGAAAACATGGGCTAGGAATAATGAATGAAAATGGGGAACTATTCTCAAACTTCTGTGCTTCAAATCAACTGGCTATAGGAGGAAGCATGTTTCCACATAAGAGAATACACAAGGCAAAATGGATATCACCAGACCATAGAACAGAAAATCAGATTGATCATATATGCATAAACAAGAAGTTTAGATCATCATTGCAGGATGTAAAGGTATATAGAGGAGCAGATGTGGCATCAGATCACCACCTTCTGATAGCCAAAGTAAAAATGAAACTCAAGAGATATGCAACAATGCAAAATTATAGACAACAATTTAATGTAGGACATCTAAGAAATCAAGAAACAAATTTGCGGTCACAGTATCCAACAAATTCCAAGTGCTCCAACAGCTGGAAGATGTAGAGAATACAGAAGACTATTGGCAGCAGGTCAAAACTATATGGAATGAGACATGTGAAGAAATACTGGAGAAAAGGGAACGACAACAAAAAGCATGGATAACAACAGAAACCATCAATAAGATAAAAGACAGAAAAAACAAGAAAGCAGATTTAAACACAAGCAAAACCAGAAGTTCCAAAGCCAAGGCTCAAGAAGTGTACACAGAAGCAAACAAAGAAGTAAAAAGAAGTATCAAAAGAGACAAGAGGAAGTATATTGAGGAGTTGGCAAGAGATGCAGAAGATGCTGCAGCCAAAGGAAATATGAGAGAACTGTATAGCAGCACAAAGAAGCTAATAGTGAAATACAAGCAAACAAGTTGCCTCATAAAAGACAAGAATGGAAAACTGCTCAGCAATATACAAGAGCAAATGAAGAGATGGACAGAATATTTTGAGGACCTTCTCAATAGACCAGCTCCACAAAACCCCCCCGGACATCCAGCCAGCAGAAGAAGAGCTACAAATTAACGGTGAAAGACCAATGAAGGAAGAAATAAAGAAAGCCATAAAGCTTCTTAACCAATCTGATTACGGAAACAATGATAGATTGTTTGGTCTGTTTTTGTTCCACAAAGACGCCACTAGGCGTGGTGGAAACAGCGATAGATTGATCAATTTGTTGTTGCCCTAAGACGCCACTAGGCGTACTGGCCACATACTGCTTTGCCGGTTGGTGGCTAAGGATGGAAGAAGAAGAAGATAAAGCTTCTAAGATATGGAAAAGCGTCTGGACCTGATGGCATTCCAGCAGAGGCCATCAAAACAGATATCGACATGGCTATAGAGATGTTATATAAATTACTTGGTAAAGTCTGAGAAAAGGAAGAGATACCAGCAGAATGGAAGGAAGGATATCTGGTTAAGTTGCCTAAGAAGGGAAATTTACAAGAGTGCACAAATTATAGAGGAATAATGTTGCTATCAGTGCCAGGAAAAGTATTAAACAGGATTATCCTTGAGAGATTAACAGAGTCCATAGACAAGAAACAGAGATGAACAAGCAGGTTTTCGACAAAACAGATCCTGTACAGACCAGATAGCCACTTTGAGAATAATAGTTGAACAAAGTCTGGAATGGAATTCACCTCTATACATCGGATTTGTGGACTACGAAAAGGCATTTGACAGTGTAGACAGAGAATCACTTTGGAAATTGATGAGGCATTATGGAGTTCCCCTGAAGATCATTAATTTAATAAAGAAAACATATGAAGACATGACATGCAGAGTTCTTCATGAAGGACAGCTTACAGAACCATTTGGGATAAGAATAGGAGTGCGACAGGGATGCCTCTTGTCTCCATTTCTTTTCTTACTAGCAATAGACTGGGTTATGAGATCATTGACAACACACAACAGAAATGGAATCCAGTGGACTCTGACTAAGCAGTTGGATGATCTGGATTTTGCTGATGACTTGGCTCTTCTGTCCCATAACCGTAATCAGATGCAGGACAAATTGAAAACACTCGATGAGAGGTCACAGCAATTGGGTCTGAAAATACACAGAGAAAAGACAAAAATAATGAAAATAAATGCAGGTAATGATAACATGGTTGAACTTGAAGAAACACCAATACAAGATGTAGAATCGTACACATATCTTGGCAGCAATATAGACAAAGTTGGAGGGAAAGACAGTGATATCAAAATAAGAATACAAAAGGAAAGAGCAGCTTTCATTGCATTGGGAAATATATGGAGATCAAGAGAAATTGGATCCAACACGAAAATAAGAATTTTCAACTCAAATGTGAAGTCAGTCCTATTGTATGGCTCTGAGATATGGAGAACAACAAAGACAACAACCAAAAAGCTACACACTTTCATAAATGGGTGCTTGCATAGAATAGAAGGATTAAAATGGTATGACAAGGTTACCAGCGTGGAACTGAGGACAAGAACTAGACAAGTGCCAGTGGAACAAGAGATGAGAAGAAGACGATGGCGATGGATTGGACACACACTGAGGAAACCTGTTGATAGCATTACAAGGCAGTCCTTGTTCTGGAACCCCCAGGGCAAGAGAGGCAGAGGTAGACCAAGAAGCACATGGAGAAGAGAGCTGGAAACAGAGGTGAAAATGATGAGGAAAACGTGGAAAGAACTTGAGATGATGGCACGTGACAGAAGGACTTGGCATGTGTTTGTTGAAGGCCTATGCTCCTTTGGGAGTGGAGGGTTATGAATGAATGAATGAATGGCAGTAACAACAGGTAAGATTGAAGGAAAAAAGAGATAGGGGAAGACAAAGAAAGCAAATACTGAACAGTTTGACATCGTGGCACAGAAAGAAGTCAACAGCAGAATTGATAAATTGTACTGGAGACCGGAAGTTGTGGAGAGACATGATCTCCTATGCCGCTAGGCATGGTACAAGAAGAAGAAGAAAGGCAGTTCTTACCTGAAGAAACTGGTGGTTGCCATGAGATATGTCAGGGTGGAGGGACAACGGCATGGCACCAGTAGCTCCACTGATGGAGTACCGTCCATGTCGGGATGTGCCCCCACCACTAACACTGGTTAGGTGACTTAATATTGCACTCGGATATAGGCTCAGCAGATGTTTGGTGATGCTGTCAGTATGTGTGTCAGTGTTATGCCCAATACTAGAACTGATGGCCTCATCCAGGTTTACAGACACTGCAGCAGCAGCTCGGTAAGATGATGCTGTGGAGGGAAGTGGAGTCTGTTGTTGTTGCTGTTGTTGCTGCAGCTGAAGTGAGGGAAGACAGGATGAAGAAAATTCAACACCCAGACTAGAATCAATGCTTGTACATGGAGAGAGAGTCCCAGAAGCCACGCTACTACAGCTCTGGTTATGGCCACCACCACCACCACGAGACATCTCTGACCTAGGAACTCCAAATCCAGAGAAGGAGCCAGTTGCCCTGGAAGTATAACCAAAGCCCATTTCAGACACAGATTCCACATCTGATGTTGAATCTCGTCGATCCATGATGTCAACTTCCACACCTTCATCTATAGAGGTTGTGATGACGCTTCCACCAGCGACTGATGACCCGCACGTAACTTGTGATGACTTTGGAAATGGCTTGGGGAGAACTTCAGTCATACAGTGTGGAACATTGGGCGGTGGAGGGACAACATCAACCTCCGCAAGAGGGTAGTTCCTATGTACAAGAACAGTTCCTGCCCCTGGGGCATCTAGAGTTCTAGAGAAACCACCGTGTTTGGTAGTTCCAATTAGCGGTCGACCAGGGATGTTCTGAAGCATAGCTTGTTCTGCTATCGTGCTAGGTCTCCGCCGTCGAGCATCAACACGTGTGTCTGTAGGAAAACTGCTGCGGTGATGACGAAGTCTGTCCAGCAACAAGTAATAAATTGCTGTGTAGTGATCATACAAATCTTTACGTAGTGCCTGTGGGGTCATGATAAATATAAAATAGATAATTACATAGAAAATACCTATAAATATTTATGTACTTTAGGTTTACAGTAATGACTCGAAGTGTGTAAGAAACTTTGGAAGTCTCTAGGAAAGTCAAACAATTGGGGGGGGGGGGGGGGGGGGGGGGGGGGGGGGGGTGAAGAACAGAATCTATGTAAAATCTAAATATGCAGGTGCAAGACTAACCAGATGTTATGAAGGAGACTAGCAATGAGTCTGACAGAATGGAGAAAACATAGAAAAGAGTAGCTAAGAATGGAGGAAGCAGAAAAGAGCAGCAAAGAATAAATAAAACATAGAAAACAATGAGAAAATGTAAAAACTTGTGCTTTTCAACACCCCCACCCCCAATATTTTTTAATTGAAGAAAACTCAGAATACTTGCTGCTGCTCTGAAGAGGAGAAAAAAAAAAAGAGAACTAAAAAAAGAAGGATGAAGAAAACAGAAAGAAGTTAAGGGGGAAGAAAAAAGAAGTTCCAGCTGATAACAGACTATAACAGATGAATTAAAATGAATAACTCTGTCAGCCAGTTGACCACACAGTAATAAATCTGATTCTTCTAAGGCTCCAACTGATCAGCACACACACAATGACTACATAACAGAATTTAAAAAAGATGTTTGGGAGAAAATCACAAACCTCCATGGTCTTCTTCTGATCAATACCCAAGCTCTGCATTATCCTCAGGATCTGTTCATTGAACTCCCCAACCTTTGCATTGTATCCTATAATAGGAGAGGGTGGAGCAGAATGGGCATAACCCCCTTCCATCTGCATCCAGCGATGGGCACGGATTTGAGCAATGCTGTAACGTTTTGTAGGATCAAGCACCAACATCCTACGTATCAGATGTTCACACTCTGAGGAAATTATGAGAAAATAGAATCAAATGGTCTACTTCATTAGAAGATTTGTTGTTCCAGTCTTGAATAATCTGCTTGCCTATACAACTTTGACTGAAAAGTCACTCCATTTTTTTTTCTTTAATCCTATCCAACTAACTTGTAAGAAACAAACATTAATAGAAAGAGGACTGCTATTTTACCAGATAAAATATTATGACACATTAACATAACAGCTCAACTTGAGAATCTGCCTGATCAACACATGACCTCATTAGTGTGCAGCTATTTCTGCTCTCTCTTTTAACATCAGTTTATTCGTCATTTTAGATCTTTTTTTAAAAATTTCTGGAAAACATAAATATAACTTATTTGTCAAATGCTTCAAAAAGTGCACAATCCAGTGGATACCAGCCTATTGCAATATTCCAGGCAATTAGAAGGGAGACAAACTTGTTAAGGAAGGAGAAGCTCTGCAACAAGATAATGAGGTAACTTATGAAATGACAAAAACAACAACTATAAAAGCCACACTCAAGTCCAAATGGGAAAGAGAACACCCAGGCCATATGAAAAATGATGCTTATCTTCTACTATCTAGGCCAGGCGAGGTCATCACTGTCCAGCTACACACTGGTCATAACAGACGAAGGTACCATCTATACCATAAATACAGGATTGGTACAACAGATATCTGCACCTGTGGCATCAGCCCCATAACAGCCGAATATCTCCTGCAGTCCTGCCCATTAATACAGCAGTGAACAGCGTAGCACATGACAACAACCTACTTCTCTCCATGAAAAACTGTTTGGAGATGTCAGGGACCTTGAGCTGACTACTGCCTTTATTAGAGTCTTTAATGTGGAAGTCTGAGGGCGAACGAGATATCAGGGACCATGAGCTGACTACTGCCTTTATTAGAGTCTTTAATGTGGAAGTCTGAGGGCGAACGAGATATCAGGGACCATGAGCTGACTACTGCCTTTATTAGAGTCTTTAATGTGGAAACTCGAGATTTCAGGGACCATGAGCAAAAAAAGTGGGTTTGGCCCAAGCTGAGGGCGAAAATATGGCCACCCCAGTGCTGTTTTTATTGTTGTTTTTTGGAAATAATTTTTTAAAATGATTCATATGCATGAGCTGAATAACTTAGTTGTTGTACTCTTTCATGAAACTGAAGGTAATTGGATGTGCGTTTTTACTCTTGTTGTTTGGAAAGTAATTTTTTAAAAGCTTTCATATGAAAAAAACTTGATTGTTGTTGTATTGAAACTGAAGGTAAAATGGAGGATATGCGCTTAAGCTTTCATTGAAAAATGATTAGTTATTCAAGGTAAAATGGAGGATATGCGCTTAAAAAAATCGCTTTAAAAATCTAAAATAACAGAAACACGTTCACTCTTAAACACGTGCGGTATTTAAAAGAATGTACTTGCAGTCGGAAATGACGTTTTGGGTGGTTTGTGGGTAGTTATAATTAGAAACAGTCTCAAACAGAGGCACACATACTAAAGGCTTTTTAAAGTCGATTGGGCCAAGCGCGTCTAACCCCTGAGCCTTTATAAAGTCGATTGGGACTTAAAGAGTTAATGTGGAAGTCTAAGGGTGAACGAGGAAGAAGAAGAAGAAATGGAAGTTATTGATCTTTGTTTTGTTATTTGTTTCATTTATATCCAACAGAAACAAGTGAGAATATAAATATATTAAAACAGGAATGGCTTTTCAATCACCATGTATTCTCTATTCATTAACGCATATGCTTATCAAGTGCTTAAACCCTAACTCACAAACATTTGTTGTGACCTGTTTGCTGATAACTGTTACTATCCATATTGATGATAAGGACTGCATAACACTGAAACAGACTCTTCAAAACAATTTGAACAAATTAATCAAATGGAGCAATATGAATCGTATGCCAATGAGCATTGCAAAAACGAAATCAATGCTGTTTACTACCAGGGAGAAACTCATGCACTTTACAAAATGATCACTTCAGGTGTATGCTGGGTGGCTACCAATTGCAAAAATGTAACAGAACACTAAGTCCTAAGCTTGGTGATTACCAAGTACTTAATATGGCACTCCCATGTGTTGTACTTAACATTTTGCTTTAAAGACATACCAGCTGGTCAAAATAAATCACTTCTTACGCCCAGACACTAGACTACAATGTTACATCTCATAAAATAAACAGATCTGGACCAGTACTCCATAATACAGGATGATTGTCCCTGCTTCCACCACAAAGAGACTGCACTCCCTACATAAACAAGCAGTATGCCTAATCATGGATGGTCGCATCATAACACTGGCAGGTGTAGCATGATGGAAAAATACGCTTAGTTCGACATAATGGTGAAACAATTTGTGCATGGGGACAGATGGAATTTCTTAAAGGGCGAATTGGGGCAGTGTTGTTTTACAATAATAATAACTCAGTTTGCTAGTGGGAATGTTCATACATGGAAATCTAAAAGGAAATTGGTAAGGAGGATGTACCTACTGAAATATCGATAAGTTTGTAAGATGGCCACTTTCGAAGGTAGGCCTAGTATTAATATTTCAAAATTTATTTAGACTGCATGCTCACATGGAAAGCCACAATCAAGGAATGGATTTGAAGCTTGTCGCAGGGGATTTTGAAGGATATTGACCAGACGGTGATAACCTAGGCCATTTAAGAGATACGAGCCTTAATAAATTGCAAGGTTTCACACAATGAGCCCATACACGGCACTTTCTAGAATTATTTCTGGCCAATCAGAAATGACTCCCTGAGACGTACGCGCCACTGATATATAAGGGTGGCAGTTTTGAAATTCATTTATCACACACAACCTTGTTAAGCCCAGCCAGAAGAGGCAGAGTAGAGCACTGTCATTGCTAAGCCATTTTTGACTGTATGCAGGGCAGGCATCTTCACTAAAAGTGTAATTCTGTGTTGGAGAAAGATTCTTTTAGGGTATGTAGGACTATCATAAGTATTTATGTGAATAATGTAAATTTTATTTCAGCAATTAATAGACTTGTGAATATACCAAACATATTGATTGTGTGAATAGGATGGCTAAAGATTGTCAAGCCTTTAAAACTACCCACAGCAGTCATTGCTAACAATAAGCATATCCAGTAGGGTCTATTAGTACCATTTTACTAACTACCATTAAAGGACCAGCAGTGACTTGGCATGAGAGTGTGGAAGGCAAAGGCTGCATCAGGGGTCATAGTTTCATATTGATTGTTTATTATTTGATTGAAAATGTTTTGCAGTAGACACCAATCTGTCTCCCTACTCTGTATCATACAGAGCCATTTATCATTCATTGTACACACAGCATCTGAAAAAAAAATTCTCATCTCAGCACACCAAAGAGATAACAAGCATCATAAGCAACCACTGGACACATCATATTCATTGTTTCAGGATCCTAGTGCACATACCACAAGCGTGATCATATTTATGAGGTCTGAGGTCCTATATCCTGCTGCATGTGAAGCCCAGAGATAGAAGGAGCCTATTACTGTTATTCCCCTTACTGTTTGGGAGTTTGCAGAACAGACTATCAGTGTGTTAGTAAAGTGCAACTGGCTTGGATCTGAGTTTAGTTTCATGAATCTAGTAACCAGTGTGAGACAAGTTACTACTGTCAACAGAATGTTTTAAATGATGAACCTGAGCTGTAAAGATAGGAGAGACAGATAAACTTTAATTTTTCTCTATTAAAATAAATACAGAAGGACGGTAAACATTCCTGGTGGACAAGATAGAGTGTAAAGGAACTTATTATTTAATAAGATCCAAAGTGGATCCTTTTTTTTTTTAGTATTTACTTACAAATAGATAGGAATGTACATACCCTACCATAATCACCATTGCCTCAACATTCACCCATCATCACAATAGTACATAGTGTAGTTAATAAATTAATTGAATTGTAAGCCACTTGAGTTATTCATCTCATCTCATAATCGGAACCTCTTCTACCCCGTGAAACGAGGTGTAGAGGGGACCCAAGTGCACAAGGCCCATGGGCGGGACATGTAATCGAAGTGACTTGGCAAACAGGTGATTAGCCCATTGTGCCCGGACTTGCCCTCATGTGTACTCATATTCGCTATAAAACCTCCGAACCATCGAGACGTCATTCCAGCCAAAATGGACAGAGCCTCACATACCCGAAGGTTTCGAGGGATGTCCTTCCTCATCTGCACAAAGGCATTTATAGAGGAACTCTCAGGACCCGTAGGTCTGAGGAAAGGAGCAAAATCTGTGACAGGCACAGCAGTCTTTGGTACTGGGAGGTCCCCACTCATAGTGGTGCACCACACACAGTCAGTAAAGACAAAGGTCGCCTGCGGCGCCACTTGAGTTATTAATTACTTTTATTCAAAGGAGTTACAGTTCTATTTTCAAAGTTAAATAAGTACATCATAAGGGATCAAAAGGTGAGAGGGCACCAGTATAATCTGCTTGTCTCTATCTAATCCTTGCCACAGATTATTCACAGCCTTAATCTTTTTGTGAGGGTGAGACCAGTGAACCCTAGACAATGGGACTTCACCATTTTTCAGGAGAGAACACTACTTCTGTCAATACTATCACTACATCTATATAAACCTCTCGCTACAGCAGGTAAAAGAAAAGAACAACATACTATCCCTCAAATAAATGGCTCTACTACAACAAAGCTAAGCTGAATCACACTATTCTATCAAACAATGCCCCTCATCTATGGTCCTTGTTTCAAACAAGTAGAAGAAAGGATTACAGTTTCATCAGCTATGTCTGTCCAAACATAGCATTGACTGTACAAAAAGAGCCTAGCCTACTCCTGAGCTTATCTAAGGAACATCCTTCTATACAACCTAAAAGGCCTGCCCACCCAATACTCTTTCAACAAGACATTTTTCCAGTACCAAATCAATACCACTAACTTAACAGCAGCCATTGTAAGTACATATCTCAGTTATACACCAAATTCTCTTTTCCTCTCCCTTTTGTTCCAAGTAAAAATGTTTGTCTCTACTGCACACAGTATATGATATTCTGCAAGTGAGACTGTATCAATATTTTTGTTTTTTCAGAATGATGTTACAAAATAATTTATTTAAAATATGAAGATGTATGTGAGAATGTGCAGATACCTTTTTCAAAAACATACTAACCCATTATTCTACAGTAGAAGTAAGTAAAAAAGTAATGTTATTTCTCCAGAATGTACTGATTTATTTGAGAATGTGTTTACATTTTTTCAGGGTAATAGCTGTTGCCATCAGAATTCTAATTTAGAAAGACAATTACCTTTAAAACACAAAAATCTACTTGTCAGGACAAGTGTAGGTGCAGTCTATTCTCTTTTTTTCAATAAGAGATTTCAGCCAAATTTTACCAGGACAGAACAGCATATATGGCTAGAGCTGGGAGACAATATGGGAGGAAGAGTCCCACTGACTGATTTTCTATGATCGTTTTGTGTCCATAAGGCTGACTTCTATGAATCTACATATCTTCAAACTGCTGTTCCCAAGCCTCCGTGTCAAGCTATTAACTCCAGTTCTTCCAATACTTTCCGTGTCTGATTTCTGCCTCACTTACTCTTTTCCCTGTTTTTGGTTATTCTTCCTTTTCTTTTGCCCTGAAGGTTCCACAAAATGAATTTTGTATCAACTTGTACTGAGGAGTGTCCATGTGTCAGCTCTGTTCATGACAGTACTTGGAATTTAATGTGTATTGGTCCTGCCTGGGTACCATGGGTTACAACAACAAATTCACACTCACTCCCCTATTAACACCATTTTTAAAAAATCTCTCACCTGACGACATGAAGTACGGGATACGGAATCTTCCAGACAACACCCGATCTCTCAGTACCTGAAGATTCGGTCCATCAAAGGGAAGAGCACCACAGACTAGAACATACAGCACCACACCGAGACTCTGGAAGGGTTAAACAGTTTTAAACGGTGCAAATACCAAGGACAAAAAAGATTCAGGACTGCCTACCTAAGAAAGTATATTCATAGGACAAAATAGTATGGGAATAAAAGGATTGATAAATTACTGCATGTCTCCTCAGAAACAGGCAGAGGAGAGAGAAAATGAATGAAAAGACAGAAAAAGAAAATAGAAGACACTGGTAGAAGATCTTCTTCTTCTTCTTGTGATCGCATCTTTGATGTTTACACCGTCAGATGAGTTCTCATGATGAATTAGACTGTTGTTTGAAGTTCCTCTTTAGCTCCATATCGCTTTGAGTTTAGTGTTGAGTCATTGGGCCAGTATATCTTTCTTAACTGGTCGTACAGAGGACAATCCTGTAGAACATGCTCAGCAGTTTGTTCGTTTAATCCACATGTGCACAGTGGTGAAGCAGACAATCGTAGCTTGTGCATGTGTTTATTCAGTTTGTTATGCCCTGTCCTGAGGCGAAAAATGGTGATCTGTGGTAGAAAATAAATGTGGGAAATAAGAATGGAATGAAGAGATGTCATCACTGCCATTTCTCTTTTTGCTCCCTATGGAACTTAGAGCCACCACTGCAGTTGGGACTCTTTGCAGAAAGCCTGCACTACAGAAAGCCTGCTTTTGCAGCAGTGGTTTTTGTAGTAGTGGCTTTTGTAGCAATTTATTATACATGATGAGATTGCCAGCTCCAAGCTCAACCTTATATAAGCTGCCTATCCCACCATCACATTTAGTCTTTGTCTTATCAGAGACCTCCAAGAGCTGCACTGGGCATGGAGAAGACATGGCAGCAAACAATAAAAACACAGAGGTGAAAGAACTGATCCACACATAACACTACTTTTATTAATGTTACCACACTTAACTAACATATCTTTTTCTATTCGTTTTATCTGTGGTGGAGTCCAGGCTTTCAGCCATATTATTAAAAAGTCTTCTTATTCTGTGTATTCTGTTCCAGTTCTTTCAATAGATTCTTGTCTTTCTGACTATTCTCATATTCTCTTCTGCAAGCACTTTCAGGTTTTCCTCATCTATTCTATCCTAACATTTCCAGAACAAACACTGCTTTGTGATAAAAGCTGGCACCGTAACTTCTTCAAAGCACACCTTTACACTTCCAACACCTTGTCTGTATCTACTGTTCCATCAGCATTTGATGCTGTCCGCACTGGTGATCTAGTTTTGTCACTTGAGTCTTATTCTGCACAGGCATCCACTTACAAACACTCAGAACTTACTGGTTATCAAAGGAAAAATGTTATGCATGTCAGAAAATGCCACTGATACCCATGTCTCCTTGTTCATTCTAACCAACTTTCAAAGCACCCCAAGGAGCATATGCCTTCAGAAGGAACACATGCCAAGTCCTCCTGTCATATGCTATCAGCTCTTCCATGTCTCTTCTTCCACATCATTTACATTTCTGTTTCCAGCTATTCTCCAAGTGTTGTTTGGTCTACATCTGCAATCCTTGTAAGCTGGTCTTCAAAATAAAATCTTGTTTACTTCAGGTAAAGCGTAATACCACCTTCACATTGAACGTTGGCTACAATGATCTCCAACATTTTTCTGTTTCTTGTTTTGAATTTATGTGCTTTCAATCTTTCCTCTATTTCGGATGTCAATAAATTGTTTCTAAATATGCCCAATTAAATTATTACATTTTGATTACTTTTTTGTTTTTTAAAGTCAAGAGCACTTTTCTCTTAAACTGGCACCTCGATGCAGCTACAACTCTAAGCATATAGTTGTCAGTACAAATAATTCACTAGCATTCTCATACAAAACAATTTGAATTTAAAATGGCAAAGATGAATGTAGTCCGATAGCAGATACTGCTGTTGGGAAGTGAAGTGTGTTAGAGACTTTACTACTCTAGGTCCAGCTACGAGAGGTGGAATGACTAGTTCCCTTTATCACTGCCTTTGTCTTCCCTAACTCAAGAGCAGAGTCAGGTAACCACTTACAGATGGGTAGACTGGAATGTGATGCCACCATGTTTTGAACCCAGTACCGGTATAATTGCAGCAAGAGGCCAGTGCTCTCGCCAATCAAATGAAAATCAACACTCAGAGAACGCTAATTTCTGTCACTTACCCAAATATCAATCTGAGGTCCCAAATATTTTTTCCCCTCATAGACTTCTGGTGCTGCATAAGGTGGACTACCACACCAGGTTGCTAGCTGTTCGTTTGGCTCAAAAAAGTTACCGAAACCAAAATCTGAAATGCAGCAAATGGAAATGAGATGGTTCATTGTAATCAACAACCTGGCATATCACTGCCATTGTTGAAACTAACAATAGTGTTGCATACAAACTTACTGTCCACACTGTTTTTACTCATTAAGTGTATGCTCCACTGGCAGTATGAGGTCTTTTCAGCAGTGTCACCAAGACTTAGAAGTCCCTAGCTAAAAACAGGAACAACTGATGAGTGTAATCTAAGCAATGGTAAAATAACTGCTGAATGCTTGCAGTGGAAGTGCCAAAAATAAGAAAAACAAGGAAAGCACATAGGCTGTCACAAGTACCATTCCTGGACAAACTCTATGGAGATGTCAATAGCGTCAGGTTGACTGCTGCTTTCTCTGAACATATTCAAGTTGACGTCTGAGGGTGAATGAAGAAGAAGAAAAAAAAGAAGGATTCATTTTGCAAAAAGTGCAGCAGACAGCAACAATCATTTAATTATCACAAGTACCAATTGTGGACAAACTCTATGGAGATAACAACAACCTTTAACTGACCACTGCTTTGTTTAAACATATTAAATTTGATATCTACCTCTACACCTCACGGTAGAAGAGGAACGAATAAGTAAGTAAATTTGATATCTGAAAGTGTATCTAGTATCAAGAAGAAGAAACTCATACACAAGCAAGTGACTTGAACAGACATAAAAAACAGACAGTGCCTCCTCACCAGCAATTTTGATGTTCATATTGGCATCCAGCAACAAGTTCTCTGCCTTGAGGTCTCGGTGCACCACGTGACGGTTGTGGCAGTATTCTACAGCGGAGAGAATCTGCCAGAACTTCTTCCTTGCATCCTGCTCTGACATTCGTCCATGCTGAGCAATGTAGTCTGAAATAATATGAAATAAATCAATAATGAGGATACGACATTTTAAAAAAAAGGTAATCCCATAGCAGATACTGCAGTAGGGGAGTGAAGTGTTAGAGACTTCCCCATACTAGGTCCAGCATCAAGAGGTGGCGGTGACCAGTTCCCTTCCTCGCTGCCTTTTCCTTTCCTAACTCAAACAGCAGAGTCAGGTACCCATTTCAGCTGGGTAGACTGTGAGTGTGTCAGCACCGTGATTCAAACCCAGCACCTTTGCCACAAGAGACCAGCGCTCTAACCACTCTGTCAATCAGAAGGACATGACATTAGCTGATACTGATCAGCCTTCAGCTCCGTATGGATTCAATGGATGTTTTTAAAAACTTCCTATCTTGTGCTATGAGTTCAAGGTCTTCCCATGTCTCTTCATTAATTGATATTAACTCTTTCTATCCTACTATTCATATGGCATGCCAGGATAATGGCACACTGTTTCTCCCAAGAACTGCCTGCCACAAAAAAACATGCCTGCCACAGGAAACATACCTGCCACAGGAAACTTACACATCTGCGATAAAATATCTCATAATATAGGCACTGGCATTACAAATTGTCTGAAGAATAGTTTAAAGTTCTATAAGTCTTTTATGCAGCAAATAATTTGTTCTACATTGTGTAAAGTGAAGATACTAGGATGACTGACTACACTGAGATACAGGATGTCAAATAGAGAAGATGCTGTACAGCATGACATCGTGGTACTGGAAGAATTCATCAAGAGAATTGATGAACAGTACTGGGGACTGAAAGTTGTGGAGATACATGGTCACCTATTCCCAGCTGAAGTTGCTGTTGAAGATGGTGTGTTAGGTGTTCTGTTGTCTTGTTTGTATTAGGAAGATAATCTGGGAGTAGTATTAATAATACTATTATACATATATATATATATATC
Organism: Oreohelix idahoensis; assembly: GCA_024509875.1. Classification (NCBI taxonomy): domain Eukaryota; kingdom Metazoa; phylum Mollusca; class Gastropoda; order Stylommatophora; family Oreohelicidae; genus Oreohelix; species Oreohelix idahoensis. The sequence continues at coordinate 160,110 of JAMPIV010010953.1, forward strand.
CCATGATACTTCAGCTCCCGAAGGAGCACGAGCCTTCAACAAACATGTGCCAAGTCTTCCTGGTTATTTTTTGAAGTTTTCGTGGCTTTAAAAGAATTTTCTCAAGGATGGCATAACCAGTCCCATGCCCAACCCTCCTTGGTCCCCTCTTACAACAACATGCCTAGTAGGTTGTAGCGTTACTATTCTTTGCTTCCCTTTCGGGCCCTGGTAAAACACCGGTGATTCATTGATAGATTTATAATAAATGTTATACAGTATATACTAATAATAAAAATAATAACTTTAAAACACTAATTAAATAACGTTAAATAGTGATACAAATGAGCAAACATTCTGACATGGCAGCAGATATATATATATATACTGAAGCACATTAAAAACGCACCACCTGTATAATCCAGGAACAGAGTGTGAAATGTAAATATAAGTGTTTACAAGTTTACATATTTGGAATCTTTATTCATTTTCCTATGAATCCATGCTGGTCATTAATTTGTACATTTGATTGTTATGAAATTCATTGCATTCTGTGCAGGCAAGGGAGAAAACCAAAAATGCAACCAATAAAAAAATTCATTCACACTATCCTCAGTATCTGGTATGTCCACTGTGTGCTTGCAAACAAGCTTGGCAGCGGCTCTGCATGGAACGCACAAGTCTCTGAAGGAAATTCCGGGGAATCAAGTCCCATTCACGTGTAAGAGCAGCTTCCAGCTGTTGCAGATTAGATGGAGAACCTTGCCTGTAGACTCTGCATCCGAGCTCGTCCCACAGATGTTCTATAGGGGACATGTCTGGTGATAGGGCAGGCCAATCAATCGTCACAATGTTCTGCTGCTGTAGATATTGCTGCGTAATGCATGCGGTGTGCGCACGTGGGTTATCCTGCTGGAGAAGCTGCAAGTCTGGATAATTTGTGAACGCAGGAGCAACCAATGCATCCAGAACCTCATCTCGATATGTCACAGCATTAACATTTCCACGGAAGACGTGAAGAGGCAAGCGATGGTGAAAACTGAATCCTCCCCAAATGTGAATACTGCCACCTCCAAACCGGTTGTGCTGACGAACACAGCAATCTGCAAAGCGCTCTCCACACCGTCGCCAAATCCGCATACGTCCATCAGCAAAGGATATGTTGAATCTGCTCTCGTCTGTGAATAGGACAGCATTCCACTGCAGTCTAGTCCATCTGACATGTTGCTCTGTCAATTGCAGGCGCTGCTGACGATGTCTGTGAGTCAAGTTTGGCCCAACATAAGGTCGTCTTGCAGTAAGGCCTGTATCTCTGAGTCGTCGTATGACTGTCATTCGAGAGACTTGCCCACGTCTACCCACTATTGCTTTTGCTGTTTGACTTGCCGGGAGAGAACGATTCCTTAGGTGACTCAGCACAATATGACGATCTTACGCAGGGGTAGTAACTCGTGGTTGGCCACTCCGAAGTCTATCCCGGGCACTGCCAGTGGTTCCGTAACGTTCATTGAGACGTACAATAGTGCTGTGGTGGCAATTCATCCTTCTGGCAATGGCCCGCGAGCTCATTCCGGTCTCCAACATACCAATAGCTCGTTGGCGGTCGTTTTCAGATAGTCGTGGCATTTCAAGCACATGTACTGGGTGTTTTGTCTCAACGGCCTTTTTATACCGAGTATACTGCCACAACGCGTACACATTTTCAGGGTCATAGCTGTTGGGAATCGTGTTGCACGTGTAACTTTCATTGTTTTCATGTAGTCTGTACACAAACCCGTGGGTTGAATCATGCACTTTCCATTCCAGCAGCCATTCGCTCTCTACCTCATGACAAACACGGGGAAAATCCATTCCCACACTTTTTTTTCCCAGCTTCTCGGCATCAGTATATATAATAGTGGTGCGTTTTTAATGTGCTTCAGTATATGGTGGATTCTAAAAACAGTATTATAAAGTACCGTAACATTAAACAAATTCTGCTGTGTACTCCTTGAACCTCTTTCATCTACGCTCGGGGGTAGGTACACACAGTTTGGGAAACACTCTCTAGCATACAGTGACTGCACACAACTGACAGCCCAGAACTTTGAAGAAGAGAATCTAGAATCTAGTCGTTATTATGCCCTGTCCTGTACAACGCTTTCCTCTAGAGGCGAAGTTTCTGGGTTCTCAACCAGGTAGGGCCACAGCCTATCCAGCTGTAAATGGGTACCTGACTCTGCTCTTGAGTTAAGGTAAGGGTAAAGGTAGTTTCATAACAGATACCGCCGTAGAGGAGTGAAGTGTCAGAGACTTCACTGTACTTGGTCCAGCATCGAGGTAGGGTTCCCTGGCTACTTGCCTTTTCCTTCCTTAACTCAAAAACAAAGTCAGGTACCCATTTACATCTGGGTAGACTGGAGCGTGTTGATACCGTGAATCGAACCTGACACCCCTTTGCCGCGAGAGACAAGCGCTACTCTTGAGTTAGAGAAGGCAAAGGCAGCGGGGAAGGCAACTGGTCACCCCCACCTCATAAAGCTGGACCTAGTATGGTGAAGTCTCTAACACTTCACTCCCTTAAGGCAGCACATGTTAAAGGACTACATTTTCCTTAGTATAAAACTAAGTAACCAGTAGTATCACGTGTAAGCAAGCAACTGGACGAATAGTTGCATCAAGACCTTACTGTTTCTTTTAATACCGGTAATACGAGAGAGGGAGAGAGAGAGAGAGCGAGCGAGAGACAGAAAGAGACATAATCAGACACAGACATGGGACCCAAAGACGCAGCAATAGAGAATGCAGTCAGCGACCTATAGCTTGACTGCTTGCGTCAGGGTCAGCGAACCAGAGCTGACCAAGACCCTACTCCACCTCCATGTGGTGGTCCTGGAAACAGGCTGCATCACTGCAGTCTGGCTGAAAGAGTAGGGATCGAAGAGGGAAGGCAAACCCGGTCCCAAAAAAATGCCGTGCTGAAGTCGGATGTGCCGGCCGAAAGGCGCAGATATCGCAACTCCGCTGTAAACAGACACAACGCAACCAACGTCCTTTTCAGGATGAACGAAGAAGAAGAAGAAGACACAGACATAGACAGACAGAGGCGACAATAAAAATTCATTATAGTTGTTAATATTTCGTTAATAAATCTACCCCCCTTCCGTTCCTCCACTTGCAATTTCGTTTCTTGCCTACTTCGAGCAATTTAAAAAAAAAAAAAAATAACAAAATAATCAGGTGCCCTTCTCAAAGAAATACAATTTGTTTTGACGACGGCTTGTTTCTGTTGTTTTCCTTCAACATCTGTTTCTTCAGGTTACCTTTGTGACGTCACAGAAGTTTAGATTTACCGTCCGAACTGTGTAACCGCATTCCTAGGGTTGTTCGCTGAGCCCACCTGTGTGGAAGGTGTTAGATAATTTGACACGGCGCACTGAATCATTCAAACACAGTTGCCGCTCATCTGAAAGACGCAGGAAAAGGAACGCAAATTCTTGGCGCACCGCAAGAATATTCACCGGCAACTTCAGAAGCTTGTACAAGGGGATTGACATAAGTCTTGGGCCTGACCATGAAGGAGTCACAGGAGGAAGATGAAACTTGGCACATTTAAAAGTTCATCATATTTGCACTGAATGTGTGAAGTACGCGTTTGTTTCTTCAATTGGTTTTCCCGATACGATGCACGGCGCAATGTACCCTATTGACTGGATCTGCTGCTCCAAAGATTTGATAAAACAATGGAAAAGAAGGAGGCCATAGCGGTGATAAAATTTCTGATGTTTCAGGGAAAAACACCTACAGAAATACACAGGGAGATGGAACCAGTGTTTCGTGATTCTTGTCCTTCATATACTTCGGTAAAAAACTGGTGTCAACAGTTTAAGTGCGGCCGCTCAAATGTTGCTGATCTGCCAAGATCTGGTAGACCATTCTCAGAGTGCAACGATGAAAATGCAACAAGAGTGAAGAAAATCATTGACCAGGATCGAAAAATGACAATTGTGGAGATAGCTAGTAGAGTAAAACTAAATGAAAGAACAGTTTATAGAATTTTACACAACAGACTGAACATGAGAAAAGTGTGTGCACGCTGGGTTCCGCGACTGTTGACACGTGAACAGATGCAAACGAGGGTAAATTGCTGTCAACAGTTGCTCAAAAAGTGTCAGTCAAAAATTTTTTTGGACACCATGGTGACAGTAGATGAGACCTGGGTACACCATTATGACCCCGAATCCAAAATTGCCAGCATGCAATGGAAAACCCCATGGCTCCCCAACACTTGTCAAGCCGAGAGCGCAGAAATATGCAGGAAAAGTGATGCTGACTGTTTTTTGGGACGGCAAAGGTGTCCTTTTGAAAGATTATCTGCCTCGTGGCAACACGGTTAATGGACAGTACTCTGCAGATCTGCTCACCAAACTAAGAAAGGTTGTGACCAGGAAACGAGGGATAATGCGCACTCAAAACCTTCCTTTGCTTCAAGACAACGCGCCCGCTCACAAAGCACGGCTTGTGCAGCTAGCAGCCAACGATTTGAATATTGAAATTCTTCCACACCCACCATATTCTCCAGATTTGGCTCCATCAGACTTTTTTCTATTCCCAAATCTTAAAAAAACAGCTAAAAGGAAATCATTTTGACAGCGATGAAGAGGTTATACTGGCATGTGATGACTGGTTTAGTTTGAAAAATAGGGTGTTTTACTCCCAAGGTCTTTTCAAGGTCAAGAAGAGATGGCAGAAGTGTGTCAATTCAGACGGTGGCTATATTGAAAAGGAATAAACACTATACAAAATGTCAGCTCTCTGTGACATGTCCTTCATGGTCAGGCCCAAGACTTATGTCAATCCCCTTGTATTCCAGGTGCAAGCAAACCTAGCCGTCTTGTCAATACTTACGATAGTCAAATCGGTTGCGCCATTTCTTTTGTCTAAATCTGTTAATTTCTTGTGCCTACATCTGTTAATTTCCTTTGTCTATTTCTGTTAACTGCTGCAGGCGGGGACAACGGAAGTACGTAATCTTATCCAACGCCAGGGTCTTTTTCTCAACTCGTATTTCACTGGCATTTTTTTGCTTTCTATGGATTACTCGTAGTTCGCACCCTAGTTGTGCAGATGTTTGGGGTTTAAGGGGTTGGGTATGGGAGTAGTTTATGTCGTAATGTATGGTCTTAATGCAAGGGATATGGATAAAGTGGAGCCCAGCAATGGGGTGTTCGTATGTGTGAGGGGGGGTTCTGGATGCGTTTGGTGCCTTCCGTAAAAAGCTGTATCCTGATGCAGAAGTTAATGTTTCCCCCCCCCCCCCCCCCTCCCCCCCCCCCTGGTAATGTAATGTCTTAAAATTAGTCTGGTTGATCTGATAGGGGGGGGGGGGGGGGGGGGGAGGGGGGTTCGAATGGGGGGGGGGGGGGAGGGGGGTGGTGGGGGAGGTGAGGGTGGGGGGGTGGTATAATACGGTGGTGGGATGCGGCGGATGCGGTTAAAGAGGCGCTGAGGTGGGAGGCCCAGAACTCAGGCTGGGAGGTCTTTCACGTTCCTTACCCCCCCCCCCCCTCCTGGGAAAGTGTATTTTCCCTATGTTCATAAACGGAAGCAAAAGACAAGGGAGAATCCATGGACCCCAAGTAGATCTGGCGGTCACAGATGCTCGATAGCCAAGCCTCAAAGACCCCCTTACTCTATGGAGGTTGCTTTGCAGACTGTTTAATGAAGAGGCCACGCCCACAGAAGAAGAAAGAAGAGGGACCGGTTGAGGATTTGAACCAGGTCTCACCCCAATTCCCCTTAGTAAGGAGACAGGGGCGAAAGAGGAGGATGTAAAAGAAGGGCCCGAAGAATGGAGGAAAAGCGAAAAAGACATATGGGAAGAGGTTTTAAAGAGATACCCGGTTAATATTATTATGTGTGTGTCTGTGTGTATACCCCCACCCCCTTTATTTTATATTCATATCGGCGTGGTTTAGGGGAAGATGTGGGTTGTGCAGTTGGCATTTAGGTAAATATGACGTTATGGGGGTGTATATACACGAGTATATATATCGACGCCGTTTTGATGGGTGTAACACAAGACCCCCCTCGCCCCCTCCTAACTTATTATAGTTATGTGCTCGCGCTTGTGTTGAGGTTGTAGAGGAGTTTATATATATATATATATTAAGATGAGTGGAGCGTTATTGATGTTGACCCCCCCCCCCCCCATCCCCCCATTACCCCCCCAAATATTGGGGATGGTGGGTTAGTGCTTTTTATCTCTGCATGTGCCCCCCCCGTGTGTCCCCGCCACTCCCCCCTGGAGGTAATGTGGCAAACACACGAGCCATAACAATAACGATCGACTGAAACATAGTGGTTGGACTTCGGAAAAATGTAATTGAATGCCACATCAAAAGGTACCAAATTCCTACCACAACCTCCGGGGACGGAACGAAAAAATACGTATCCTCTGGACTAATGAAGTACTACGAAACCGACCCAGAATCTATTAGGCCTTGAGAGTAAATTAGCGCCACTACGCATTAACGTGCATTGACTAAACCTGTGACGTATTCAAAGTGACTGGCGTATTCAGAATACCAAGTTAAAGGGATCGTGCAAAAAAACCAAGCCCCCCATTAGCCAAAAATAGTACGTATCTTGTCAAATAAAAAGTGGTTATATAGACCTGCGTTGTCGGCAATATATACCATGACATCCTGATTAAGACTTTATCCTTAACATACCACTTGTGCTCTTATTTGTTTTGTTTTTTAAATCAAAATCAAAAGTTATTGTGAACCGGAATTAACGTCCAAATTGATTCATAAAATGTCAACGTAGTCAATCAATATAAAACCTGTCACAGTCTGTTTGCAAATGCATACTAAGTTAAATACCATGATGCAAAAAGGTACAGAAAGTCTAGAAGACATTTCAAAATCATTTAGTCCATAAAGGGGAAAGAAAGAAAAGACACAGTCAAATACAGTTATTACATACATGATGAAAATGCAATGGAAAAAAAATAATGATTGCAAATCTCCAATTTTTAAAAAAAATGACGCAAAAAGAAAGGAAACAGGGAGACTAATATTAGAGAAATGCAGGAACCAAAAAAATTTAGTTAGTTTACCTCCACGAAAATGAGCATGAGAGAGGAATAAAGTCTCATTAAAAACATTAAAATCGTTAATGGTTTGAAATCTTAAAATGTCTAATGCTACTAATGTCAAAATGCAGGGATCAACTTCCAAAATAAATTATCCAATAGCCGTTGATTGCAAAGATAAATGTTAATAAATGTCCCATCATCATGGTGATTAATACTTCTTGGGAAGCAATACAAAGTGACACAAAAATCATATTGTGTGCTCGTAGGATCACATTGCAAAAAAGCGACTATTATTGTCATTAGGATCAACAAGTTATAGTTAATAGTAACAAGTATGTACCTCCTTCAGAAAATCGTCTAGTGTACGTTCGTAAAAATGTCAAGATGTGTAGCTATGCAATAATCAGTCTGGCCTATGTGCAACCAATGTGTTCGACAAGTACCGTTCAGATAGACTGCATGATCGGAATCGTTCATATGAAAACAATTTCGTAAAAGTGTCTTGAAACTGTGTAAACATAAAATTGTCAAAACGACAGCGTACCTATCCACCGTGAGAGTTCGTCGCGACAGTTAGGGCCCACGATTATCAAGTGTTCGACAGATGCGGTGAGTTAGGCTTCTGGTGGATAATCGATAACACTTTATAAAATGACTGCCGAGGCAAGCCGAATAGCTCGAGGCGGCGGAGTTCATGTTAACATACAACAAACAGGTCAGTGTTCAAATGGGCGTCAGCTTAAAAATTACACGTGCCCTGCCGTCAGGCAATGTTGAAAGCAGGGCACGACTATAGTATTAACGATTGGTCCTAAAGTCCCAATAGATGACTCCCGTCAGGTTAGCGCTGCTGGTCGGATGACGTATCGGTGTGTAAATTTCGTGCGTGAGTGCTCATAGGCGAAGTCGAACAGCAGCGTTTTTAGTTTCCTAAGTATCAGGTTCTGCCTGAGGACATCTCGCGGGTTCGAAAAAGTTTGCGGAGATATAAATATTAATGTAGCATGTAGGAAAACATCCATCGAATCTTGCATCAGTGTAGCTCACGTGCCACGATGGGGAATGAAAACCACTGCGTGTTGAAATAAGCAGACAACCAGGTGTCGAGGTCCTAGACTCCAGATTACGACTTTTGCCTTAATGTCAGTTACAGAAGGCATATTTCATAGATAACTATTATAACCCAATATTGTTAGAATGTTAGACCAAGTGATTGTTGTTTAAGTCTTGCATTTCGGTTGAGTGAACGATCCGTTTCGTACCATCAGACATAGGGAAATTGCTCTTGAAACAACCACTAATGGGACTTCCCACTGTTTGACACACTCTCCAGCTTCAACCATTGGTTACGGTGTCCAGGGTAAAAGAGACTACAGGTTAATGGTCCAGGGTACCAAATGGAGTTAACCTACAACCAGGTTACCTACGCAAACAGTTCTCTATCAACCAAGATTGGACCATATCAAAACATAAAACCATGCCCTACCAACCAGGTAACCATAATTCCTTGACCAACCATCGCATTATCAGGTACAAACTCTGAGGCTGTCATACCAGGTAGACTCTAACTCCGAGTGATCATAGCCCATGCGTACGAAGAGAAAAGGTTATTCAGCGAGGGGTGACTTACTCCATCCGTTGTCTGTGTGATGTGCACTGAGTCCAGGGAAAGCTAACTCTGCCACCCTCTGAAACATTTAGAGAGACCCTGTTTTCTTAACTGTAGCTCAGTGTGGGACAGGACCAAAGAAGGAGAGTCCGACCCAAAAATCTCTTCAGCAGCTACTAAGAAATCTAAAAAAAATAAGACTTGAGGGAATGGAGTATAAAACCTACAGTAAAAATACCATAGGAAAAGTGTGCTTCTAGTGATCCTGTTATAGTGACCATGAGTAGTCGTTTTGCTTCTTCTAAACCTAAGTAGTACATATTTTGTTCAATTTTGTAATTCCGTAAGAAGTATTGTAGAAGAATCCATTATCTTTTTCTAATTTATATTAATCAGAAGTCTGTTGTTTAGTTGGTCATAGTTACTTTTAATGGGATTCATTTTTGTTTTTGACCACATAAATCTAACACTGTGTTTGGATGTGAGCCATTTAATTTAACTAACTTACAATGGTGTGGGATATTTATGCCTCAATGTGGCGTGGGACTTCCAAAATGTTTCCTTCTGTGTCATACTCCTTATGGCTCTTCTCTTTTTATCCATAGTCCTTTTGTAGGATTCTGGGAGATAATTTATATGTTTGCAGAAGCTTATTCTTGTTAGTTGCCAGAATTCTCTTTGACAGTTCGGGATTTAGCTAATAGACTATTTCCCGAGGGTAGCAGTTCCTTAGAACTCGTAGGATATTATCATATAGATATCTTATATCTTTATTTTAATTCATCCATTTGCCTTCTCCTCACATTCACCCCCACAAGTTGACTTCTATCTCAAAAGTTGGAAGATTCACAGCACGTATGTTTGCCAGTGTGGTGGTTTGTTTTTTTTTTGTTTTTTTTTTTTGGGGGGGGGTGATGGTTGGTTTAGCGCAGTCATAGGTGTCTTTAAGACAAGTTCTATGGTCACAACCGGTTTGTCTGTATTATTATTCTAAAAATGAGATCCCCTCTTCCAAGTCGTAATTTGACCGTAAAGTTTAAGCAACACAACAGATAGTTATATTGTGTTCTTTATACTTTTTGTTGTTAAGTTTTTTAAGGGCTTGTGCGTAGAACGTTCTAAGTGCTTAATGCCAAATATGTATCATTTTTCTCTTTTTACAAATAATTAAACCTACTAAATTGCCTAAATCCGTAAAACGTTAGATCTGTGATTATTGCCAACACAGTCGTGGTGATCAATGCTGGTTGTTATCGTAGAAATAGTTTTTGTGTAGGGACTCTAGTGTTACTACTGAGATCAGCTGTGAAGGTATATATATTATCTAATAAGAGTAGTATTGTTTTATCTAATTAACTTTAGTAAGTTACTTGCTACCACATATCTATATATCTACAGTCAGAATTATTCATGAAATGATAGTAGTGATGCCTACGTTATGTGTCCTAGGGTAGTATGAGTTATGGTTGAAGTGTAGTCACAACAACAGACAGAATAAACAAATTTAATTTTAATCCACTAGTTCACACTTGACAACTACGGTGAGACACTCACATTACATATAACACTCTACAAGAAGATATCCTTAAAAAGAGGTCACACTGTATAAAGAACTTTTCAAATAACAATATGTATTCATTGAATACTATGCATATTAAGGAATATGTGTCCTGAGTTCAACATATCAATGGGAACCAGGAATACACAATCAATTTTTAAAATTACAAGTTTATCTGTGTACAAAATGGTATCGTTGAATTATGATATTGTATGGAGTACAATACGTCAAGATAAATGTATCTTAGACTACATATAATCTCTATGTGTGACCTCGGTTGTGTAGTAGTGCATTTGTTTATTGCAGGGGTAAATGCGTGTTTTGTTGTTGTTTCAAGCTCTGAAATTGGTTATATTGTCATCATGAACTTCAATAGTATTTGTCTTTATAGGACTAGTGGACCCTAATTGAGGAGATGATCACAGTTCCTGATGAATTTAAGTACAAGCCCATAAATTCCCCTCTGTAATTGATTTTTATAAAGTTCCGATAGTTTAATCAAAGATGATTTGAGGGGACATACAAATGTTAGGCAGAGCTCGAAGTATTAGCTGGCCAACTCTGCTTAATCTGGCGTGATGGCGGCAGGAAAGGACTCCTCTGCTCGAATTCTCCTCTGGGCTCAGGAGCCACCTCACTGATAGCTAAAAAGACCAAGGAGTATGCTGTCCGACTCTGGATTCAGCAAAGCTCTGACCAGGTGCTGCTCAGTACCATCAAGACCACTGTGCCTGAAATCAAGAAGGATGTACCTTCTACTTCATAAATAATTTATATTATATTTTACACTGATCACAATAGAGCACAAGCATTGCGTTCAGGGCGTTAGGCCAACAGTCAGCTTCATTTGAAATACTTTATTCCAGTATCACCCTTCTTAATGGTTACTACGCCTCTGCACTTCCAGCATTATTTCTTTCTAGTCCATCATCCAGGTGTCAGTGTACTATTTGGCCATTCCATGCCGTTTTACTTCTCTCCGACACCCTCTGTTCAGGCTGGAGCATTATAGGCTTTACCTCACGTTTGCCACTGAACTACACATATATATACAGGCATAAATCAACAATTCACATTCAATTTTTCATTAAAAGATACTGAATGGTTCAAGCTTACCACAATTTCATGGGAATAAACACAGATACGTTGATTAGCAATGAATTCTGGCACAAATCCTGGCACAAATTCCCATCTGCTTATGTTCCAGGCTTTTATTTAGCAAAAATATGAGCTGGCTTCAACGCACTGTTGCTTTATCAAGCTTATTTGAACTAGTGGTCTCGAACTAACGCTCCCAAGTGTGTGTATATCAGCGAGACTGGCCAATGAGCCACGTTTCGACAAGTGTTTGAAAAAATGTTATCTTTTCCCGTCTCCCCTAACAACCAAGATAGTATTTATAGCCCGACCAATCGTGGTTAGGCTTTCATTTGTTGCGCTCCAATCAATTTGGAGTTTACATGGTAGGCTATTTATGTAACGTAAGGTTTTTTTTCAAACACGTTATAAAAAAAATTTTATGAGCAGAAATGATTTTATGCTGTCAGGCACCCCCACTATTTTCTTTTGGATATTTTTTATTAATTCCTGGACTATTTGCGTAACGTTTTACATATTCTTTGTCAGCAAGCCCTAAGGAACCCAAAAATACTAATTTAAAGGAGCTACGTGGCTGCGTTCAAAAATATGCAATTTCTTCTACCTCCTGTTTCGAAGATGTGCTCAGTCTGGGTCTGGACTGTTATGTGTGTTCAAACGTAAAACCCATATAATGTTGTCTTTTCCTAATAAGAAGTCTGTGTTATGATTTATAAACCTAACTCTGGGAAAGGGTAGTGTATTTTATCACTGTCCGTCTGAAAAAAAATTAGTGCATGTAGACTTACACGCGTGATGGTAGTAATTGTGTATCGCGCGAAGCGGGTTTAGTGTTCGGCTTTCTGCCTCTCCCTTCTCTTTTTATCCCTTTAGTCCATCTGTTCGTTCGTTTTGGTAACGCAGTATAATTAATGTTAGGGTTAATTTAGGTCATTACGCAGTACGTCTCAATGCTTTTCCAAGAAATACAGCACACGTTTCATTGAAGAAGGCGGGTAATAATACAGTAAGCTTTTCTATCAACGTGAAAGCGTTACAATTTGCAGACGAAGCAGAAAACAAGGGGGATTTCGAGTACATTCTTTGTGACAGCAGCACTGTTATTTTTTACCTGTCTTGCTCTCTTCTCTTTATTAATTTTATTTGTTAGGCTTCATATTTACCTAATAATTTATATATGTGGATTAGAATATTTCATGACACACTTCCCCTCTTAAAACAGACATTATATGTCAGTCCTTTATTCTATATACACATAGAGAAATTTATTATTATTTCTGGGGTTTACGGTGATTCTCATCACACGGATGGCGGCTTAAAAAAAATCCGCTCCCAGATTGTTTTTCCAGATATATATTCAATGCTAAAATTATATGGAGCCAGAAGCAAAGACCATCGGAGTAACCTAGAGTTCTCATGCTTAGCCTGTGCTAAAAACGATAAAGGTTTGTGGTCAGTTTGCAACTAAAATGCCTTCCCATATAGATAAATATTGAATTTCTTTATTGCCCATATTACTGCAAGACATTCTTTTTCGCTAGTTGAGTAGTTGATTTCAGCTTTATTCAACTTTCTGCTAGCATATGCCACTGGGCTTAATTCCCCATCCAATGCATCTGATTTCTGTAGTAAAGTTGCACCTAACCCAATATTACTTGCATCCGTCCTTACTATGAATTCTTGACTTAAGTCAGGTAATTTCAAAATGGGTTTACTTGTGAGCTTTTCCTTCAATTCTTGGTAAGTCATTTCACATTGTGGTGTCCATGTAATGCGATCTGGAAGTCCTTTACGTGTCAATTCAGTTAACGGTGCACATATGGAATTAAAGTTTTTGATATACTTCTGGTAGAAACCATATAATGAGACAAAGGATCTCACGTCCTTCTTGGTTTGTGGTCTCGGGGCTTTCTGTAGTTTCTCTAAATTCTTTGGGTCAGGGGTCATGTTTCCCTGATAAACTGTGTGTCCCAAAAAATTCCAATTCTTTACATCCAACGCAACATTTGGTTGGTCGGGCTGTTAAATTTGCCTCCCTAAGTCGATCAAACAGCATGTTCAGAGAGTCAATGTGTTCCTCAAATGTTTCTGTTGCTATAAGGATATCATCCATAAAATTTGTTATACAGGGATTATTCAGAGGGTCCAATAATTTTCTCATCATTCTAGAGAAGACACTAGGCGCATTCTTCAATCCAAATGGCAATCTATTAAACTCATAGTGTCCTTCTGAGGTACTAAAAGCTAGGTATGGTCTAACCTCAGGCTTTACTGGAATCTGATAGTATCCTTTACTCAGATCCACTTTTGAGAAATATTTAGCTTTATTTAGTCTGGCAAACAGCTGATTTGTATCCGGCAATGGATCCACCTGTCTTTCTGTAATAGCATTCAGTCTCCTGTAATCTATACAGAGTCTATGTTCTCCAGAGGGCTTCCTTAAGAGTACAACACCGGAACTATACGAAGACTCACTGTGCGAAATAATTCCTTCCTTCAATAGATAATCAACCTCTTCCTTCCCAGCTTTTTCCTTAGCAAACGGAATCGAATATGGTTTCATACAGACAGGTGTGGAGTCCATGAGTTTCATATCATATTCCATTAGGTTTGTATGCCCTGGTCGGTCTGTTAACACCTCTGCATGATTATTTAGAACCTGTTGCACTCTCTCTTTCTGAGTTTTCGTTAAATGTGTACTGATTTTTACCTGTGCTGCTGTCTCACAGGGGTGTAATGGATATTCAAATGATGAAAGTGGTTCCTTTTTCATCTCCATGGCGATGGACAAGGCCAACAAGTGTGTCTCTTCCTGATGTTCTCTTTCCAAATATTTCTTCAGGAGATTCACATGATAGATTTTTTCTTTCCCCTTCTTATCTATCTTATAATTTGTTCTAGATACCTTCTCTAGAACTGTATATGGACCCTGCCATCCAATTTGTAACTTATTCTGACTCCCGGGCAAAAGAAGCAGTACCTTCTCTCCCACACAGCCAAAAATTTCTGTCTTTCGCCTTCCTGTTATAATAGGCAGCATGTTTCTTCCTGGCTTGTTTCAAATTTTCATTGGCAAGTTTCCAGCCAGTTTTTAACCGAGTGGTCAGCTCATTCACATACTGGTATGAAGAAGATGTAATGTTTTTCCTCTGCCCTTTTCATCAGTCCACGTTCTTAACATAACTACAAGTGGACCTTTTATTGGCCTTCCAAACAATAATGTTGCCGGGGCCATACCGGTTGAACTATGGGGTACCTCCCGATAAGCAAAGAGTGGGGCGGGTTTTTACGGGCCCCCCCCCCAGTGCTATCTGTTTTCCCAGTATGTTTGTTGTTTTTCGTGCCTAACCAACTTCCTCTCAGATCGACATTAATGTGCCGTTAAATCTTTCCACTTGGCCGTTCCCTTGGGGATGATACACACTACAATTTGTAACAGTGTTATTGAGGAGCTACCCCTGAAAAGATCCTGAAAAATTCTTGTACAGTTAGAGTTTTTCGTCCCCTTGAACTGAGAGCTGGAGGAAGCCATTATCATTCAAGATTTGATTGGGAAAGCCTAACCTTGTGAAAAATTGTGAGCAATGCCTCATGCCACATGTTTAGAAATCAATCGATGACTGACAGGGCTATTATGGCCTGTTTGATTGCAAATCGCCCCACATAAGAAACAAGTGTCCACCAGATGTTCAGAATATGTGCTAGTTTCTCCCTTCTCTTGGTTCGGGTGAGAGGTCCCACAAGATCCACGGCAACTCTCTCAAAGGGTGTTCCCACTCTATGGGGCATTTCCCCCAGTAAAGTTGCTGGTGCAGTCCAATTGTTTAGAGGTCTACCGTGATTTGGCACTCTGGACAGGATTTTACATATCGTTTGATATCTTCAGTTATTCCTGGCCAGAAATAGTGACAAGCTATTCGCTGTCCTGTTGCGCTGATTCCCATATGCCCACTGAAGGGAATCGCATGCCCTAGTTCCAACACTTTAGTCCTATATGAAGTGGGAAGGACCAGCTGTCCGTGACCATGACCATGGCTGGGATTCAGATCCAGTCCTTTACCTATATATCCAATTTGTTCTTCATTATAAAACTCCCCTTTCCCATTTGCCTGGAGGTGTATGAGATTTTGGGCAACTTCTTGAAACCATGGCTTGAAGTGTTTTTAGTTTTTGTCCTCAGCCTGTGCCTTCCTCCATCTCAATATCATCTGGAAAGTGAAAATTTATGGGATTACTTCCTCCTCCTCCTTTGTTCTGTGATTCTGTGATACTGTAGTCTGCACTTTGCCCAATATCATCACAGGTCTCTTGGGATTCCCCAAGAAGACATATCTACACCCCAATATTAGAGGGTAGATTGGCTCATTTATCACTGCTGCTTTTATGATTCCTTCCACATATCGCGTTTTCACTTTTATTCGGGCGACGGGAAGTGTCATGGTGGTTATCTACATCCTTTGGTTGCAGTTTTGATCTGAATCTCTCCACTTTTCTGATTGGTGTATTGATCGGGGCTCCTGCAGTCCATGTGGCCTGGTGAGGAACTCACCACAACGGGAATCGAGGGGTAATCTAAAACCGGTCATCATCTTTAACAGTCTGTACACCATTATAGTGTAACACATTACAAATGACATCTTCACACATGGGGGGGTGGTAATGAGGTTCCCCAGTAAATTCTTCAGGTTTAGCCCTTCTTTTTCCCTTTTTTCCCCGATGTCAATAGCAGCAAACATGAGGAGGTTTTCCTTCTACAATGGTCAGTGTCATGATTTGTTCACATCTTACTTTTTTACACACCACCTTTTTTCCTTGGTTGAAAGATTTTCTTTCATCATATTTCCTTTCATCGAATTGTGGGAATTTATTTTTTTTATTGTCATACCGTGGCCTATCAAATTGGTGCTTACCTTTATTTTGATCCCTAGGATCAAATTTATTAAAGTTCTGTGGTGCCCTAAAGTTGTCCACCTGTTTCTTTTTTATTACCTGTTACCTCTGCTTGAGCTGCTTGATACCTTTCAGCAACATTTAGCAACTCACCCAGCCTCTCTGCACCTTGTTCCATGAGAAACTTTCTCAGGTCTGGAGCCATGGACTCTCTTAATTGCTCTATAAGGACCATTTCCTTAAGATCTTGGGTTTTCCCCAGAGAAGTCCATTTCTCCAAGTATGTCTCTATTCGTGCAGAGAACTGGTCGTGATAGGTTTCACCTGACAGTAGTTTAGCATTCCTAAATTTTTTCCTATAAAATTCTGCATTCTTTTCATACCTTAACAAAAGAGCCTGCTTTAGCATGTCATAATTTTCCTGATCACCTCTGCTCATTTTTGCAAAAACTTCATAAGCTGCCCCACGAAGTCCCTGAGATAACTTTAAGCTCCACCTTTCTCTCTCTAACCCATACGTGGTAGCTAATAGTTCGTACCTATTTAGGTAGCTCTCTATATCATCGTCTTTCTCAACAAAATGATCTAAATGAAAATTCATAGCTGAGGTTGAGGCTCCTTGAGTAACCGTAGCATCAGAGGCAAAGGGACTGGCACCATTTTCAGGAGCATGGCCTTGAAACTCAAACTCCCTTAGTCGTAACTCATGTTCCCTTTGTAATCTTTTATCTTCTGCTTCCCTTTCTGCAGCTAATTCCTTCTCTTCCCTTTCTGCAGCTAATTTCTTTCTCTTCTTTCTTTCTGCAGCTAAATTCTCTTCTCTTCCCTTTCTCATTTCTGCAGCCAATCGTTTGTCTCTCTTTCTGCTTCCAATATTTCTTAGCCTCTTTGTCAGCCACAATCAGCAACCTCTTAATCTCAGCCTCAGCCTTCAATCTGCAACCTCTTAGTCTCAGCCTCAGCTTCAAATTGTAACTTCTAACTTTCTTTCGGCCTCTAACCTTCTTTTAAAACTTCTTCTTTCTTCGCGTTCAATAAATTTGTCACATTCCGTAGTAACATAGGCAACCATAACTTGCCCATCTAATCCTAACTCTTTTGCAGTCTGAACCGCAGCAGATCGAAATTTGGCCAGGTCCGCCATTGTCTAACAGGTAACTTTATATAATGACTAACCAACAATTCAATCTCTAATGGACAACACAGGCACCG
The DNA here is from genome assembly GCA_024509875.1 of Oreohelix idahoensis. Taxonomy (NCBI): domain Eukaryota; kingdom Metazoa; phylum Mollusca; class Gastropoda; order Stylommatophora; family Oreohelicidae; genus Oreohelix; species Oreohelix idahoensis. The sequence goes on from JAMPIV010010953.1 coordinate 177,537, forward strand.
TGAGCTCAACCTTATTTAATTCCACCCAAGGATACCTTTTAATTCTTATATTCCCTGAAGTGAATTACCCCCAATATTTTTAATAGTTAAAGATTCAAAATCCCAAGAGCGAGACCCCAATATATGTGGTGAAGTGGGATGTTATAAATATTTATAAGGGACTTAGTGTACTGACTGAGATCAGCTGTGAAGGTATATATATATCTAATAAGAGTAGTATATTATATATATAACCTTACTTGCTACCACATATCTATATATCTCAGTCAGAATTATTCTGGAATAGTGTGATGCTACGTTATGTGTCTAGGGTATGAGTATGGTGAAGTGTAAGTCACAACAACAGACAGATAAACAATTTAATTTAATCCACTACTCTTGACAACACGGTGACACTCACATACATATAACACTCTACAAAGATATCTTAAAAGAGTCACTAATAAACTTTCAAATAACAATATGTATTCATTACTGGCATGAATGAATATGTGTCCTGATTCAACTACAAGGGAACCAGGAATCACAATCAATTTAAATTACAAGTTATGTACAGAATGTATTTAATATGAATATTGTAGTGACATATATTATTACAAATGTTCTATGTGTGTCAGTTGTGTAGTAGTAAAATGAGGTAATACTGGTTTTGTTTTGTTCAAGCTCTGTTGGTATTTGTCATCATGACTTCAATAGTTTGTCTTTAGGGACTATTATTGGAGATGTTCACAGTTCCTGATTTTAAGACAAGTAAATTCCCCTCTTAATGTTGATTTTTATAAAGTTATTTCAAGATGAGGGGACATAATGTTGAGCTCAGCTGGCCAACTCTGCTTATCTTTAGTGATGGCGGCAGGAAAGGACTCCTCTGCTCGAATTCTCCTCTGGGCTCAGGAGACACCTCACTGATAGCTAAAAAGACCAAGGAGTATGCTGTCCGACTCTGGATTCAGCAAATCTCTGACCAGGTGCTGCTCACTACCATCAAGACCACTGTCCCTGAAATCAAGAAGGATGTACCTTCTACTTCATAACTAATTTATATTCTCTTTTACACTGATCACAATACAGCACAAACATTGCGTTCAGAGCGTTAGGCCAACAGTCAGCTTCATTTGAAATACTTTATTCCAGTATTACCCTTCTTAATGGTTACTACGCCTCTGCACTTCCAGCATTATTTCTTTCTAGTCATCATCCAGGTGTCAGTGTACTATTTGGCCATTCCATGCCGTTTTACTTCTCTCCGACACCCTCTGTTCAGGCTGGAGCATTATAGGCTTTACCTCACGTTTGCCACTGAACTACACATATATATACAGGCATAAATCAACAATTCACATTCAATTTTTCATTAAAAGATACTAAATGGTTCAAGCTTACCACAATTTCATGGAAATAAACACAGATACGTTGATTAGCAATGAATTCTGGCACAAACTGGCACAAATTCCGTTCTGCCTATGTTCCAGGCTTTTATTTAGCAAAAATGTGAGCTGGCTTCAACGTACTGTCGCTTTATCAAGCTTATTTGAATTAGTGGTCTCGAACTAACGCTCCCAAGTGTGTATATCAGCGAGACTGGCCAATGAGCCACGTTTCGACAAGTGTTTGAAAAAATGTTATCTTTTCCCGTCTCCCCCAACAACCAAGATAGTATTTATAGCCCGACCAATCGTGGTTAGGCTTTCATTTGTTGCGCTCCAATCAATTTGGAGTTTACATGGTAGGCTATTTATGTAACGTAAGGTTTTTTCAAACACGTTATAAAAAAAATTTTATGAGCAGAAATGATTTTATGCTGTCAGGCACCCCCAATATTTTATTTTGGGTATAATTTATTAATTCCTGGACTATTTGCGTAACGTTTTACATATTATTTGTCAGCAAACCCTAAGGAACCCAAAAATACTAATTTAAAGGAGCTACGTGGCTGCGTTCAAAATATGCAATTTCTTCTATCTCCTGTTTAGAAGATGTGCTGTCTGGGTACTGTTATGTGTTCAAACGTAAACCCATATAATGTTGTCTTTTCTAATAAGAGTCTGTTATGATTTATAAACCTAACTCTGGGAAAGGGTAGTGTATTTTATCACTGTCCGTCTGAAAAAAAAATTAGTGCATGTAGACTTACACGCGTGATGGTAGTAATTGTGTATCGCGCGAAGCGGGTTTTTAGTGTTCGGCTTTCTGCCTCTCCCTTCTCTTTTTATCCCTTTAGTCCATCTGTTCGTTCGTTTTGGTAACGCAGTATAATTAATGTTAGGGTTAATTTAGGTCATTACGCAGTACGTCTCAATGCTTTTCCAAGAAATACAGCACACGTTTCATTGAAGAAGGCGGGTAATAATACAGTAAGCTTTACTATCAACGTGAAAGCGTTACAATTTGCAGACGAAGCAGAAAACAAGGGGGATTTCGAGTACATTCTTTGGGACAGCACTGTCATTTTACCATTGCTCTTCTCTTTATTAATTTTATTTATTTACCTAATAATTTATATATGTGGATTAGAATATTTCATGACACACAGTTGCATTCTTTTCATGGAGCTTTTATGTTTTCGTGCCACTGTTTCTGAGCTTCTGTAGTGCTGAAGCAAAATAGAAATGAATTTCAATGATCGCAGGAGAATTTAGTGCCGTCATCAGAGAAAGCAGGAAAAAGCGCACACCATATTTTTTCCCTTCATGTTTTGGTGGGTGACTTACTAGTATAATATATTCAAGTAATGATTTATAACATCTACACACACACAAAAATGACCTGACGCATAACTAAAGTACATTTGTTTAAAGTTGAAAGATTATTGAGGTCACTGGACACACGTAGGATTGACTAGTTTGTAAGAGGTAACTGCCCTAAACGTAAAAAAAGCCGTTCAACGTTTAGAAAGGTCAAGGTAGTCCGATGACAGATGCCCTGTCGTAGTGGAATGAATGTCAGGTTATTAGGTCAGCTAGAAGAAGTTGGGTGTGACCTGGTCCTTTCCTCCGTCGCTGTTTTTGCCTACCCTTATTCCAAAACAGAGGCAGGTACTCGTGTTGTGCAGCAAAACAATATTTTTCAACTCTGCCGACGAGCCCTCGATGCTTTAACTTCTTCTTCCAGTGTTCTTCTCCGTGTTCTTGTTGACTCATCACTGTATCCATTTCCTTGTGGGAAGGCTTCCATGGTAGTTTTGCTGAACTGTTAAACTGTCTAAGCCTTCCTGTACACAGGGATGTAGTATCCAGTAAAATAGCACGCTTATTAACTCGCGTAGCTGAAGTTGCTTGAGGTCATATTGGGGCTCTTAATAAATGTTCTAATTATAATTTAATCATCATAAATCATTATTCATTAGATTAATCGATCAATAAAACCATATTCATTAGAATGTCCTCGTCAGAGTCAGCTACGCTGTGGTCCAGGCCATAGTACCTCATTGACGTAATCCTAATGGCAGGATAATGTCCCCATCATCCGATTCTAAACCTTTGTCTCCTTGCCGGAATAACCAAAGGCCACCTCTTTCTGTCTTAAACAAAAGTTTATATCTTTCATCATCTGAGGTAAAGGTAACATTTCACTCTGTTCTGACATCCGTCCAGGACACGTGTGCCTACAGCAGACTGGACACTGTACAAGAGGGACAGCTTGAAGAAGGACAATCGATGACTGGAGGAAATCTCCTCCAGAAAGTTCCCAGACAATCCGTGATGTCGCCTCCTTTCTAGAAAAAAAGCGTTCGGGATGACTTTGATACACGAAAGTAAAGACAGGTCGGAGTATGTCAGGAACAGGTTTTCCCATAAAAGTAACGAGCTAATGAAAACATCTCCAAACTAACAGGGCACACAGAGGGGGGAGGGAAACACCTGAGTTAAATCCAAGTTCACAGCCTGCTCAAGCGACACCTTGGACTGGCTCGGACATCTGCAGGACCTAATCCCATTTCGAATTAGTTTAAGAACAAGTCTCTTTGTTTGGTCCGAAACGGATTCAATGTGTGAATTAGATTCAGAGCTTAGATAAGTGATAAACTGGCACCTCTCTCAAAGTAAAGATTTTCTATGCAGCACATTGTGTCACCTGTAAGATATGTAATGTCCGGAAGAAACGAAATTGTGCTGTTTTCTGTACTATCTTTATTGCTGACAGCGTTGATATCTGCTCCAGAAATCAAGCAATACTATTGGATACTGTAGCTGATGTTCGTTTGTCCTGAACAGCTTAGCATCAAGGGCGAGAGGCCATCATTATTCTGACAGTTAATTTATCACTTCCAGCGCTGATTAAAAGCTTTCAGAATTGTTTCCTGCTGCCTAGTCACTCTTGCATGCAATAGAAAAGCGGTATTTCCTTTTACATCTCTGATGTTTACATCAGCACCCTGATCAATTAACTCCTCGACAATCGTAACATTGCTGTGATTCACAGCACACATCAGAGCTGTAAGCCCCTGTAGGTTTTGGAAGTCAATAAGCTTTTTTCTTGTCTGTTTGGCTATAGTCGTAATCAGATAGGACACGTTTTTGTGAACATTTGCTGAGAGCAGCTGAGCCACGGTGAATAAGGCAGTAACTACAGTCAATATCCTTGTCATTAACATCAGCAACAAGTTATCTAAACAGAGATCTGTAGCATGCTCGCTATGCTTCCTTCTTTTGAAGCTGCCATCTTCAGTGTGTCTCTTACCTTCACTAGTACTTCCGTTGACTGAAGCTCCATTTTCAAGCAGTACTTGGACAACTTCCATTGTAGAAGAATCATTACTAATCCTGTTTTGGAGAACTTGAGTGAGGGGTGTCCCTCTTCTCGTTATATTTTCTACAACTTGATTAACGTCTGCTCCATTATTTAGAAGAAATTCAGCAACTTGTCTGTTTTTTGACTCCTCCAAGGGCGTCATTCCAGAGAAATTCGCTGCATTGATGTTAATTCCAGTGCCAAGAATCTGACCAATGATTTCAAGATTTCCTCCTTTAGCTGCTGAGGTTAGTAAATCAATAGCACCTCTATTTTCTCTCAGTAGATGGGCCGTAACTTCATCTTTATAATTCTCAAACAGGAAGTTCATGAACTTTGGCATTTGGTGATCCACGGCTGATTTTAGGGCACAGGGAATGTCTATTTTTGCGCCATATTTTATCAGAAGTTTGGCACTATCTATTTGTCCATGACTGAGGGCAGAGTTCAGGGAACATTCAGAAAAAGTATACTTGTTAATGTCTGCATTATATCTCAACAGAAGTTCAATGAGATCACAGTTACCATTTTTTGCTGCTATATTTAGGGGATCTGATTCCCTTCTGTACGAATAACAGTTAACGCTTGCGCCATGTTTACAAAGTAACTCAACTAGAGCGTAGTTTTCCGCTTGGACGGCAACAGAAACAGGTGTGTCACTACCATAGTAACTGGTGTTAACCTGTGCTCCATATTCCAGAAGCTTTTTGATCATTTTAACTTCATTGTTATTAAAAGTTTTAACGTCGCTGCCTTGAGATTTTGTGAACATTGCTCTAAAGGCGTCATCGATATAGAATCTGTTTATTTGGTTATACGTCGTCTCTCAACTGACAGTCCAACAAAATATCAAATGATTTTGAATCACATTTCTTGAGATGGCTAGCTCCAGCGCTGAAGGTTCTTGTGTTTTCAAGTGTTCTCTGTTGTAAGATGTCGAATATACTTTTCCAAGTTTAGTTTGTCTTAGACGATTAGTAAAGTAGATTCTCTTTTGACGTTCTCACGGTTTCATTAACGAAGTACCAGAACAAATTACCTCTGCTATTCATATTCCACTTGTCCCCTGCTTTGTTTTTGTGCTGAGTATTCTTCTAGCAGTATCAAAAAACAGCATCAACATCCATGGCTTCCAGTGCTTTCATAAGAGCTGTGTAGCCAGTTCCGTGATTTTTGGTGATTAATGTTTATTCCTTTTTGTATTCTAAAAGTGAGCTTAAAACTTAGTCATGTCTGTAGATCCGGCGGAACGTGAAAACGCAAATGGAGAGATATCAAAGGCGGTATTACCTACAGAATTAGCAGCAATTGACGTCTGCATGGTCTCGTAATGAGAAATCGAGACAATGTCGGTGAAACCATTTTCCCCAGCACAGAATCAACAGATGGAGTGTTACCCCATTTTCATCTTTGTACTGGATAGATTTGCTCCAGCGCGAGAATAAGTTCTTGAACGAGGGAATTTAAATTGGCCACGTCGACAAGCAGAAGATTAGAGCTTTGTCTAGTCCATCTTGTGATAAACGGTGTGTTTGTTTCTTAAGCTGCAAGAAGGTCTGTCCTGGAGCGACTGAGTTCACAAGATTTAGTAGAAAGTGATTATCTACTTCAAGTTTTTTGATTGCATTTCTTTCCTCTTTCCTGATGAGATATGTTGCGATCTCTATTGGTCACATGGTCATTTTCTAAACGATTGGGCTGTCTTGATGAAGACCAAATCAGATGATGTACCAATCAATGAACTCAGCTTTTAAAAGCTGTTCCAGGTACATCAATGTGGCAGCTGCCATATTCAGACTACGACAGGGAGGGCCAGATTTGAATGTTCAGAATTGTGATCTGCTTCCAGTCGATGATGTTGTTTCCGTGAGGCAGTGTCTTATATTTCTCTGTTTTGTTTCTTTTCTTATTCCTCTTTGTGTCTGACATTTTCTGGTGTTTTCATAGAAAGATACAAGAATATTCAGTTAGCACTCAATGTGACGATTAAAAAGATTTAAAAAATAAAAAATCAAATGTTCAGGCGAAATTTCCATATTAATTGCTGTGAGTAATTATATTTCTTTGTTTTAAAAAAAATCCTTTTTAGAAGTAAAATTTACTAGATTTACAGACTGGCTTTAGTTCATCTTATCACAATCTTTTTGTACCAAAAAAAAATAAATAAAAAAGAAAGAAGAAATAATGTTCTGATAAATTGAATGAATGAAAAAGATTTGTCTGAGAGTAAAAACCAGTCATGTGAGAGCTGGGTTTGCAGACAGAGGTAGAAACAGAAAAATATTTTGCATTGAAAAAAAAAACAGAAAAAAACAATTAAGTAGGTTTCAGGAAGAGATTGCAATTATTATGAAGTAAACACATCCCGTACGCCACGCTATACACAAGAATGGCAAGCTAAGTCTTGAAATTTAAACGGGTTCTATCTTAATTCATGACAAGTGCATGACATTCAAGAGATTGTAATACTACACTACTGTGGTGAAATTCTAAATACAATATCTAAATTAGAATATAACAGTCTAGTGCATAAAGTCAAAAGATAGGATAGTACTACAAATTTTCGGCGAGAAATTGTAATCGTCGCCTACGCCTTCAGCGTATTCATTGATAACGAACGCTTTGGCCGAACCAAAAAGGGTACCCTATTTTTTTCAAATTCGACCTTGAGACAAACCTACCACTGTTCCAAGTTCAATGAAGTATTTGCCTAAAAATACAATTGTAGAAGGTGGAGAGGGACGGATAGATAACCAACGCAAATCACGTCTCACACTGTTTCTAAAATAAAACCAACTTGCTAGCTTTGCCCTTAGGCGGTTTTCAAAATACGATGTAAAAGTTAGAAAATGTAGCTACTTAGGTCATGAAAACACGCTTAGCTCTTATTGCAAATGACGTAAATTCTCGTGTATTACGAGAGACTCTCGTATTTAGCTTGGGAAAGTACATGGAAAAAGAAGTGAACAGGAGGTAGTTTAAAAATAAACAAACTAACATAGAAAAAAAATATAGAATTTTGAACCAAGCCACTTAGCCCCATAAAAATCATATATTCCGTGTACCTGAAGGACTTGTTGACCAAGAATGAATGTTGTTAGTTATCTAAATAAGTCCATTAAATAATCAAAATATTGGTAATAATACATAGAGAATCGGAGATACTGTCAGGTCACGTCATGTCTGCTTAGATTGGATAGCATATTTTTTGGGGGAAAAAATTAGGTGAAAGAAAAGCTAAGATAGTACGATGAAGTGGATTGGATGAAATTTGAAGGAAGCCGAAATATTATTGGCTAAACTAAATATACAAAATCTAGTTGATAATAGTAACACATAGAAGTTTGCGATATTTTTTTAAAAGGTTTCATTCAAAAAAAGAGATGCTTGGTCTCATTGGCCAAAGCTTTTTACATGATAGGAAAAGTAGACTGCTCGCTGCCATTTTTTCAAAATATTCTGAGGTACAAGCAGCGATGAGCAGACTTGTGCTTTGTTTTAAACTGGCCTAGACTAAACACAGAAAGCAGTCTGACAGAGGCAGTGATGAAAGTGTGCCATATTCTATTGCCCAAATCAAAATTCAATCGTTACTTGTTTATATTTCCTTTGATATGTGGTAAGATTGATTTTAATTGACTTTTTAATTAAAAAAAGGTTATGTGAAAAAAGAAAATGCCATGTAAAAGATAATGTGTAATCGCGCTTAAATAGTTCCATGCCGGCAGACTTAGGCATGGCCTAGATGTCACGATCCATCATATAAGGGAGGATATCTAAGAAGTCAGTTAGTAAAAACTACAGGACTATATATATGATGGTCATACAGGAACATTACACCTATCTTATTACATGGAAAAGATTACTGCAGGACAATGACAGAGGGCGTTAGCATCCATTAGTTAGTTGCTTATCCTTTACAGGACGTGGCAATCAACCCCAGCTTTTATTGGCTGTTTTTGATTTTTCTAGGCAATACTTTTCATTTCAGTAGTTTGCCATTGCTTTCTAAACGGTACGGCGCTTATACCATTGATTAAAAATCCACACAAAAGCGATCTGCTACCAAAACCGCCTGCAAACAGGTTTCGAACCTGGTATATCTGGAATATGAAAAACTGCGTTCATATCCATATTAGGCCACAGATCACGCCGACCATCCATTAGGAAGTAGAAAAAAGAAAACTGGGTACCATTTGTTCCATCAAACTAAAAGTGGAGGAAGCAAGAAGTTGTCAGAGCGAGAGCTGACCATGTTCTTTTGTATTTGAATGTACCCAGATTTGTTTACATGTAAATTAGGGAGGAATTAGTTTGATATTAAGACAGGAACCATAACTTGCATTGACAGGGGTTTCTGCTGGCACTTGTCTGGTGCTGGGTACTCGATGATAGAGAAATTCAGCACGATTTCATAAGAGTCTCTTGGTACCTGAACTGGTAATTAAAGAAGTTTCAAGACCAGAGGAGACTGAAGTGTTTGGCCAAACCACTACTAAACTGCTGTGATTCCAGGATCCAGATAAGTGCAAATATCTGGCCTGGGACAACTTATCACGAATAAAGAAAATCTCCTGTATAGTAGACAAAAAACGTTCCTCCAAAAGACTAACATAAACAATCCTAGTGAAACAAAAAGAACATTGGGATGATGATAATCCCCAACCTGCATTCTAGTACCAGTAGTAAATAGATGAATTAAATTCATACTTGAAAATTTTGTAAACAAAGTGTACTATGGACATTATTTGTCTGTTTGTATGTACTAATATCTTTATATATATGTTTTGTAAAATATATCTATCCATCTAAATTGATTCTCTTTGAACTGTTAGTCCCTGACACCAAAACAATTTTAGGCTCAGGACCAATAAAAGTTTAACAAAAGAAAAAATTTAATTATTAAAATTTAACAGCTGGATTTAGTTGAGTTTATTATAGTAATTAGTATATGTTTTGTATATGTTTGTGTATTGAGATTCTTTAACAACACTGCTTACAATAACCTAGGACACTTTATATAGCTTTGAGTTGTCACCGCTAGTCAATAGAGAATATAACTTAGAGTGAGATCGTAGGTGAGGTAACAAGCAAAGGTACTCTGTAACACAGTTGTCCATTGTTGATACCTAATGAGACCTTCACAGTTGATCTCACTTAAGCACACCTCTATGCACACCATTCTTCTTACCATCACAACCCACCCCATATATTCGGGTCTCTCAGTCCGCGATTTGAATTTCGCATATCTAGATGAATGTTTGAAATAGGAAAATCTCATACAGCATATTATTTATCTAACTCACAGGAATAAAAATTAGCAGTAAGTATATAAATTCAAGATTGTATTACTAGTGTTTAGTAGAGGTTAGGAACACCCCTAAGAAGATAAAAATAATTAAGAGGAGATTTTACAGTGATGGGTTGTCCCAATGCCAGACAGTAGTAATTAGTTAATTATAGTTGGTATTTATTTTAGTTAAGTTTAAAATTGTCTTTAGAACCCGATTAGACCTGCTTGAGTTAGAATGGCCGATTTTAGCCAAGTTCAGATCTGCGCGCTGTTGCAGACTGCTAAAGAGATGGGCATGGATGGACCAGAGCTGGTCCAATATGTAACTTCAGAATGTGACAAATTTATTGAACGAGATAGGGAAGACAGTGAAGTTAGAGCAGAGAAGAAGGTTAGAGGGCTGACAAAGAACTCAAAGAGGCTTGCAGATTTGAGGCTGACAAGGAGGCTAGGCCATTAGAGGCAGATAGGAGGGCAGAGATTAAAAGGCTTCAATTAGAAGAGAAAAAAAGGGGAACTGAAAGAGAAGCAGAAGAAAAGAGATTGCTGCAGAAAAAGAAGAAAAAGATGGACAGGCTGCTGAAAGAGAAGCAGAAGAAAAGACATTAGCTGCAGAGAAAAGAGAAGAAAAGAGACAGGGCTGCTGAAAGTCGGGAAGGAAAGGAAGGACGGGAAGCAGAGGAAAAGAGATTAGCTGCAGAAAGAGAAGAGAAGAGACATGCTGCGAGAGGGGAAGCAGAAAAGGAGGAGAAGAGGTTACAAAGGGAGCACGAGCTACAACTGAAGAGATTTGGGAATTTCCAGGGCATGCTCCTGAAAATGGTGCCAGCCCCTTTGCCTCAGATGCCGCCTGCTAGTCCAGGGAGCCTCAACCTCAGCTATGGGTTTTCATTGTGGACCATTTTGTTTTGAGAAAAAGAATGATGACATAGAAGGGTAAGTTTAAGTGAATTTGAACTTTTGGCTACTACATATGGGTGTAAAGAGAGAGAGAGGTGGAGCGTCTCAAGTTATCCAGGGTCTTAGGGGAACGGCTTATGAAGTTTTTGCAAGATGAGGGAGATGACCAAAGACAATTACGACATGTTTAAAGCAGGCTCTTTTGTTAAGATATGAAAAGAACGCAGAATTTTATAGGAAAAAATTTAGGAATGCCAAACTACTGTCAGGTGAAACCTATCACCAGTTCTCTGCACGAATAGAGACATACTTGGAGAAATGGACTTCTCTGGGGAAAACCCAAGATCTTAAGGAAATGGTCCTTATAGAGCAACTAAGAGAGGCCATGGCTCCAGACCTGAGAAAGTTTCTCATGGAACAAGGTGCAGAGAGGCTGGGTGAGTTGCTAAATGTTGCTGAAAGGTATCAAGCAGCTCAAGCAGAGGTAAAAGGTAATAAAAAGAAACAGGTGGACAACTTTAGGGCACCACAGAACTTTAATAAATTTGATCCTAGGGATCAAAACAAAGGTAAGCACCAATTTGATAGGCCACGCAATGACTATAAAAAATAAAACCCCGACAATTAAATGAAAGGAAAATATGATGAAAAAAAAACCTTTAACCAAGGAAAGAGGTGGTGTAAAAATTGTCGGATGGAAAAATCATAACACCGAAATTGTAGAAGGAAAACTCCTACATTTCGCTGCAATGAAAATGGGGAGAAGGGAGATTGGATTAAAGGTCAAACCTACTGAACAACAGGAACCTTACCACCCTCAGTGTGTGAAGATGTAACATGCAATGGAGTCATATAAGGTGTTTGTATGATACTGGATTAGATTATGATTCAGTTGTGAGTTCTCACCTGGTGCAGGCAGATCAATACACCACAGAAACAGTGGAGATTCAAGCTGCAACCAAGGGACGTAGCGACCATGACACTTCCCATCCGCGCCAGGATATAAATGTGAAAACTCGATATGTGGAAGGAGAAATCATAAAAGCAGCAGTGATAAATGAACCAATCTACCCTCTGATATTGGGGTGTAGATATGTCTTCTTGGGGAATCCCAAGAAGACCTGTGATCATGGCAACAGTGCAGACCAGATCACAGTCTAAAAAGGAGGAGGATAATCCCATAAATACCCATCCCAGATGAGATGAGGAAGGCACAGGCGGAGGATAAGACCCTCAAGCCTTGTTTTAAGAAATTGCCCAAATGTCATACACCTCCAGGCAAGGGAGACTTCTATATGAAGAACAAATTGATTTATAGGAAGGCTGGAACTGGATCCAATGGTCATGGACAGCTGGTCCTTCCCAGTTCATATAGGACAAGAGTGTTGGAACTAGGGCAGGTGATTCCGTTCAGGGATCATATGGGGATCAGCAGAACAGGACAGCGTATAGCTTGTCATTTATTTCTGGCCAGGGATAACTGAAGACATAAAGAGATATGTAAAAATCCTGCCCAGAATGCCAACGGGGGGTAGCTACAAAACAATGGACTGCTCCAGCAACTTTAGGGGGAAATGCCCATAGTGGGAAACACTCTTTGAAAGAGGGTTGCAGTGACATTTGTGGGACCTCTCACTCGGACCCAAGAGGAGGAAACAGTTACTCTGGTGGACACTTGTTCTATGTGGGGAGAGGCGGTAGATCCTGTCATCAATCGATTCGAAAATGTGGCAGAGGGCATTACTCACAATCTTCAGCAGGTTAGGCTTTCCCACCAAAATCTTGACTGATAATGGCTCAAAGTTCAGGGGAAACTAACGGAAGAAGTATTCAGGATCTGATTTTCAAGCCAAAAAACACTTTTCATTGTAGCCCGTACCATCTCCAAGGAAATGGGGGGGCCAAGTGGAAAGATTTAACGGGACAGTTTATGTCGATCCTGAGAGAAATTTGGCACATGAAAAAACCAGATACATGGGACCAATACCTTCCCGCAGCCCTGTTTGCCAATCGGGAGGTTACCCCATAGTTCAACCGGTATGGCCCCGGCAACCTTGTTATTTTGGAAGGCTCAATAAAAAGGTCCATTGGAAGCCTTGTTAAGGACATGGACCGATGAAAAGGCAGAAGAAAAATATACCTCTACATCATATCAATATGTGAACGAGCTGACCACTCGTCTTAAACTGAGTGGCTGGAAAATCTAATGGCTGAAACTTGCCAGTGAAAATTTGAGACAAGCCAGGAAAAAGCATGCTGCCCTTTTACAATAAGAAAGCGAAGGACAGCGAGAATTAGTTTGTGGGAGAGAAGGTGATTTCTTCTACTTCCCGGCAGCCAGAATAAATTGCAAATTGGATGGCAAGTTCCATATACAGTTCTAGAGAAGGTGTCTAGAACAAATTATAAGATAGATAAGAAAGGGAAAGAGAAAATCTATCATGTGAATCTCCTGAAGAAATATTTGGAAAGAGAACATCAGGAAGAGACACACCTACTGACCTTGTCTTGTTGCAATGGGAATGAAAAAGGAACCACTCACCTCTCATGAAATATCCTTTACATTACCCTGTGAGACCGCTGCACAGGTAAAAAATCATACGCACTTAACGAAAAATCAGAGGGAGAGGGTTCAACAGGTTCTGAATGATCATACAGAAGTGTTGTTAACGGACCGACCGGGGCATATTAATTTATTAGAGTATGATATGAAACTCATAGACCCAACACCAAATCTGTATGAGAGCCTATTCGATTCCGTTCGCTAAGGAAAAAACTTTGAAGGAGGAGATAGATTATCTGTTGACGGAGAAGGAATTATCGCGAACACTGAATCTCCTTACAGCTCCAGGGTGGTTCTGTTAAGAACACCCGCTGGAGAACTCAGACTGTGTATAGATTACACGAAACTGAATGCTGTCAATGAAGGTCAGGAGGATCCATTACCTGATATAAACCAGCTATTTGCCAGGCTGAATAACGCTAAATCTTTCTCTAACGCGGATCTGAGCAAAGGCTCCTATCAGATTCCAGTAAAGCCGGAGGCTAGACCTTATTTAGCCTTTAGCCCCTCGGAAGGACATTATGAATTTAACAATGTTGCCATTCGGGCTGAAAAAAAAAATGCACCTAGTGTGTTTTCGAGGATGATGAGAAAGTTACTGGATCCCCTGAATAATCCATGCATCACCAACTTCATGGATGATATTCTCATAGCGACTGAAACATTTGAGGAACACATTAACTCTCTGAATATGTTGTTTAATCGACTTAGAGAGACAAATTTGACAGCTAGACCGACGAAAAGCTGTGTTGGATGTAAAGAGCTGGAAATTCTTGGGACACACAGTACATCAGGGAAACATGACCCACTGACCCCAAGAACCTGGAGAAGTTTAAAAGAGCACCAAGACCAATACCACAGACAAAGAACCAAGATTGTGCGATCTTTTGTCTCATTATGTGGTTTCTACCAAAAGTATATTAAAAACTTTAACTCCATATGTGCTCTATTGACTGATTTAACGCGCAAAGGAAATCCTGATAGAATTACTGGGTCAGCGCAGTGTGAATTAGCCTACCAAGAGTTGAAGGAAAAGCTCACAAGCAGGCCTATTTTGAAATTACCTGACTTGAGTCAAGAATTCATTGTGAGAACGGATGCTAGTAATATAGGTTTGGGTGCAGCTCTATTACAAAGTTCAACTTCACTTGATGGGGAATTAACCCCAGTAGCTTATGCTAGCCGTAAGTTGAACTCAGCAGAACAAAAATATTCAACAAGTGAAAAAGAATGTTTAGCTGTCATATGGGCTATAAAAAAATTCCAGATTTATCTCTATGGTAAATCATTTAAGATCCAAACAGATCATAAACCACTCGTGTGTCTGTCACAAGCAAGGCATGAACATGCTAGATTATTACGCCTTGGTCGTTGCTCCTACAGCCATACCAGTTTACCATAGAATATATTCCAGGCAAAACCAATGTAGGTGCAGATTTTTTAAGCAGACATCCGTATGGACGATCATCAGAGAGTAGTCACCAGGCATAGGTAGTAAATTTATCTATGTGTATTTAAAAGTAGGAACATGACATATGATAGTCTGTTCTAAGTGGGGAGATATGTGGTGAACTTCTAAATACAATATCTAAAATTAGAATATAAACAGTCTAGTGCATAAAGTCAAAGATAGGATAGTACTACAAAATTTTCGGCGAGAATGGTAAATCGTCGCTTACGCCTTCAGCGTATTAATTGATAACGCTTTGGCCCGAACCAAAAAGGGTACCCTATTTTTCAAATTCGTCCTTGAGACAAACCTACCACTGTTCCAAGTTCAATGAAGTATTTGCCTAAAAATACATTGTAGAAGGGAGAGGGGACGGATAGATAACCAACGCAAATCACGTCTCACATTGTTTCTAAAAATAAAACCAACTTGCTTGCTTTGCCCTTAGGCGGTTTTCAAATTACGATGTAAACGTTATTTTTTTTAAAAATGAGGACACTACGGTCATGAAAACACGCTTAGCTCTTATTGCGTATGACGTAATTCTCGTGTATTACGAGAGACCTCTCGTATTTAGCTTTGAAAGTACATGGCAAAAGAAGTGAACAGGAGGGTAGTTTCAAAAAAATAAACAACTAACATAGAAAAAAGATAGAATTTTGAACCAAGCCACTTAGCCCCATAAAAATCATATATTTCGAATGTACCTGAAGACTTGTTGACCAAGAATATGTTGTTAGTTATCTAAATAGTCCATTTAAATAATCAACAATTGGTAATAATACATACAGAATCGGAGATACTGTCAGGTCAAGTCATGTCTGCTTAGATTGGATAGCATATTTTTGGGGGAAAAAAAATTAGGTGAAAGAAAGGCTAAGATATAGTACGATGAAGTGGATTGGATGAAAATTGAAGGAAGCCGAAATATTATTGGCTAACCTAAATATAGAAATCTAGTTGGTAATAGTAACACATAGAGGTTTGAGATATTTTTTTAAAAGGTTTCATTCAAAAAAAGAGATGCTTGGTCTCATTGGCCAAAGCTTTTTACATGAATAGGAAAAAGTAGACTGCTACGCTGCCATTTTTTTCAAAATATTCTGAGGAACAAGCAGCGATGAACAGACTTGTGCTTTGTTTTAAACTAACTAACAACAGAAAGCAGTCTGAACAGAGGCAGTGATGAAAGTGTGCCATATTCTATTGCCAAATTCATCGTTACTTGTTTATATTTCCTTGATATGTGGTAAGATTGATTTTATTGACTTTTTAATTAAAAAAGGTTATGTGAAAAAAGAAAAGGCCATGTAAAAGATTGTAATAAAATGGTTCCATGGCAGACTTAGGCATTAGGCATGGCCTAGATGTCGATCCATCATATAAGGGACTATCTAAGAAGTTTAAACCTACAGGACTATATATATATGATGGTCATACAGGAACATTACACCTATCTTATTGCATGGAAAAGATTACTGCAGGAATGACAGCGGCGTAGCATCTATTAGGGAAGAGAAAAGAAAACTGGTACCATTTGTTCCATCAAACTAAGGTGGAGAAGCAGAGTTGTCAGAGAGAGCTGACCATGTTCTTTTGTATTGAATGTATGTTTACATGTAAATTAGGAGGAATTAGTTTGATATTAAGACAGAACCATAACTTGCATTGACAGGGGTTTTTGCTGGCACTTGTCTGGTGCTGGTACTCGATGATAGAGAAATTCAGCACGATTTCTAAGAGTCTCTGGTACCTGCTGGTATTAAAGAAGTTCAAGACCAGAGGAGACTGAAGTGTTTGGCCAAACCAACTACAACTGCTGTGATTCAGGATCCAAATAAGTGCAATATCTGGCCTGGGACAACATATCACGAATAAAGAAAAAATCTCCTGTATAGACCAAAACGTTCCTCCAAAAGACTAACATAAATAATTCTAGTGAAACAAAAGAACAGTGGGGATGATGATAATCCCCAACCTGCCTTCTAGTACCAGTAGTAAATAGAGGAATTAACATCAACTTGAAAATTTGTAACAATGTACTATGGACATATTGTCTGTTGTATGTAAATATCTTTATATATATTTGTAAATATATCTATCCATCTAAATTGATTCTCTTTGAACTGTAGTTCTGACCAAAACAACTTTAGGCTCAGGACCAATAAAGTTTAACAAAAAGAAATTTTAATTATAAAATTTAACAGCTGGAGTTAGTTGAGTTTATTATAGTAATTAGTATATGTTTGTATATGTTTGTGTATTGAGATTCTTTAACAACACTCTTACAATACCCTAGACACTTTATGTAGCTTTCAGTCACGCTCGCTAGTCAATAAAGAATATAACTTAGAGTGAGATCGTAGAGTGGTAACAAGAAAGGTACTCTGTAACACAGTTGTCCATTGTTTACCTCAGAGACCTTCACAGTTGTTCTCACTTAAGTACAACTATACGCACACACCATTCTTCTTAACATCAAAACCCACCACAACTACATCACATACTAATAACACTACATACTGATCACATCACATTCTGATATTTAACATTTTGTTTTTCTGTTGAACTCCGCCTATGCCGGTCCCAAGCCCGGATGAAAAAGGAGGAGGGCGGCCTGCATGGAGGCCGTAAGGAGGCAGCCCTCCACCATGCAAAGGCACAACAGGCCAATCACTGTTTGCTTTAAATTACGATTATGAGCACTACAAGAGAGAAAACTGGACTGATTCTAAAGGCGACGAACTTTGACGGACTACGGACTACGACTTATGGAACTTGGAACACAAGAAGTATAAATGGGAAGGAAGAGGAGCTGGTGGAAGAGATGAGGAAAGCAAAACTAGAAATCCTTGCTATAACGGAAACAAAGAAAAAGGACAAGGAGTCATGGATCTCGATGGCAACACGTTGCTCTACAGTGGTGTACCCATATCTGAAAGAGCTAAAGGGGGCGTGGGTTGCATTGTGGCCCAAAATCAAAAAGATAGTATCAAGGAATGGAACTTTGTCTCGGAGCGCATTATGGTTGTAAAACTAAAAGAAGGAGAAACCATAGTCAACCTGGTCATAGTGTATGGGCCAAATGAAGATGAGAGAGCAGAGGTCAAGGAGGAATTCTTCGAGCTGCTTCAAAGGACAGTGGATGACTGCCTAGATGAAGTTATCATGCTCGGAGATTTTAATGCCAGTGTTGGAAATGACCATGCTAGATGGGGTGGAGTTATCGGAAGATATGGAGAAGATACTCTCAATGACAATGGAAAGCGACTCCTTAGATGCTGCAGTGAGCAGAATCTGATCATTACAAACACAAAGTTCCCCCATAAGCGCATACATGCATACACTAGATGTGAACCAACCAAGAATGAAAAGTCAGTGATCGACTATGCCATTGTTAGGAGGAGCTCATTCAAATATGTCCGAGATGCAAGAGTCTGGAGGGGGCCAGAGATTGGAAGTGATCACTACCTGCTAACAATCAAACGATCAAATAAAAGAGTTGCTCAGCCTAGGAACTGCCCAACATCACGCAAGAAACCAAGTAAACGAGCAGGAGAAATGAGCATTAGGACCTACAAGCTGAGAGAGCCAGAAATTAAGACCAGATATGAGGGGCTTATTGCTGCAGCGGTGAGCAACACAGAAGAACGACCTGATGACTTGGAAACCCTCTGGATTAAATTCAAGGATATCATAAAGACAGCTGCTGCAGAAGCATGCGATGAAGTCCTACTTGGGAACCAGAGAAAGAGGACACCTTGGTGGACAGAGGAAGTCAAAGAGAAAATAAGAGAGAAGAAAATGGCATGGAAACAATACTTAGGAGCTAAAAACACAACAGGACAAATAAAAAATATAGAGAATATGTGACACTCAGAACAGAAGCAAAGAACAAAATGCTAGCAGCAAAACAGAAGTCCTGGGAAGAATTTGGAGAAAAGCTAGAAAAAGATGCACAAGAAAACCAGAAATTGTTCTATAAGACCCAAAAGAACATGAGGAAGGAAAAACAATGCCCTCTCAAATTTATAAAGGACAAGCAAGGCAAATTGCTTACTGCCCCGAAGGAAGTAATGGAAAGATGGAAAGAATATTTCTCAGAACTCCTTGATGGTGAGCAAAGTCAAGCATCAGAAACGATAACCACTAGCACAGAAGATGAAACAATTCGTGATGATGACATAAAGATGGAAGAACTGAAGGCAGCACTGGAGAAAATCAAGATGGGCAAAGCAGCAGGGGCATGATGGTATAACACCAGAAATGGTTAAGTACATGGGAGCATCAGGCGACCTATTACTCTTAAGGGTCCTACAGGCAGCATGGTGCAACAAGACCATACCAAAGGATTGGGAGATTGCCATCATAACACCAATTTTCAAAAAGGGTGACAATCGACAGTGTGAAAACCATAGAGGCATATCCCTTCTCAGTGTCCCTGGTAAAATCTACTCTAGAATCCTAGAGCAGAGACTCCGACGCCTAGCTGAGCCACAATTGGATGAGGTCCAGTGCGGATTCCGAGCAAACCGAAGTACTCAGTGAAAAGTCCATTGAGTATAAGAGTGAGATCCATCTTTGTTTCATAGATCTGGAAAAGGCATTTGACAGGGTCCCCTGGAGCAAACTTTGGGACTGTTTGGCAAAGAAGAATATTCCAGCACCTCTGATTCATGTTATACAGAGCTTCTACAAGTCTTGCAGAAATTATGTGAGGACAGCAAACCATAAGTCAGAAGAGTTCAGGACCACCACTGGTGTAAGACAAGGTGATATCCTATCACCTTACCTCTTCATACTCCTTATGGATGATATCATTAAGGCATGTAAGGAGAGAACAAGAAAGTATTCAGTGGGGTACTGGAAGATGAGGCAGGTCTATATTTCGGAGCTGGCATTTGCTGATGATGTTGCCCTGATTGCTAAATCAGAAGCACATCTCCAATCCAACCTGCAAGTCTGGAAGGAAGAGCTGGAGAAGAGAGGGATGGTCATAAGCAGCTCTAAAACAAAATCCATGGTGATATCACGAGAAGAAAGAAGACATCAGATTCAGCTGGGAGAACAGGTCCTGGAGCAGGTCAACCACTTTAAATACCTCGGAGCTATTATAGACCGAAAGGGAGGCATCAAAAAAGAGTTGGCCACTCGAAAAGCAGCAGCTGGGAGACTTTTTCAGGCCATAAATCGAGGATTCCTCAGCAAGAGAGAGGTTGGTAAGAAAACGAAGATGGCTGTATACCGCTCCACCTATGTCCCAGTCTTGACATATGGATGCGAGTCACGGGCAATGACTACAACTCACAAAAGCCAGATCCAAACATCAGAAATGAGGTATCTGAGGAAGGTGGTTGAAGTAACAAAAAGAGACATGGTACGCAACCAGACGATACGTCAAGGCCTTAAATCCTATCCCCTGCAGACCCAAGTAGAACAGTCCCAATTAAGATGGTTTGGCCATGTCTGCAGAATGGGAGAAGATCGGATACCACGACACGCATGGGAAACAAAGAGCCAGGGATCTAGACCCCGAGGACGACCCAGAGTCCGATGGGAGGATAACATTAGACAATCTTTGAAGGACCGAGGACTAGAGTGGAACCAGGCCAGGAGGAAGACAGCCGATAGGATAGTCTGGCGCTCTCTCTTCCAAACCTCTACACCTCACGGTAGAAGGGGAACGACTAAGTAAGTAAGTAAGTAAGTTTTTCTGTTGTCTAGTTTTCTACTTCTCACGAGTGCCTGAAACATACCTTTATGAGTGTAATATTTATTTATTTACTGTTTACAAGCCTCGGGTTTCCCCTCTTTATATAAATGTTAATATTTAACACATACGTTTAGTAATGAAAAGTGTAAAGAGCCAACTATAGTGCCTACCTTGAATCTTTGAATCAAATCAGCGAGACATAACGGATACACAATTCAGTCGATGTAGATAGCCGACATGTTACTAAAGCATATCTCAGAACACGGTAGCTTTCTCCTAAAGGAAGTTATTTATTTTCTTAAAGGCGATTTGGCTCAACATAGATTGGGTCTTATGATTAGAAACTTCACTACAGCGTCTTAAAATATCACCACTACATGCTGAAATTCATTTTCTTATATCTATCTGATCTTGTTTGTGAAATACGTATATCGTAATGTAATATCTGTATAGGAAAATAAACCTTTAAAATGGTTTCAATTTCAGTATCGAACTGGTGGGTGCGTATATAAGTAGGGTGACACGATAATCGAATACGTACAGGTAGTTTTACTTTATCGAAGGTAACCAAAGTCGGCACTCTTCCGAATACCGGTCCCAAATTAAACTATACGGTTTGTGTTAGAAAATATCCCTTACAGGGCCTCATTTTGACATTTAATAAAAATAAAAAAAATATACGAGTCGTGTTGAAAACATGTTACCGTCTAGAGTTCCATAGCCAGTTACGTGTATTTAGTACCTGACTGTACGGGTTAGATGGTAATGTCTGAATCGATAAATAGTCATTTGCTTCAGTGGGAGAGTAAAAAGGTAGTCCCATAGCAGATACTACCGTAGGGGAGTGAAGTGTTAGAGACCTCACTATACTAGGTCATGCATAGAGAGGTGGGTTGACCAGTACCTTTCCTCGCTGCCTTTTCCTTCCCTAACTCAAGTGAGAAGTCAGGTACCCATTTATAGCTGGGTAGACTGAATCGTGTCGATACCGTGAATCTTTTTACTTTCCAAATGCTGTATAATACTAAGTATGGGAGTTCTGGAGTGAAATGGCAGATTTTACTATAATATTGTAACATGTCAAATGATGTATAGCTCAGCTCTAGGGAGGGAAGTCTGGAGTAATGTTATTGCCTTTACTATATTGTTGTAATTTGACAAATGTTGCTTATCAATAAGGATGGGAATAAGGAGTAAAATTGTTGCCTTTACTGTAATATTGTAACTCATGAATTATTGTATGGCACTAGAGAGAGAAGTCTGGAGTAACGTTTCTGCTGTTACTACTATATATTGTAATTTGTTAAATGTTGTATATCATTGGGGATTGGAATTCTTAGGTGAAATTAATTTCTCTCTTAGAACATTGTTATTTATTAAATTTTGTTTAGCACATAGAAAAAGGAAAGCTCTGGAGTGAAATTGCTGCCTTTCTCAGAATATTGAAACTTGTCAAAATTGGCATTTGGGGGGGGGGGGCAGGGGGGGGGGGGGGGGGGGGGGGGGGGGGAGGGGGGGGGGGAGGGGGTTGTGCAATGAAATGAACATTCATCTTAGTAAGCGGAGTACATAGTGGTGATGTTGACGAATATAAAACTGATACAATTTTGCTGCCGAACTCCGCCTAGGAGGGCGGCCTGCACGGAGGCCGTAAGGAGGCAGCCCCTCCACCGTGCAAAGGCACAACAGGCGAATCACCTGGTAGCTTTAAACTTTTGATTACGAGAACTACAAGAGAGAAAACCGGACTGATTCTGAAGGCGACAAACTGGAACGGACTACGGACTAAGCCGATAGGATAGTCTGGCGCTCTCTCTCCCAAACATCTACACCTCACGGTAGAAGGGGAACGACTAAATAAGTAAGAACTTCTCTCGTTCACGTCGTAAGAGTAATATGACGTTTATGCATGGGACTGGCAACCTTATCATGCACAATAATGTATTACAATAACTATCACCGCTGGAGCACATTCATGCTGTAGTGTAAACTTGCTATAAGGACCTGCTGCAACTTTTGCTCTGTGTTACTAAGTGAGCGAAAATGGAAATTGTGATAATACTGAGAATATAATTTTATGTCAGATTCCTGTCCAATTTGAGCTGGTAAAAACAGATTAGTCAAACTGTCTCCTTATCTCGATAGATTTCCCCAAGATATTTATCATGCTAATGTGTGAACCAGAAACTGTGGCGCCATCTGCAGAATCATCATTTTCATCTTCGATTTCATTCCTTATAGAGCATAGAACCATCAGTACAGCTGATCATCTTATAGAGCATAGAACCACCACTACAGCTGATCATCTTATGGATCATAGAACCATCACTCCAGCTTATCACCTTATAGAGCATAGAACCACCACTACAGCTGATCACCTTATAGAGCATAGAACCATCACTACAGCTGATCACCTTATGGATCATAGAACCATCACTACAGCTGATCACCTTATAGAGCATAGAACCATCACTACAGCTGATCACCTTATAGAGCATAGAACCATCACTACAGCTGATCACCTTATAGAGCATAGAACCATCACTACAGCTGATCACCTTATAGAGCATAGAACCATCACTACAGCTGATCATCTTATAGAGCTTAGAACCATCACTAGAGCTGATCATCTTATAGAGCATAGAACATTTTAGGTCGCCCCTGAACCGGCATTTTTAGATTTTTTTTCCCCTATTTCATGTCGCCCCTGAACCGGCATTACCAAATGAGACCCTGTAAGGGATATTTTCTAACACAAACCGTATTGTTTAATTTGGGACCGGTATTCGGAAGAGTGCCAAAAAGTCTTAAATACTTAGTGTCACGTGTGTACACAGATACTAATTGTTAAAGGATGCATTTGATACGCGTTTAGTGAGTCTGAAAGGCTATACGCCCTAGATGTGGATTTCCACAGTCTCTAGAATTGTATGAAACCTTGTTCAACTCAGGCAGGTTCTTCCGGATGAGAATGCAGCTACGTGTTGGTGTTTCGTGGCAGGTGATGTTGCGTACAGTGCAATGTTATCTGTCACCTTAATTTGTTGACACAGTTCATCTTTCAGTCGCACACACCAAGTCATTGACGACACTAAACAAAGTCACCAGGATAACTAACTATTTCACTGACAACAATTTTTCAACGCCACGAACAATAATTAGTTGATTTTTCAACGCCACAAACAATAATTAGTTTGATCACTCATTAGGCACTCCAAAATACGGTTACAATAGTTTATTAAGATAATATAAAAATAATAAAGGAATATAAAAATGTTGAGCATGCAGTGTACTCTAAAATAGTTTCATCAATATTTTCTTTTCTAAACACTAAGATTAAGAATTGTTAACTCTTCCAGCATTTAATAATTTGAGAACATCTGTCGCCGTGGGGTTTGCCCAAGCATTGCTTATGCTATTGGCAAAGTCAGATGAATCGCTTAAGACAGTTCACAGAAAAAAATAGTGTATGAAAATAACGGACAACGGTTCACTGACTTGGCTTGCGCTGATAAAGCGTGAGTATTTTTCCCGTGAGTAGTAAATAAGGCTCGATCAATGGGTTGAGTTGAAAGAAGATTAGGGAACGAATCAGAAGTAGAGACAGAAAACGCACCAGGTGACAATGACTAGAGGTCAGAAAGGTGTGCGGGTTTCTGGAGGGCTGTCAGGTTTCAGAAGTTGAAGAAGCAAGAAGTGCTTTTGGCGGTTGCCACCAGGTTAACAGATTCTGTGGTTATACAGAAAAGTTCTGAAGTTATGGTTAGACAAAAATAGCATACGTTTTAGAAGGTTCAGAGGACGTGATAGCTCTAGTCAGTGACTGTACAAGATAACTAAGAAGATGTGAATAGACAGTGTAGACAATGATAGAAGAATGTAGTCACAGTAGAGAGTGTATTTCGGGAGAAATTCAGTGAATTATCTGTAAGTATGGCTTTTGAACTTATCATGATTATTGATGAAAATTTGCAGGAGAAGTAATACTGAAATTCCAAGTCGACATGTCAAATAAATGATGAGAATTTTGTTGACTAAGCAACCTAGAGAAGAGAAGTAGGTGAATTAGAGATTACAAGTCGACATGTCAAATAAATGATGAGAATTTTGTTGACTAAGCAACCTAGAGAAGAGAAGTAGGTGAATTAGAGATTACAAGTCGACATGTCAAATAAATGATGAGAATTTTGTTGACTAGGCAACCTAGAGAAGAGAAGTAGGTGAATTAGAGATTACAAGTCGACATGTCAAATAAATGATGAGAATTTTGTTGACTAAGCAACCTAGAGAAGAGAAGTAGGTGAATGATACACTGATGGTCAAGCTTGGTACTGTTATATACGAACAGATGGGTAAAAGTGAATTCCAAGAGGAAAACCATGTTTATCAGAGTGAGTTCACAGAGAGTGAACCAATGAGCTGTTTACAGAAATAAGTACGACAAGTAAGCGACTGGATAAGTAGACTTCTGTAAGAATCGCACACAAGCTGTCGCAAGTAGGTATACATATATATATAGAAGATTTGATGCATGTACATGAGTTAAGCTAACCTTTTTCAGCGATAGTAACGGAGGTCTACAGAGGTCAGAAAGAAATAAAGGCATAAGTTAAGGTATAAATACAATGAGTTGAAAATGCTGAGATGAAGTATGGAGGTACTTAGGTAAACAGGAGAAAAAGGGCGAACAAACTAAACAAGTTAACAGGAAACTTATGCATATACTTGGGATATAGAGCTTAGGCATGAAGCAACTAGGATATAATTGTATGTGAGCTTTATGTTGAATTATCTGCCTTACTGAATGTCATAGTATAGACATTCGCCAAAATATTTAGTTGGTTACGCTGTGAGTGGCGACGCTGGTAGAATAGAGAAAACCCGTTTGGCGGGTTGGGCCGAAACGGAAGACGATATGAAACCTTTGGCGCAAAACATTCTTCGAGATGTCCGCCGTCCTGTTCGGACGCTTGTTGCCTTTGTCAGCAGTTTTTGCTGGGGATTACATGAATGACACTTATGTTTAGTGCTTGCAGATTGTTTCAGGTGTTCAGGATTATTGTCAGATTACTAGAATGTTGTTGTGATGTCTAGTGGTTTTTTCCTGGATTGTATTTACGTAGAATCTTGCAATTATGTATTGCTTCACTGTGAGCAATAGTCAGTGGGCGTAGTTACTGGTTATATTATGTCGGGAACCATTTTTGCTATTATTTTGAGCTACAGTGTTTAGCAGTTGTTCGGGCATTCTTCATTGCATTGTGTACTGCTTTTTCATGCGTACTGATAGCCGTGTGTGGCTTTGTGTGTGTACCATTTTCATTAAAAGGGTCAGTACCTGTTCCAAGTGTTATTGGTTATTTAATGTCAGCAATTGTGTGCTGTGGTCAACGAGCCAGAAGATATAGATTGCCATGTGTTAAATCCACAGTACAAATAGGGTTAAGTCCAGCAACATCCATAGATTGTTGTTCTGACAGCTGTGGGCTCGTCCGTTCTTTGGGCCGTGAGGCTCATATTGTGATAATATTTAATTCCCAGCTAGCTGACAACTAGATGTCAGATTATTGATAGCAAGGCCGTGGAGCCTGTGTTTGCCTTAAATAGGCTAGTATTGTACACACATGTCACGTAGGGTTTATATTCATTTAATTTCCTACATCTTCTTCCTATTCGTTCACCCAAATTCTCTCTTTTATTATCTCTGTATTTCATTTTTCCTGTATATTTTTCATCCATTCGTTTTGCGAATATTATTTTCATATAATTCGCAAACTTTACCTGTTTCTTTCTCAAAACTGAGAATCGCGCTAGGACGATATTACGTAGATGTCAGGGCTGCAGGGCGTCAGAAGGCGTGATAAGTCGGTTCGCGGAACATAGGACGTAGCAAATCGTCTACATTCTCACCGAGCGCGCGAGCTTCTTCTCGGCATTAGTCCCGGTGAGGTGTGATACTTTACATCTGCACCGGTCAGTATCCAGACATTTGTCTGGAAAATCCCAAACTGACACGGCGCTCACTTGGGCCATGGTCAGCTGTAGTGTAAAAACTGCCCTGAAATGGAGTCAGGCTGTCTGGGATTTGAAACTGACACGCGTACATCGTGGTCAGTAGGTGACAGTTACGACACGCGTTAAGCGGACGTAAATGTTGGGAGTAGGGGAGATAATTTCGCGTGGCGAAATAGTTTGGGCCCTTTGTCTGATTTTAAGATATTGGCCAAGTTTGAAACTTTAATTTCATTCTCGCTCATAGACTCCACAGTAGATAGGTCGCTCGAAAAACAGAATAGCTGTTAGCGAAGATCTCAGTTTGTTTCGGCAATTTGTCGAACTTCTAGACTTCCAGAAATATTTTCAGCATTTTTATTCTTAAGTTGTGCGACTACCTGTAATTCTGTGGTTGTGGTAATTAATATGATAGATATATAGATTTTGTGAGTGTTAAAGTGTTAAATCGCTTAATTCATTTTAATCTATTTCTTTAGCGCAGAAGAGAAATAAAGTGGTAGGCTATTATATTTTCTAGGGAAGCATTCAGTGGAAAGCAGAATAAAATTAAAATTTCTAGCTTATAACGGCAATTGTAGCTATTTATAAATTTAATTTAACTGCTAATACTCAGTCGAGTGTATTTTTCTAAACTAACGTATAAACTCTAGAATCCAGCCTCATGAATGGTGACGGAATACGCAGGTGTTCTTAATTTATGAGGATTGCTGATTTTTAAATATAACTTACGTCACGGGAAGTTTAAATGATAAGCAAAGCTCTCTGCTTGCAAGTTTAAATGTAAGTTTTAACCAGTACAGATTCTGTTTATTATATTATATGTGTTATTTTTCCTCCACACAGTGAAAGTTTTGGGGTGACCCTAACTTTACCAGCACCTAGTAGTAGTTTCCATACTTGTGAAGAAATAGACAGTCCTTATTTTGAACCACGTGGGTTTTCTCAAGTAACACTGATCTGACGGTGCAAGTTAGACAGAAATACTAATATCCCAATAACGGGTTTTCAAAGACTGTAATGATAAATACTGGACCTTGGAGCCAGCACTTAATTTCTTCTAGAAACTCTACGTAATTTTTCTGCCTGGTGGCGCGAGATACTTCAAGTATTAACTAACATTTCCCGACTATATCTATATATATCTTTGTGGACAAATCTGTGGTGTGACTAAAGTGAATCCTATACTGAGGGAAGGCACCGACCTGACATTCATCATTTCTAGAAACCTACGCTATTGACACTGTGCTCTGCTAACTCCCGCGCCTGGAATAATTGTTAGGTGACTTAATCAGACATTTGAACAAATTTGCACACCCAAGTAGTCGTTCCCGGAGACTCCGAGTTAAATACGTCTTTTGGAACTGGGGACTTCTTGGCAGAAGACTGCATTTTTTTTGAGTCTGTGTAAAGATCTAAAATCAGTGTGTTCCAAGAGGCAGCGAGCAAAGTCGTGAGTACCCGTATGAGAAGCCATGGCGGAATGAATGAGTGTACACTGGTCTGAGTGATATTTTCACTATTATATCTTTGACACCCTGTTGCTGTCCTATTTGTTTTTTTTTCAATCTGCATAATTTGTTGCTAAGGCTAGAGTTCTTGTGTTTTTGTCTTAGGTTAAATCAGATTTTTTTCAAACTCTGTGCATATAATTACGAGATAAAACAAAGAAAAACTCTTAGACTCAAACCCTATGTATCTGTGACTCTGGCGCCATCATCTGTTCTCTTAACGGGGCCGGGCTAAACCTAGAGTTAACACCATAACGGGGCTATCATCCTTGCAACATTTCCTTGAAGTTTTGTGACTATGTGTATATGTATTTTCCTTGATGTACTTTCTTTGATGTTGTGAGCCGATTTTTCCTGATATTAAAATCGCTCTTGAACTAAATAATCGTGTTTGGTCAGCTCGTTCTAGATAATATATATCATTGTTATAGTTTTCCCACGTCTGTGTGTTTACCTGTCGTCACGTGTATGTGCGTGCCTGTGAGTGATAGAAATATACGTAATATGTATATTGGTGTAGTCTGTCTGACGCTGTAACAACTGTTGTAGAAGATAGGTGAGAGAGAGAGAAGAATTCTTTTCGCTTTCAGAGACAGCCACTATATCAAAACCTATCATCTCACGTGTGTGGAAATTCTATTACCTTTCACTAACTCTCACCGAGCCTATCACCTATTCAAACCTATTCAGAAGGGACCAAACCTAGTCTTAATTCTCCTATCAAAAATCTACGACAACACATAGTGCTAGGAGTGGGCAGCCGTGTTGGCGCATTCCTAGTTATCGCCAACTCACGGGTGTGAGTTGTTTCTGTCTGTCCAGTGAAAGGCAAGTGGGGTGTCAGTCACGGTATTGGGTACGGTCGTTTGCCCTGACCTCGATTACGGGCTCTGACCTACTTTCAGCATCACAGTTGTAATGGCTATTTTTCGGTATGTTTTCAGTCTTTCGCTGTGAAATAGGGTACAGATAAGTTTCATGGTGTTTGTTATGGTATCTTTGCAGGTTTAGGTACAAGTGTTAAAGGGGTAGGCCAGTGTTACAGTGTGCGTCAGACGGGTCAGTTTGACATATTTCTGAGTCTTTTTCGTTGCTGGCGACAGTGATCCAGGTGGAGCAGCGGAGCTTGTTGGTACCATTTAGCTAGGGGTCCAGGCGGCATGTGAAGATGTCAGATGGGAGATAGCTTGGTCAACCTCGGTATTAGGGTGGAAAGTGATGAGTGTTAGGAGTTTTTGTAGTCGATAGGAGGTTGATAGAGTATCTGGTACCTCAAGTCACTGTGTTCGACTGTGGGTCCTGTTTTGCTGCCTGACAACTCAGATGTGCCCACCCAGGGGTGAAAGTCTCTGACGTGACCTTCCTAAGCCGACGCCAGTGACGTACCTGTCAACTCAGACGTGCCCAACCAGGGGTGAATTCGGATGTGCTTTGTGCCCTGCCGAATTACCGGAGACTGTTTATGGTAGCGGTGCAACTGAACTTAGTAGAAGTAGACAGTGCAGGATATATTATGAACAGTGCTGTGTGAGCACCGTGGAGTATAGTGCGGTCATCATATAAGAGAGTATTATACCGTGACACTCAGATTTGACAATGAAGTTATTCCTGGACTATATACTGTTTGGACTATACGTATTGTGGAGTTTGGTTTGTTCTGTTCATCATTTCTTGCCAGTGCTGAGGATTCTCCGTACTCAAGCGCCGTTGGAGCTTCAGATAAGTTATTGTTTGTATATTTGTGTATAACGTATTATATTGATTTTTTTTTCCTAAGAATTTGATTTTCTAGTCTGTCTTCCTTACTGAGTCTAGCTATCATAGACTTTGAGCTGTTAAATATTGTAGTGCTGTTTTCTTTATCTGCTTCTTAATTTGTTATTGTTTTCTTTCCTTTTGTTTGTCTTTTCCTTATTGTACAAGTTTGACTTAGTGTGTATGTATGTTGATTGTTAGTTGAATCTGATTTTGTTCTGTTTTCTTAGTAGTTTAGGAATTTTTTGTGATTATATATCTTTGAGACATTATCATATAATTTTACTGTTAGTTTACTTAGTTTATTTTCACTGAAGTGCATATAGTGCTTGGTGGAAGAGATAGCTTCCAGTACCTCATTGTTGAGTGTGGTTTTCGTGTGGTCTTTGGTTTTATAGTGTATTGGTGTATTCAATTGAGGAAGGATGGTGAGTTTAATCTAGTCTTGGTCTTTCGTGGGAAAAGATTGGATTAGACCGATTCTTTTAGGGCGTGGCTGCGTGTGTTTTGTGGTTGAGTCTGGCAGAGGGGTGATAAGCGCGTTTTGTAGTGATGTGTGATGTTACTGCTTTCATAAGGTCATACTGGACACGTAGATGAATGGTCAACTCGTTCCGACACAGTGCTGACATCGAGTGAGAATGTAGATGTAAAGGACACGAATGTGTGTACAGTTCTGTTGAGTTGACAAGTCACTCACTCAATCATAAGCAGAAGTCAATAAAAGGCAGACCACTGATGACGTTTCATACATTTAATAATGGACGTACACTTCGACATCACGTTTACAGTCACTTGAACAGGTTGGCAAAAAATCATCGTATACT
Organism: Oreohelix idahoensis; assembly: GCA_024509875.1. Lineage (NCBI taxonomy): Eukaryota > Metazoa > Mollusca > Gastropoda > Stylommatophora > Oreohelicidae > Oreohelix > Oreohelix idahoensis. The sequence goes on from JAMPIV010010953.1 coordinate 208,292, forward strand.
TGAAAAATGGGTGACAATATCAAATGTACATTTATGTGGCATGTCAATATAATGGAACGATAGTAGGCAAGCACTCAATATTCTGGTTGTCTATCGTCTCATGCTTCGACTGACTAATCGCGTCAGTTAAGGTGGATACATAATCATCAACAATGGTTCACTGTCAGAACCTTCTCCTGGCTAAGTTTCTCAAGCCGTAAATTCATCAAATGTTTATAGCAACAATGTTAAACCACAGTAGTGGGTTTTCATAATACATAGATCTCTGTACCATCATCAGATAATAGGACCTTTTCTGTTCTCCGACGATGATCCGCTTACAATGGCGGGATCCAGAAAATGGCTCTCCTCCGTGAGCTTCGCTCACCCAGGATGAAAAATTATGAAGCAGAATTAATTCGTAATTCGTACATAAATGTCATCATTGGGCTTCTATACATTTTCTGCTATCAATAAGGCTGGTTACGGGGGTAATACAGTGCTGCTAGATAACACGTCATCTTCATCTGTAGTCAGCAATCCTAGATGTATGATAATACGTCTCACATCTAGGCTTTAGCAAAAAGTTCAGCAAAAAGATTTTGGTTTTACCTGGCTTTAGGAAAACACACACTAGCGAATAACGCACGACATTCCTTGGCGTTAATAATCAACATTAGGAGAATCTCTGATACTACAGTCATACAGGGAAAACAATCTCCTTCCTAGAATAAATCACAGAGATCAATCTTCAGGCATTCTAATCGACCAGCCCATAGTAGCGACGACATGACAGCCTTCTCTGTCCACACACCAAATCGACGCATGCGCAGAAATGCCTTTCACCCCAGAGTTCAGCTCACAAAATAGTCCGACATAGAAATACAAAGATACAAAGATATAAGACCGAATCACCTTAAATAGTCAAGGAATAAATATAAATTCGGGCCATAAACATTTTAAGCAAGACCAATCTGTATCTGGCCATACCAGACGAAAAATGACGTAAATCTAGTATTCATACGCCAGATTGAGACACAAGAACAGATAACCTATAGAACCGAATACAACATCGATCAATCAGGGTTCTGTCCCTTACTCTAAGAATCATTGATTCTCAAATAAATACTTTTCATCAGACAAATAGTTATACTTTACATTTGTATGCCTACCAACAGTAATCTGTGCGTCACACAAAAGAATATGTGCGCAACAGACTACCACACCCCCCGGGAAAAAAAATGAAAATCATTTTTTTTCCATCTGAGAGCAACATACAATAGGCTCACAACGCACAAATAATGCGCAGATGAGAAATATCAGGAATTTATAACGCCAAATTAAGGCAACAAGAACAGATAACCTATAGAACCGAATACAACATCGATCAATCAGGGTTCTGTCCCTTACTCTAAGAATCATTGATTCTCAAATAAATACTTTTCATCAGACAAATAGTTATACTTTACATTTGTATTCCTACCAACAGTAATCTGTGCGTCACACAAAAGAATATGTGCGCAACAAGGGGATTTCCTGCGACTGCCCTGCTTAACATTCCAAGCCCTGTTGGTGTTAGCTGTATTTGTGGTGTGTGTATTTATAGTGTCGTGTACATTTATTAATTCTTGTGTTCTGTTTAAGTGGTGTTTTCTCTTGTCCCATCTTACTATCTTGTAAATACGTTTACAGGTATCCCTTGTTTTCGTTCGTGTGCAGTCACGCATTGTATATATTAAACTACCTCTTCTTTTCTTGGCCTATCATCGTGTTCCTCGTGACTGGAATATTGTTTTTGTAATGTGATGTGTGTGTTTCTTTCATCTGTGTAGTTCTCATTGTTGCCATAGGTAGTACTTGCATAACAGAGATTATTGAGTTTAGAAGTAAGTGCAGAGTTATTTGAATATAGCACCAGTGTGGGTGCCAGTAAAAGACTTTGAAGTAAAATTTGATTTGGGACTAAGTTGATATAGTGGTGTTATAGCACCATAAAGTTTTATCAGTTGTAATTATACAACTGTCGGCTATTGTAAGTTTGTTTGAGTATATCTCAAAGACTAAGTGGCCAGGAAGATCAAGTTTTCACAGTAGTGAAACAGTAGCAAAGTGGCAGAATAAAACTATATACTATAAGAGATTAAGGTTGATGATGTGTATACAGTGAGAGGTGAGGTGTTATATACGTGCATATATATGTATACTTGTATTGAGAAGGGATATCTATAATTATTATTGTCACAGTATAATATCTACACTTTCATGACATTGTCCTCTAAGCTCGTATCAAACTGCGAGAGGTCACACAATCAACATACTTATAAACGCCATTCACAAAGCGTACACGAAGGCGTGCTGACAATCTCCCTTTTTAATCATAACAATGAAACACGTAGGAATTCAATAATAATAGCAATACATTGTCAGCAATAACCATATGACTGGATCAACAAGTTCTACTACCACTAGACTATACAACAATGCTGTACAACAGCCAGCAACCATAAAGAGAGCACGATTAATATGCAATGCGGCTTCTAAAGCCGGCCAACTGACATCTTTCTCTGTCAGGCTTCCTGTTCACTCCATTCCATTGCACCCCTTTGCACCATTTTCTTTGAAAGCTGATGTGCGCACCAAAATATATGTTTATTCCACCAAAGTCCATGTGCGCAACAAAAGATATTATGTGACATCTACCCCCTTCCCCAGAAAAGAAAACGGAGTTTTCTTCTCTCTGAGAGTAGTAGATTGCACACCAAACAACAAAATATTAGACAAGTTCAACCCAAAAAAAAAACAATTTTACACTGGTGTACGTAGACGTCGTGCCTACGAACACATATATCTCATGTCCCAAAAATTACAATCTAGACAGAGCATCTGCCACGACATTAAGTCTACCCTCTAATGGGATAATTGTGAACTGGAACTGTTGTAGCAACAAGGCCCAACGAGTCAACCGTGAGCTTGTCGACTTCGAAGATTTCAAAAACAGTAGAGGTCGATGATCTGTCTGAAGTATAAACTGGGACCCTATCAAGTAACGGGACAGTTTTGACACTGCCCATACTATAGCCAGACATTCTCTTTCGATTGTTGAGTACCTGGTCTCTGCCGGTAACAGTTTCCGACTAACATACATCACAGGATGTAGTGTACCCTCGTGGTCTTGCACAAGACATGCGCCAATTCCCACAGATGACGCGTCAGTCCGCAGTATAAAGGGTTTGCTCAAATCAGGCAAAAGAAGGATTGGTCGTCTGGGAAAATAACTCCTTAATTTTTGATAATGCTTTCTCGCATTCTGCCGACCATACAACCCTGTTAGGCATCCCTTTACTAGTAAGAGAGGTTAAAGCATCAGAAATTGTAGAAAATTGAGGGATGAATTTGCGATAAAAATTGACAAGTCCCATCAGGCTTCTGACCTGCTTCTTAGTCCTAGGTGCCTGTAGTTCTAAAATTTTTGTAACCGTGCCAGTCTCGGGTTTTAATAGATTATTACCTACGATAAACCCCAAAAAACTCAACTCACTAAAACCGATACAAATCTTACTAGGGCGTGCCGTTAAACCATGCTTACGTAAACAACGCAACAGGGAAGACAACCCCGACATATGTTGTTCCCATGTTTCATGGAACAGGCAGATGTCATCGATGTACGTAATCACATCCGTACGATGACCTAGTAACTTTCTCATCATTCTGACGAAAGTTGCGGGTGCATTAACTAGCCCGAAACACATAAAATTAAACTGAAATAAACCCTTTGGGGTGGAAAATGCCGTCAAAGGTTTAGCCGACTCGACAAGAGGAACCTGCCAGTATCCCCTAGATAAATCCAGTTTACTAAAAAACCTGGCATGGGAAAGTTGCGTAAGGAGGTCCTCTTGGTTCGGTATTGGCTCAGCGTCAATCACAGTGACACTATTTGATTTACGGAAGTCGATGCAGACACACAAGGATCCATTTTTCTTTCGTACCACGACCATAGGGAAGGAGTAAGTAGACTAAGATGGAGAAATGATCCCCAACCGTAACATGTCATCTAGTTCTTTTTCAATCGCCGACTTGAAATGTAATGGCTGCGGATACGGCTTTACCCTGATCGGTTGGTCGTCCGTCAGGATGATATTGTGGCAGATCAAATCGGTACGTCCCGGCAAATCAGTGAGAACATCCTTAAACTCTCTAATGACCGATCGTGCCTCCGATTCCTGTGTTATCGTTAGGTCGTTACATATCTGCACATTCTCCCAAGACTCAGAAGGAGCAAGGGGAACGAGAGACAGCTGGAGATTAATATCATCTCCCATGTCACCCAATTCATTAATGACCACAGAACATGCCATCTTCGGGGTCTCCCCAGACAACCCAGTGTCCACCCCTTTTAGAGCCTCTGGCCGTTCCATATAAGGTTTTAACATATTAATGTGGAATACTTTCTCCTTGTTCCGAACCTGGATTAAATAATCAACATCCGTTACCTTCTTAAGCACCCTAAACGGCCCCTGCCATGTAATGCTCAAACGGTCTTCCTTTGATGGAAGAAGAAGCCATACCTCTTCACCGGGAACCAAGAGCAGTAGTTTTGATCCGCGGTTAGCGTATTGTCGGTACCGCGCCCCCGCCACGGATAAATTATCACGTGCCACGGCACACGCTTTGACAATACGGTCACGCAGGTTTATGACGTATTCGTAACTGGAGACGGAGGACCCATCAGAACGCCCTCCAACCAGTATAACTTTCAGAATGTGCATTGGGCCCCTCGCATTCGCCCCGTACAATAGTTCAAATGGGGAGAACCCGGTGCTCTCCTGAGGTGCCTCTCTATAGGCAAATAATACTGCTGGAAGGAATTTATCCCATTCCTGAGGAAATTCAGCAGTGACCTTGGCCAACATATCCTTAAATGCACCATTAAAACGTTCACATACCCCGTTTGACTGGGGATGATAAGGGCTGGTGAACGATTGGGAAATGCCCAACAATTTAGTGATCTCGGCCATTTCCTTAGAAATGAATTGACGTCCCCTATCTGACAGTATCACCTCGGGAAACCCAAACCTACTGAACAACATCTGTAACGCATCCGCCACAGCCTGAGAGGTGATAGTCCTCATTGGCACAGCCTCGGGCCATCTTGTGCACAGATCCACCATTGTCAGAATAAATCGAAAGCCTCTCTCTGATGCAACAGAAAGAGGACCAACGATATCGATTGCAACTTTCTGGAAGGGGCGAACCGACAAATCAACAACCTGCAACCATAAAGAGAGCACGATTAATATGCAACGAGGCTTCTAAAGCCGGCCAACTGACATCTTTCTCTGTCAGGCTTCCTGTTCACTCCATTCCATTGCACCCCTTTGCACCTTTTTCTTTGAAAGCTGATGTGCGCACCAAAATATATGTTTATTCCACCAAAGTCCATGTGCGCAACAAAAGATATTATGTGACATTACTAAATCATTGCAACCAGAGAGTTATCTACTGATATAAGTGAAGAGTTTACAGTACATACGATTGAGTAATTGCATAGAAAATCTATAGCAAGAGATAATAGTATTTTATATTGTGAGAAGTACGAGTGTACGAGTGTACATCATGGACATTGATACGTTCATGCGGATAGGCAAGGAAGCCGGGTACACAGGAAAAGAATTAGTGGAGTTTGCCAAGGCAGAATTCCATTCAGTTTAAAATCAAAAAGCTCTAGAGAAGGAGAGAATTGAGAAACAGAATGCTCTAAGAGATGCTCGAGCTTAAGAGCTAGAGCTAAAAAAGGAAAGAATTTGAATTACCCTAAAGACGCCATTAAGCGTGATGGGAAACAATGGCAAAGAAAACCTATCTGCTGTTGCCCTAAGACGCCACTAGGCGTAATGGCCACTGACTGCTTTGACGGTCGGTGGCTAAGGACGGAAGAAGAAGAAGAAGAAGAAGATGAAAGAAGATAAGGAGTTACAAGAAAAGAAGATGAAAGAAGATAAGGAGTTACAAGAAAGGAAGATGAAAGAAGAAAACGAGTGGAAACAGAAAGAGTTTGAATTGAAAGAAAGGCAGTTGAAAGAAGATAAAGAGTTACAAGAAAAGAAGATAGAGAGAGAACTGCAAGAAAAGAAGATGGAGAGAGAGTTAGAGTTAGAGAAGGAGAGAATGAGGAAATACAGTTGAAGAAATTGGATATGGGTGCGAGTGGTCAGAACTCGACTCCTGGTAGGGGCTTATCGTCCTTTTAGGCTGCGTGTACCAAATTTCAATGATAAAATAGACAGTTTAGATTTCTTCCATGAAAGATTTGAGGCCGAATGTGTGGCCTAAAAGGCTGATAGGGATCAGTGGCCATCTCTTTTATCGACACTGCTAGTGGGGCCTGCGATGGAGACTTTTTATAGCTTCCCTGTAGAGGAAAGGGCCGATTTTGACAAAGTGAAGGAGAGATTGCTCCGGAAGTTCCGTCTGACTGCTGACGGCTACCGGACCCGTTTTAAAAACGCGATGCCAAGTGCAGACCAGGACTTCGAGGATTTTATCTCGAAGATAAAACTTCTGCTGAATAGACGGATCGAAATGGAGGGAATTCCTAAGGATTATAATGGCTTGTTGGACTTAGTACTACGAGACAAAGTGTTGTCCTCGTGTTCTAGTGGGTTGGTTGCATTCTTTCAAGAAAGTCAGCCAAAGGATATTGAGTCCATGGCCCAATTGGGGCACCATTTTGTCCTGGCCCATCCGAGCAAATCTGTTCAGAAGTCTGGTCTGTCAGATGACATAGTTGCCAGTGTTGGCAAAGTTCAGTGCCATCCTTGGCAAAATCAATCAGACAGGGGCCAAGAGCAGAAGGGTGAGAAGCCTTCCAGCCCCTAACAACTACGTAGAGGTAGCTATGGGAATTTTCGTTCTCATAGGAACAGTCGGCCGAGGTGGCAGAACCGACAATATGATAGTTATAGCGTCGGAGGTGAGCGCAAAACGCGTAAGCAGGTACATTTTGAGGACTCTCGAGACGACGACCGATTTTGGTATAAAACCAAACATCCGAAGAAGAGGAGTGGTTCCTCAGAGAGTCGATCTTCTGACTCTGATGCGGGGTCTTCGTCTTCGAAAAGCTCCAACAGAAGTACACGCGATGAGAAGAAGAAAGAGAGCGTGTGTACCAATTGTGGTGGCAGGGATCATAGTGCTGATAGCTGCACTACCCCGATTGAACATGCTAATTCCGCGGTTGTGTTGGACACAATGAACAGCGAAGACTGTGCGGGGTGCCGCCCTCTGTTCAATGCAAACGAGAGGTTAGTGCTGCAATGTGGGCATGCGGCACCATGTCTGTCGGCAGTGCATGAGACTGGCAAGGTGATTCTCCACGAAGGAAAGGTGGAGAATAGACCAGTCCGGGTGGTGAGGGACACCGGATGCACCACAATTGGGGTTCGTCGATCGTGCATCGACGACGCATGTCTTACAGGCAAAACGGTAAAATTCACCACGTTCGGGGGCAAAGTAAGAACCCCCAGGCGTGTATCAACGTGGATACCCCGTTCCTATCGGGTAGAGTAAGTGCGTTTCTCCTCGAGGACCCTATTGCCGATTTAATCGTCGGCAATGTACGCGGGGTGCATAGTGCCGTGGGTGTGGCTGGAACAGAGGCTCAGCATCACCAAACTCCCAAGAGAAATGATCAAAAGGTACATCGTAGACATATTTCGCGGCAAGTACCAAATGACATGACTAGGAGCAGTAGGGACGTATACGGAAGTCCGAAAGCTAGTGATCGCACATTTTAGGTGCGTAACGTGCCACTGAGTGTTAGTTGGCGCACACTCAGACGAGTGTTTGATGAGGTTGCGCCGGTTAGGTTTGTTGAAGTATTGTCGTTACGCGACAATACCAAAATGGCACGGGTGACTTTTGCGAATAGTTGGGGTGCGCGTAAGGCAGTTAGGCAGAAGCATATGTCTTTGCTCCAAACCATCTGCTAATTGTCCAGCATTAGCGCAGGTTAGATTTCCGGTTCGTGTTTAGTAAGATGTTTTGGTTGACGCGAACCGAACCTGAGAGGCTCTGACCCGCGCTCCCAGTTCTATTCTGATATCAATATGAGGATTTTGTAAATTTGTAAACAGTGTGAGATTTCGTGCGATGCTTGTTTATGCTATGACATGTTATGAAATTGTAGGGATTATGTAATGCTTTACAATGCATAGTTATGCTGTATGATGCTATGTCGTGTTTTGTATTAATGTGTCATGGTGCCATAAAGGCAATTGGTTATGAAATTATATTGAAGGTACAGCTAAACCATGTTATGTAAGATTGTTTATACTATGAGATATGGTTTTATTATTGATGGTTAGATATACAAATTTGCTGTATTATGCATTGCATTTAGGCTACTCCAGAGTTAGACAGTCGTTGTTATTTTTCACGACTGCCAGTACCTGGTGTAGATTTGTTCATGTTCTCTTGCATTTAGGCTAGTGAATGAGAAGGCATGTATGACAATAATATTGGACAACTCTGGCATTCTCTATCTACACGAGGAGGTGCCTTCTCGGCATTTTGTTCGTCCATACTCCGAAGGGGGTTGGGCGTGTCTCCTCCGGTATTTAGGTAAACAGGAGCAAAAAAGGTGAACAAACTAAACAAGTTAACAGGAAACTTATGCATATACTTGGGATATAGAGCTTAGGCATGAAGCAACTAGGATATAATTGTATGTGAGCTCTATGTTGAATTATCTGACTTACTGAAGAAACAATCACATGTAAATAAAAGTTTTGATGGATACAACAGATGTTTGAGTCTATCCTTGAGGGTTGTTTTATGTAGGCCAGGTCAATAATCATTACAAATTCCACTATACGATCAGTCAGTAAATAACAACGAAGAAGGGACAGAACGCGTCGAGGGTTGAACAAAGAAAGAAAAGTAGTTCATCCAGGAATAACCAACTCTGGCGGAGATGGCCAGTACTCATGAACGATAGCACATAACTTGGAAGATAAAGAAAAGATTAAAACCTCGATCAAACCTGTTACACATCTGTTCTCATTCTTCTAATTTAATATCCTCTGCTACTCATAAGGACAAAAACAATAGAACCATTGTTGTCATTATTACATAAAAACTGTATCAACTCAAAAGTTACACTGGTTCTCAAAATCTCGTATAGAGTAACAGTGTTATCTTCCTTAATATTCATTGAATATTTCTTATTAGGTTACACCGTAACAATAATTGGGTATTGAGTCAGTGGTTCTCATGATGTTTGTGTCGCTCTGTGCGGTGCACAGGCGATTTGGTTAAAACAAAATAATAGGACAAATAAGAAAATAGATTATATAGACTGACAAGTATCTATATTTGTTAGTGGCTAAGTTAACTAAAAGTAGAACAGACGAGGTTGGGACGGTGCAGTTTATTGAAATGGCAGTCTGTCAAAAGAGATTATTGATTAGGTCGAACTTTGGACAGTACCAAATTGCATCAGCAGCGATTCTAGAAATAGATAGGTAAATCCCCTTAAGTCAGCAATGGTTCTCACAACGTAGTAAATGAAATAGAGAAACTCCTTCAATAAGTTAGAAGTTACTATTGAAAATAGACTGAGAACCCTTCCAATGAACTCAAATCATAAACTAGTATAGTCAGCAAAATTTAATAAAATAATATATCTTTCAACAAGTACAGAAAGCGTGAAAATTGGTCAGCAAAAAATGTAAAACAAAAGCAGTAAGCTAATTGTAGAGACGAAGAGAGCAACACGGGAAGCAGTCAGGGATCTGATGGTGTTGTAGAACACATAAATAGTGATAGAAAACAGTAGAGTGACTTTTTAGACTACAAGTGTGGAAACATTTTAGCTATAGAAGTAGCAATAAGGAAGAAATCTCTCCAAGAGACCCCGCCGCCCAGCACTTCACACATTACATACTCTGTGCACGATTTCATTAGATAGGAGAGTTAATTCATTTTTATACGTAACTTCTCACTTAGAACACTGAACAAGAAATTGATCTTAAGAGAAACGTTTTCTACAAAATAGCCTACAATAAGTTCGAAAACATCAAAAAGTACAACCTCCACGTCAGACTAATGATAACATTTACACATCAGGTTAGAAGGAGAAGGGAAAACTGCTGTAAATGCATTTGACTGAGCCCTACAACAGTAGGAACGAAACTCATCTTAACTAGTAAATGGAAGCAGCCATCGATTAGAGACGAAGACAGGACTGTTCTTTCATTTTGAGAAGCTATCGAATTATGTGGATATGAAACGTGTTTTTCTAAATCAGAAGACACTGTCAGAGATATGTGAAAAGAATTTTATCATCAATAAACAGGCCTTAAAACATTTTCCTGGATTTATTTCAACACAGTTCCTGTATATTCTGCCGTGACTTTTAATGCTACGTGTCGTCTACGCTTCAGTTGTTATCAGTCGTAACAGTAGATGTGCCTGTGATTGTTGAAGTTCTCATCCTGGTGATTTGTGATGTTAAACAGTCGTGCTTACGAACATTTATCTGATATAAAATCTTTTGTTACCTGCCAATAAAGAAAAGATACACGACCACATAAACGAACTCAGTAGAAACAGCTGGAGAATTAGAGACGAGAATTTAACAAAGAAAAGACATTAAAAACCAAAGAATAAAATTTTCAATCAAAGACTTAATTCTTCTCTAACATCAGGTGCCAAGAAATGCCAATCAACACCAACTCGTAGCAGCATTCTCATCCGGAAGAACGAACTGGCTAGGTTGTCGCATAACACAAAACGCTAGAGATTTCCACTATACGATCAAAACACGTGTCTCGCCATTAAATGACAATTTAATACACAACGCAAGAAACAAACATTACAAACAGTTCGAATAACTTTGAACATCGAACAATTGACAAATTCAACATGTTTATTTACAAACCAGCAGGGGGCACTGCTACACCAGCACACAAGTGGCATCGAAGGCTAAGCGTCCGGACTAAATTCACCACTATTTATTTATCTATTACCGGCTAGTCCTCAGAGTCACATTGTAGTAAATTTGAATCTGTATGGACAACACGCTTAAAATTTCCCCGCGTCAAAAACTAGCTATCGTATTTGAACCTAACGATAACTATAGTATTTGAAATTTGTCTAAGAACCCAGTCAAATTTACCGCCAAAATGTATCTAAGGTATTTGAATTTGTCTAAGAACCCAGTCAAATTTACCGCCCACCAAAAATTATCAAAGAGCATAGTACAAATTTAACAACCAATCATAGTGCTGCTTTTTTTTGATAAGGATAAAGAAACCTTTTGACTTGGTAACAATGCCTCTTTTGTGTTTTTGACCAAAAGAAAATATTTTATTTCTTAACAACTAAATATAATTAAATTAAAAGAGATATCTTAAATTATAGCGCTGATATTGCTTAACACATAAGCATAAAGATTCCCTCAAAATAAAATTATAGTGACTTAGAAAAATTGATTTTAGTGATATGTTCATATCAGGGTAATGTCAAAATTAATTACTTAAAAATTACCCAGATTGAAATGCAACGGAATAACTAAAGGAAAACTATATATAACGATAGAGAGCAATTGGCCGTTTAATTATCACTTTGGATAATTAAAATCGGTCCAATAATAGCTGTAATATAAAATATTAAAATTTAGTCAGATTATACAAACAGGCTCAGATTCGCATCAGTCACTAGTCTCTAAAATTAATTTTGACTGTCTTTCCGATTGGGCGGGTGTAGTTCTATGAATAGTAACAAAGTCGTACAATCTGGGCCATTCGATTCAAAAATCTGCACCGAGCTGACAGAATTGGAAAGACAGAACGACCACGTCTTTGCCTCCTGATCTGAGAGCAGTTCTAGATCTATTAGAAGGCCAGTTCAGTTTGTGTGTGTGAAAATATTTACCTGAGGGTTATATCACGAAATTACCTCGTGGCTGCATTCACTTGAGAGGAAGTTTGTGGGTGGTGAGAGCTCCTCATATAATTGGAGTCAGATCCCAGCTTCTCAGTCAGGAGCTACACAGTATGTGGTCCTGCAGTGGTGTAGGAAAAGTAGCAGCAACATTCTAAGATAAGTCCTTTATAAAGGCCAATGTCAGTTTATCAAATCATTCACCCAAGAGGAATCAAACTAGGATTACAACCCTTTTTAGGATGAATATAATAAGACCACCAAAATAATAAAGAGAACTTACAGCATAGTAATAGCAGAAGTTATCACTCATATGAACAGAAACTGTGTATGTAGTTATTTCAGAGAACACTCTACAAAAATGGAACGGATTTTCCAATATATATATTTTGATGTGTAAATAACATTTTATTGCTTTTGTGTATTCCTGGCCTGTAAAGAGGAAGGTCAGGACAATTAAATTGTATATATAAATTTCATACAGTCTTGCTTAATAATTTTATTAAAGTTAAGTTCTGTTTGAATTTAATAAAAATTATCATAAATAAATTACCCTAGACAATTAGCCAAATAAAACTAATCAGTTGATTATTTATCATAGTGGGATCACAAGAGGTAGCAGTTAGGGTCTCAAGAGTACTACATCATCATCATCATTCTCTGGGAACTTACATAGCTTGACCCCACCTTGATGTCTATACACCCTTGCTCTTTTCAGAGAAGGGGGTATTACTTATAAGACCAGACTCTTATCTGGCACTATCCTGGTATCATCTGATACACCTATTTGTCCAGGATAGCCTATATTTTAATAACATCAAAACCTCTTATGACATATTGGTGTCCTGTCCGAAATTTTTCCATCATACCCTGGGGCTCTTACTGTAGAGAATAATAGATCAAATAAATCTAAAATAAAATTAATCAACTTGTGGTGAATTGGATGCGCTGTCATTGGCTATAGTTAAGTAAGTTAGTTAGTATTTGCTAATTGATAATATAAGTGTTAATAATTTGTGTACGAGTGAAAGAGAATGGCAGACTTGGCCAAATTTAGATCTGCTACAGTACAGGCGGCAAAGGACTTAGACCTGAGTGGGGACGCGCTGATTCAGTATGTTACTACTGAATGTGATAAATTTATAGAACGGGATAGGGAAGATAGGAAGTTAAAAGCAGAGAGAAGATTACAGGCAGATAATGAAGCTAAGAGATTACAATTAGAAGCTGATAGGGAGGCTAGGAAATTAGAAGCTGATAGGGATGCTAGGCAGATGGAGGCTAGAAAAGTGGAAAAAAGGTTACAGTTGGAGGCTGAAAAAGAGGCTAAGAGATTGCAGATGGAGGCTGAGGCTAAGAGATTGCAGATGGAAGCTGACAAAGAGAAAAAACGTTTGCAAAGAGAACATGAGAAGAGGCTAAAAGAAATGGAACTTCAAGGACATATTACAGATAACGGAAGTAGCCCAACTACCTCGGATACTAGTGCAAGTCAGGGTGCCTCAAATTCAGCCATGAATTTTCACTTAGACCCTTTTGTGGAGAAAGAAGTTGATATTGAATCATTTTTAAATAGATATGAGAGATTAGCTACTAACTATGGTCTAGAGAAAGAAAAGTGGAGTCTAAAATTATCACAAGGGCTGAGGGGAACTTCTTATGAAGTTTTCTCCAAATTAAGTAGGGAAGATCAAGAAGATTATGACCTCCTAAAACAAGCATTGTTAGTCAGATATGAGAAGAATGCTGAATTTTATAGAAAGAAATTTAGAACTACTAAGCTGCTGTCTAGAGAAACATACCACCAATTCTCTGCAAGACTAGAAACCTACTTGGAGAAATGGACTGCTCTGGGGAAAACCCAAGACCTGAAAGAAATGGTCATGATAGAGCAGTTAAGAGAGTCCATGACTCCAGACTTGAGAAAATTTCTCATTGAACAAGGTGCAGGGAGGTTGGGGGGAGATTCTCAATGTTGCTGAGAGATATTTAGCAGCTCAGAAAGAAGTAGCTAGTATCAGGAAGAAACAAATACATAGCAATAAAACCACACAAGACCAAGAGGAGAATAAAAATAGAGATCAACCACCTAGATTCAAACAAGGGTATGATAGGCTTAGATTTGATCACAGAGACAGAAACTTTCAGGTAAATGACAAGAAACCCTACAGGCAAGAAAGAAAATGGTGTAAAATATGTAGGATGAACAATCATAATACAATTGAATGTGGTAGGAAAGTTCCTCCATATCACGCTGCATGCAAGATAATAGTGGACAAGGGAAGGAAAGACCTGACAGGCAGTCAGAAAAACCTCTATCATCCCCCCATTTGTGAAGAAGTAGTATGTAATGGTACGAAAGTCAAGTGCCTTTACGATTCAGGTTTGGAATATGACTCAGTTGTGAGTGCAACCCTGGTGCACCCTGAGCAGTATACCACAGACAAAGTAGAGATACAAGAGGCATTAAAAGGTACAGCCACCATGACACTTCCCGTAGCCCATATCAATGTCAAAACTAGGTACGTGGAAGGAGTGATCAGTGCAGCAGTGTGTGATGATCCTAATTACCCGCTGGTGTTAGGGAAAAGATTTGTTTTCTTAGGGAACCCAAGGAAACCTGTGATCATGGCAACGCTCCAGACCAGGTCAAGTCCTATGAAGGAAAAGGAACCACCACTTAATATTCATCCTAAACATGAAAAAGGCCCAGGTAAAAGATAAAACATTAAAACCTTGCTTTGGCTAATTGCCAAATAGCAATAACACCCCTAAGAAAGGACAATTTTATTTGAAGGATGGATTGCTTTACAGGAAAGATGGAGCAGGACTTAATGGGTATGGACAGTTAGTACTGCCAAACAGTTATAGGGAAAAGGCTATGGAACAAGCACATGTTGTACCAGACGGTGGACATCAGAAGATGGGTACCACCTGTCAAAGGACATCTGTAAAATTCTACTGGCCAAATGTAGCTGGGGACATTGCCCAGTATGTACACAATTGTGACCAATGTAGCAAGGTACATTCCACAGGTTGGAAAAATAATACTCAAGACCGAGAAAAGCATTGTGGCAAACATGGGCCTGAAAATAAAAGAAGAAATAAAGAAGAAAAGGTAGATATAGTGGATAGGAAAACCACTTTTCACAAACAGTCTTCCAATAAGTCAATTACAATGGCAACTCTACGTATGGTACGAAGAGAAAACACAGACCAGTTTCACCCGACACACGGTAGATCGGAATTCCTGGAACTGGCTAAAAATAGCAATGAGGGAAATTGGACAACTTTGAAACCGAAACTAAATGATAACCTTCGAAAAGTGAGGAGTGGGCGTTTGGTCAGTTTGTCAATTGTCAAGCTCATTTCAACACATGGCTATTAATTTAGCATTATAAGGGCACCGGTGACAGTGGTAGTTGACCGGCCCTATACAGTCCATTGGAAGTATTGTACGGACATTGGATTGAGATCACATATTACATAGCAATGCTACAGGGAGAATTGAGTCTGGATGCCAGAAATTCATTTCCCCATATTATTTCACCAATTGACGTTGGGGCTGAGACAACACTCGGTGAAAATGGACTCTGCCTGAATTTGAGAAATAATTACAGGATAACAGAGCTTAAGCGAATATAAGTAAAGGGTTTTACCAGATTCCGTCAAGCCTGAGCTCAGACCAAGTGATGGCTGTGATCACATCGGAGGGGCACATTGAATTCATATGTTGCATTTGGATTGGAATTACTCCGAGTGTTTTATCCAGGATGATAAGGAAATTACTGGGTCCCTTACATAACTCAGCCATCATCAATTTTATAGATCTCCTCCTCATAAATATTGCAACCTTGAGGAACATCTAAAAACTCTGGACATGTCATTGAGCAGACTCAGAGAAGATTAATGGTGAATTTTGATTGATAATCAGCATTTGACAGGCAGAAGCACCTGTGCTGTTTTAATAACATAACATGAGGAAGTATCTCTGGATTGCAGAGGTCTGAGGCAAATTTCTTGAGTAGTGCCTACTTGAATTGACCCACCTGCAAGAAACCAGGATAGAACTAAGGCAGAGTAGAGTCAATTTGACATAATTTGAACGTGAATGTAATACAGACCTGAAAGCTGCATTAGTGGTTCACGCTTTTCTAACGGGGGAGATATGTAGTGAATTTGAATCTGCATAGACAACACGCTCAAAATTTCCCCGCGTCAAAAACTAGCTATCGTATTTGAACCTAACGTTAACTATAGTATTTGAAATTTGTCTAAGAACCAAGTCAAATTTACCGCCAAAAATGTATCTAAGGTATTTGAATTTGTCTAAGAACCCAGTAAAACTTACCGCCCACCAAAAATTATCTAAGAGCATTGTAGAAATTTAACCACCAATCATAGTGCTGCTTTTTTTTTGGTAAGGATAAAGAAACCTTTTGACTTGGTAACAATGCCTCTTTTGTGTTTTTGACCGAAAGAAAATATTTTATTTCTTAACAACTAAATATAATTAAATTGAAAGAGATATCTTAAATTATAGCGCTGATATTGCTTAACACATAAGCATAAAAATTCCCTCAAAATAAAATTATAGTGACTTAGAAAAATTGATTTTAGTGATATGTTCATATCAGGGTAATGTCAAAATTAATTACTTAAAAATTACCCAGATTGAAATGCAACGGAATAACTAAAGGAAAACTATATATAACGATAGAGAGCAATTGGCCGTTTAATTATCACTTTGGATAATTAAAATCGGTCCAATAATAGCTGTAATATAAAATATTAAAATTTAGTCAAATTATACAAACAGGCTCAGATTCGCATCAGTCACTAGTCTCTAAAATTAATTTTGACTGTCTTTCCGATTGGGCGGGTGTAGTTCTATAAATAGTAACAAAGTCGTACAATCTGGGCCATTCGATTCAAAAATCTGCACCGAGCTGACAGAATTGGAAAGACAGAACTACCAAGTATTGGCCTCCTGATCTGAGAGCAGTTCTAGATCTATTAGAAGGCCAGTTCAGCTTGTGTGTGTGAAAATATTTACCTGAGGGTTATATCACGAAATTACCTCGTGGCTGCATTCACTTGAGAGGAAGTTTGTGGGTGATGAGAGCTCCTCATATAATTGGAGTCAGATCCCATCTTTTCAATCAGGAGCTACACAGTATGTGGTCCTGCAGTGGTGTAGGAAAAGTAGCAGCAACATTCTAAGATAAGTCCTTTATAAAGACCAATGTCAGTTTATCAAATCATTCACCCAAGAGGAATCAAACTAGGATTACAACCCTTTTTAGGATGAATATAATAAGACCACCAAAATAATAAAGAGAACTTACAGCATAGTAATAGCAGAAGTTATCACTCATATGAACAGAAACTGTGTGTGTAGTTATTTCAAAGAACACTCTACAAAAATGGAATGGATTTTCCAATATATATATTTTGATGTGTAAATAACATTTTATTGCTTTTGTGTATTCCTGGCCTGTAAAGAGGAAGGTCAGGACAATTAAATTGTGTATATAAATTTCATACAGTCTTGCTTAATAATTTTATTAAAGTTAAGTTCTGTTTGAATTTAATAAAAATTATCATAAATAAATTACCCTAGACAATTAGCCAAATAAAACTAATCAGTTGATTATTTATCATAGTGGGATCACAAGAGGTAGCAGTTAGGGACTTGTGGTGAAGTGGGATGTTATAAATATTTATAGGGGGACTTAGTGTACTGACTGAGATCAGCTGTGAAGGTATCTATATCTAATGAGAGTAGTGTATTATAGATAACCTTACTTGCTGCCACATATATATATATCTCAGTCAGAATTATTCTGGAATAGTGTGATGACTACGTTATATGTCTAGGGTATGTGTATGATGAAGTGTAAGTCAAAACAACAACAGACAGATAAACAATTTAATTTATTCCACTACACTTGACAACACTGTGACACTCACATACATAAAACACTCTACAAGGATATCTTAAAGAAGTCACTGATAACTTTTCAAATAACAATATGTATTCATTGCTGTCATGAATGAATATGTGTCCTGATTCAATTACAAAGGGAACCAGGAATCACAATCAATTTTACTTACAAGTTATATGTACAGAATTTATCAATATGAATATTGTAATGACATATATTATTAAAAGTATCCTATGTGTGTCAGTTGTGTAGTAGTAATATGAGGTAATACTGGTTTTGTTTTGTTCAAGCTCTGTTGGTATTTGTCATCATGACTTCAATAGTTTGTCTTTATGGGAACTATTATTGGAGATGTTCTCAGTTCCTGATATTAACACAATTTAATTCCCCTCTTAATGTTATTTTTACAAGGTCATTTTAAGCTGGGGTACATAATTTTGAGCTCAGCTGGCCACATCAGCTTATCTTGCGTGATGGCGGCAGGAACAGACTCCTCTGCTCGATTCTCCCCTCGGCTCTGGAGACACCTTACTGATAGCTAAATGGACCAAGGAGTATGCTGTCCGACTCTGGATTCAGCAAAGCTCTGACCAGGTGCTGCTCAATACCATCAAGACCACGGTCCCTGAAAACAAGAAGGATGTACCTTCTACTTCATAACTAATTTATACTCTCTTTTTACACTGAGCACAATACATCACAAACATTGAGTTCAGAGCGTTAGGCCAACTGTCAGCTTCATCTGAAATACTTTATACCAGTATTTACCTCCTTAATGGTTACCACGCCTCTGCACTTCCAGTATTATTTCTGTCTAATCAATAATCTAGGTGTCAGTGTACTGTTTGGCCATTCCATGCAGTTTTACTTTCCTCCGACACCTTCTGTTCAGGCGGGAGCATTATAAGCTTTACATCATGTTTGCTACTGAACTACACATATATACAGGCATAAATTAACAATTTTCATTAAAAGATACTGAATGTTTCAAGCTTACCACAATTCATGGAAACAAACACAGATACGTTGATTAGCAATGAATTCTGGCACAACTACTGGCACAAATTCCCATCTGCTTATGTTCCAGGCTTTTATTTAGCAAAAATATGAGCTGGCTTCAACGCACTGTTGCTTTATCAAGCTTATTTGACTAGTGGTCTCGAACTAACGCTACTAAGTGAGTATATCAGCGAGTCTAGCCAATGGAGCCACGTTTCGACAAGTATTTGAAAAAATTTTAACTTCCTACGTCTCCCCTAACAACCAAAGATAGTATTTATAGCCCGACTAATCGCGTTTAGCCTTACATATCATTCCAGCCAATCAGTTCAAATGTAACTTGTGGCCCATTTCCCGTACAATGGTGGATTAAAAAAAATCTACCACTGAGCGATTCTGATTTTGGGTGTTGTCTGACAGCACCATCATTTTATTTTGGCTATAACTTGTTAATTCCTAGACTATTTGCATAACATTGTACATATTCTTTGTCAGCAAACCCTAAGGAACCCAAATATATATATTTAATAGAGCTAAGTGGCTGCGTTCAAAATATGCAATTTCTTCTACCTCCTGTTTCGAAGATGTGCTGTCTGGGTACTGTAATGTTTTCAAACGTAAACCCATCTATTGTTATCTTTCCTAATAAGCGTTTTTTTGTGATTTTAAAACCTAACTCTGGGAAGGGTAGTGAATTTATCACTGCCCGTCTGAAAAAAAAATTAGTGCATGTGGCCTTACACGCGTGATAGTAGTAATTGTGTATCGCGCGACGCGTGTTGCATGCGTTCCTGATTTTCAGCCCTCCCTCTCTCTTTCTATTTGAGTCCATCTGTTCGTTCGTTTTGGTAACGCAGTATAATTAATGTTAGGATTAATTTAGGTCATTACGCAGTCTGCCTCTCAATGTTTTTCCAAGAAATACAGCACACGTTTCATTGAAGAAAGCGGGTAATAATATAGTAGGCTTTTACTATCAACGTGAAAGCGTTACAATTTGCAGACGAAGCATAAAACAAAGGGGATTTCGAGTACATTCCTTGTGACAGCACTGTTATTTTACCATTGCTCTTTTCTTTATTAGATTTATTTGTTAGGCTTTATATTTACTTGATAATTTATATATGTGGATTAGAATATTCCACGACAGGACTCAAGAGTACTACATCATCATCATCATTCTCTGGGAACTTACATAGCTTGACCCCACCTTGATGTCTATACACCCTTGCTCTTTTCAGAGAAGGGGGTATTACTTATAAGACCAGACTCTTATCTGGCACTATCCTGGTATCATCTGATACACCTATTTGTCCAGGATAGCCTATATTTTAATAACATCAAAACCTCTTATGACATATTGGTGTCCTGTCCGAAATTTTTCCATCATACCCTGGGGCTCTTACTGTAGAGAATAATAGATCAAATAAATCTAAAATAAAATTAATCAACTTGTGGTGAATTGGATGCGCTGTCATTGGCTATAGTTAAGTAAGTTAGTTAGTATTTGCTAATTGATAATATGTGTTAATAATTTGTGTACGAGTGAAAGAGAATGGCAGACTTGGCCAAATTTAGATCTGCTACAGTACAGGCGGCAAAGGACTTTGACCTGAGTGGGGACGCGCTGATTCAGTATGTTACTACTGAATGTGATAAATTTATAGAACGGGATAGGGAAGATAGGAAGGTAGAAGCAGAGAGAAGATTACAGGCAGATAATGAAGCTAAGAGATTACAATTAGAAGCTGATAGGGAGGCTAGGAAATTAGAAGCTGATAGGGATGCTAGGCAGATGGAGGCTAGAAAAGTGGAAAAAAGGTTACAGTTGGAGGCTGAAAAAGAGGCTAAGAGATTGCAGATGGAGGCTGAGGCTAAGAGATTGCAGATGGAAGCTGACAAAGAGGAAAAACGTTTGCAAAGAGAACATGAGAAGAGGCTAAAAGAAATGGAACTTCAAGGACATATTACAGATAATGGAAGTAGCCCAACTACCTCGGATACTAGTGCAAGTCAGGGTGCCTCAAATTCAGCCATGAATTTTCACTTAGACCCTTTTGTGGAGAAAGAAGATGATATTGAATCATTTTTAAATAGATATGAGAGATTAGCTACTAACTATGGTCTAGAGAAAGAAAAGTGGAGTCTAAAATTATCACAAGGGCTGAGGGGAACTTCTTATGAAGTTTTCTCCAAATTAAGTAGGGAAGATCAAGAAGATTATGACCTCCTAAAACAAGCATTGTTAGTCAGATATGAGAAGAATGCTGAATTTTATAGAAAGAAATTTAGAACTACTAAGCTGCTGTCTAGAGAAACATACCACCAATTCTCTGCAAGACTAGAAACCTACTTGGAGAAATGGACTGCTCTGGGGAAAACCCAAGACCTGAAAGAAATGGTCATGATAGAGCAGTTAAGAGAGTCCATGACTCCAGACTTGAGAAAATATCTCATTGAACAAGGTGCAGGGAGGTTGGGGGAGATTCTCAATGTTGCTGAGAGATATTTAGCGGCTCAGAAAGAAGTAGCTAGTATCAGGAAGAAACAAATACATAGCAATAAAACCACACAAGACCAAGAGGAGAATAAAAATAGAGATCAACCACCTAGATTCAAACAAGGGTATGATAGGCTTAGATTTGATCACAGAGACAGAAACTTTCAGGTAAATGAAAAGAAACCCTACAGGCAAGAAAGAAAATGGTGTAAAATATGTAGGATGAACAATCATAATACAATTGAATGTGGTAGGAAAGTTCCTCCATATCACGCTGCATGCAAGATAATAGTGGACAAGGGAAGGAAAGACCTGACAGGCAGTCAGAAAAACCTCCATCATCCCCCCATTTGTGAAGAAGTAGTATGTAATGGTACGAAAGTCAAGTGCCTTTACGATTCAGGTTTGGAATATGACTCAGTTGTGAGTGCAACCCTGGTGCACCCTGAGCAGTATACCACAGACAAAGTAGAGATACAAGAGGCATTAAAAGGTACAGCCACCATGACACTTCCCGTAGCCCATATCAATGTCAAAACTAGGTACGTGGAAGGAGTGATCAGTGCAGCAGTGTGTGATGATCCTAATTACCCGCTGGTGTTAGGGAAAAGATTTGTTTTCTTAGGGAACCCAAGGAAACCTGTGATCATGGCAACGCTCCAGACCAGGTCAAGTCCTATGAAGGAAAAGGAACCACCACTTAATATTCATCCTAAACATGAAAAAGGCCCAGGTAAAAGATAAAACATTAAAACCTTGCTTTGGCAAATTGCCAAATAGCCATAACACCCCTAAGAAAGGACAATTTTATTTGAAGGATGGATTGCTTTACAGGAAAGATGGAGCAGGACTTAACGGGTATGGACAGTTAGTACTGCCAAACAGTTATAGGGAAAAGGCTATGGAACAAGCACATGTTGTACCAGACGGTGGACATCAGAAGATGGGTACCACCTGTCAAAGGACATCTGTAAAATTCTACTGGCCAAATGTAGCTGGGGACATTGCCCAGTATGTACACAATTGTGACCAATGTAGCAAGGTACATTCCACAGGTTGGAAAAATAATACTCAAGACCGAGAAAAGCATTGTGGCAAACATGGGCCTGAAAATAAAAGAAGAAATAAAGAAGAAAAGGTAGATATAGTGGATAGGAAAACCCCTTTTCACAAACAGTCTTCCAATAAGTCAATTACAATGGCAACTCTACGTATGGTACGAAGAGAAAACACAGACCAGTTTCACCCGACACACGGTAGATCGGAATTCCTGGAACTGGCTAAAAATAGCAATGAGGGAAATTGGAAAACTTTGAAACCGAAACTAAATGATAACCTTCGAAAAGTGAGGAGTGGGCGTTTGGTCAGTTTGCCAATTGTCAAGCTCATTTCAACACATGGCTATTAATTTAGCATTATAAGGGCACCGGTGACAGTGGTAGTTGACCGGCCCTATAGAGTCCATTGGAAGTATTGTACGGACATTGGATTGAGATCACATATTACATAGCAATGCTACAGGGAGAATTGAGTCTGGATGCCAGAAATTCATTTCCCCATATTATTTCACCAATTGACGTTGGGGCTGAGACAACACTTGGTGAAAATGGACTCTGCCTGAATTTGAGAAATAATTACAGGATAACAGAGCTTAAGCGAATATAAGTAAAGGGTTTTACCAGATTCCGTCAAGCCTGAGCTCAGACCAAGTGACGGCTGTGATCACATCGGAGGGGCATATTGAATTCATATGTTTCATTTGGATTGGAATTACTAAGAGTGTTTTATCCAGGATGATAAGGAAATTACTGGTTCCCTTACATAACTCAGCCATCATCAATTTTATAGATCTCCTCCTCATAAATATTGCAACCTTGAGGAACATCTAAAAACTCTGGACATGTCATTGAGCAGACTCAGAGAAGATTAATGGTGAATTTTGATTGATAATCAGCATTTGACAGGCAGAAGCACCTGTGCTGTTTTAATAACATAACATGAGGAAGTATCTCTGGATTGCAGAGGTCTGAGGCAAATTTCTTGAGTAGTGCGTACTTGAATTGACCCACCTGCAAGAAACCAGGATAGAACTAAGGCAGAGTAGAGTCAATTTGACATAATTTGAACGTGAATGTAATACAGACCCGAAAGCTGCATTAGTGGTTCACGCTTTTCTAACGGGGGAGATATGTATTGAATTTGAATCTGCATAGACAACACGCTCAAAATTTCCCCGCGTCAAAAACTAGCTATCGTATTTGAACCTAACGTTAACTATAGTATTTGAAATTTGTCTAAGAACCAAGTCAAATTTACCGCCAAAAATGTATCTAAGGTATTTGAATTTGTCTAAGAACCCAGTAAAACTTACCGCCCACCAAAAATTATCTAAGAGCATTGTAGAAATTTAACCACCAATCATAGTGCTGCTTTTTTTTTTGGTAAGGATAAAGAAACCTTTTGACTTGGTAACAATGCCTCTTTTGTGTTTTTGACCGAAAGAAAATATTTTATTTCTTAACAACTAAATATAATTAAATTGAAAGAGATATCTTAAATTATAGCGCTGATATTGCTTAACACATAAGCATAAAGATTCCCTCAAAATAAAATTATAGTGACTTAGAAAAATTGATTTTAGTGATATGTTCATATCAGGGTAATGTCAAAATTAATTACTTAAAAATTACCCAGATTGAAATGCAACGGAATAACTAAAGGAAAACTTTATATAACGATAGAGAGCAATTGGCCGTTTAATTATCACTTTGGATAATTAAAATCGGTCCAATAATAGCTGTAATATAAAATATTAAAATTTAGTCAAATTATACAAACAGGCTCAGATTCGCATCAGTCACTAGTCTCTAAAATTAATTTTGACTGTCTTTCCGATTGGGCGGGTGTAGTTCTATAAATAGTAACAAAGTCGTACAATCTGGGCCATTCGATTCAAAAATCTGCACCGAGCTGACAGAATTGGAAAGACAGAACTACCAAGTATTGGCCTCCTGATCTGAGAGCAGTTCTAGATCTATTAGAAGGCCAGTTCAGCTTGTGTGTGTGAAAATATTTACCTGAGGGTTATATCACGAAATTACCTCGTGGCTGCATTCACTTGAGAGGAAGTTTGTGGGTGATGAGAGCTCCTCATATAATTGGAGTCAGATCCCATCTTT
The DNA here is from genome assembly GCA_024509875.1 of Oreohelix idahoensis. NCBI lineage: Eukaryota > Metazoa > Mollusca > Gastropoda > Stylommatophora > Oreohelicidae > Oreohelix > Oreohelix idahoensis. The sequence goes on from JAMPIV010010953.1 coordinate 232,840, forward strand.
TCAATCAGGAGCTACACAGTATGTGGTCCTGCAGTGGTGTAGGAAAAGTAGCAGCAACATTCTAAGATAAGTCCTTTATAAAGGCCAATGTCAGTTTATCAAATCATTCACCCAAGAGGAATCAAACTAGGATTACAACCCTTTTTAGGATGAATATAATAAGACCACCAAAATAATAAAGAGAACTTACAGCCTAGTAATAGCAGAAGTTATCACTCATATGAACAGAAACTGTGTGTGTAGTTATTCCAGAGAACATTCTACAAAAATGGAACGGATTTTCCAATATATTTATTTTGATGTGTAAATAACATTTTATTGCTTTTGAGTATTCCTGACCTGTAAAGAGGAAGGTCAGGACAATTAAATTGTATATATAAATTTCATACAGTCTTGCTTAATAATTTTATTAAAGTTAAGTTATGTTTGAATTTAATAACAATTATCATAAATAAATTACCCTAGACAATTAGCCAAATAAAACTAATCAGTTGATTATTTATCATAGTGTGATCACAAGAGGTAGCAGTTAGGGACTCAGAGTATTACATCATCATTCTCTGGGAACTTACATAGCTTGACCCCACCTTATGTCTCTTCACCCTGGCTCTTTTCAGAGAAGGGGGTATTACTTATAAGACCAGTCTCTTATCTGGCACTATCCTGGTATCATCTGATACACTTATTTGTCCAGGATAGCCTATATTTTAATAACATCAAAACCTCTTATGACACACATACTATATATTTCAGTGTTTAACTTCACTGCAACCGCTTTCACTAACGGCATGAAGTTATAAAAATCCATTACATATTTAACAGCGTCAATACGCAGAATAATATCATTATTTTGACTTAAGAGCCACTTGAGAATCACTGTTCACCTTAGCTGATTAAGACTTTTGTTCAACAACGTCAGAACCATTATCTCTCTTTCCTGCTTAACTGCAAACCTCGGAGTTATTCTGAATATTCAGAGCCATACCAAAACTCTACTACTCAACAAATAATCCATCCTACTAATGCATACTAAGAGTGTATCGAAGTCTTTCACAGCCGCTCCCAAAACTTCATAGTTTGACGAAATACTCTCTCCAGTTATTTATAACCTCTCCTGTACTTATAAAAATAGGTTATTCTAACACTTGCTGAGATAATCTAGAAATGCTCTTCTTAATATTTATTACTACAGCTATTCTCTACAAAAGCACTTTCTATAAATTTTCTATACATTTTTTTCCAAATTTATCAGTTGTCAAACAAACTTCCAACATTTTATAATCTTTTAAAGTTGCCTGATAATAAAATCGCAATGCTCTATCTCTGTCCTAGTACGTTTTTGTCTGTACGAGCGTAGGTGTTTATTTGCCTACCATTTTGCACCTGACACCTGTTTCCTCTGCTGTTCTACGGGAAAGGGTCAGGAGTTCATGATCTCGTAATCCTGATAACAGAACAAATGCTGAATTCAGCACATGTCTCTTTTCACGTTCCAGTTTGTCACAGGTAGATATAAGTAGGACGATAGATTTTGTCTGAGGTCAGACGGACTATTAAAGGGAAAGTGTGAATTGATAGAAAATAGAGTCACGGGTGCAAAGTTGGGAGAAGATATTCCTCTGGAGGGTAGTGGTGCTACTCCTTCAGCCTACCTGGTGACTAACTTTTAATAAGACAATCTTTCCCCGTCCTCCAATGTCTGTAAAAGACTAAATCTAATACTAAGTAAGGGACACTACAGTTACTACACCAACATGTCATTTAAAGGGAAGGTGTTCTGACCAGCACAAGAATAAGTTTTCTGGGTTTTTATTAACAATAAAAAAACTGCACAACATCCAACGTGGCAAAATGCGCACACACAACCCCCCCCCCCCCCCAAAAAAAAAAACAACCAAAACAAAAAAACACGGTAAACCCCGTGTACCATTACTGAAAATAAACAATGTCGGAAGGATACACAGCAAAAAAAATGAACCTCCGAAAAAAAGTATCCTCAAAAGAAAATAAAGCACTGTGGCCACCTCACTTTACTTCCTTCCAACGCTCACACGGACACACCTAAGTTCTCTCGAACCACTCCTGCACTTAAAACCAAAAGTTCTAATATAGTCTTGCTGTCACCCTGACAGGGGTCCCCAGTCCAATAAAATTAGACAACCGTCTTTGCCTTATTAGGTGATAAATCCAAAACTGAGAAGAAACGTTTATGGGTCAACACTGTCCGGCTGGACATAGTAATCCACTTTTGCCAGGAGGTAAGCTCCAGGGGGAAATAGTAACATGTAACTCCCACAAAGCGACTACTGCAGTAACTCCGAGTGAACAAAAGGTGGTGAACTGGAAACAGGCTTAATTCCAGCACAAGAATAGTATCTGAATGCGATGATCTAGTCGTAAGTTCACGTGAGAACTTTCAGAGGTTGGTACAGGTTGGTTCTTTCTGGGTTATGTGGTTCTATTATCTCCAACAACCGGGTGGTAAATGGATTACACCAGTGTCGTAGATTTTCGATAGGGGAATTAAGACTTGGGTTGGTCCCTTCTGAATACATTAGAATAAGTGATAGTCACAGTGAGAAGTAGTAATAGCAATAGATTTCCACGAGTGAGATGGTAGATATGTGATAGAGGCTGTCTCTGAAATCAAGAAATCTTCTCTCTTTCACCTATCTTCTACGACAGATTTAGATTGAGTCAGACAGTCTACACACATATATATAAAATATATATATATATATCCACTCACCTACATACACACATAAGACACAGTTAGACGTACAGACGTGGGAAAAACTATGACAATGATTATATGAAGAGTTTGGGAAAACGAACTGACCGACACGCTGGAATAAATTTTATGCGTAGTTTATTTATCAAGACTAAACTTCTCTCACAACATATCAAATCACATCAAGCATATACAAAAAAAATCATAAACAAAATCAAGAAATGCTACAAGAATGGTAGACCCGTTGGTATGATCCTTCCCTCGATGTATTTAGCCCACAGTCCCGTTAGAAGAAAAGAATAGCCTAAAGAGTCACAGATACATATGATTTAGTCTAAAAATTCTTCCCCTTTAAGGTATGAACAGACTGGATACTCTGATCTAGTCTAAGGGAATATATATATATATATATATATATATATATATATATATATATATATATATATATATATATATATATATATATATATATATATATATATATATATATATATAGTTAGCAATACCTTGCATAAAGAAATGATATGACAGCAAAAAATGAATGGGTGTCAAAATACCACCATGAAGGGATCGCTCAGTCCTGCATTCACTCTATTCATTCAACTGTGATCACGTGCATTTGTTCATACTCACAGCTTTCGTAGCCACTTCGGGAACAAAAAAACAATATTTTTAGGACTTGCCCGTACAGAATCTTCAATGGTAATCTTGGCCAAGAAAACCCCAGGTCCAAAAAGACGGGTTGAATTCACTACTTCCGGGACCGTTCTCTTGGGAATACTATTGTTTTTGATGTCTGATAAAGTCACATAAAATTGTCCAGGCGCTAGCGTTTATAGCGAGCACAGTGTCTGTGATGAGATTACAGTGATACAACGTTAAAATTCCTCCAGTTATAAAGATAATAGGTAAAATAACATGTAGGGATAAAAATATAGGTAAGGTACGCTGATACATTCTCGCCCATGCCCGCGTTTTCTAGCGCCATTGAAACTAACTAGTTATACATGCAGACTAAACGAACTATCTTTTTAAATGGGGTGGAAACGGAGATAATAGAAAAAAATTGTGACGGTCTTAACACGTGTTTGAACCTAAAGTCTAGAAGACGCAATTTGTAGTTTTTTTAAAGAAAAAAAAATTACGCCACTAGTTGACACAATGTAAAGAAATGGACAAAAACGACCTTAGCTCTTGTTAGAAACAGACGTATCTTGGACGGTTTACGGTAATTAGTTGTTTTTAGTTTGAATATAGCGGCAAACGCCGTACACGAAGGTTCAAAAACAAATTTCAAAACTAACCTTGAAAAAAGTAGGTTTTTTATTAATAATAAAGTTAGGAGAATAAAAACAAGCTAGTTTGATAGCCCATCTTTAGCAGAGAAATAATATGCTTTTAATTACACAGACGGACAGATAACACGGAAGATATTGACGAAAGACTGTATTGTTCAAATCAGACTAGCAGACAGTTTTTTGTGCATATTTTCACTAAAGTTACATTTGACGCATCCTTGAGCGAAACGCATAAACCCAAACTGCAGGTGGCCTAGGGGCACGGTAGGAGGGGAGAAGCTAAAAATAACTTAACATAGGATCTTAGAAGTAGGGGGAGACAAAAAAATTTGTGTGTTTTTTTTTTGTAGTTTCGTCCAAAAACAAGTGTAATTTTGGGAAAAGCCAAGTTGGGACGGACGGACCGAGAGACAAATACTACACACTAGACAAAGACTGGACCGAAATTGGACATTTGTAGTTTGAATATTTGAAAAGTAGAGGGGAAGTCCGCCGATTGGACAGAAGATTTGATATTGTAGAAAAAAACTCTAGAAGCAATTGCCATTTTTTATAAGACTGTCCATTTACACAGTGCGTTAATGCTAGAGAGGTGATTTCCAGGAAATATTAAATATTATCAGTGGGACGCCAGAATCTAGCCAGCAGCTCAGCTGAGTTTTGCTAATACTACATAACTGTGTTCTCAATTCTGAATTGTGGTAAGGGGAAAAATTCATTAACCCTTTTATTTAATATTTAATATTTTGAGTGATTGATACTGCCATGTCCTGAAAAAGGATTACGACAAGTGAGTGCTTATTCTAGGTCCCCAGCGACAGTCCAGGGCCTAGAAGAAAACCAGAATATAAGGAAACCTATCTAAGACTATGGAAGACAGATCTATATTTGAGATCAGTGGAAACATATCACCCACCATATTTGATGGAAGAGGAAACTATTGAACATATTTTGGATGCAATACAGTCATGGGAAACTGGTGCTATGTGATACCAACTGGGTGAGATGTGCTAAGTTGGTCAGAGAGATCTGACCCAATCTGTGTAAATTTTTGTTTTGCTTTATTGTGTATAAAAATTGGTGCAGTAAGCAGTGTGTTGACACATGGCACAAATTTTGGTTTCATAGTTTCTGGTCTGGCACTACGCTAGTGCCAGATGCTTTGTAGAAGTCCAAGTATGGATGCCTAAGAAGCCTACCATTTCACTCTAGCTATTGTGAGGAGTGGGCCACTGGAATTCTGTACTGCTTCGTCACAGGCCAGTTAAGTTGAATACCTGGCCTGCTGAAGATTCATCATACTAACTACAATAAAAGAAATAAATAAAACTTTGTTGTATAAAACTACACCCATTCAATATTCCAAAGACACTGAATATTATAATACAGAGATTGGTCATGATGACACCACCACGACTAGACATCCAGGGCTAGTTTTTCAAAGACACTGTAGTTCGTGTTGATATTAACCAATGTAACAACATACCTATGTACGAAAATTTCATTTTGATTATTCAATATATATATGCACTTTTATTGATAAATACATATTGTTTCATACGTCCTGACCAGAAGAACATTTGGTTCAGGACTAAATAAATTTAAAAGATTGTCAAATTTAACTTTTAAAAACCAGTGTTATTTGATTTGATCATAGAGATTATTATTACTATTAGACTTAGTATTTACATGTGTGTGTCTGTGTATTTTATTACCTACACATCACAATTCATTACCCTAGACGTTAAACGTAGCTAACATACATAATAGTAGAATAAGTCTGTTTGAGGTCGTAAGTGGTAGCAGAAAGGCCTTCTGTACTCACATAAACTTTTATCTTCAGGAGCCTTCACAGCTGACCTCATCCAGTACACTAGGTAACATAGCAACCACACAATAACATTAAAAAACCACTACAAATATTGGGGGCTCGTCCGGGATTTAGGTTTATCAAAGATAGTAGGGTCTCCTGGTCCGGGAATTAAACTATTGGGGACATAAGTTGGATAAATTTAACAGTGTCCCTAAAATTAAAAAGTGGAAAGTAAAAGTTGATGAATCTTTACAGCCAGTGATAATTAATTAATTAGTATATTGCCATTGTAATTAGAGTTTATAATTTACCTTAGTCATTGTTAAATTGTGGGATATAGTATGGCAGATCTAGCCAAATTCAGATCGGCTGCTGTGCTGACGGCGAAGGAGATGAACATGGATGGTCAGGTTTTAATTCAATATGTAACTTCAGAATGTGACAAGTATATTGAAAGGGAAGATAGGAGGTTAGCTGAAGAGAAGAGGTTACAAATTGAGGCTGACAAAGAACTTAAGAGGCTGCAGATTGAGGCTGACAGGGAGGCTAGGGCATTGGAGGCAGAAGAAAAGAGATTGACTGCCGAAAGGGAAGCAGAAGATAGAAGATTGCAAAGGGAGCACGAGTTACGACTAAGGGAGTTGGAATTACAAGGCCATGCTCCTGAAAATGGTGCCAGCCCCTTTACCTCCGATGCCACGCCTAGTCAGGGAGCCTCAACCTCAGCTATGGGGGTTTCATTTAGACCATTTTGTTGAGAAAGACGATGACATAGAGGGGTACCTCAGTAGATTTGAACTATTGGCTACTACGTATGGGTTAGAAAGAGATAGGTGGAGTCTTAAGTTATCCCAAGGGCTTAGAGGTACTTCTTATGAAGTTTTTGCTAAAATGAGTAGAGACGACCAAGACAATTATGACATGCTAAAGCAGGCTTTGTTATTGAGATATGAAAAGAATGGTGAATTTTATCGTAAGAAGTTTAGAAATGCCAAACTTTTGTCTGGGGAGACATACCACCAATTCTCTGCCAGACTGGAAACCTATTTGGAGAAATGGACTGCTCTGGGGAAGACCCAAGATCTCAAAGAAATGATCATGATAGAGCAATTAAGAGAGTCCATGGCTCCAGACCTGAGAAAATTTCTCATGGAACAAGGTGCAGGGAGGTTGGGGGAGGTATTGAATGTCGCTGAGAGGTATCAGGCAGCCAAGGCAGAGGTAAGTGGCTCTAAAAAGAAGCAGATAGAAAATTTTTAAGCCCCACAGCACTTTAATAAATTTGATAGCAGAAAACAAGGTAATAAAGGTAGGACAAACTTTGATAGGCTTAGAAATTATTACCGTGATAGAAACTCACAGTTCAATGACCAACAATATAATGAAAGGAAACCATTTAACCCAGGAAAGAGGTGGTGCAAATGGTGTAAGAAGGACAACCATAACACCGAATTTTGTAGAAGGAAACCTTCAAACATTGCTGCAATGAAATCGGGGAACCAGAGATTAAAGGTTAATCCTAATGGACAGCAGGAACCTTATCACCCCCCAGTTTGTGAGGATGTTATTTTTAATGGGGTCACCATAAGGTGCCTATATGATACAGGTTTGGATTATGATTCAGTTGTGAAGGCTAGCCTAGTGGACCCAAGTCAGTATACCACCGAAACAGTGGAAATACAAGGGGCGACTAAGGACATACCACTCATGACACTTCCCATCGCAAGGATAACGGTGTGAAAACTCGCTATGTGGAAGGAGAAATCAGAGCAGCAGTGATAGATGAACCAATCTACCCTCTGATATTGGGGTGTAGATACGTCTTCTTGGGGAATCCCGAGAGACCTGTGATCATGGTGACAGTGCAGACCAGGTCACAGTCAAAGGAGGAAGAAGGTGAACCTATAAATGCTCATCCAGAAGAGATGAGGAAGGCGCAGGCTGAGGATAGGACACTCAAGCCATGTTTTAAAAAATTGCCCAAATGCCACACACCTCCAAGCAAGGGAGAGTATTTTATGAAGAACAAATTGCTATACAGGAAGGCCGGAACTGGAACAAATGGTCACAACCAGCTGGTTTTTCCCACTTCATATAGGGAGAAAGTGATGGAACTAGGGCATGCGATTCCCTTCAGTGGTCACATGGGGATCAGCGCCACAGGACAGCGTATAGCTTGTCATTACTTCTGGCCAGGGATAACGGAAGATATAAAAAGATATGTCAAATCCTGCCCAGAATGTCAAAGGGTAGCTCCAAAGCATTGGACGGCTCCTGCAACTCTAGGGGAAATGCCCATAGTGGGAACACCTTTTGAGAGGGTTGCAGTGGATATTGTGGGACCTCTCACTCGGACCAAGAGGAGGAACAGTTACATACTTACTCTGGTGGACACTTGTTCTATGTGGGGAGAGGCGGTAGCTCTGCCGTCAATTGATTCGAAACATGTGGCAGAAGCACTACTTACAATATTCACAAGATTAGGATTCCCGCTTCAAATCTTGACTGATAACGGCTCACAGTTCAAGGGAAAACTAACGGAAGAAGTTTTTAAGCTATTTCAAGCCAGACACTTTCATTGTATTCCGTACCATCCACAAGGGAACGGCCAGGTAGAGAGGTTCAATGGGACTCTCCTTTCTATCCTGAGGAAGCTGGCACATGAGAAACCTGATATGTGGGATCAATTTCTGCCCGCCGCGTTGTTTGCGTACCGGGAGGTACCACATAGTTCAACCGGGATGGCTCCCGCAACCCTGTTATTTGGGAGGCCAATAAAAGGTCCATTAGAAGCATTATTAAGGACCTGGACAGATGAAAAGGCAGAGGAGACTGTTACCTCATCATATCAATATGTGAACGAGCTGACCACTCGTCTGAAAGCTGGATGGAAACTGGCAAATGATAATTTGAGACAAGCCAGGAAGAAACATGCAGCGTACTTTAATAGGAAAGCAAAGGACAGAGAATTAGCTGTGGGAGAGAAAGTGCTTCTTCTACTACCCGGCAGCCAGAATAAGTTGCAAATTGGATGGCAAGGTCCATATACAGTTCTAGAGAAGGTGTCTAGAACAAACTATAAAATTGACAAAAACGGGAAGGAAAAAATATGTCATGTGAACCTTTTAAAGAAGTATCTGGACAGACCAATCCTGGAAAGCACCCCCTTACTGACCTTGGCTATCGCAACTGAAATGGAAAAGGAACAACTCACCTCACATGAATACCCATTACACCCCTGTGAGACAGCCGCACAGGTAAAAGTCAGTAAGCACCTGACTAAAAATCAGAGGGAGAGAGTTCAACAGGTTCTGGAGGAACATACGGATGTATTAACTGATAAACCAGATATACAAATTTGCTACAGTATGACATGAAGCTGGTAGACTCGAACCCAATCTGTATGAGAGCCTATTCTGTTCCGTTTGCTAAGGAGAAGGCATTGAAAGAGGAAATAGAGTATTTGTTGAAAGAAGGGATTATTTCACACAGTGAATCTTCTTTTAGCTCCAGTGTAGTTTTGTTGAGGAAACCGTCTGGGGAACATAGACTGTGCATAGATTACAGGAAACTGAATGCTGTCACAGAAGGACAAGTGGATCCATTGCCAGACACAAAACAGTTATTTGCCAGATTGAACAAAGCAAAATACTTTTCGAAGGTAGATCTTAGCAAAGGCTATTACCAGATTCCAGTGAAGCCTGAAGTTAGACCGTATTTAGCTTTTAGCACCTCGGAAGGACATTATGAATTCAACATGCTACCATTCGGATTGAAAAATGCTCCGAGTGTATTTTCTAGGATGATGCGCAAATTGTTGGATCCCTTGAATAATCCATGTATCACAAATTTCATGGATGATATTCTTATCGCCACAGAAACATTTGAAGAACACATTAACTCTCTGAATATGTTATTTGATAGGCTCAGAGAAGCGAACTTAACTGCTAGACCAACAAAATGTTGTATAGGATGCAAAGAGTTGGAATTCGTGGGACATACTGTATATCAGGGTAACATGACCCCTGACCCCAAGAACTTGGAAAAATTGCAGAGTGCACCTCGACCACAAACAAAAAAAGACGTGCGATCATTCGTGTCGTTATGTGGATTTTACCAAAAATATATCACAAATTTTAACTCTATATGTGCTCCTCTGACTGATCTGACTCGCAAGGGAAATCCAGATAAAATTGTTTGGTCAGCGCAATGTGAATTGGCATTTCAAGAGTTAAAATAAAAACTCACCAGCAAGCCTATTCTCAAATTGCCTGATTTGACACAGGACTTTGTGGTGAGAACAGACGCAAGCAATGTAGGCCTGGGGGCTACTTTGTTGCAAAGGTCCTCTTCACCCAATGGGGAACTGAACCCAGTCGCTTATGCAAGTCGCAAGTTGAACAAAGCGGAACAAGGATATTCCACAAGCGAAAAAGAATGTTTAGCGTTAATCTGGGCAATAAAAAGTTCCTAATCTATCTGTATGGTAGGACTTTTGTGGTCCAGACGGATCATCAGCCGCTCGTGTTCTTATCTCAGGCCAAGCATGAAAATGCAAGATTGTTAAGATGGTCTTTATTGTTGCAACCATATCAGTTTAATATTCAATATATCCCGGGGTCACAGAATATCGGTGCAGATTTCCTCAGTAGGCACTCCTGTGATCAAAATTAGAGTAGTTGGCAGGAGTGAGGAGTTAATTTTATCTATGTGTATCACTGGTTTTGGAACTTGCATTAGTGCATGTTCTCAAGTGGGGAGATGTGTGATGAGATTACAGTGATACAACGTTAAAATTCCTCCAGTTATAAAGATAATAGGTAAAATAACATGTAGGGATAAAAATATAGGTAAGGTACGCTGATACATTCTCGCCAATGCCCGCGTTTTCTAGCGCCATTGAAACTAACTAGTTATACATGCAGACTAAACGAACTATCTTTTTAACCGGGGTGGAAACGGAGATAAAAGAAAAAAATTGTGACGGTCTTAACACGTGTTTGAACCTAAAGTCTAGAAGACGCAATTTGTAGTTTTTTTAAAGAAAAAAAATTACGCCACTAGTTGACACAATGTAAAGAAATGGACAAAAACGACCTTACCTCTTGTTAGAAACAGACGTATCTTGGACGGTTTACGGTAATTAGTTGTTTTTAGTTTGAATATAGCGGCAAACGCCGTACACGAAGGTTCAAAAACAAATTTCAAAACTAACCTTGAAAAAAGTAGGTTTTTTTATTAATAATAAAGTTAGGAGAATAAAAACTAGCTAGTTTGATAGCCCATCTTTAGCAGAGAAATAATATGCTTTTAATTACACAGACGGACAGATAACACGGAAGATATTGACGAAAGACTGTATTGTTCAAATCAGACTAGCAGACAGTTTTTTTTGTGCATATTTTCACTAAAGTTACATTTGACGCGTCCTTGAGCAAAACGCATAAACCCAAACTACAGGTGGCCTAGGGGCACGGTAGGAGGGTAGAAGATAAAAATAACTTAGCATAGGATTTTAGAAGTAGGGGAGACAAAAAATTTGTGTAGTTTTTCTTGTAGTTTCGTCCAAAAACAAGTGTAATTTTGGGAAAAACCAAGTTGGGACGGACGGACCGACAGACAAATACTACACACAGGACAGAGACTGGACCGAAATTAGACATTTGTAGTTTGAATATTTAAAAAGTAGAGGGGAAGTCCGCCGATTGGACAGAAGATTTGATATTGTAGAAAAAAACTCTAGAAGCAATTGCCATTTTTTATGAGACTGTCCATTTACACAGTACGTTAATGCTAGAGAGCTGATTTCCAGGAAATATTAAATATTATCAGTGGGACGCCAGAATCTAGCCAGCAGCTCAGCTGAGTTTTGCTAATACTACATAACTGTGTTCTCAATTCTGAATTGTGGTAAGGGGAAAAATTCATTAACCCTTTTATTTAATATTTAATATTTTGAGTGATTGATACTGCCATGTCCTGAAAAAGGATTACGACAAGTGAGTGCTTACTCTAGGTCCCCAGCGGCAGTCCAGGGCCTAGAGGCAAAACCAATAATGTAAGGAAACCTATCTAAGACTATGGAAGACAGATCTATATTTGAGATCAGTGGGAACATATCACCCACCTTATTTGATGGAAGAGGAAACTATTGAACATATTTTGGATGCAATACAGTCATGGGAAACTGGTGCTATGTGATACCAACTGGGTGAGATGTGCTAAGTTGGTCAGAGAGATCTGACCCAATCTGTGTAAATTTTGTTTTGCTTTATTGTGTATAAAAATTGGAGCAGTAAGCAGTGTGTTGACACATGGCACAAATTTTGGTTTCAGAGTTTCTGGTCTGGCACTACGCTAGTGCCAGATGCTTTGTAGAAGTCCAAGTATGGATGCCTAAGAAGCCTACCATTTCACTCTAGCTATTGTGAGGAGTGGGCCACTGGAATTCTGTACTGCTTCGTCACAGGCCAGTTAAGTTGAATACCTGGCCTGCTGAAGATTCATCATACTAACTACAATAAAAGAAATAAATAAAACTTTGTTGTATAAAACTACACCCATTCAATATTCCAAAGACACTGAATATTATAATACAGAGATTGGTCATGATGACACCACCACGACTAGACATCCAGGGCTAGTTTTTCAAAGACACTGTAGTTCGTGTTGATATTAACCAATGTAACAACATACCTATGTACGAAAATTTCATTTTGATTATTCAATATATATATGCACTTTTATTGATAAATACATATTGTTTCATACGTCCTGACCAGAAGAACATTTGGTTCAGGACTAAATAAATTTAAAAGATTGTCAAATTTAACTTTTAAAAACCAGTGTTATTTGATTTGATCATAGAGATTATTATTACTATTAGACTTAGTATTTACATGTGTGTGTCTGTGTATTTTATTACCTACACATCACAATTCATTACCCTAGACATTAAACGTAGCTAACATACATAATAGTAGAATAAGTCTGTTTGAGGTCGTAAGTGGTAGCAGAAAGGCCTTCTGTACTCACATAAACTTTTATCTTCAGGAGCCTTCACAGCTGACCTCATCCAGTACACTAGGTAATATAGCAACCACACAATAACATTAAAAAACCACTACAAATATTGGGGGCTCGTCCAGGATTTAGGTTTATCAAAGATAGTAGGGTCTCCTGGTCCGGGAATTAAACTATTGGGGACATAAGTTGGATAAATTTAACAGTGTCCCTAAAATTAAAAAGTGGAAAGTAAAAGTTGATGAATCTTTACAGCCAGTGATAATTAATTAATTAGTATATTGCCATTGTAATTAGAGTTTATAATTTACCTTAGTCATTGTTAAATTGTGGGATATAGTATGGCAGATCTAGCCAAATTCAGATCGGCTGCTGTGCTGACGGCGAAGGAGATGAACATGGATGGTCAGGTTTTAATTCAATATGTAACTTCAGAATGTGACAAGTATATTGAAAGGGAAGATAGGAGGTTAGCTGAAGAGAAGAGGTTACAAATTGAGGCTGACAAAGAACTTAAGAGGCTGCAGATTGAGGCTGACAGGGAGGCTAGGGCATTGGAGGCAGAAGAAAAGAGATTGACTGCCGAAAGGGAAGCAGAAGATAGAAGATTGCAAAGGGAGCACGAGTTACGACTAAGGGAGTTGGAATTACAAGGCCATGCTCCTGAAAATGGTGCCAGCCCCTTTACCTCCGATGCCACGCCTAGTCAGGGAGCCTCAACCTCAGCTATGGGGGTTTCATTTAGACCATTTTGTTGAGAAAGACGATGACATAGAGGGGTAGCTCAGTAGATTTGAACTATTGGCTACTACGTATGGGTTAGAAAGAGAGAGGTGGAGTCTTAAGTTATCCCAAGGGCTTAGAGGTACTTCTTATGAAGTTTTTGCTAAAATGAGTAGAGACGACCAAGACAATTATGACATGCTAAAGCAGGCTTTGTTATTGAGATATGAAAAGAATGGTGAATTTTATCGTAAGAAGTTTAGAAATGCCAAACTTTTGTCTGGGGAGACATACCACCAATTCTCTGCCAGACTGGAAACCTATTTGGAGAAATGGACTGCTCTGGGGAAGACCCAAGATCTCAAAGAAATGATCATGATAGAGCAATTAAGAGAGTCCATGGCTCCAGACCTGAGAAAATTTCTCATGGAACAAGGTGCAGGGAGGTTGGGGGAGGTATTGAATGTCGCTGAGAGGTATCAGGCAGCCAAGGCAGAGGTAAGTGGCTCTAAAAAGAAGCAGATAGAAAATTTTTAAGCCCCACAGCACTTTAATAAATTTGATAGCAGAAAACAAGGTAATAAAGGTAGGACAAACTTTGATAGGCTTAGAAATTATTACCGTGATAGAAACTCACAGTTCAATGACCAACAATATAATGAAAGGAAACCATTTAACCCAGGAAAGAGGTGGTGCAAATGGTGTAAGAAGGACAACCATAACACCGAATTTTGTAGAAGGAAACCTTCAAACATTGCTGCAATGAAATCGGGGAACCAGAGATTAAAGGTTAATCCTAATGGACAGCAGGAACCTTATCACCCCCCAGTTTGTGAGGATGTTATTTTTAATGGGGTCACCATAAGGTGCCTATATGATACAGGTTTGGATTATGATTCAGTTGTGAAGGCTAGCCTAGTGGACCCAAGTCAGTATACCACCGAAACAGTGGAAATACAAGGGGCGACTAAGGACATACCACTCATGACACTTCCCATCGCAAGGATAACGGTGAAAACTCGCTATGTGGAAGGAGAAATCAGAGCAGCAGTGATAGATGAACCAATCTACCCTCTGATATTGGGGTGTAGATAGTCTTCTTGGGGAATCCCGAGAGACCTGTGATCATGGTGACAGTGCAGACCAGGTCACAGTCAAAGGAGGAAGAAGGTGAACCTATAAATGCTCATCCAGAAGAGATGAGGAAGGCGCAGGCTGAGGATAGGACACTCAAGCCATGTTTTAAAAAATTGCCCAAATGCCACACACCTCCAAGCAAGGGAGAGTATTTTATGAAGAACAAATTGCTATACAGGAAGGCCGGAACTGGAACAAATGGTCACAACCAGCTGGTTTTTCCCACTTCATATAGGGAGAAAGTGATGGAACTAGGGCATGCGATTCCCTTCAGTGGTCACATGGGGATCAGCGCCACAGGACAGCGTATAGCTTGTCATTACTTCTGGCCAGGGATAACGGAAGATATAAAAAGATATGTCAAATCCTGCCCAGAATGTCAAAGGGTAGCTCCAAAGCATTGGACGGCTCGAACGAACGAACGAACGAACGAACGAACTTTATTTTCGAAGGGTAAAGAATTGGGCGCGCAGGCCCGTCTAACATTCTGCCCTTCCACTCTCATTAATCTTGCATACTATATCCTTTCATTCCCACATGATGCTTTAAGCATTAATTTAAAGGCATGCAACATTATAAAGTTACCATAACAGCATTCATTTACAGTATGCAAGCATAATAATAAAAAAATGAGTAGGGTTTTTTTTTTTTTTAAACACACAAGCTAGTAAATGGGGGAAAAAAGTAATAATAAAATAAAATAAATAAAACAATAGATAAAAATAAATAAATTCTGTATACCGACACTCACTCATGCGGTCAATCCGTCTACAATTAATCTGTATTTTTGGTATGCGGGTACATTCTCCTGCAACTCTAGGGGAAATGCCCATAGTGGGAACACCTTTTGAGAGGGTTGCAGTGGATATTGTGGGACCTCTCACTCGGACCAAGAGGAGGAACAGTTACATACTTACTCTGGTGGACACTTGTTCTATGTGGGGAGAGGCGGTAGCTCTGCCGTCAATTGATTCGAAACATGTGGCAGAAGCACTACTTAGAATATTCACAAGATTAGGATTCCCGCTTCAAATCTTGACTGATAACGGCTCACAGTTCAAGGGAAAACTAACGGAAGAAGTTTTTAAGCTATTTCAAGCCAGACACTTTCATTGTATTCCGTACCATCCACAAGGGAACGGCCAGGTAGAGAGGTTCAATGGGACTCTTCTTTCTATCCTGAGGAAGCTGGCACATGAGAAACCTGATATGTGGGATCAATTTCTGCCCGCCGCGTTGTTTGCGTACCGGGAGGTACCACATAGTTCAACCGGGATGGCTCCCGCAACCCTGTTATTTGGGAGGCCAATAAAAGGTCCATTAGAAGCATTATTAAGGACCTGGACAGATGAGAAGGCAGAGGAGACTGTTACCTCATCATATCAATATGTGAACGAGCTGACCACTCGTCTGAAAGCTGGATGGAAACTGGCAAATGATAATTTGAGAAAGCCAGGAAGAAACATGCAGCGTACTTTAATAGGAAAGCAAAGGACAGAGAACTAGCTGTGGGAGAGAAAGTGCTTCTTCTACTACCCGGCAGCCAGAATAAGTTGCAAATTGGATGGCAAGGTCCATATACAGTTCTAGAGAAGGTGTCTAGAACAAACTATAAAATTGACAAAAACGGGAAGGAAAAAATATGTCATGTGAACCTTTTAAAGAAGTATCTGGACAGACCAATCCTGGAAAGCACCCCCTTACTGACCTTGGCTATCGCAACTGAAATGGAAAAGGAACAGCTCACCTCACATGAATACCCATTACACCCCTGTGAGACAGCCGCACAGGTAAAAGTCAGTAAGCACCTGACTAAAAATCAGAGGGAGAGAGTTCAACAGGTTCTGGAGGAACATACGGATGTATTAACTGATAAACCAGATATACAAATTTGCTACAGTATGACATGAAGCTGGTAGACTCAAACCCAATCTGTATGAGAGCCTATTCTGTTCCGTTTGCTAAGGAGAAGGCATTGAAAGAGGAAATAGAGTATTTGTTGAAAGAAGGGATTATTTCACACAGTGAATCTTCTTTTAGCTCCAGTGTAGTTTTGTTGAGGAAACCGTCTGGGGAACATAGACTGTGCATAGATTACAGGAAACTGAATGCTGTCACAGAAGGACAAGTGGATCCATTGCCAGACACAAAACAGTTATTTGCCAGATTGAACAAAGCAAAATACTTTTCGAAGGTAGATCTTAGCAAAGGCTATTACCAGATTCCAGTGAAGCCTGAAGTTAGACCGTATTTAGCTTTTAGCACCTCGGAAGGACATTATGAATTCAACATGCTACCATTCGGATTGAAAAATGCTCCGAGTGTATTTTCTAGGATGATGCGCAAATTGTTGGATCCCTTGAATAATCCATGTATCACAAATTTCATGGATGATATTCTTATCGCCACAGAAACATTTGAAGAACACATTAACTCTCTGAATATGTTATTTGATAGGCTCAGAGAAGCGAACTTAACTGCTAGACCAACAAAATGTTGTATAGGATGCAAAGAGTTGGAATTCGTGGGACATACTGTATATCAGGGTAACATGACCCCTGACCCCAAGAACTTGGAAAAATTGCAGAGTGCACCTCGACCACAAACAAAAAAAGACGTGCGATCATTCGTGTCGTTATGTGGATTTTACCAAAAATATATCACAAATTTTAACTCTATATGTGCTCCTCTGACTGATCTGACTCGCAAGGGAAATCCAGATAAAATTGTTTGGTCAGCGCAATGTGAATTGGCATTTCAAGAGTTAAAATAAAAACTCACCAGCAAGCCTATTCTCAAATTGCCTGATTCGACACAGGACTTTGTGGTGAGAACAGACGCAAGCAATGTAGGCCTGGGGGCTACTTTGTTGCAAAGGTCCTCTTCACCCAATGGGGAACTGAACCCAGTCGCTTATGCAAGCCGCAAGTTGAACAAAGCGGAACAAGGATATTCCACAAGCGAAAAAGAATGTTTAGCGTTAATCTGGGCAATAAAAAAGTTCCTAATCTATCTGTATGGTAGGACTTTTGTGGTCCAGACGGATCATCAGCCGCTCGTGTTCTTATCTCAGGCCAAGCATGAAAATGCAAGATTGTTAAGATGGTCTTTATTGTTGCAACCATATCAGTTTAATATTCAATATATCCCGGGGTCACAGAATATCGGTGCAGATTTCCTCAGTAGGCACTCCTGTGATCAAAATTAGAGTAGTTGGCAGGAGTGAGGAGTTAATTTTATCTATGTGTATCACTGGTTTTGGAACTTGCATTAGTGCATGTTCTCAAGTGGGGAGATGTGTGATGAGATTACAGTGATACAACGTTAAAATTCCTCCAGTTATAAAGATAATAGGTAAAATAACATGTAGGGATAAAAATATAGGTAAGGTACGCTGATACATTCTCGCCAATGCCCGCGTTTTCTAGCGCCATTGAAACTAACTAGTTATACATGCAGACTAAACGAACTATCTTTTTAAACGGGGTGGAAACGGAGATAAAAGAAAAAAATTGTGACGGTCTTAACACGTGTTTGAACCTAAAGTCTAGAAGACGCAATTTGTAGTTTTTTTAAAGAAAAAAAATTACGCCACTAGTTGACACAATGTAAAGAAATGGACAAAAACGACCTTAGCTCTTGTTAGAAACAGACGTATCTTGGACGGTTTACAGTAATTAGTTGTTTTTAGTTTGAATATAGCGGCAAACGCCGTACACGAAGGTTCAAAAACAAATTTCAAAACTAACCTTGAAAAAAGTAGGTTTTTTTATTAATAATAAAGTTAGGAGAATAAAAACTAGCTAGTTTGATAGCCCATCTTTAGCAGAGAAATAATATGCTTTTAATTACACAGACTGACAGATAACACGGAAGATATTGACGAAAGACTGTATTGTTCAAATCAGACTAGCAGACAGTTTTTTGTGTGCATATTTTCACTAAAGTTACATTTGACGCGTCCTTGAGCAAAACGCATAAACCCAAACTACAGGTGGCCTAGGGGCACGGTAGGAGGGTAGAAGATAAAAATAACTTAGCATAGGATTTTAGAAGTAGGGGAGACAAAAAATTTGTGTAGTTTTTTCTTGTAGTTTCGTCCAAAAACAAGTGTAATTTTGGGAAAAACCAAGTTGGGACGGACGGACCGACAGACAAATACTACACACAGGACAGAGACTGGACCGAAATTAGACATTTGTAGTTTGAATATTTAAAAAGTAGAGGGGAAGTCCGCCGATTGGACAGAAGATTTGATATTGTAGAAAAAAACTCTAGAAGCAATTGCCATTTTTTATGAGACTGTCCATTTACACAGTACGTTAATGCTAGAGAGCTGATTTCCAGGAAATATTAAATATTATCAGTGGGACGCCAGAATCTAGCCAGCAGCTCAGCTGAGTTTTGCTAATACTACATAACTGTGTTCTCAATTCTGAATTGTGGTAAGGGGAAAAATTCATTAACCCTTTTATTTAATATTTAATATTTTGAGTGATTGATACTGCCATGTCCTGAAAAAGGATTACGACAAGTGAGTGCTTATTCTAGGTCCCCAGCGACTGTCCAGGGCCTAGAAGAAAACCAATAATATAAGGAAACCTATCTAAGACTATGGAAGACAGATCTATATTTGAGATCAGTGGGAACATATCACCCACCTTATTTGATGGAAGAGGAAACTATTGAACATATTTTGGATGCAATACAGTCATGGGAAACTGGTGCTATGTGATACCAACTGGGTGAGATGTGCTAAGTTGGTCAGAGAGATCTGACCCAATCTGTGTAAATTTTGTTTTGCTTTATTGTGTATAAAAATTGGAGCAGTAAGCAGTGTGTTGACACATGGCACAAATTTTGGTTTCAGAGTTTCTGGTCTGGCACTACGCTAGTGCCAGATGCTTTGTAGAAGTCCAAGTATGGATGCCTAAGAAGCCTACCATTTCACTCTAGCTATTGTGAGGAGTGGGCCACTGGAATTCTGTACTGCTTCGTCACAGGCAAGTTAAGTTTAATATCTGGCCTGCTGAAGATTCATCATACTAACTACAATAAAAGAAATAAATAAAACTTTGTTGTATAAAACTATACCCATTCAATATTCCAAAGACACTGAATATTATAATACAGAGATTGGGCATGATGACACCACCACGACTAGACATCCAGGGCTAGTTTTCCAAAGACACTGTAGTTCGTGTTGATATTAACCAATGTAACAACATACCTATGTACGAAAATTTCATTTTGATTATTCAATATATATATGCACTTTTATTGATAAATACATATTGTTTCATACGTCCTGACCAGAAGAACATTTGATTCAGGGCTAAATAAATTTAAAAGATTGTCAAATTTAACTTTTGAAAACCAGTGTTATTTGATTTGATCATAGAGATTATTATTACTATTAGACTTAGTATTTACATGTGTGTGTCTGTGTATTTTATTACCTACACATCACAATTCATTACCCTAGACATTAGACGTAGCTAACATACATAATAGTAGAATAAGTCTGTTTGAGGTCGTAAGTGGTAGCAGAAAGGCCTTCTGTACTCACATAAACTTTTATCTTCAGGAGCCTTCACAGCTGACCTCATCCAGTACACTAGGTAACATAGCAACCACACAATAACATCAAAAAACCACTACAGTGTCAACATCTTAGATTTCAAACGAATGAGGAATTTCAGGTCGGTACCTTCTCTCAGTATAGGAATTTAGTTGGTCACCCCACAACTTGTCAACAGTGTCGGGAAAGTTACTGATTGTAATATGTTACTTGCCACAAAGGCTGAAAAATGAGTTGAGTTTTCTCAGGAAGAATCAAATCAGGCTCGATGACCCGTTACTTCTTTAAAATCTTAAAGTTCTTGTAAAAGGTATACATCAAATCTTTAAGGTAAGAATGTTTGTTGTTTTCTTCACAGATTTATCTCTTTACTCAAACGCTGGTAAAGTTTGGGTAACACAGTTTCATCATATATAAATGGAAAGAACACATATCAAATAATTATACATACTATGTACTCGGATATAACTGATAATTTTAAATTGCAAGCGTAGTGCTTGACTTATCATTTAAATTCCCGTGATGTAAGTTATATTCACAAAAATCGCTCATCATGAATTAGAAATACAACGTATTCCGTCAACACTCAATGATGAACAGTTATAAGTTAGTTTTAATAAAAATATTCTCGTCTGAGTATTAGCAGTTAAATTAAATCCATTATGGCTACATGATTTTAAGCTAGAAATTATAATTTATTCCGCTTTCCACTGTAACCCATCGACTAGAGAATATAACAGACTTAATAATTTAACTCTCTGCACAAATCTAACTAGCAAAATGAAATAAGCGATTTAACACTTTAACACTCACAAAATACTAGATAAAAAATATAAGATTTACCTCAACACAGAACTACTAAGAACTTAAACCACTACGATCATACTAAATGACATCTCTATTAAAAGAGATTCTAGAAATCGAATAAAGGCTTGTTCTAGTCTTGACTGCGAAGTTACTGAGTGAAAATGAAATCTAACTCCCTCCAGTATATATGAAACACCAGACAAAGATGTACGCTATTTCCATAAACTACGCAATAGCCTCCCCTTCTCTTAACACCTCCTGTCTTCGCACCTCACGCCAAAATGACCATTCTGAGCGAATGCGTGATGGCGCCTTCTCCACCCTGACACTGAGAATCTACCGAGGGAACTACGTGTCAGATGCAAAATACCAGACAAATGTCTGATACTGCGCCGGGAGATGTCGGGATTCACGCCTCACCTCAGCGCTCACCGAGAAGCTACGTTTTGACAAGTGAGAATGCAGACGATATGTCGGCCCTATGTCTGAGATAGCCACAAATTGACAGTTTTTTCGTCAATCTGCAGTGATTGACCGAATGCATTCTCACGCCAAATCGTCTGGTGCAAGGGACTGACACGTTACGTAAAAGATTACTCGTTTAATCAGCAATGAAATGCGTTTCTAAATGAGAAACGAAACTGGCGAAAGTGAGAATGGGAAAAAATATTTTTCGCAAACGAATGGATGCGAAAAATACAGGAAAAAGGTAAAGAGTGATAATAAATAGAGGACACGGGTGGAAGAAAGGAAGAATAATAGAAAATTTAATGATCATAACTCTATACGTGACAACCAGTATTGCCTGTATGTATGAATGGCAAATTATACCAGCTCGTTGACGAGGATGTATGCTCCGCACGGCCGTAATGTAATCCACGAAATAGCCGCCAGCGGTAGCAATTTGGCAGTTAATCCGCCTTAAAGAAAAATGAGACCTAGTAAATGCTAGAGACCACGCACCAGTGTGTGGAAACGTTGTGCATAATAAATCTCCGTAGAGTCTCTGTCTTTCTGATCAGGGTCTGTGTTAACGCTGGATTTGCGGTAACACCTTCTGCAGGCGGGATTGCTGGACAATGTTAATATATATATATATATATATATATATATATATATATATATATATATATATATATATATATATATATATATATATATATATATATATATATATATATTTTTTTTTTTTTTCGCTGATAAATTGCAATCAGCTCTAGTCGGGCTTACTGGTGGCCGACAGGTGTGTGACTATGTAGATAACAACACAAGCGAATGTTAAAGGGTTCTGGCATGCCTGAACAGACTGAAATCACACACCACTGCAAACATAGGAGTCAGAACATGTTCGGAACAGCTGTAACGTTTTAAACAGTTTATTGACGACACAGTAAACGTTGACATCAGAAACAACATACTGTCACAGGTTACTACGGGTATAAAATACGTGGCAAATGGCTGTAGCACATAGTATCAATAGACATCAGTATAATCCACAGGATCAATTATCCATCAACGGGAACAACATCATAATTCTTATTAAACATCAGCAACTCTCTCAGTGCAAAAACATTAATGGGTACAATATCCATCAGAGGGAAAAAACATCATGATAATCATAATGGCCGGTATAATCCATGGTCTGAAAATGTATTCCATCTCTATTAAATTCCCTTCACAAAAATATATTATGGAACACACTATCGAAATGGTACACGTCCATTTCCCAGCTCTGCCACAAAGCGTACTCTCGAAAAATCAGCTGCTCAAAACAGCTCAGTAAAAATTATTCAAGCGCAAACTCGCAGCATGAGATGTGAGATGAATTCATCCGCCTTTCCCCCCAAAACTAATTAAAAGAACGTTCTACCAGTTTCTTTATCCTATCTTTAAACAAAGTAACAACTAGACAGGTGTAACACCTCGCTAGTTGTTCAAACGATAGAGTAATCGATCTCTCATATAATAAATGTCTGTTGCAGTCAGATAGTATTGCTATCACCACTGTTGTAAGCGTAAATCTGTTGTCGCAAACTAATGTTGTTATCAAAATCAGGATTGCAATTGGAGAACTATGATTTGAAACCAGGATTGCTATATAAATATCAAATATCACGCCACACAGGCTAATCATCCGTATGTGTAGTGCTGTGCTGTTACCGTGTCTGGAATGTTTGAAGGGTGTGTGGAAACAGTCACTCACACCACGATAGCTCACGTACGAGTCATGGAGCGTAGAAACGGTTGTTGACGTTTAAAGAACAGTTTATTTATACCACAACACGGTCACAACGAATAGACTAAATACAGCATGTTACACAGTTTATAATAGCCTACAAAAAGGATCCACATCGTAGTACTAACGTATAATAATTCATCAGAAAGGACTGCTAAGATACTCCTCACCATCAGCGCTATCATATAATAATGGATCCTTTAGCAAACGGTTATCATCACCGTGCTACAATATAAATATGGCCTCCTCAACGATACTCTTCACATCAGCACTATCATATAATAATGGATCCTTTAGCAAACGGTTATCATCACCGTGCTACAATATAAATATGGCCTCCTCACAGATACTCTTCACATCAGCGCTATCATATAATAATGGATCCTTTAGCAAACGGTTATCATCACCGTGCTATAATATAAATATGGCCTCCTCAACGATACTCTTCACATCAGCGCTATCATATAATAATAGATCCTTTAGCAAACGGTTATCATCACCGTGCTACAATATAAATATGGCCTCCTCACCGATACTCTTCACATCAGCGCTATCATATAATAATGGATCCTTTAGCAAACGGTTATCATCACCGTGCTATAATATAAATATGGCCTCCTCAATGATACTCTTCACATCAGCGCTATCATATAATAATGGATCCTTTAGCAAACGGTTATCATCACCATGCTACAATATAAATATGGCTTCCTCAACGATACTCTTCACATCAGCGCTATCATATAATAATGGATCCTTTAGCAAACGGTTATCATCACCGTGCTACAATGTAAATATGGCCTTCAAATACATTACTAATATCACTCAAAACACTGGCCTGTACACTCCAAGGCCTTAGGACCATCTCCTTAAATAAAGTACATCTTATCTGCAGATAATCACACATAATCCATAAGAAATCATGCTTGTATTAAAATCATACCCACTGGTACACATCGAAAAACACTCCACATCTTCCCAGTACACTCGCTCGGGAGCACACTGACACTAAACTATTCTTTCCCAGCACACCCCAGCCAATCACACATGCGTGGGGCTAACTCCCCGAGAACTTTCGCTCACAGCTCAAAATAGCTTAGAAAATCCATCTCACGCGGAAATTCAGCCGCCGTGAGAAGCGTTCTGAATCTCGAAGATTCTGATACAATACGCTCATTAATTTTAAAATAAATTAACAGCTAGACAAACGCTGTTCAAGTGGGATAACCACTATAATCTCTTACACATCCCGGACTTATAACGATTAATGAACTTGCTTAGATTTAGACCTAATAACAGGTAACAGTTTAAACATTACTCCGATATGATCATTTTTTTTTAAAATTCATCATCTCATCTCATCTCAGCCCGTAACCCGTCATGGGTCGTAGGGGTGCCATGGTGGAAGCATCAGCAGACAGGGTCCTCCACTGCTCTCTATCCTCAGCAATGCGTACAAGTGTGGAAAAACCGTGTCCTGCCCATTCTTTGATGTTATCAGCCCAGGATTTTCTCTGCCTTCCTCTTCTCCGTTTACCTTCGACTGTTCCCTGAAGGATCGTTTTCGAAAGGGAGTCATGACGAGTTACATGCCCAAACCAGGCAAGCTTTCGACGTTTCACTGTTGACAAAAGTGGTTCTTGGTGGCCTGCATAGGTGTTTATCTTCTCTCTAACATAGACATTTGTTTTGTGCTCTTTATAGCAAATGCGCAAAATTCTTCTATAACATTTATGCTCGAAAGCCTGAATCCTTCGCTCCGTATCTGCAGTGAGTGTCCAGCTCTCACACCCATACAAGAGAATAGATAATACAAGTGATTTGTATAATTTGATCTTCACAGGAAAACTGATGTTACTTTTCCAGATCACATTCAACCTTGTCATGGCAGCTGAGGCCATCTCAAGTCTTGTCTTGATTTCTTTAATTGATCTTCCATCACTGCATATAGTGGATCCGAGATATTTAAAGGTGTTAACTTCTTCTAACGTTTGCCCATTTAACGTAATGTTGGTCGCAACATGTTTCTTATGGCTATTCACCAATATCTTGCTTTTTTCTATATTAATTTCCATCCCATACGTTCTTGTTACTTTCTCCAGTCTAGAGGTAAGGTCTTGAAGTTCTGATTCTGATCCAGCTATCAGATCAATATCATCAGCAAAACGTAGGTTGCACAGAGGTCGGCCTCCAATCGATATGGTTGATTTATAATCGTAGAGAGCCTCTTGCATAATATGTTCTAGATAAATATTAAAGAGCACTGGGGACAGGATACATCCCTGCCGAACTCCTACAGTTGTTTTGAAAAAATTCTCCAATGTCGTTGCTTGCAAAAACAGCACTGCTTGCGTCCTTGTATAGTGCTTCAATGATATCTATGATGTTGGTATCAAAATTGAATTTTCTCATTACTTGCCATAAGCCTTCATGCCAGACTCGATCGAAGGCTTTTGTGAAATCGATGAAGTTATGGTATAAATCGTGTTGATATTGGAGATGTTTTTCGATAAGTAATCTAATATTGAAGATTTGTTCTGAGGTACTTCTTTTTGGTCTAAAGCCAGCCTGTTCCTCTGACAAGATTTCTTCTGATTTCTGTTTTATTCTGTTCAAAAGTATCCTTAACATCACCTTACTTGGATGACTAATAAGGCTAATGGTTCTGTAGTTCTTGCACATTTTTAGATTTCCTTTCTTTGGAAGCGGTATTACTAATGACTGCGTCCATTCTTTTGGCCATTTTTTTGTACTCCATATCTGCTGGCAAATTGTTGTCATGATTTTTACTATATCTATATTTTAAAAATTACATCGAACAAAAAAAAAATAAAAATTGAGGTCGATGCAATCATAATATCTACACACAAGGATTACACTATGTTAAGTCATGTTAACAAAAAAGAACAAAAGATGGATAGAAGTAAGTGTAAAGTAAAAAACAATGAAGTATAGAAAGATAATAAGATAAGCATACGAAGATCAACAAATTCAAAGAAATATAAAGTATATCAAGTATAGCCTAGCTATGACATCATAAGTGAAAAGTAAAAAGATCAGATGAAGTACAAGAAGAATGAGCAGACAATGATATATCATAGTAAACAATAAGTTAAACAATGCATATTTATACCAAAAGACAAATAACTAGGTACTGGCAGGTGACATAAGAACAACCAAGCGACCGCAGCTGAGGTTCAAAGATGTGTGCAAGAGAAGCATGAAGACACTGGATTAAATCCAGCAACCTAGGAGGATGAAGCGATGATGCACCCTAAGGTACCACTTCAGACTGGGCGAAAAGAAGCTCCTTCAACAAGCAGCAGAGATGCGAACACGCCGATAGGAACACTATTTTTCAAAATAGAAAAATAAACAGCTGAGGCCTATCACCTCAGGTGCGCATTCCCGAAGTTTTTACTGAAGGAAGCTATTATTATGAATTTATTTTAAAATATAATTAGCTCGATTTTTTTAACATAGAAAAAAACTTACACAACTAGTATTGGTACTTAACACGTGAATAGTTTGGAATGAGCATCCAAGTGCCTTACTTACTTAGTCGTTCCCCTTCTACCGGGAGGTGTAGAGGTTTGGAAGAGAGAGCGCCAGACTATCCTATCGGCTGTCTTCCTCCTGGCCTGGTTCCATTCTAGTCCTCGGTCCTTCAAAGATCTGTTCTACTTGGGTCTGCAGAGGGTAGGATTTAAGGCCTTGACGTATCGTCTGGTTGCGTACCATGTCTCTTCTTGTTACTTCAACCACCTTCCTCAGATACCTCATTTCTGAGGTTTGGATCTGGCTTTTATGGGTTGTAGTCATTGCCCATGACTCGCATCCATATGTCAAGACTGGGACATAGGTGGAGCGGTATACAGCCATCTTCGTTTTCTTACCAACCTCTCTCTTGCTGAGGAATCCTCGATTTATGGCCTGAAAAAGTCTCCCAGCTGCTGATTTTCGAGTGGCCAACTCTTCTTTGATGCCTCCCTTTCGGTCTATAATAGCTCCGAAGTATTTAAAGTGGTCGACCTGCTCCAGGACCTGTTCTCCTAGCTTAATCTGATGTCTTCTTTCTTCTCGTGATATCACCATGGATTTTGTTTTAGAGCTGCTTATGACCATCCCTCTCTTCTCCAGCTCTTCCTTCCAGACTTGCAGGTTGGATTGGAGATGTGCCTCTGATTTAGCAATCAGGGCAACATCATCACCAAATGCCAGCTCCGAAATATAGACATGTCTCATCTTCCAGTACCCCACTGGATACTTTCTTGTTCTCTCCTTACATGCCTTGATGACATCCTCCTTAAGGAGTATGAAGAGGTAAGGTGATAGGATATTACCTTGTCTTACACCAGTGGTGGTCCTGAACTCTTCTGACTTATGGTTTGCTGTCCTCACATAATTTCTGCAAGACTTGTAGAAGCTCGGTATAGCATGAATTAGAGGTGCTGGAATATTCTTCCTTGCCAAACAGTCCCAAAGTTTGCTCCAGGGGACCCTGTCAAACGCCTTTTCCAGATCTATGAAACAAAGATGCATCTCACTCTTATACTCAAGAGCCTTTTCACTCAGCTGTCTGGGTGTGAAGATTAGGTCTTGAGTACTTCGGTTTGCTCTAAATCCGCACTGGACCTCATCCAATTGGGGCTCAGCTAGGCGTCGGAGTCTCTGCTCTAGGATTCTAGAGTAGATTTTACCACGGACAATGAGAAGGAATATGCCTCTATGGTTTCCATACTGTCGATTGTCACCCTTTTTGAAAATTGGTGTTATGATAGCAATCTCCCAATCCTTTGGTATTGTCTTGTTGTACCTCGCTGCCTATAAAACCCTTAAGAGTAATAGGTCGCCTGATGCTCCCATGAACTTTACCATTTCTGGTGTTATACCATCATGCCCTGCTGCTTTGCCCATCTTGATTTTCTCCAGTGCTGCCTTCAGTTCTTCCATCTTTATGTCATCTTCACCATCATTGGTTTTCTCTTCTGTGCTAGTGTTTATCATTTCTGATGCTTCACCATGCTCACCATCCAGGAGATCTGAGAAATATTCTTTCCGTCGAAAACGATGTCGCGAGCTTTAAAATTTAAAAATAAACCGCCAAGTCCAATACATTTTCTAACAAAAGGCACACTGTAGAATCATATATACACACACGCATAATTACTTCCTGCCGGGAAAAAGGAAGATCTGCGATGATTTTTATAACATTCAAGTAGTTGAGACTTAGAAAACAACGAACACCAAAATGGAAAATATATTGAATTCTTTATTAATAGGTTTAAGATCATAAAAGTTAGCTAGTCTTAGAGCTGGTCTTGTCCTGATAGGTAATATGCTTTCGAATAAAAAATCTGACAGATAGAAATAAAGTTATGGACAAAAGACTGTATTTGTTCGTACAGACAGATCAACACATGCTCTTTTGGACTTGCACTAACGGTAACATTTTTTGACACGTCCTTGAAAAAGGCAAGAAAGGGTACATGTAGAAAGGGGTAGACAAGGGGAGAAAAAATTATGGGATGGCTCAAACTGAATATGTTTTTTTTAAGTGTTAGGCCAAAACAAGTTTATTTTTGGTGAATGCCAAATTCGGACGGACAGACCGACAGAAGTACACTAACATTGGACCGAAATTGGACCTTAGATTTAAAAAATTGAATGGAAAATCTTAGTAGTAGATGCCATTGGTCAAAACATTTCATATTATTGAGTACCTTCAAAGGCTTGACGCCATTTATAGAAGATAGTCCCTAGAGCAGGACGTTGTGTATTTCTGGAAAAAGTGATTAGCCTTATTAAAGCAAATATATATTAAAGTAATAGGCATCACAGTTCAGCCAGCAGTATATCTGGAGTCTGCTATTCGACGTACCTGTGTTTTTTCATTGAATTTCTGGTAAGACCGACATTATTCATATATATTTTGTTTAAAAATGTGAGTGAGAGATGCTGCCATCACGACTGTAAGTAATCAGGTCCCAAGCTGATTTGTGCAGGGCCTGAAGGTATAATTAGGATAACACACATGGCCAGTTTTGTATATGCACATGTTTTGTGAAATAAAAAGGTTTTCTTAGGTGACCAGAGGGACACAGCTCCCCTATCCTATTGTATGACAGAAAAGACAGATTAATAATATTATTGCAGATGCAGTACCGCCTTTGTAGGAGAGACATATGAACAACACTGGTACACTGTGGAATGGATGTGCTGGATTGGTCCATTATATATGACCCAGCTCTTTATTTCTTATGTATTCTCTTTTGTATATATAAAACACAGTTTAAGTAAGATATCAACAAGGAGACATTATTTCATTGTTACATTGTTTTTATCTGGCACTAGTCCGGTGTCAGATGTCTATGAGAAGCAGTGAGTAGTCGTTTCATGCACAGTAGTGACGGGGACCTGCAGAGTCTACCCTGTTACTTTTGGCCATTATCATAGCGAAATCGTGTGACACCAAGTTTACAGACTGTTCAAGTGTGCCCAGATAAGTAAAATATCTGGCACCCTAACTCTACATCAGCTTTAAGATCAGCACACCCCTGTATAATAAGAATAAACTATTTCCCCAGAGAACTTAACAGTGACATTGTATATTAAAGAGACTGGGAGTGATTATAAAATCCCAAACAGCCATCCAGTGCTAGAAACCAGTAATAGACTAATTTTAGTAACACTATTAGTATAGTTAAACAGTATTTGTTTGGACAATTGTCCCTTTGGGTCTAAAATTTACATTTTGTATATATCTTGAATTCTTTTTGTTGATATTTACCGTCGTGTGTAGTAAATATTGTTAAATTAAATGAGACGTGGCTGGCTGTCATACATTCTCACGTTATGAAGTTTAATCACTAAGGCGAACACACTGAATACATGGGGCACATATTTAATCGGACATCTTGGAAAACAGGAAGTCGGAAGAAGGGAATAAGGGCGAGTAACTCTAGTAGGAAACAGGGTGAGTAACTCTAGTAGACAATATATATATTTAACAACTAAACACCGAAAGATATGTACACGAAGACCATATCAACATCCCCCCTTTTTTATGAGTGGACAAAGTCATTCATCCAAGAGGGTTTCTTGCGATCTCTTTGAGGTCTCTTAGAGCAAGATGGTAGGAGAGAATGTTCTTTGCCAGCTTTCCCAGGACTAGAAGTAGCTGGAGTTGAAGGATCAACTTCTGGAGGATTGGAAATGTTCACTTCACTAGTGTTCTCCATGTCTGGTAAAACAACCTGTTGCTCGGGTAGACCTGGAGAGATGAAATCAGTTTCCAAATCCACGGGATTAGGTGTGAGCTGGTGAGACAACTACTTGGGCAGATCATGAGCAGTTTTATCATGATACTTCTTCACTGATCTGTCTCTCTTGCCTCTACTTTCAATAACTCTACTGTGAGATGCAACGGGTTTCACTGCAGAAGGTATCAGCGCACGCAGTTTCCTGTTGAACAGTATTTCTGCTGGACTTTGATCAAACCCTTGTCTCGGCGTATTACGAAGTTCAAGTAGGGCCTCATATGCATCTGTATTATTTTGAACAGTCTTTCTCATCATACCCTTGATGAGTTTCACAGCAGATTCAGCTAATTTGTTGGCTTTATGGTGACCTGGTGCTGATTTAACATGAAGTATTCCCCATCTAGCAGTAAATGATCTGAACTGTGCAGACGTAAAGGGAGTACCTTGGTCAGACACAATGGCTTTAGGGACACCATAACGAGCAAAATGAGACTTCAATTTCCTGATGACTAACTGTGCTGTCATTGTAGGTAGAAAGTCTACTTCAATGAAGTTGGAGAAGTAGTCAATCAGGACTAAATAATATCGGCCTTCTATAATAAAGATGTCAGTGCCAACTTTCTCCCAGGGTGATAAACCTCTTGAGTGTTGGTTTAAAGGTTCTTTAGTATTCCTTGTCTTCGTTTCTTGACATTCCGGACATCTGTCAGTTATCTGTCGAATCTCAGCCGTCATGCCGATCCAAAACAGACAACTTCTGGCCCGGCGCATCATGCTGTCAAATGCAAGATGAGCAGCGTGTAGCTTCTGCTTGATTTCAGGCCTCAGTGCTTTTGGGATAAGAATACGCTCTCCTTTAAGTATTATGCCTTGTTCTGTTGTCAGAGTATCACGAATGTCAAAATAAGGCATAAGCTCAGCTGGTACATCAGACTTTCTTTTAGGCCACCCATCCAAAATGGTCGACTTCAACGCTGTCTTTGAGAGTTTCAGCTTTAATCTTTTCCATCATCACATCTGGTATTTCAGGTAATCTTACAGGTGCATCAGCTCCTGCATTGCTCTCTCTATCAGCTAAGGAATCCAATGTGACATTATGAATACAAGCTCTGGACAGTGTGTCGGCTGTAAGAAGATCGGAACCTTGTACACACTGGAATTCAAAGTCATATCGATGGCTGCGCATCAGTAAATTCTGCAGTCTTCGAGGAATTTGACTCAGAGGTTTCTTAACGATGGCCGCTAAAGGTTTATGGTCGTTGATGACTGTAACTTTCCTTCCATAAGTGTACTGGTCAAAGCGTTCCAAACCATATACAACAGCTAAGAGCTCCTTCTCAATTTGAGCCCAGCGATGTTCAGTTTCAGTTAGAGCTCTTGAAGCAAACTCTGTTGGATGACCATTTTGTATGAGGACAGCCCCAAGTCCATAGCTGCTACTATCAACTTGAATACACAAAGATTCATCAGGATCATAGTATGCGAGTACTGGTGTAGAAGTAATCAGTTTCTTGACTCTCTTGAAAGCTTGTTTGCATTCAGCAGACCAGATAAAGGGAGTTTCCTTACGTGTAAGTTCTCTAATTGGATGAAGAACTTCTGAAAGATTGTTGAGGAACTTTGCTAGATACTGTATCATGCCGCCAAATCTGCGAACCTCATGACAGTCCTTAGGAACGGGCATGTTTAGTAATGTCTCAACCTTTTTCTTGTCTGGTTCAACACCTCGAGCAGTAATAAGGCGACCCATGAAGGTAATTTCTTCTTTCTTCTCCTGAACTTTAGCATCATTCAGTTTAATGCCTTTTTCTTTACACCTATGTTTCAGTGCTTTAAGCTTCAGATCATGGTCCTTAATTGCTTGCTGTCTGTTTGATCCACAACCTGCAATAACTATGTCATCAGCAACATTGATGCAACCATGAAGACCTTCAAGAGCTTGTGCTAGATGCCTCTGAAAAATTTCACTGCTTACATTCAACCCAAATGGTAATCTAGACCATCTGAACCTACCATAAGGTGTAATCATTGTTGTGAGTTTACTAGACTTCTTATCAAGTTTGATATGCCAGAATGCTTCCTTGATATCCAGCTTTGTGAAAATCTTGGCATTATTGAGTTCAGGCAATACATCATCCAAAGTTGGTAATCTGTAATGCTCTCTCTGCAAAGCCTCATTCAGGGGTCTAGGATCAATGCATATTCTTAAAGAACCATCAGACTTTTCAACAACAGCCATTTGGTTAACCCATTCAGTCGGTTCCTCTACTGCTATTAATATACCTCTGTTCATTAGATTTTGAAGCTCTGACTTTACCTTGCTCTTAAGTGAAAATGGTATTTTTCTGCACGGCAGTGCCTTTGGACGAATATTAGGATCAATATGCAACACAGCTTCACCCAGGACACCTAGATGGTTATCAGAGTTATGATCATTATCTGAACTGTCAGTAGCCACCTTAGCAATAAATTTGTTTGTGTTGACTGTCACAAACTGTAGATCCTGCAGTGTGTTGTTGCCCAGCAAACATGTGAATCTATTTTTCACAACATTAAACCTTATGTTGTGTTTTGTCCCAGTCTTAGGATTCTCAGCAGTTAATAGAACTTCTCCCAGTGGAGTCATCTTAGTACCATTCCACATAACAAGCCTCTGTTTAGTGGCTAACAGTTGTTCTTGCATCACAAAGCGTTGACAGATTGTATTCACATCAGCTGCTGTGTCTAACTGAAATTTTACCATTTTTCCATTGACAATGAGTTGTGCAGATGTACACGCTTTGCTAGACTTCACACAGTTAAGAAAAACTTCAGAATCTTCCACTGACTCTGTGTGAACAGTGTGAACTTTCTTGCATTTAACTTTGAAATGGTTTCTTCCCCCACAGTTTGAGCAAAACATCCCCCATGCAGGACACTTTTTCTTAATCAATAGATGTTTCGGTCCACAGTAATGACACTCCTTTCTAGGTTCAAAGTACCCACTGTCAGTGTTACTTTGACAGGCTTTACCAGCAGCACGCCCAGTGTCTCTCTTGGGAGGTTTATGGTTGAGTGATTTTTTCTGTACCTTTTCAACCCTTGCTTCAGAAGATTGAACTGTATTACTCATCTCTCTTATGTCGTTTCCAGTTTGCTCGAATACTTTGCATATGTGAATGGCTTTCTTTAGATCGAGGTCAGCTTCTCTCAAGAGTTTCTCCAGTAACCTTTTGTTGACTGTAAAGACAATTTTGTCTCTTATCATACGATCCTTGTCGTTAAAGTTGCATAAGTCTGCCTTAGTTCTCAGCTCAGTCAAAAAGGAATTAAAAGGATCTTGAAGAGGTGTGTTCCAACATCTGAACGTATGTAATACTTCATTGCTTCGTGAGCTACAATGGTTCTGGAGCAAATCGAGAATTTTAGTAGGATTAGAGTGGTCTCCTTCCTCTGCAAGTTGATCCAAAACTTCAACAGCTTGAGGTCCAGCACAGTGTAGAATAATGGCCGCCCGAACAGGATCAGGTTTAGAGGCCACCTCTGTTGCATGCATGTATAGATCTAACTGTCGTCTCCATTCACGAAATGTGTCTGGTTCGACGTTATTTATGTCTAGACAGGGTGGTAACCGAAACATGGGCCGTTCTGCCATGACAAAATGTCTAATAATGGTATGCAAGCAATAATCAGTAATCTCACCTCAAGTCTAATGACATTCAGCACACGTGTCAGCAGAATAGTTCGAATTCTGTAGAAATAAACACCGCTGCCACCATGTTGATATTTACCGTCGTGTGTAGTAAATATTGTTAAATTAAATGAGACGTGGCTGGCTGTCATACATTCTCACGTTATGAAGTTTAATCATTAAGGCGAACACACTGAATACATAGGACACATATTTAATCGAACACTCTAGTAGGAAACAGAGTGAGTAACTGACAATACATATTAAATGACCAGAAGGAATACTAGGTTTTCAGGACCAAAATATAATCATACAGAAAATTTATTACAAATTTATCCCAGGTGTTATTTCCTTTAATCATAGACCTTAATACTTGTTTGTATAGATGTGTATTATTGTTAAAGTACCATCACACCACACTTGCATATCTAAACAGGAAGTCGGAAGAAGGGAATAAGGGCGAGTAACTCTAGTAGGAAACAGAGTGAGTAACTCTAGTAGACAATGTATATATTTAACAACTAAACACCGAAAGATATGTACACGAAGACCATATCAACACTTTTCATATTAAAGTCCTGACCAGAAGAATACTAGGTTCAGGACCAAATAAATCATACAGAAAATTATTAATTTTACAAATTTATCCCAGGTGTTATTTCCTTTAATCATAGACCTTAATACTTGTTTGTATAGATGTGTATTATTGTTAAAGTACCATCACACCACACTTGCATATCCCTAGACATTAGACGCAGCTATCATTCATACTAGTCAAGAATAAGTCTGCTTGAGGCCATAAGGTGGTAGCAGCAAGGTACCCTGATAACTCAACCCTAATTTTGTTAGCATCAGGGACCTTCACAGCTGGCCTCATTCAGTACAATAAGGAAACATATCAACAGCATTTCATAACATCAAAATCCACCACAATAAATTGGGGTCTCTTCTTCCGGGATTTGAACTTGTTAGTTGTTTAGAAATTTAAATATTGTAGCACAAGTGTCCCTAAAAGTTATAAAAGTATTTAAAAGGGAAAATAAAAGCTGATGAACTGTTAAGAGCCAGTAATTAGTTAATTGATTGGTTAATTCATTAGTTAGAGTTAGTACTCTGTTAATTAAGAGTTTTGAAAATTGTATTAGAACATTTTAAAGATTGATATTATGGCAGACCTAGCAAAGTTCAGATCTGCTGCTGTGCTGGCTGCAAAAGAGATGAATATGGATGGACCAGAGTTGGTTCAGTATGTCACTTCAGAGGTGGATAAATTTATTGCACGAGAAGAGAATAGGCTAGCTGCAGAAAGAAAATTAGAAGTTGAGAAAGAAATTAAAAGGTTGCAGATTGAGGCTGACAAAGAGGCTAGGGCATTGGACCCGAATAGGGAGGCTGAAATAAAGCGGCTCCAAATTGAAGAAAAAAAGGCTGAAAGGGAGGCTGAGGAAAGAAGACTGGCTGCTGAAAAGGAGGAGAAGAGATAGGAAGCTGAAAGGGAAGACAAGCGATTGGCTGCAGAAAGGGAAGCTGAAAAGGAGGAGAAGAGATTACAGAGGGAGCACGAGCTACGACTAAAAGAGTTCGAATTTCAAGGCAATGCTCCTGAAAATGGTGCCAGCCCTTCTACCTCCGATGCCACTGCTAGTCAGGGAGCCTCAACTTCAGCTATGGGGTTCCATTTAGACCATTTTGTTGAGAGGGACGATGACATTGAGTCATTTTTGTCTAGATTTGAGGTTTTAGCCACCACATATGGGTTGGAGAGGGAAAGGTGGAGTTTAAAGTTATCTCAGGGTCTTAGGGGAACATCTTATGAAGTGTTTGCCAAGATGAGCAAAGACGACCAAGACAATTATGACATGTTAAAGCAGGCTCTTTTGCTAAGGTATGAAAAGAACGGAGAATTTTACAGGAAAAAGTTTAGAAATGCCAAACTACTGTCAGGTGAGACCTATCACCAGTTCTCTGCACGTTTAGAGACGTACTTGGAGAAATGGACTGCTCTGGGGAAAACCCAAGATCTTAAAGAGATGATCCTTATTGAGCAATTGAGAAAGTCCATGGCTCCAGACTTGAGAAAGTTTCTCATGGAACAAGGTGCAGAGAGGCTGGGTGAGTTACTTAATGTCGCTGAGAGGTATCAGGCAGCCCAGGCAGAGGTAGCTGGCGCTAAAAAGAAACAGATTGACAATTATAAGGCTCCACAAAACTCTAATAGGTTTGATAACAAAGATCAGGGGAACAAAGATAAGCACAATTTTGATAGGCCACGCAATGATTTTAGAAACAAAAACCCACAATTCAATGATAGGAAATATGATGAAAGAAAACCTTTTCATCAAGGTAGATTATATTATAAATGGTGTAAGAGGGAAGGTCATGACATCAAATTTTGTCATACGAAAACTTCTGGATTTGCTGCTATGAAGATGGGGAACACGGGAAAAAAGGACAAACCTACTGGACAGCAGGAACCTTATCACCCCCAGTGTGTGAGGATGTAGTCTGCAATGGAGTCACCATTAGGTGTCTCTATGATACAGGCTTAGATTTTGATTCTGTTGTGAGTGCGCATTTGGTGAACCCAGATCAGTATACCACAGAAACAGTGGAGATACAAGGGGCGACCAAAGACATACCACTTATGACACTTCCCATTGCCAGGATAACGGTGAAAACTCGCTATGTGGAAGGAGTAATCAGAGCAGCAGTGATCGACGCACCCATCTACCCTCTGATATTGGGGTGTCGTTATGTCTTCTTGGGGAATCCCAAGAGACCTGTGGTCTTGGCAGCCGTCCAGACTCGATAACAATCCAGAAAGGAAGAAGATGAACCTATAAATACTCATCAAGAGGAGATGAGGAAGGCACAGGCTGAGGACAAGACACTCAAGCTTTGTTACAAAAAATTACCTAAATGCCACACACCTCCAAGCAAAGGGGACTATTACATGAAGAACAAATTATTATATAGGAAGACCGGAACTGGAACAAATGGTCACGGCCAGCTGGTTCTTCCTACTTCATATAGGGAGAGAGTGTTGGAATTAGGACATGCGATTCCCTTCAGCGATCACATGGGGATCAGCGCAACAGGACAGCGTATAGCTTGTCATTATTTCTGGCCAGAAATAACGGAGGATATAAAGAGATATGTAAAATCCTGCCCAGAATGTCAAAGGGTAGCTCCAAAGCATTGGACTGCTCCAGCAACTCTAGGGGAAATGCCCATTGTGGGAACACCTTTTGAGAGAGTTGCAGTGGATATTGTGGGACCTCTCACTCGGACCAAGAGGAGGAACAGTTACATCCTTACTCTGGTGGACACGTGTTCTATGTGGGGAGAGGCGGTATCTCTGTTGTCAATCGACTCCAAGCATTTCGCAGAGGCATTACTTACAATATTCACAAGGTTAGGATTCCCGCATCAAATCTTGACTGATTACGGCTCACACTTCAAGGGGAAACTAACGGAAGAAGTTTTCAGGATCTTCCAAGCCAGGCACTTTCATTGTAGTCCGTATCACCACCAATTGAACGGCCAGGTAGAGAGGTTCAATAGGACTCTCATTTATATCCTGAGAAAGCTGGCACATGAGAAACCTGATACGTGGGACCAATACCTGCCCGCTGCGTTGTTTGCGTATCGGGAAGTTCCACATAATTCAACCGGGATGGCACCCGCAACCCTGTTATTTGGGAGGCCAATAAAAGGTCCATTAGAAGACTTGTTAAGGACATGGACAGATGAGAAGGCAGAAGAGACTGTTACCTCATCATACCAATATGTGAACGAGCTGACCACTCGTCTTAAAACTGGCTGGAAACTTGCAAATGATAATCTCAGACAAGCCAGGAAAAAACATGCTGCCTATTTTAATAAGAAAGCTAAGGATAGAGAATTATTTGTGGGAGAGAAGGTGCTTCTTCTACTGCCCGGCAGCCATAACAAACTACAAATTGGATGGCAAGGTCCATATACTGTTCTAGAGAAGGTGTCTAGAACAAATTATAAAATCGACAAGAAGGGGAAAGAAAAAATATATCATGTGAACCTTCTAAAGAAGTATCTGGACAGGGAAATCCAGGAAGGAACACACTTAATGTCCTTGTCGATAGTAACAGGGATGAAGAATGAACCGCTCACCTCCCATGAGTATCCCTTGAAAACATGTGAGACACCTGAACATGTAAAAGTCAGTAAACACTTGACAAAAAAACAGAGGGAACAGGTTCAAAAGGTTCTGACTGATCATACGGACGTGTTAACGGACAAACCGGGGCACACGAATTTGTTGGACTATGATATGAAACTAGTAGACCCAACACCAATTTGTATGAGAGCCTACACGATCCCGTTTGCCAAGGAGAAAGCTTTGAAAGAGGAGATTGAGTACCTATTAAAAGAAGGAATTATTTCTCAGCGAATCTCCCTATAGTTCTAGTGTGGTTTTGCTGAGAAAACCCTCTGGAGAACATCGTCTGTGTATAGATTACAGGAAACTGATTGCTGTCACAGAGAATCAGGTGGATCCATTACCTGACACACAAAACAAGGCCAATTATTTGCCAGGCTTCCAGTGAAACAAGGCACTTCGGAAAATATGAATTCAACGACAGGTGGAAAAATGCTCCGAGTGTATTTTCTAGGATGATACGAAAATTGTTAGATCCACTAAATAACCCATGCATCACCAACTTTATGGATGATATCCTCATTGCTACAGAAACATTTGAGGAACACATTAACTCTTTGACTATGCTGTTCGATAGACTAAGAGAGGCTAATTTGACGGCTAGACCAACAAAATGTTGTATTGGTTGTAAAGAGTTGGAGTTCTTGGGACATACTGTGTTTCAGGGTAGTATGACCCCTGACCCCAAGAACCTTGAAAAATTGCAGAGAGCACCTAGGCCACAAACAAAGAAAGACGTGAGATCTTTCGTGTCATTGTGTGGATTCTATCAGAAATATATCAAAAATTTTAACTCTATTTGTGCTCCTCTGACGGATTTAACTCGCAAAGGAAATCCTGATAGAATTGTTTGGTCAGCCCAATGTGAATCAGCCTACCAAGAGTTAAAGGAAAAATTAACAAGCAAGCCTATCTTGAAATTACCTGATTTGAGTCAGGAATTTGTGGTGAGAAGTGACGCAAGCAATGTGAGCCTGGGGGCTACGTTGTTGCAAAGGTTATCGTCACCAGAGGGAGAGCTGAACCCAGTCGCTTATGCTAGCCGCAAGTTAAACAAAGCGGAGCAAAACTATTCAACAAGCGAAAAAGAATGTCTAGATTTGATCTGGGCGATACGAAAGTTACAGATCTATCTATATGATAGAACATTCGTGGTCCAAACGGATCATCAGCCTCTCGTATTCTTATCACAGGCCAAGCATGAAAATGCCAGATTATTACGATGGTCGTTATTATTACAGCCATATCAATTTACCATTGAATATATTCCGGGGTCACAGAACGTGGGTTCAGATTTCCTCAGTAGGCATCCCTGTGATCCAAATCAGAGTATTCAGCAGGCGTAGGGAATTAATTTTATCTATGTGTATCACTGTTTTGGAACTAGCATCAGGCATGTTCTTAAATGGGGAGATGTGTGATGAAGTACATTGATACAGCGATAAAATCATTAATTATTTGTAATAAAGTCATAATAATATGTATAGAATTAGTAAAGTTGT
This sequence comes from Oreohelix idahoensis, assembly GCA_024509875.1. Classification (NCBI taxonomy): domain Eukaryota; kingdom Metazoa; phylum Mollusca; class Gastropoda; order Stylommatophora; family Oreohelicidae; genus Oreohelix; species Oreohelix idahoensis. Next base: position 272,821 of record JAMPIV010010953.1, read on the forward strand.
AACGCGTCTTCTTCCCTGAGCCAGAAAACGCATTGATTTAAGTAGGACAGAACATAGGGAGAAGCCTTATTGCAGCGCTAGTAGTATTGGACTTTATAACGCGCCAGTCAAGGGTTAACGATAAAAATTTGAAAAAAATACAAGCGTAGTGGTTCCAGGAAAGATAGAAAAAATAAAACACACGAACGCATAAGATTGAGAGAGCGGACACATGCTGCCGGCTTGTCAAGTGTTAGAAGTTTGAATTAGCTACTCAGGCCAACAGTGCGAGACGATGCCGTTAGCTTGTGTCGAAAACGATGTCGCGAGCTTTAAAATTTAAAAATAAAAGTGATTAGCCTTATTAAAGCAAATATATATTAAAGTAATAGGCATCACAATTCAGCCAGCAGTATATCTGGAGTCTGCTATTCAACGTACCTGTGTTTTTTCATTGAATTTCTGGTAAGACCGACATTATTCATATATATTTTGTTTAAAAATGTGAACGAACGAATGAACGAACGAACGAACTTTATTTTCGAAGGGTTGAGAATTGGGCGCGCAGGCCCGTCTAACATTCTGCCCTTTCACTCTCATTTATCTTGCATACTATATCCTTTTATTCCCACATATAACTTTAAGCATTAATTTAAAGGCATGCAACATTATAAAGTTAACATAACAGCATTCATTTACAGTATACAATCATAATAAAAAATGAGTAGCCTATGTTTTTTTTTTTTTTAAATAAAGATAGTGACTGAAGAAAAATAATAATAATAAAAAATAAAATAATATAAACAAAACAATAAATAAATTAGTTATGTATACCGACACTCACTTATGCGGTCAAAACGTCTAATCTGTAGTATTTTTGAATGTGTCATCAATCCTCAATACAAGAATTACAAAAACACATTCTCGCTTACATCCATACATTCTTGGCGGAAATTGAAATAATAATAATAACACTTTCTTGCGCACTTCTGTAACAGAAAAAGTCTTTCAGCAGTTTAAAAAAAAAAAAAAAAAAAAAAAAAAAAAAATTATATCTGCATGTACATCACCCATTTAAGCAAACGGAAACATTCACATCTCTAAAGTACAGTGGTATGCGGGTACATTCTCACATACATTACATTATATAATAGTATTACATGGATATAAAACAAATTATTCCCATTAAAAACGAGCGGAAGAGGAAAAGAAATGTTGACCTATGGATGAGATGTTGACAGGCAAATGATGTTTCTATGGGGGTAGATAATCAGTGTTTAGGAAGTGTTTGAAAAGTGCTTTGTTAAATGAATATTGTGTAGGTAGGCTTTTTAGGTGGTGTGGAAGGCTGTTCCATAAGTAGGCTCCAGAGTAGGCTAGACTCTGTTTGAACAGGTCGATCCTAGGTTTGGGCAGACGTAACTGATGTAGTTGTAGTCCCTCTCTTCTACTGGTTTGAAACAATGATCGTAGGTACGGCGGAGCATTGTTTGATAGAATTGCGTGGGTCAGCTTGGCTTTGTTGTAGAGAAGACGTTTTTTTCAGGGACAGTATTGTGGGTTTTTTTCCTGTCCTTGTGTGTGATATCGTGCGATTATCGGTGATCAGACGTATTGCTCTCTTATGCAGGGAGTGCAGTCTCTTTGAGGTGGAAGCAGGGCAACCATCCCATAGTGTAGAGCAGTAATCTAGATGTGTCTGTATATGTGAGGTGTAGAACAATAGTCTAGTGTCTGCGTCTAAGAAGTGTTTTATTTTGGCTAGCTGGTACGTCTTTTGAGCTAAGTGTTTGGTTAAATTCCGTACATGGGAGTTCCACGTTAAGTGCTGGTCAATCGTGATTCCTAGAACTTTGTGTTCTGTTACATGTTCAATTTGTATTGATTCCGCGTGTACCTGTAGCGATCTTTTGGTGCAGTTTAGGAGTTTCTGTCTGGTGGTAATCAACATAGATTTCGTTTTTGCTGTGTTTAATGGCATACGATTCATATTACTCCATTTTGTTAGATTGTCTACATCGCATTGAAGAGTCATTTCAAGTGCCACGCAGTCATTGTCACTAGTGTAGATAGTACAATCATCTGCAAAGAGGTCACATGTGAGTGAGAGATGCTGCCATCACGACTGTAAGTAATCAGGTCCCAAGCTGATTTGTGCAGGGCCAGGGCCTGAAGGTATAATTAGGATAAAACACATGGCCAGTTTTGTATATGCACATGTTTTGTGAAATAAAAAGGTTTTCTTAGGTGACCAGAGGGACACAGCTCACCTATCCTATTGTATGGCAGAAAAGACAGATTAATAATATTATTGCAGATGCAGTACCGCCTTTGTAGGAGAGACATGTGAACAACACTGGTACATTGTGGAATGGATGTGCTGGATTGGTCCATTAGATATGACCCAGCTCTTTATTTCTTATGTATTCTCTTTTGTATATATAAAACACAGTTTAAGTAAGATATCAACAAGGAGACATTATTTCATTGTTACAGGGTTTTTATCTGGCACTAGTCCGGTGCCAGATGTCTATGAGAAGCAGTGAGAAGTCGTTTCATGCACAGTAGTGACAGGGACCTGCAGAGTCTACCCTGTTACTTTTGGCCATTATTATAGCGAAATCGTGTGACGCCAAGTTTACAGACTGTTCAAGTGTGCCCCGATAAGTAAAATATCTGGTACCCTAACTCTACATCAGCTTTAAGACCAGCACACCCCTGTATAACAAAAATAAACTATTTCCCCAGAGAACTTAACAGTGACATTGTATATTAAAGAGACTGGGAGTGATTATAAAATCCCAAACAGCCATCCATTGTTAGAAACCAGTAATAGACAAATTTTAGTAACACTATTAGTATAGTTAAACAGTATTTGTTTGGACAATTGTCCCTTTGGGTCTAAAATTTACATTTTGTATATATCTTGAATTCTTTTCATTTTAAAGTCCTGACCAGAAGAATACTAGGTTCAGGACCAAATAAATCATACAGAAAATTATTAATTGTACAAATTTATCCCCAGGTGTTATTTCCTTTAATCATAGACCTTAATACTTGTTTGTATAGATGTGTATTATTGTTAAAGTACCATCACACCACACTTGCATATCCCTAGACATTAGACGTAGCTATCATTCATACTAGTCTGCTTGAGGCCATAAGGTGGTAGCAGCAAGGTACCCTAATAACTCAACCCTAATTTTGTTAGCATCAGGGACCTTCACAGCTGGCCTCATTCAGTATAATAAGGAAACATATCAACAACATTTCATAACATCAAAATCCACCACATTATAGAACAATTTCTGGTTTTCTTTTGCATCTTTTTCTAGCTTTTCTCCAAATTCTTCCCAGGACTTCTGTTTTGCTGCTAGCACTTTGTTCTTTGCTTCTGTTCTGAGTGTCACATATTCTCTATATTTTTCCATTTGTCCTGTTGTGTTTTTAGCTCCTAAGTATTGTTTCCATGCCATTTTCTTCTCTATTATTTTCTCTTTGACTTCCTCTGTCCACCAAGGTGTCCTCTTTCTCTTGTTCCCAAGTTGGACGTCACCGCATTCTTCTGCAGCAGCTGTCTTTATGATATCCTTGAATTTAATCCAGAGGGTTTCCAAGTCATCAGGTCGTTCTTCTGTGTTGCTCACCGCTGCAGCAATAAGCCCCTGATATCTGGTCTTAATTTCTGGCTCTCTCAGCTTGTAGGTCCTAATGCTCATTTCTCCTGCTCGTTTACTTGGTTTCTTGCGTGATGTTGGGCAGTTCCTAGGCTGAGCAACTCTTTCAGTTGTTCTTTTGATTGTTAGCAGGTAGTGATCAATTCCAATCTCTGGCCCCTCCAGACTCTAGCATCTCGGACATATTTGAATGAGCTTCTCCGAACAATGGCATAGTCGATCACTGACTTCTCATTCTTTGTTGGTTCACATCTAGTGTATGCATGTATGCGCTTATGGGGAACTTTGTGTTTGTAATGATCAGATTCTGCTCACTGCAGAATCTAAGGAGTCGCTTTCCATTGTCATTGAGAGTATCTTCTCCATATCTTCCGATAACTCCACCCCATCTAGCATGGTCATTTCCAACTCTGGCATTAAAATCTCCGAGCTTGATAACTTCATCTAGGCAGTCATCCACTGTCCTTTGAAGCAGCTCGAAGAATTCCTCCTTGACCTCTGCTCTCTCATCCTCATTTGGCCCATACACTATGACCAGGTTGACTATGGTTTCTCCTTCTTTTAGTTTAACAACCATAATGCGCTCCGAGACAAAGTTCCATCCCTTGATACTATCTTTTTGATTTTGGGCCACAATGCAACCCACGCCCCCTTTAGCTCTTTCAGATATGGGTACACCACTGTAGAGCAGCGTGTTGCCATCGAGATCCATGATTCCTTGTCCTTTTTTCTTTGTTTCCGTTATAGCCAGGATTTCTAGTTTTGCTTTCTTCATCTCTTCCACCAGCTTCTCTTCCTTCCCATTTATACTTCTTGTGTTCCAAGTTCCATAAATCGTACTCCGTAGTCCGTTCTAGTTCGTCGCCTTTAGAATCAGTCCAGTTTTCTCTCTTGTACTGCTCGTAATCGTGATTTAAAGCAAACAGGTGATTGGCCTGTTGTGCCTTTGCATGGTGGAGGGGCTGCCTCCTTACGGCCTCCATGCAGGCCGCCCTCCTCCTTTTTGATCCGGGCTTGGGACCGGCATAGGCGTAGTTGCATCTAAGTGCCAAAGAGGTTAAATGCTTGGCTCTCAAGGCAAAGGGACCAGGCTCAAAAAAAAAAGTTATCGTTCCACGTATAACGTCGTTGTCCTTTTGCACGTTTGCCCTAAACGTTTTCTTCTGTTATGTTTTCAGTAAGGTTTTATGATCTTTTAAATGACCACAATATTTTTTCTATCTATCATTCATCTCATTCAGTTATTCTCATATCACATTTAGCTTTTCTAGAATGTCATTATTTGTTTCTTATGTTTCAATGAAATGCGTCCTATTCTTCTCTGCATCAACATTTTAAATGCCTCAAGTCTTTCTTCAAACTGCTTGTTCATTGTCCATGAGTCCACACCATACACTAATGAAGTAGTTTTTTTTAAAAATAGTTTACCATCTGTCTCTCGTTCCTGGATGTAGCTTTAGCCATTCTTACTTTAGAGTATGAGAGGGTGCATCCGTCGTGTTTATAACCAGCGAGCTACAGGAACAGTCAGCTTTCACACTCTTCGACATATACTGAGGGAGACTGAGCATCTATGGGTTTGCCAGGGGTGCAATAGTGTCGATTCTGTTCAACAATTACTTTATTTCTGTTTCTTCTGGTACTATATGTCCGAGATATTTTTGACTTGTTGTGACGAGAGGTTGATTAATGTATATGTAGATGGACAAAAAAGGTATATCAGATGATACCAGGGTAGTTGCCAGATAAGAGCCTGGGCTTAAAAGTAATACCCCATTCTCAGAAATGAGTAATGGCGTATAGAGGTCATAGGTATTAGTCAGGATTTAAAGATTGTTGGTCGAGATGGTAATGAGCAGTACCACAAATCTGGATTGACTCCTCTCGATGACCCACCTATGGGCTGTTAATATATCTAGGAGTAATTAATAAAATTAAAGTAACTTGAACCAAACTGATTGAGTTACTCATGATGGTGTTATACAATTGATTAATTTATTCATGTAATTAATTTCTTTTTCTTTTAGTTTTTGTGAACTCAAAAATGATGATGGCAAATACAGTGATGATGATGATTCCAAACGCAACAAATATATTACACCAAACTAAGATTTACTAAGTGTGTCAATGTCTCTTTCCTGTTTCAATTTGATCACTTGATATTGAAAATGTTCTCAAGAAAAGTCAACTACACTCTCTCCCAATCGTGTACTAGAACTGGTAGTTTATATTCAGTGTTATTAAGTCTTGAAAAGTGTTACTTTGACTTTACTATAGTGTCTTTACACAAATTGGTTCAACCAATCAACTAGACTCTTCACTATGTCTATGATATGGTATAGTGGGCCATGTCGCAAGAGGCAGTCTTGTTTTAGGCTACTTATCTTTGTAAACTACGCCGTTATGTACTTTGCCGCAGCAGTGGTTGGAAAACCAAAGGCTGATGATTTCCTAAACCAGACCGGAAGTCTACACTGGGCGCCGGAATATTTCTTAGAATGGCACATGTAAACCAACAGTCATCTGCTTTGCTGGCTGGTTGTATGACAGGATATGATAGGACCCTCAATTTCTGAATCACAGGGCTTCTAAAAGCCTGACAGTCTGCACACACATGTAGATGGCAAAGTCGCTTGGCGGCATAAACAGTCTGCTGTGTCTGTAGTTTGATTTTTGCGGCGAGTGGTTTTGGCCAAAACTTGTCTCCCCTTTTATTCCTCTAAAGCGGACGACGAGAAGACAAACGATCCCATTGGTTGTTTTGTGCCTTCCTAGTTCAATCAATTTCTTTTAGAAAGTGTCGCTCTTAGACAATACTGTTCTAGTTCCAAAATTTCCAAAAAGGTCTTACTCCATTAATATCTGACCGATTTCTTTCATTCAAAGCTTCTTTAACTCAGGCGATTGAGATCTATTGTTATCTTTAACTTTCTCCGACTTCTGTCCCTTTTATCTGTCGCCAAGGCAGACGAAACATTGAAACACTGCAAACGAACCAAGTTGTACTGCCTTCAAATTCCATTATTTCCGAATATATTGTACTCACAACGATGAATAAAGTCCGAATAAAGCTCCGGTTCTCTAATATCTAACTAGACTAGCCTTGTCAGAAGAAATCCTCTTGCTGGTCTGAACTGCTAATGGAAACACATGCAAGTTGCTACGGTCTACGGCTTCCATATTGTTTACGCTTTTTCAGTCTAAGAGCACGCCTTGAGCAAACTTTATTCCCATTAGCTGACTTTTAGCATACATCTAGCCGGTGTTACATTATGTTTTGATTACCTAGATATCGTGTCCCAATTGCATTATGCGACACTTGTCATAGTAAACTTCCTAATTATTCTTATTTGTAAAGTTGATTTTTTTTTTTTTGGCTTTAATTTCCTTCAGGATAAAATCGCCGGACCTATACTCAAGCCTCATTTGTCGGCGTCTACGACATGCCTTATAGGTGACAGTATTACTATTCTTTGCGCTTGGTTTCGGCAGGAATCGAATATATCCCCGTGTCACGAAACATTTCTTGAGAAAGAACATTTGAGCCCTTTAATATTTTGCAGTAACGTATCTTTCTTCTCCCTTATTCTCTAAAATAGTAACATACATCTGCTCCGTTGGCGGTCTGTCTAAGAACTCTCTCATACTCATTCACATTCTCCTTCAAAAAGGATGCCGAAGGCCCTGTTGTCAATCTACTCCTCTCGTGGAATCCACAGTCTTTGAGAATAAGTTTTACTATTTGCTTGTCTTATCAAAATGGTAACATACATGCCTATCCAGCTTTTAATTTGTTGAACATATGTTATTTGAATCTGATATGTTTGGTTCTTTGTTTGACAATTATCGCTAGATCTGCCCACGACTCCCTCCAGAATATTAACCCTTTCGGCCCGTATGATTCCAAATGGAATCATTAACTGTCTTGGCTTTCATAGCGCATATTAAACGACGGATGATTCCAAATGGCATCGTAAATGCTCGTTCCGGGCCTTGCCGACAGAGGGCGCTGTTAGCTGATAATTTTCAAATTAGCATTCGCGAACAGTTTTCTTTGTTTGTTGACATAGAAGGTGCGTTTCCAGCTCCTGCTACCCTTGATATTGTCGAAAATAATAACAGGTATGTATTAAACTTATAAATCTTATCTAAATTGTTTTTTTTTTATTACTTATATAATTTTAGAATAATACAAATATTTGATTATAGAGTATAGGCACGCAAGTTGAATATTTGCTACCAAAATGTAGCGATTCCATTTGGAATCACCAGGTTCATTTGTAAAACACGGATTATATAATATGTTACGTTCCACCTTGTTGTTTATTAGCAATTACATGGAATATTTAGCGAATGTTTTAGTTTCTTCTGCCTATATTTATCTCTTTTTAAGTGTTTTTGGTGAACAAATATAACATAAATAATATTTAAGTTTGAGTATGTATCGTAATATATGATTATTTAGTTATTTTCGTGATATACGATTAGGCATTTGAAGGTTATGTATCACAATATAATTATTATTTTCATATCTTTTTCTTTTAGAATATGACGAGGCAATTGACATGCGAGGAAGTTTGGGTGCTCTTAGAGGGGGATATATCAGATGTTGAGGATGCTGACTTGCAAGATGATGAGGAGGAGGAGGTGGCATTGACAGAAGCTGTTCAAGGCATAGTTTTGGATGATCAGGAAGGTGCAGGTCAAACGTTGAATACAGACAGCTACAGCATGCCTGTGGAAATTCATAGGATTGATAGTGAAGATGAAGATGATGGAGAAGAAGATGAAGATGATGGAGAAGAAGATGAAGATGACACACCCCTCAGTGTACGAATTGGAAGACAAAATCGCGGGGAGCCACCAGTATATGAGATAAGGAATCGATGTTGGCGACACAAAAATATGGAAGCAATAGATGTGGCATATCATTCCACATTTTCTGATCCTCCAAATGATGACTTAAGCCCACTGAACTATTTTGAAAAATTTATTGATGACAGCATCATTAAAAATTTTGTGGATCAAACTAACATGTATTCTACAGAAAAAACAGGGAAGTGTATCAACACATCTGTGATTGAAATGTGCCAATTTATTGGTATTCATATTTTAGCTGGAGTTGTTCATGTGCCACAATACAGGATGTACTGGGCTGAATCTACACGCTACGAGCCTATAGCAGGTACTATGTCACGTGATCGGTTTTGCAAATTGAGAAATTATTTGCACGTTAACAATAATGATAATATGGTTCCAAGGGAACATAAAGATTACGACAAATTGTTCAAAGTCAGGCCATTCATAGAGTCTCTGAGAACCAATTTTCTGAAAATTGAACCAGAGGAATATAATTCAGTAGATGAGATGATGATCCCACTCAAGTCCCACACATCTATGCTACAATATGTAAAAAGCAAGCCACACCGATGGGGGATTAAGGTATTCGCACGGGCTGGAGCAAGTGGGATAGTCTATGACTTCGAAATTTATGTAGGCAAGGGGACAAAAGTGAAAGATGGTCCTCTAGGCATTAGTGGTAATGTAGTCATTAGGCTAGTGGAGCATTTGCCTAAACACCAGAACCATAAGGTATTTGTTGATAATTGGTTCAGCTCCTTTGACCTGGCAGTAGAACTCAAGAAGTTGGGAATGCATATGGTCGGAACTGTGAGAAAGAACAGGCTGGCAGGCTGCTCTTTGCAGACAGATGCCTCTTTGAAAAAGAGTGGTCGAGGTTCCTATGATTTTAGAGTGGAAAGCAAAGAAAATATCATTCTATTGAAATGGTTTGACAATAAGGCTGTGCACCTTATCTCCACCTATAAAAGCCAAGAGCCAGTTGAAAATGTCAGACGGTGGTCTGTTGCTGCTAAGCAGCATGTGAATGTCCCTCGCCCAAATATTGTGAAAGAATATAACACATTCATGGGAGGTGTTGATCTCCATGACATGCTTGTTCAGCTTTATCGTACCAACATTAAGGGTAGACGCTTCTACTTGAGAGTCATATTTCATTTCATAAATATGGCCTGTGTCAATGCATGGCTTTTGTATAGGAGGCACTGTGATCAGAAGAAAGAAAAAACACCGACCACTACTTGATTTTGTGTGTGATATAGCTGCTGGCCTCCTGAAAAGGGGAACCAATGACCCAAGAAAAAGAGGGCGTCCATCAGACTCAACAAAGGAAGGACCATCCAAAAAGAAGAGAGTACAAAGAGCACCCCGTCCTGTTGCTGATGTGCGGTATGATGCTGTGAGTCACTGGCCAGAATATAATCCAGACAAGTCAAGATGCAAACTGTGTATAACAAGTTACAGTAGAATGAAGTGTGGAAAGTGTAACGTTGCTCTTTGCCTAAACAAGGACAAGAACTGTTTCAAAGCATTCCATGTAAAATGATTTGAAATATGTGTAAAATTGTACTCATCGTAGCGTAAAGGTGAGCTTTTATGTGTCACCCGATATATATTTCCTATATGCATCACAATGTCCCAATGATGCCAATAGGAATCATTACATAATTCATATCCTGAAAAATATTTTTCATAAAAATGTTTTATATTCTTGTTTTCTTAGATCTTATTGCTTAATAAATTGAAAGAAAAATTTTTTTCATTTGCAAAAAATAATTCAGGTCTGAATTAATCACCTCGTCGTCAGCAAGAGTATTGAGGGTGGTCTCTTTTCCCGACATTTGAGTGAATTTGATATTTTGTTCTGGTGTCGCCACCTATTGACTGATGTTTTTTCAGTCCGTCAGGGTGGTATCGCCTTTTTTCCACCAATGAAAGTGTGTCTAATTTGCTTCTAGACTCGACTTTTTCAAATGATAAATGCATCCGGTCTTGGTTTGCATAGGAATTAGATTTGCTCTGTTCTATGCAAGACGAGACCTTCTTTAGCGCCTGTCTTTTTAAAAAGACTTTAGTAACTCCCTCCTCGTCTGAAAAGTGTTGTGTTGTTTGTGCCTTGGGGGTCTCCGTAGCCTGTCTTCTTGGCGCCCCTATCCTGCTTCGACCGTGCCACTGTTTTCTTTGGCACTTGAAGCTGCTTGGTTTTTCTCCACCATCCGGTTTAGTGGTGATCCTTAATGGGGGGAGATTGGTGTGACTTTGGATGCAGCTCCGTGAGGTGGTGGCGATGTGGCATTAAGCTCATCTCTGGCGTTGAGTATACGTCTCAGCAAGCTCATAATTCTTTCCGCGATTTCAGTCATGGAAGAGGGGGTTACTTCTTCTATCTGGTTTGGGCTGTCTGTCTCTGCCACCTTCTTCGTAGCGTCTAGAGTTGTGAAGACTGGCTTTTCTGTAATTTCGACCTCTTGTTTTTCAGGCTACTTATCGAAGACAAATTGTATAAGTATATAGTGCACTAGCACGTGACGCTCCGCGTTAAGTCTTGTGAAAGGAAAAAAAGGGAGAAAGGTTAACGGAGAAAAAGCTGTCTTTTTTTGTTGTTGTTGCAGGTTTTGCCTTCTTGTGGCGAGACAACTCTTTCAACCTATACTTAAGCCATTCGGTTATATCGGAGCGCAGTTTTCGATTTAAAAATAAATGAACTATGTTAACGGAAATGATGTACTAATAACTACTAAGGCCTAAAAAGGACTAGTAACATCTATCAGCTACCATGAAGTAACCCTGAAAAGGACTGCTAGGCCGATCAGCGTTGATAGACACTAAGTCCTGAAAAAGACTAATATTATCAATCTGCTAGCTTAAAGTCCTGAAAAGGACTAGCCAGCTACGCCAACACTGGCCGTACTTCCTCAATGTTTGTATTGAACTCTTAAGCAACCGAAACAGGATATAGATATTAAGTCGTGAAAAGGACTCACATTACCTATCGGCTAGCATGGTAAAGCCCTGAAAAGAATTGTCCTGAAAAGGACTGCCAGCCCAGAGTAATCAAATAGAAATAAGAAGGCAGTCTTTCCTTCGGCGATTCATGCATCACAGTGACCGCTGCACTACTGCGTAGAGATAACCGGTGTCTCGCGACTTCCCGGTGACTTGGGCTCGCGGAAGGTTACAGGTGAGCCACTTTGCAAGTTTCGAATGATATGTTTGCAGTGTAAACCCAAATATGGACTACGAGCGTTGACACGGTCTGACTTGATCACACATATTCTGCGTGAATTAGTTGTGGCGTATAAATTTTTCAGAACTGCACCAGGAACAACCAAGAAACTAGAGACCTAAAATACCTAGCAACAAAAAACTTATTTAGACTATAACTGGAAATGCTATATTCTGTAATAGAAGAACCAAACAGTGTAGAGTGTATGCACGATATTACTATAGAGCATACCTTCTAAAAAGTAGTAAGTATAAACCACGCAGGATTTCACAAATAAAGATTTACAAGACTACAAATCTTCCGTGATTGTAGAACATCAGTTAAAATTAACCTTTCTACGGAAATATGTAATATAAATGCCTTTGTGCAGATGACGAAGGACATCCCTCGAAACATTCGGGTATATGAGTGTAGTGGATTTTGATGGTATTGTATGGTTGATGTTACCTAGTGTGATGTATGAGGTCAGCTGTGAAGGCTCCTGAGATAAATGTAGATGTGAATTACAGAAGGCCCTTCTTGCTACCACTTACGACCTCACACATATCTTTTTTACTAATGAATGGGGCTACGTTAAAAGTCTAGGGTACTGATATGCAATGTGTTGTGGTAGAGTACACACACCCACACAGATAATTAAGAAGTCTAATAATATTAAGAAAATTTATAACACACTGAACTAACTCAGGCTGTTTAAGTTTAAAATGTTAAAATTTTTTGGTAAATTTATTTTGTTCTGAACCAAATGTTTGTTGATCAGAACATATGAAATATTATGGAATTATAAATGGCATGCATAATCATATGACATAATAAAATGGAAAATGTGTACCTAATTATTTCAAATTACTGGTTAGTAGTAATTTAATTAAGATAGTCCTAGGAGAACTTATTTCTAGATATGCTGTTGGGACGGTGTCATCACTCCTAGTCTATGACTGCCAAACAGTGTTCGTTGACTTAAGGAATAAATATATATATTGTTTAATTTCCCCAAATGTCATGGCTTTATTTAATGGGAAATTAGGAATAATTTAGTGAAAATGTCGTTGGTGAAAGTCCAGCAGGCCAGATATAACTTATCTGCCTGCATCGGTTCTGTACAGAAGTCTGGTGGCCCCACCTCTCCGTGCAGGGGGTAAAATACGGCTGCTCTGACACAATGACAGACTGTTCTGGTCCACACTGGTATATATTAATACATCATTTGACACCGCTCTGGTGCCAAATTGAAACTCACAGTTCTGAAACAAAAGTATTGGTCATGTGTCAGAACTCTATCCTCTGAACCACTTCTGCACACAACACTACACACAACAACACCACATAGACTAGGTCAGATCTCTCTGACCACACAGCACATCTTACCAAGTTGGTTTCACATAGTATCAGTTCCCCAAGACTACATTACATCTGAGATATGTTCAATAGCTTCCTGCTATTAAATAAGATAGGTGATATGTTCCACTGATCTCAACACTAGATCCTTTTCATAGTTTCATTTAGGCGTTCCTATATATTTTCTTTGTATGTATGTCTCTAGACCCTGATCTAGGGCTGGGGATCTAGAGCGAACACTTACTTGTCGTAATCATTTTTATGATATGGCAGTATCAATCACTCGAATTATTAAAATATACAGAATAAGTATTATTCATTCTTACCAGAATTCAGAATTGAGAACACAGTTAAAGTTTGCTAGCAAAACTCAGCTGAGCTGCTGGCCGTATGATGGCGTCCCACTTATAAAGTTATATTCTTATGGAATCAACACCATCCTGGATTCAAACTGCGTCTCTGAACAGACTTATGTTAAATGGCAAACTTTCACCTCTCTATCACGCTACTATAGAATGCGTTGACCAATCGCCGACTTCCCCCCTAACTTTCAAATTGCCAACCAAAAGTCACTTCAGTCAAATCTCAGTCAAGTATGTATTACGGTCTGTTAGTCCGTCTGCCTCTACTTGTTTTTTCATACAAACACACTTGGTTTTACATGTATTTCCTACACGAATCTACTGCCTAAGTTATTTTTAGCTACAATGCTCCACCACATCCCCTCTCTTTAATTACAGCTCGATTTTTACAATTGTATGCTCAAGGCCAAGATTTTCGAAATTTTAGTGACATTGGGTTAACAGTGCAGTTGTTAGTATGATATGAACAATACAGTCTTTTGTCAATATCTTCCTTATTATCTATCCGTCTGTATAAATGAAAGCATATTATTTCTCTGCTCAAGATGGGCTATCAAACTAGATAGGTTTTATTTTCATAACTTTATTATTAAGAAAAAACGTATTTTTTTTTTTTTTTTTCAAGTTTAATTTTTGAAATTTGTTCGGGAACCTTCCCTAATGTGTTTTGCCGCGGCATTCAAAATAAAGACCAAGTATCGAAAAACGCTCAAGAAATGACTGTCTCGATCCAGAGCTAATGTCAATTTCTTGTCCATTTCCTTACTTGTGTCAACTAGGGGACGTGAATTGTTTTCCTTTCACCCCCCATTGCGTCTTTTTGCCGTTCGAACTTCAAACACGTGTTCAGTCATATTTTTCCCTTTTTTTTTTGTGTCCTCCGTTCTCTCCCGTCTACAAAGGGTAAACGTTCGGTTTGCACTTCTAACTCGTTAGTTTAAAATGGCGGTGGGAAAGTCTGGAGTGGGCGAGGATGTCTCCTAGTATCTTACGCATTATTTTTAACCCTACATTTCATCGTTAATTTTGGAGATATTTTAACGTTGTATCATTGTGACATCATCACAATGAGGCTCTGTCCATTTTGGCTGGAATGACGTCTCGATAGTTCGGAGGTTTTATAGCGAATATGAGTACACATGAGGGCAAGTTCGGGCACAATGGGCTAATCACCTGTTTGCCAAGTCACTTCGATTACATGTCCCGCCCATGGGCCTTGTGCACTTGGGTACCCTCTACACCTCGTTTCACGGGGTAGAAGAGGTTCCGATTATGAGATGAGATGAGATGATGATGTGTGCAGCAACAAGAAAACAGTAATGCATTAGTGGTAGTAAAAGTATATTAAAAATACCATATTTAATTTCAGATATTAAATCAGCATTTAATTGCAGAGAAATACAATCTAAAAAATCTAATTGCAGCAACAGTGAACATATGGTAATATCTCATAAGAGAACAAAAAGTAATGTATATTATCTGAAGGTAAGAATGTCAAATATAAAATGAAATAGAAATCCTCATGTCCTGCGTGTATACACAAACTTTTCACTCTTTTTTTAAAATATTATTTATGTACTTATAGTGGATAATAATACTTTCTATCGGTCAACGCCAGGCAACTGAAAAATTACAGACTATTAAAACAGATACTGAAGTTTCTTGTAAAATAGTCTGAACATTCTTAATAAGTGATATAATCATACTAATCATCAAATTTTTAATCACTGAAACCTTCATCAGTCAGTCACATTGTTATACAAGTCATAGTTAATCAATACGTCAACATAATCACTGACTAACAACCCAATCAACGTGTGGGAGTCTCGAGATTTGTTTCCTACCGGAAGAGTCAGAGGTATATCTTGTGACTTAAGAAAAAGTTTATCTTTCATCATCTGAGGTAAGGGTAACATGTTCAATCTGTTTTTACGTCAAGGACACGTGCCTACAGCAGAAGACACTGTCACAAGAGCCAGCATGAAGAGGGACATTGTCTGTGAGGAAATCTCCTCAAGAAAATTCACACAGTCTTGATGTCGTCTCTTTTCAATAACACGTCGCAGATCTTTGTTACCATCGCAATAAGGAAGCTGAAATTTTTCGGTCATATAAAAAGACATAATAGTCTGGAAAAAAACAGTGATGGAAGGCATGGTCCCTGGAAAAAGGGGAAGGGGTCGACCTAGACGACGGTGGACCCAGGACATCACAGAGAGTCTGAACTTGTCTTTGGCTGATGCAGGTCGACTTGCCCAGAATCGTGATGCGTTCAGAGCAGCTGTAATGGAGACAACGTTCTGGAAAGAATACGTCACATGATGATGAAGTAAAGACAGGTCGGACTTTGTCAAGAACAGGTTTCCCACATAGTAATGAGCTAATGAAACATTTCCAACTAACAGGGCTACACAGAGAGGGGAAACAGCTGAGACCACGCCAGATTCAACGAATTCCGACGCTAATTTACATAACGCAACATCCGCAGGCCCGAATACAGAGCGAATTAGTTTAAGTGATATCTTCGTATAGCATCTTTGTCCAGTAAATATTTCAGAAAGCTAAATGTTTCGCTTCTAAAATATCCGTAGTTTGGAAGAAACGAAATTACTGTTTTTGTATTATCTTTATTGCTGACGGCGTTGGCATCTGTTCCAACGTCAAGCATTAATAATATTGCAGCTTTACTATGTTTCTTAGCAGCTAGTATCAAGGGCGTGAGGCCAACATTGTTCTGACAGTTGACATCACTTCCAGCACTGACTACAGTTCTCACAATACTCGCCTTGTGTCTGTAGAAAAAGGCATGCAATAAAGCGGTATCTCCGTCTACATCTGTGATGTTTACATCAGCACTTTGGTCTATTAATTCTTTCGTAATACTAACACTGCTGTTACCTACGGCATACATCAGAGCTGTTAGCCCATAAAGGTCTTGCAAATTTGTAAGATATTTTTTGTCCGTGGATAACTGAATGAGACGACATGAAACGTTTGGTAAATATCCGCCCATGACTGCGTGAATAAGGGTAGTATTACCGTCTGTATCCTTGTCACTAATATTAGCTCCATGCATTAACAAGATCTGTAGTATGGGCACACTTTTGTGCTGTAAAGCTGCGATCATTAGTGGTGTTCTACCATCCCTATTTCTTACGTTGAATGAAGCTCCTTTTTCTAGCAGAACATGAACAGCTTCCGTTGTAGAAGAGTCATAACTACCTCTCTTCTTGAGAACCCGAATGAGCGCTGTCTCTGCTCCATCTAAAACATCTTCCTCTTGATTAACGTATCCTCCGTCTAAAACTTCCGCCTCTTGGTTAACGTCTGCTTCGTCTAAAACTTCCACCTCTTGGTTAACGTCTGCTCCGTCTAAAACTTCCGCCTCTTGGTTAACGTCTGTTCCCCTTTGGATGAGAAATTCATCAACTTGATTGTTTTTTGACACTGCTAGAGGCGTCATTCCACATACATTTGATACATTAATGTTAATTCCAGTATAAAAAATCAGATGAATATTTTCAATATTTCCCATTTGGCTGCTAACATTAATAAATTAATTACCTCTCCTGTTTTTTTGTTTTTTTTTCAATAACTAGGCGTTAACTTCATCTTGATAATTTTCAGACAAGAAGTTCATGAACTTTGGAATTTGATACTCCACGGCTGATTCAAGAGCACATTTGATGTCCATTTTTTGTGCCATGTTAGATAAGAAGTTTTACACAGTCGATGTGACCATAATTGAGGGCAGAGTGCAGCGCGGAGTCAAAAAACGTTTGCCTGTCAACGTCTTTGTTGTATTTCAGATGAAGCTTAATGAGATCGCGGCAACCACTTTTAGCTGTTATATTTTTTTTTTTTTTTTTAACCAGCGGCACTTAGGCTTTCAGCCCTTCGGCCCAATGACATGTCATTGCGAGGCTGGGGAACCTGAGGACTTTCCTTCCAACCCGGTCAGGAGCTTCGCTCCTTCCCATCCACAGAGGGTTTATCACAGGAGCCGTTCAGGCTGTTCAGTCAAATTTCCGGCCGTAAACATTTCTTCAAACGCCGACGCCCGGGTTTGAACCATGAACACCTGGTCGCCAGTACAACGCCGAAGCCATTACACCAGCGCGGCTCCCAAGCTGTTATATTAAATGGATATGATTGCCCTCCCTACGAATTGCAGCTGACATGAGTGCCGTGTTTACAAAGTAGCACTGGACCAGATTTCAATGTTGTGATCTAGGTTCTACATGTAGTTTATGTTGTTGTTTCCTTGCACCAATCTTATTTGTGTTCTTTTTCTCGTGTCCGTCTGCATTTGATATTTTCTGCTTTATTAAGAAAGATAAAAAAATTAAAAAAAAAAACATACAGTAAGCAAACTGATAATATTAAAAACCAATAACACCGAACACCTCCTTGTATGAGCTGGACTTTGAAATTGATCAATTGATTAATTAATTTCTTATAATTTTTTTAAATAATCTTGAATAATCATGGTTATGTAGTTTGCGTTGTTTACTCAGCTGTTTAATCAATTATTTAGAGCATTCTTTGCTTTTTGTTTTGTTTAATTTGCAAAGGGATATTTGCTTTTACCCTAGATGTCATCATTATTGGTTTACTTTCCCTAACATATATTTATTTGCAATTATGGACTGTTCTTTCATATTCCTCGAATATTGTAGTTTTTAATTTTATATACAGGGTGTCCTAAAAGTTAATGTGCAGTAAAGTACCTCGTACAACGTTGCAGTACCACGCAGCAGTTTCTTCTACAGCAGATGTTGGAAATGTCCACCATGGGCCCCAAGACATGTCTGAACACGCTTCTTCATATTGTCGAAGACCTTCTGCAGGGTTGTCAGTGGGATCTGTTGAATGTGGGTGATGATTGCTACCTTCAGCTCCTCCACTGTGTGCGGATTGTTCTCATAGCTTCTCTTGTCTGCCGTATATTCAAGTGCACAGTAACTTTTTGGAAACCCTGTATATATATATATATATATATATATATATATATATATATATATATATACATATATATATATATATATATATATATATATATATATATATATATATATATATATATATATATATATATACATATATATACATATATATATATATATATATATATATATATATATATATATATATATATATATATATATATATATATATATATATATATATATATATATATATATATATATATATATATATATATATATATATATATATATATATATATATATATATATATATATATATATATATATATAGTTGCCTTCCATTCTGTGATATTGATGATTGAACTTGATAAAACGTTGGACAAGTAATCTCTAGGGGATAGTAATACAAACGTCCAATGGAACACGACAACAGTAACTCGTGAAGTAAATGCAGCTCACTCTTGTTGATGTTTATAATTTAATTACATTTCCCACAACATGTAGCTCCACATTAATAGAAGAATGGGGCCATCAAAGTACATGCAGTAACTGATTGTTAAGTTATTTTCGCGTGGGAGTTAAGTGTTTGAGATCCTCACATGCGGGTCTAGTCTTTTATAGACGCAAGTGTGAGCACATCTAAGTTAATTGTATATGTAATTATTTGCGAGCCACCGCGCACGATGTTTGAACGGGATGACGCGTTGGTGGCGGCGATCTGTTGCCATCCAGCTATGATGCTTGAGGCAGAGCCGAATATTAGCCGTCTTTGATAGACGTATTTTGCATACTTGCCCTATGTCAAGGAAAGATATGCGGACGATAATGTTATTGTTGCGTGCATATTTTTGACGCACATATTACAAAAAATCGATATGGTTATTTAATATGGGAAAAATATAGTCATGCATCCATCTGTGTATGAAAATGCTGTTTATTGTAAAAGCGAGATAATCCATGTTTGATTCACACTTTTGATTATAGGAGTAATCGGTCTGGATATCGATCCAGCGCAAGAATAGTACGCTTGCGTTTGTACTTAATTTTAGGGCCAGAAAATATATTAATTTGCTTATTGTGTTTATGGCCTGAATTCATATGTATTACATATTATTAGTACAAGTAGAATCAGTCCTATATTGTATATTTTGGATGGGTATGAGGGACTAGATTCTTGTTAGCGGAAGTATGAGTTGTCTTAACAAGTCGTGATGAGTTCCGATGTACTGCTAAGAATGGCGGGGTACGTTTTTCAAGAGCTGGTCCCTTCGTCAAGAAAAAATGTCTTACGAAGTGGTTTTTTTCTTCTGGAGGAGATAGTGTCTCTACGATAGTTTGTGTTAGAGACTCTCCTTATGTCAGTATATAGATGATTCGGACTCCAGGTAAACCCAGCTCGTATTTTTGATGATCTCTCGTCGGTTAGGCCTAGCTTGACTTTTGGGTGCTTCGATATGCTAGTGTCGTGTTTTGTATCGACGAAGATGACAGATTTTCCTGCAGCGGTTATGGCTACGTGAACTAACCTGATCACCGTAGTGCTGCATGGAACCATTCATGAAATCCTTTATATATCCATTGTAAATTAACTTTGGCTGATATTCTTCCTATGAATGAGTGAACGACAACTCAGGAAGGTAGCCATGTTGGATTTCGGTCATCGTCTGTTTTGATCACTGCCAAGAGAACAGATTATTTATCTTATTATCGGACAGTGACAGAGAGATCTCAATCCTGCTAGAAACCCCCTTTTCGTGGTTTCATAAGATGATGTATCATGACATTGAACTTTGATGTACTACCCATTACTTCTGCATGTGTCATGACTTCAGATCTGCTATGTATACCTACAAATTGTTATGTCAACAAAGCCTGATGTACTCGTATGTCCCAGTGTGTACGTCTGAATAAATTGAGTAAACTAAGATTCCAGCAGTCTGCATTGGTGCCTTGTAGACACATGTGTATGAGTGATTATATTGGTCAGCACACGAACAGTACACCATTCGCGGTAATCACACTCTACACTACTACTTCATACATACACCATCCTGCGTCGGCTGAAGTGACCAAGTTTAGGGCCTGCTTCCCCTGGAGCCTTGGCCTTCCCTAACTCAGGACTAGGGTGAGTTACCCATTTACAGCTGGGTAGACTGGAGCATGCCTGATCTCAACAACACACCACTCTTCCTTACAGAGCAGACAGACTGATACTTTACAGTGGTGTACTACAAGTGTAGTAAGAAATAACGTCTTTACAGTTATATTTCACTGGCAGTTGAGGAGACCATTTCTTGAAGAATCGTACCAAGAATTCTTCCAGTACGAATATTTTGGGCCAGCAAAACGGCTCGTATCCCGTCTCGGATACTTGAGTTCCTACGGCATTATGGCAGAGCTTCGGCTGGACCAGATGTGTCCTTCCGTTAGTGTGTCCTTCTAACGCCAGGAGCGGATTATTATTGAAATTAAGAAGTATACGTGAAGATGAACATTGCCCATTTAGTCAGAACCATATATTCTACCAAGACGGTGACCTTGATGATGTAACGGCCAGCGCAGTCAACCAAAGGCCATATCAATGTTTACTTAACGATGTATGATGTCCACCACATGTAACTGCATTTATGAACTGTTCATGCACATGATGTCAACGTCGATGTCCTTTTGTATAATAAATCGTGCCGTGATTGATGCTCTACATGGGTCCAGCTTACATGTTAAAGGTGATATGTATTAAGGGTAGTATGTGTGTTGCTTGCTGGCAAGGGTGGTGCCAGAAATGCCGGGCTTACAATCTATGGCCGTCTTATATTTTACCAACGCTAATGTGGGCCGTAAGGACAGGCCAATGGTGACAAGATGAACGCAACTATGACGGTTGGGTCATAAAGGTTGACCAACTGGCAAGACAAGTAAGCTGGACCAGTGTAGTACATCAATCACGGTTTATTGAGGACATGAACGTCATAGACAGAAGATCATCAAAGGTTGTAATGACAGGAATACGTATTTTATATTCTCAGTGTTCATAACAAAGATTTACATAATACATAGAGTATCTTCCATGAAGCTATAATGCGTTACGATCCAGACAAAGTTCAGCAAGAATCTGGACACACTAGCGGCACGCCATGACGAGACGTGCCGAAGCCGTGCCAAATCTTGCCAAGGATAAATAGAGTATAACTTAAGAAACAAGAATGAGCCAGGTTTGGTTAATGTTGATACTCCACACAGGAAGATACTATAATGTAAATCTCACTGAGTCTTCCCACGACTTGGGGGTAAGACATATACGAATATTCGTCGAAGACGTCTGCCTTTAAAAAAGGCCTCTATGGATCCCTCTAGCGTAATTGCTTTTTGGCAACAAATCGACCGCACCGAGTTGCGGTAATCTATTCGATGCTAGTGCAGAAAGACACGCAAATAATTAAACATATTATTAATTTAGATGCGCTCACATGTGTGTCTATAAAACTAGACCCGCGTGTGAGGATCTCAAACACTTAACTCCCACGCGAAAAAGGGCTTAACATTACATTACTTACAAGTTGGTCAGTCTTATGACCCATCGTTACAGTTGTGTCCGTCTTGTCATCTTTAACCAAGTCAAAGAGTTAAACGGCCCACACCAATATTCGCATTATTAGCACGACAGGCCGCACCACCACCAACAATACAAAACAACCCAGTAACAGCTGGTGGCCATTGTGGGGAAAACTGGTTCAATTGAAGACGTATCAACTGCATTCGTTGTCAATTTCCAATATGCGTCAAGTCACAAGAAATCGCAATCAATTCAACCACTTTATTGAAATTCTGATGTTTAACGGTCGATCTTACTGACCTCTACGTGATCCAGCCGTATACCAATAGTGAGCGTCAACGTTGGACTGCTTCTCTGTTTTTGCTCACCATGCAACGTCCGATACCCATCGCCGTAACGTTCGCGAGGAACGGGATTTTTTAAAGATAAGTGGCATTTTTGTATGTGCACCTTGTCCCTAATGCATGTTTAGTCGAGCCTTTCTTTATATGTCCACCATTTATCTTCATGTTTTATGTTCCAAGCGGGAAGGTTGGGAGAAGACTTACGTTGGGGTACATGCTAGTTTCAAACTAGGGCCCACGTAAGCGTTCTATAGGGACTCTTGCAGATTTCCCGCAGTGGAAATTCCAGCATATATTTGCTGAAGGATTTTCGGTCCACTGTGTTTGGTTTTCTGTGACACAAGCGTTTAGACGTGGCGTACTGTTTTTATTGTAGTTATTGTAATATTCTTTTTCTCTGTGCCTTAATTTCATGATTGATTTGTTTGTGATTGTCATTCTCAACATCACTATCCCTGATTTCTATACACACTTTCTATTTATACCCTGTGCTGTTGCTTGTCTCGTTTCTTTTTTCGCAGTGTCGTTGCAATTTTTTTGAAATATTTTTTCTTTATTTCTGCTTTATTACTTATTTGATTCTGCTAACGTTGTCATTTGTTCTTTGGTATCTCGTCTTTGTATCTGTTGTTCTCTGTACCTGCATCTTGTATTATCTGTCTTATATGCTCTATTAACTTTTTTTAATGCATGATTTAATGATTTCTTAATAATTAAGTGATAATATTAGCATCCCTTACATTAATAAGAATTTATACACAGGTTCTGTGGACAAGAACTTGTCACATATTAACTGGGGGATAATTTTAATTTCTTAACGAAATAATTGACTATGTGAGTTAGCAACTCATATAATTAGACATGATGTATACTCTGGAGGATCTTCTCCAGGATGGTGAGTATGATGGATTGCTAGACCCATATCGAAGAATTTGTAATGGATCGTTTCTTATGTCAGGTGGCATTAGGTCTAGGGGATTTGGCGAATTTTAATTTTAATTTTGTTCATCATATGTTCATTGCTAGGGAACTAGCAGATTTACTGCGTGTGGATCTTCGTCTTTTTCTGGGACGCTACATCCATGTACAACATTGTCATGTCTTAAATAACGTACGACACGCTATTCTCGACGTCAAGGTTCATGAGAATCATATAAAGGACGAACATCGATGTAAGGAAAAGGCTCTTACTAGTGAGCTAGAACAGGTAAAAATAGACTATGAGAAATTCAAAGTTAAGGCCTAGAGACGTGAAGATTCAAAGACGGACACTATTCTTGCTCTATTGGATGATAATGCAGATCTACATAACCGACTTGAAGAGAAACAAAGAGTATTTCCCGAGAAGTTGATAAGCTTATGAATAGCCACTATAGCGCTATTGAGGCACTCAAACTGGACCATGAACAAGAAAAGGCCAAGAATATGGAATGTGTCAGTATACACTCTAAAGAAATTGAACTGCTGACTCAAACTGCTGATTCAGAACACAAAGTTAAAGATTTAGAGATTCGGGATAGGATTGCTAAAGAGAAGATTCTTACTTCTTAGTTACGTGACTTAAAGACAGATTACGATAGGCTTCAAGTTGAAACCCAAGAGCAAATACGCAAAGCTCTTGCTGAAGAAAAAGAAATTACAGAATTATCGATTACGAAACTTCGTAACAGAGTCGATGGTCTATTGGATGTTGTCTTAAACAACAAGGTGTTATCTATCTGCAGTCAAGGTTGACAGGGTTAGTCATAAATTTGATGCTCAAACTATACAAAAACAAAGAAGAGTCAGCACCAAACACTCAATGCTGATAGTCAGCAGAGTTTTAACAAATCTTTTTGAAGCAAATATAATTTTCCTCAACATTTTTCTTATGCAAGAGTTTCCTCTCGTAACAGGTCTGACTGTGATGAGGGTGGGTCATGGCTTAAGGCCGGTGATAGCTATATCACCATGACAAAATACTCACCACATGAAAACAATAGAAAGAAATGGAATTTTAATAGCCAATGTAGACAAAATAAGGTTCAAAATGAGAGACAAATTCATAACGATCATGGTCAGTCCGACTGGAGTAATAAACATGGTTGGGAATTTACAACTGCAGTTAGTCAGGTGTTACATTGGGGTTTGAGAGAAGTTGGTTGAGAATCGTGCTGATTTAAATATCTAATACGCTGAGGGTGTCCAACAACATGTACGTCAAACTTGAATAAAGTTAATAACAATCTTCGTGGCTGGGTCCACGAACAAGTACATTTAATTACGAATCATCACAATACATGCATGTAATCATATAGTTGTACATACATAATTTTGTCTTCTGCAGTCAATAATGCAACGTCGCATGTCAAGCCTATATACTCGCAATGCCGGCAAGCGGACTCATTGGTGAAGTGATAACTGACAGCTGCCGATAGAAATATATAATGATTCTTCCAGAACTTCTTTATTCAATAAACTGCTCATCAAATTAGGATGCTCCAATACTGCATCAGTAGAATTAAAGTGGCGACCTTCGTTTCAATTATAAGCCACGCAGGAAGACTGTACAATTCAATAACGTTGGGAGCAGTAATAATCTACGTCTTACATAGACGGATTCAAACGACGAAAGGCCAAGAAGGACCGTTGCATGCATAGTGCAGCTCTTTACTACGTCTTCCTATTATTAGTGACGTCTACGCATAATCGCGTTCAATGACAATATCTTATCGTGTGAAATACATCATGTTGTCGTCATATAAATTTATTTCTTTGCGCGTAAATTTAAACTGGTAACAAATCTAACCGAGGCCAAAATGTAATATACATAAATATACCTTAACAGTTTCACGTATAAGGTCGTTGTCACTATAATAGTATGTCACACAAGGAAAATATATGTAATAAATATTAATTTAACCAACTAAAAGAATCGTCAACAGTCAATATAGTATAGCATAATTTAACATAATTAACTAATAAGTGTATGAAGAAAATTTTTCAAAGTAGGATGATATTGCAGTTAATTAAATTAAGTAATGAAATATAAGTGTAATGTAACTATGTGTAGGTAATATTAAATAAATAGAGCTAGTTAATTAATCTAATATATTATTATATTAAAATAACAAAGCCAAGTAAGAATAAAAGAAAATATTAGAAGACAAACACAAAAATAAAGAAATAGTCAAGAAGTAGTAAGTAAATAAGGTAGCAAGGGTAAACATAGATAATAAAATAAGGGTGGATAGCATGTAGCAAAGAAAATAAACCATGAATTATATGACTAACTCTTAACTAATATAAACTATGTCATATAGTAAAGGCAATTAATATCTAACAAATATCATCTAATTATGACCTATAAATATATTAATAATATGATTAATTAAAATAAACTAAGAAGTTAATATTCTATATATTATTAATCAATGTAATATTATAGTAAACCTATACTAATTAATGAACATGTAATAGTTTGGAGCTCAGAGGAATATCTCGTTGAGCAATCCTGAGAAATACAGAGTTCCATTCACGACTGATCAAATGTTATTTTCGTGAAAATACTAAATGTACATGAAATTTGAACTTGTACCAAGTGTTAATTCCGCTTTATCAAATCCTAAGGATTACGTAGACACCATGGACGGTGTACGTATCAAATATTCAAGTAAATGTTTAATGGAGTAGTACAGATAGAATGCACTGTATCAAGTGGTAGATCTCTATGGACACAATCCAAAGTCCATCAACGCAAATACGAAAAACCAATATCGAACATAAAGTAGTTGAATTAACTTCTGTAGTTCTAGATGAATCATCGTAAGTATACAGGAACCATGGAGACGATAATCAGTGACGTACCAACAGACATGAGGTACGAAAGTGGAATTCATCAAGCAAACATAACATGACGAAATGGATCATTGTACAATACGTGTAGTATGGAACATAAGCCATGAACGTGATATCATGTACCTTAGGAGTCAACCAAGTGCTGTGCATGAAGCAAGAAACAGTACGTTCGATAAGCACAGTCATATACGTAGTATAGTCTACTTGAATCATAACAGGTCATCGGGTGTTGATGACGGGTGACGAGGTAAGGAGTCGGCCACAACATTTTCGGACCCTGGAATCGCTTCGATAGAGAAGTTAAAAGGCTGAAGTAGAATGAAGAATCTGGCTAATTTCGGACTCTTGTGGTTGGCGCGTCGAAGAGCAGCCACAGATTTCTGGTCGGTTTGAATTACAAAAGGTGCGCCTAGCAAAACTCGTTCCAGTATCTGAATCGACCAGACCACTGCAAGTAATTCTTTGTCAAAGACTGAATACTTCTTCTCCGCGTCGGTGAGCTTTCATGAGATAAGCAGTGTCGGATGTAACACCCCATCATGCCCTTGAAGGAGACAAGCACCCAAGCCGAAGTTACTCGCATCTGTACGAAGAACATAAATTTTAGTAATATCCAGCAATCTCAAAATAGGAGGTTTAGAAAAAATATCCAGTATTTTATGAAACGCGATATTACAATCATTAGACCAACCTACCCTGGCAGGCATTCCTTTGCACAAGAGGGAAGACAATACAGCTGTTATAGTAGACAAGTTAGGGATAAATCTACTGTAATATTGGACTAAACCTAACAAACTTCGAACCTGTTTCTTAGTAGTTGGGATAGATAAATTTAGAATCTTTGACACATTCTGAGTTATAGTCTGAATACGCTTAGAACCAATGGTATGACCAAGGAAAGTAATTTCCTGAAATGCAATTTGTACTTTAGTAGGTCTTGCAGTCAAAGTGTGCAATTGTAAAGTGTCCAATAAAGAACTAAGTCCTACGAAATGTTCTTCAAACGATGAACTAAATAAGCAGATATCGTCAATATAAGTAATGATATCTGATCTATCACCTAATATTTTTCGCATCTTGCGAATAAAAGTTGCAGGTGCGTTCATTAGCCCAAAAGGCATGACGTTCCACTGGTATAATCCCCGTGGAGTCGAAAACGCAGTAAAATGTTCGGCTTGATCCGTTAACGGAATCTGCCAATATACCTTTCTGAGATCTATTTTTGTGAATAAAGTAGCTGTAGCTAGACGAATATGTAAATCGTCAAGAAGTTGATGTGGTTCACTATCAGCAATAGTTTTAGCATTTAATTTTCTATAATCGACAAATAATCTAATGTTGTTATCTTTTTTTCGGACAATGACTAGTGGTGAAGAATAAAGAAAATTGCTGTTCTCGATAATTCCTAAACTTAATATTTGTTCAAGTTCTTGAGCTGTCTTACTCTGGTAATGAATAGGAACTGGATAGGGATGTAAACGAATAGTTATATCATCTGTGAGAATGATATCATGACAGATCACAGATGTTCGACCAGGCAAATCAGTCAGAACATCAGAAAACGATTCCAAAAGATTAAAGATCTGCCGATGTTCTTGTGAGTTTAGAGAATGAGAAATAGAGACATCTCGCAAAGATTCAGTGGCATTTAGAGCAGGTAAAGGTAATGACATATGAATATCAGGAAAAAAAGATTCCTCCTCCTGAATCACAGATAGACTCGAATAGTGACAAGAACTTACCACATTGTCATCAAGATCATGAAAAATAGCCAGCAAATGTTCAGGACGAGAATGAAACTCTTTAAGCATATTAATATGAAAGATTCTCTTTTGACCTTTAACATCTAAGATGCAATCAACATCAGAAATCCTGTTCATCACTTTAAATGGACCATTCCAATCAATGAGTAATTTAGTATCTTTCCGAGGAAGCAAAACAAAAGCTTCATCACCCGGAAACAGTTGATGTAGACACCTATTTTTATTTTGAAATAGACGTGATTTATAATTGGCAGCCTCTGACGAAGCAGTCGCCAACTGATAAGCGTCGACATTTTTTTTACGCAAGTTGATAACATACTCATAGGACGACTGTGTCCTGAGTCATCTCAGAGTGTGACATGACATGTATAAGCATATCAGTGGTGGAATGAACCATCACTCATGAGTAGTGCAATGAGCACCAGACACAGTATGAAGGATACAAAAGAATAAAATAACCAACAACGTTCTATGAAGGCAATGTTTGTTATTCCAGGTAGACCAAGTTCCAATTAAATGCGTGCATGTCAAACGAAATGAACATAGCACACTGGTAAGCAAAGAGTACAACAAATAAACATTTATGTGCAAGGTCGTAATTGCAACTGACATGTATTTGTGTATAGGTACATTATAAGATGTAAGCACAACATCGTCAAATTGAGTGACAAGTGATGTGCGATTATGATTAATGTCATTGTCGATAGGAATATCATTCATGATATCACTGTTAACATTATTATGAGGAATAACCTCACCATCTTCAAAAATGGTACATAGACCAAAATTGGAAAATACAGTTCCACCTATATAATAATTGATGGCAGATAATCGAGTACTATTACTACCAGTGGATGTAGGGATCCTGTATCGTCGTTGCCACAGATCAATTTCCTCTGGTGTGCAGTCTTTACTCCCATGGATGCGACCAACTGTGAGGTCAGCTACTGGATTCTGCAATAAACATACCCTAACTTTCCCTGAAAAGAATGGTGTATGTACATCTATAATGGCAGTGGGATAGTACTCATTTGTACCACCAAACGTAATACACTTCACACTTTTACCAGTAGAACAATCAGGGTGAACAAGCGACTGTCTAATGCCGATGGTCGTGGACCCTGAATCCCCTAAAACTGATACTATAGTACCATTAACTAATCCTCTATTAAATATCAAAGTCCCTGAACCATCATTAGCGGAGAGACAAACAGCTGGGAGAGGGTGTCCACACTTCAGAACTGTAGTGCTGTCCTTCTGAAATATAGTTAGACATTCTGGGCAAATATTTGCCACATCAAAGTCAAATAAATAACATGCAGACGAATGTACCTGGTTATTAGAGTCTTAACTACCCAAGGGTACGCTGCTAGTCAGTGCCGCCCCTGCATTATGTTCGAACCTCTGTGGTCCAGGTGAATGAGATCGCTGTCTTTGGCGATCAACAGAATTATTTTGATGTCTGCCATTTTGACTATTATTCCTGTTTTTATAATATTGATTTGTATTACCCCAATTATTATTGTTATGAGGAATGAAATTACCTTGTTTCTTCCAGTTCGATCCCTGTTGAAAATTGCTGTTATTCCTATATTGAGGTGACTGGTTTCTAAACTGTTGTCGACCTCTACTGAAATTATCATGCTTGTTAAAGGTATTATTCCTATAATAATTGTTGTCATTATTTCTTTTATGTATAAAATTTCTGTCAAGACTATGAGATCTTGATCTATTGTTATTATTCCACATTGCAACCGAAGCAACTGGTAAAGCTTCTCGTAATTGAGTGTTTGCAATGCATGATCTGGAATGTGCAGTGCAGAATTGGACTGCTATTTCTTCCAGAGCAGTTAAAGTTGGTGGTTTCCGTTCCTGTAAAAACGACCAAAATGGTTTGCTTACTGATGATAACACTTTATCCCTCAGCATTAAATCTACAAGCTTATCATAGGATTTCTCAATACCTGAAAGTTCAATCCATCTATTAAAAGTAATCCTTATTGTAGCAATAAATTCAGAGAAATCTTTGCTTGAATCTGCTAGCATTGTTTTAAATTTTACCCTATAACCTTCTTCGTTGAGTTGGAAACGTTTTAACAATACTATTCTAGCTGCGTCGTAGTTTCTTCTAACTGCCTCATTCATAGAATCAATGGCAGCCATTGGTTCACCAACCAAAAATTCCCTCAGTTTTGTAACCCATAGGGATTTATCAAGTTTATTTGCTTTACATACATCTTCAAATCTTGAAAGGTAGCATGTTACGTCATCAATGTTCTGGTTAAATATAGGTAATTTAAACCTATCATTGCCTCTAGTATGCCCTGTTGAAGAAGCAGTATGTGAATCACTATTGTTGCTGCTATTTGCAAGTTGAGCTTTTAATTTCAGTTCTTCCAACCGAAGAAGCATTAACCTTTCTTCCAGTTGCATTTTTTCTCTTCTTCAAAACGTCTTATTGTATCCTAAGCTTCCTGTTCAGCTCTCTTCTTCTCTTCCTTAGCTTCCTGTTCGGCTTTCTTCTTTTCCTTTGCAGCTAATTCCTGTTTCATTTCAGCTCTCCTCTTGTCTTCCTTAGCTTCCTGTTCAGCTCTCTTCTTCTCTTGTTCAGCTAATTCAAGTTTTTTCTCAGCCTCCTCTTGTTTCGCTTTAGCTAACTCAGCCGTAGCAAATTCTCTAAGTGCTTCCCCTTTATAGGAAAATGCCTTTCCAATCTTCATAACAGTTTCTAAAGTCGCCTTGTTAACTAACTAATGTATTCACTTAGTCAACCAGATAACTGGCAAATTGCTTTACAAATTATATATAAGTACAAACAATTAAGTATATCACTATGCCCTACTCAGGCGAATAACTAGTAGCTAATGGCCTACTAGTGCAGTGTATTTATATTATTGCAGTCATGTAATATTTTTTATAAACATTTATGTAATTAATGTTAATATCATGTTATGAAAAGTTATAAAGAAAATAGAACAGAATTAGTAAACAAAAGAATAATGCAAACAATATCACACCACAAGATCAAATTACAAACAGCAAAACGATTGTAAGAACTGAATAAAATTCTACAAATGACAAAAATCACGAAAACTGAAACTAGGTTAAACCACAACAGATCTAAAGTTAGACTAGACAAGGACCCATTTTGACAGACACAGCTGACATGTATAACTGAATGATAGTAAGATCAGGATCACTGATTTTCCCAAACAAATGACTTAACTAAGCAAATAAAACTGAGAACAATAAAAATACAAGACAGATAAACATTACGTAACAGCTAAACATATATATTGATCAAATCCAATAACAGACAGGATAAGGACGAATTAAACTCAAGTCTCCTTTTGTTCAAAAATGGAGATGGATCAAATAACGGCCCTACTGAACGATTTTGAATCTTCCGACCATCCGAAGAGGTAGGGGTCGATTCAAAATTCCCTGCCAACCTCCCACGAAGATAAACAATAACTATACATATAAATACATGAAACATGCATGAACAAATAGATATACGAAAGGATTGCCTGTAGGGCAACCTGGCCAAAATTTCACAGCCCAAAAATGGTACTTATCTAAAGGAACCAAACACGATCTCCGACGATACTCTTATTACACCACAAGGCAACGTCAGGAACCAGACTAGTGACTTGAATCATGCTTCAGGCATCGTGTGAATAGTTTCTTTGATCAAATACGGTCATTGGAGACTTGAAGACATTGATAATTTGATAGAAGATTTCAATCTATTGTCTTGTACATCTTTGCTGGAAAATTCCGGTTTGTTGTCAATGACTACTGTTGCGCATGCGTAGTACGCTATGGTTGATGTAAATTTTTAACCGTCGGAACAAATTCATAAGTTCATGAAATAAAAAATCCTTTCTCTTCACAGCTTACATTGAATGTTGTATGCTTCAGGACTATATCGTTCCCCATCACTTGAGCCACCATGTTCTCTCTGTTACATTGGAGTTTGAGAGAGTTGGTGAAGAATCGTGCTGATTTAAATGTCTAATACGCTGTGGGTGTCCAACAACATGTACGTCAAACTTGAATAAAGTTAATAACGATCCTCGTGGCTGGGTCCACGAACAAGTACATTTAATTACGAATCATCACAATACATGCATGTAATCATATAGTTGTACATACATAATTTTGTCTCCTGCAGTCAATAATGCATCGGCAAGCGGACTCATTGGTGTAGTAATAACTGACAGCTGGCGATGGAAATAAATAATAATTCTCCCAGAACTTCTTTCTTCAATAAACTGCTCATCAAATGAGGATGCTCCAATACTGCATCAGTAGAATTAAAGTGGCGACCTTCGTTTCAATTATGAGCCACGCAGGAAGACTGTACAATTCAATAACGTTGGGAGCAGTAATAATCTACGTCTTGCGTAGACGGATTCAAACGACGAAAGGCCAAGAAGGACCGTTGCATGCATAGTGCAGCGCCTTACTACGTCATCCTATTATTAGTGACGTCTCTACATAATCGCGTTCAATGACAATTTCTAATCGTGTGAAATACATCATGTTGTCCTCAGATAAATATGTTAGCGCGTAAATTTAAACTGGTCACAAATCTAACCGAGGCCAACATGTAATATACATAAATATACCTTAACATATGGATACTACATACCATGTTAACAGTCATCAGGCAGAGCCTGAAGGGAATGTGTTACGACATGCGCAATCTGCCTACTTGGCAGTTGGTGATAGTACTGTTCAGAAGGAGAATAATAAGGATAGAGAGAATTGTCCTACTGTTGCGCCATGCAGGGAAAAACATCACATGTGTCTTAATTCTTCTTCGCGCTTAACACATGATAAATTTAGTGATTATCGGGCTCGGTTGCAATCTGGCCGAGATCATATTTCACTGAATCGCAATGCTCTGGTGCGCAACATCCCATGTCATACAACTTGGTATGCACTTAGGAAATTTTTTCAGCGAGTCGGAAATGTTGAATTTGTTCGCATGTTCGAACTTCAAAACTTTCATCAACAACTTGCTTTTGTCCGCCTTGATAACTATTGTGACGCTCACAGAGCTGTTAAATTCAAACATGGTTCGCTTTTTGCGCACCATCCTCTAGACGTGAGACTCGTACAAAACTCTGCACCACGCACTTCATAGTTGCCTTTGTGGGTGCGTTCTTCTTTATTCTTTTCGGGTTGGTTTGTACTTGTCTCTTCTCTATTGCCGATACTTCTTTGTACTTGCTTTCATCAATGTCTTGCATATTAGCATTTCTCTATTTTCATATATCCTGTCTCTTCCGACTTCCTTCACGTGATATATCAATATTTATCATCTTGCTACCTTTTCTTCTGCTGTCCTGTCTAGTCTATTGAAGAGGGGTTCGCCTAACATGATACAGTGGTCTCCAGAGTGCCAGGCCACTTTAGATAAAATTATATTATTATTTTCATCTGCTCCTATGTTACGATTACCAAACGCAGATATTCCTTTTATTCTTCGCAGTGACGCCTCCTCGGTGGGGAACGAAGCTTCGCTGATGCAGAACAATACTGGAACTCTACACCCTGTCATGTATGTCTCCATGAAGTTGGCTGCAGCAGAACGAAACTACTCTGTACTAGATCGTGAGTTATTGGCTATGGTTTGGTCAATACTCAAAGTTCAGAGATTTCTCCTCGGGGCACATTTCATCGTGGAGACGGATCAAAGAGCTCTTACTGCGTTACAGAGCAAGGACTTAAAGAACAGATCGACACGATACGCAATTGCATTATAGCCTTTCAATTTTACCATACAAGCAATCTGGGGTTCCGACAATTTGATGGCAGATCTACTTTCTAGATGTCGGCAAAAAATCTCCCGGGCCGCTAAACCACTAGTCTTGCGCCGCCATTGAGCTGCTACATGATAGCTTTTGTACTTCGGATTTCATTTGACGTCACCAAGTACTACTTTTCTCGCGATACCCTCGCTTGTGTATGTCAAATCTTCATATTCGCCACTGATTGACTATTTTGTCCACATTTTTACTGACTAGTCTCTATTGACTAAATTATCATATTTCATTATGGTGTTATTTCTGCCGATTTCTGCCTTATTTTCAATGATGGACTTATTAGAGCGCTATAATATCGATGATATAGAACAGTCGTCATTAAACTTTCCGCGATTAGTGCTTGATCACTAACATTTTAATTCGAACGTAATAGTATTTGACTATTCAGCACGTGTTTAATTGCTGACATTATTTTTATATTGTAACGTTTTCATTACGGAACACTTAGTTATCATATTTTATCTATGTGATTATTTTAATTGTTCACATGTCGCGTTTCCATCTTTTCTGATTTCCACTTTAGCTGCACGTGTACTATACCTAGTTTCTACCATAATTTTCAATAGGTAGCGCGACAATAGCACCTAATTTGTGCAATTGATTATTTAATGATACCATAGTTAGTACTTAATGATTTACTTCACTTACTTTATTTCTCCCATCATACTCTTTTCGGAGTGTTGCTTTCTTCTCGTGTTTTAATTTGGTCATTGATTTTTTTTGGTCCTTTTTTTTCCACACTTGCGTTTATGATTATACATACTTACATTACACAACACATTTTTGTTATCAGGTTGACATGTTTTATCATCTCTGTTGATTACTGTCCCTTGTTTCGCCATTTATGATCATTATCCATCTCCTGTCATTTCACTTACCACTTATTGGTTTATATGTCGTACATAGTTGATCTATGTCTCGTTTCGTTTGTTTGAATTTGGTGTTTGATTCTATTTACACACTTCCATCCTACTATTATTGTGTGTCCTTAGTTGTGAAGGGCGACGGAACGAACGGAATAATTTGTCTTCTCTTTGTTACTTTCACAATTGCCTCCGCGGCTGGCGTTGTGAATTTAAAAGTTGCTTCCATAAGTGAAATGGGTTCATTTTCGATACAAGACAACAGGAAGCTGAGACGCTTGGGAGTCATGACCCAAGTGGGCCCGCCCCCCTTAGAGTGTAAAGGAGTAATCGGGTCAAAACACTTGTCGGATGGGGGGACCTCTTCTGATGATCAGATTGCTTCCTGTTGTATCGCTCTGTAAAGAGTTTCCTATCATAATAACTTCACATATAGGATAGTTATCTGTTTAGATGGAACTTGATTGACCTCACTGTTGTCTTCGGTATAATAATAATGGGGGGGGGGGGGGTGGGGGGGGGGGGGGGTGGGGGGGGGGGGGGGGTGGGGGCGGGGGGGGGGGGGCCTTGCTTTTTTTAAATCGGGGGGTCGGTGTAAACTGCTAAGTTATTTTCGCGTGGGAGTTAAGTGTTTGAGATCCTCACATGCGGATCTAGTCTTTTATAGACGCAAGTGTGAGCACATCTAAGTTAATTGTATATGTAATTATTTGCGTGCCATCGCACACGATGTTTGAACGGGATGATGAGTTGGTCGCGGCGATCTGTTGCCATCCAGCTATGATGCTTGAGGCAGATCCGGATATTTGCCGTCTTTGATAGACGTATTTTGTATACTTGCCCTATGTCAAGGGAAGATATGCGGACGATAATGTTATATTTCACTGGCAGTTGAGGAGGCCATTTCTTAAAGAATCGTACCAAGAATTCTTCCAGTATGAATATTTTGGGCCAGCAAAACGGCTCGTATCCCGTCTCGGATACTTGAGTTCCTACGGCATTATAGCAGAGCTTCGGCTGGACCAGATGTGTCCTTCCGTTAGTGTGTCCCTCTAATGCCAGGAGCGGATTATTATTGAAATTAAGATGTATACGTGAAGATCAACATTGCCCATTTTGTCAGAACCATATATTCTACCAAGACGGTGACCTTGATGATGTAACGGCCAGCGCTGTCAACCAAAGGCCATATCAATGCTTACTTAACGATGTATGATGTCCACCACATGTAACTGCATTTATGAACTGTTCATGCATATGATGTCAACGTCGATGTCCTTTCGTATATAAATCGTGCCGTGATTGATGTTCTACATGGGTCTAGCTTACATTACTTACAAGTTGGTCAGTCTTATGACCCATCGTTACAGTTGTGTCCGTCTTGTCATCTTAAACCAATTCAAAGAGTTAAACGGCCCACACCAATATTCGCATTATTAGCACGACAGGCCGCACCACCACCAACAATACAAAAGAACCCAGTAACACGGATAGACTGAGCTGTCTGTAAAGTCTAAGTCCAAGCATCAATTCTTTAAGAACCCCATCGTCAGGGATTATATTATAGGCACAAGCTTACTTCCCTGTAAGGAGGTACACACATCTCTGGCACTCAATATAATGGAATATCATATGAAACTGTAGACACCTCCGCGGACATGAAATACATTAGCTAGTGCTTACACACACGCAGCCTGCCGGCTCATGGCACTGCCCAATGTCCCCCACTTCTGCTCTGCACGCGCCTCTACGTAATTATTTAATATGGTAAATTTAGATATTTAACAGATAATAAACATTTTAGATAATAAACATTATTTATACATATCTCCACACCAAAAAAGAAAGAAGTGGAGCCGCGTCACTGCTTATTTTTAATATATCTGATACTGTATGTGAAGAAAGATAGCTCCTTGCTTGCCATATGGTCAAGTACACCGTTATCACCTGAAAGTAACCAACAAAATAATTTAATTATCTACGCACGTCTGGCATTACGTAATCAGGTCACACTATTTTACACAGATAATAATAAGCCACAAGTAAGCACTAAAAGAAAACCAACTCTATAACCGACCATCGCA
This sequence comes from Oreohelix idahoensis, assembly GCA_024509875.1. Lineage (NCBI taxonomy): Eukaryota > Metazoa > Mollusca > Gastropoda > Stylommatophora > Oreohelicidae > Oreohelix > Oreohelix idahoensis. The sequence goes on from JAMPIV010010953.1 coordinate 309,493, forward strand.
GATATATTCGCGCGGCTTCATCACTGGTAGGCAAACCAGAAGTTGTGGGAATCTACTTTAGAAACACTGAGCTCCCTAAAGATCTACCCTGATAAACGCACGTCTATTTTCATGTTTCAGAGCATTTGGAATACGTGCAGAAGATAAATATGTAAATATATTTACATAACTTTTATCTCTGTCAGAAGAGAGCGTCTACATTATTGGTAGTTGTCTTTCTTTGCGTATTGGAAGCTGAGTCAGTTTGAAGGAAACGACATTCGCTCGATTATCTACCTATCTATCTATCTATCCATCTATCTAACTAACTATCTATCTATCTATCTATCTATCTATCTATCTATCTATCTATCTATCTATCTATCTATCTATCTATCTATCTATCTATCTATCTATCTATCTATCTATCTATCTATCTATCTATCTATCTATCTATCTATCTATCTATCTATCCATCCATCCATCCATCCATCCATCCATCCATCCATCCATCCATCCATCCATCCATCTATCTATCTATCTATCTATCTATCTATCTATCTATCTATCTATCTATCTATCTATCTATCTATCTATCTATCTATCTATCTATCTATCTATCTATCTATCTATCTATCTGTCTGTCTGTCTGTCTGTCTGTCTGTCTGTCTGTCTGTCTCTCTCTCTCTATCTATCTATCTATCTATCTATCTATCTATCTATCTATCTATCTATCTATCTATCTATCTATCTATCTATCTATCTATCTATCTATCTATCTATCTATCTATCTATCTATCTATCTATCTATCTATCTATCTATCTATCTATCTATCTATCTATCTATCTATCTATCTATCTATCTACCTATCTATCTATCTATCTATCTATCTATCTATCTATCTATCTATCTATCTATCTATCTATCTATCTATCTATCTATCTATCTATCTATCTATCTATCTATCTGCCTCTCTGTCTATCTCAATTACACTACTTCAATTACCCTATAGATTACAGAACAAACCATGCATTGTTGCAGCGTGTTGGGTAAATTAGATGATAGTTGTATGTGAATGTTTATTTGTTCGGCAATCTTCTCCAGAAATAAATCTGAGAATACGTTTGGGCCCGTGGATGGAAAGATGACAATCTCAAAGCATGTCAAGTTAACTTTTACTGTCTGTTAAAGTGATACTGACGTGTCTTGAACCACAATACGAACATTATTAATCAGTGTCAAAATTATATTAATCATCAAAATCATCATCACTGAAATCCTCATCAGAGTCTGTCACAGTGCTGTCCGAGTCATAGTACGTTGTTGGGTCAAAATAATCTATGTCTAAAAATCCAGTTGAAGTGAGGGAGTCCAGAGGTTGGTTTCCTGCTTGAAGAGACACAGGTACGTCTTCTGACTTAAACACAAGTTTATCTTTCATCACCAGAGGTAAAGGCAACATGTTTACTCTGTTTTCACGTTCAGAACACGTGCCTACAGCAGACGACACTGTTACAAAAGACAGGTTGAAGAGGGACACAGGCTGTGAGGAAATCTCTTCAAGAAAATTCACACAATCCTGATGTCCTCTCCTTTCAATAACACGTCGCAGATCATTGTTACACGTAAGTAAAGCCAGGTCGGAGTTTGTCAGAAACAGGTTTCCCACGAAGTAACGAGCTAATGAAGCATTTCCAACTAACAGGGCTACACAGAGAGGGGAAACAGTTGAGTATAAGCCAGGTTCAAGGGAGATCAGCGGTAACTCGTCTAACTCGACATCTGCAGGTCCTAATCCACATCGAATTAGTTTAAGAACCAGGTTTGTCTGTCCAAAAAGGATACTTTGGTGAAGAATAGCAGGGCTTAGATAAGATGAACTGGCACCTCTGTCGAGTAAGGATTCTATGCAGGTGATTGTGTCGCTTCCAAGATATTTACTATTTTGAATAAACGAAATTGCTGACTTTGTATTATCTTTATTGCTAACGACCTTGACATCTGCTCCAGAATCAAGCAGTATTGACATTGTAGTTTTCATACACCTCTGAGCAGCTATCATCAAGGGCGAGAGACCGTCATTGTTCTGACAGTTGACATCACTTCCAGCATTGACTAAAGTTTTCAGAAAATCTTCCTCGTGTACGGAGAGTTCGGTCACTGCACGCAGTAAAGCGGTATTTCCATTGACATCTTTGATGTTTACATCAACTCCCTGATCTATTAGCCTTTCCATAACACTAATATGTCTTAGATCTACGGCAAACATCAGAGGTGTTAGCCCCTTTGTGTTCTGCAAATTAATAAGAGTGTTCTTGTCTTTGGTTAACTGAATCAGACATGACACGTTTTGTGAACATTTGCCAAGAACTGCTAAAACAAGAGCAGTATTACCGTCTTTATCCTTGTCATTAACATCTGCACCATTATCTAACAAGATCTGTAGCATGCTCATACTTCCTTCTTGGGAAGCTGCAATCATTAATGGTGTTTTACCATCGTTACTTCTTACGTTCACTGATGCTCCATTTTCTAGCAATACTTGAACAATTTCCAGTGAGGAAGAATCATTAAGTCTCTCCTTGAGAACCCGGAAGAGGAGTGTCTCTCCATCATATATTGATTTTGATACTTCATTGACGTCGGCTCCCCTTTGAATAAGAATTTCAGCAACTTGTCTGGTTTTTGACTCTGCCAGGAGCCCCATTCCACGGATATTTACCATATCGGTATCAAGAATTTGGCCAATGATTTCAGTATTTCCACCTTTAACTGCTGAGATTATCAAATTATTAACATCTTCAGTTTGTTTTGATAAATAGGCCTTAACTTCGTCTTCATACTTTTCAAGCAGGAAGTTAAGATATTTTGGCTTTTGATTTGCTACGGCTGATTGAAGGGCATATTTAATGTCCTTTTTTGAGCCATGTTCAATAAGGAGTTTGGCACAGTCGAAATGATTACCAATTAGGGCGTAGTTGAGCGCAGATTGAGAAACAAATTGACTGTTAACGTCTGCGTTATACCTCAACAGAAGTTCAATGAGATCATAGCGACCATTTTTTGCAGCAATATTTAACGGATCTGATTCTCCTCTGTACGAGTGGTCTTTAAAATTAGCGCCATGTTTACAAAGTAGCTCAACTAGAGTGTAATTTCCCGCCTTTACGGCAATAGAGACAGGCTTGACACCATAATACATTCTGCTAACCGTTGCTCCATATTCCAGAAGCTTCTGTATCCTCTTAACTTCACTGTTATTAAAAGTTAAGACGTCACTAGCTTGACATTTTGCAAACATGTTTCTAAAGGCGACATCGATAGATCTTTTTCTGTCAGATGTGTATGACAACTGACAGTCCAACAAAATATCAAAGGATTCTATATCACCTTTGTTAATGGCTAGCTCTAATGGAGAAATATTTGTTATTATGTGTTCTTGTAATAAGTCAAACACTTCACCGAGTCCTGATTGACTAGCAATTTGTTTCGTTGATTGTCTCTTGACGTTTTTAGTTTCATTAATAAAGTCCCATTGAAATTTAAGTCTATGGTCTTCTCTAGACCCGCATCTGATGTTCTGTCTGAAGTATTCTTCTAGCAATATCATAACTGCGTCAACATCCATAGCTTCCAGCGCCTTCATCAAAGCCGTGTATCCATCTTGATTCTGGTGATTAATGTTAATTCCTGTTTGTTCTAAAAGAAACTTGGTCATGTCTATAGATCCAGCTGAACGTATGGAGAGAATCAATGCTGTGTTACCTGCAGAATTAGCAGCGTTGACGTCTGCATGTCTCGTAATGAGGAATCGGACAATGTCGGTGAAACCATTTTCAGCGCAAATCAACAACGGGGTGTTCCCATTTACATCTTTGTGCTGGATATTTGCTCCGGCACGAATAAGTTCCTGAACGAGGAATTTGTGTCCACGTCGACAAGCACAGATTAGAGCCTTGTCTAACTCATCTTGCGAGAACGAGTAATCTTCCATAAGCTGTAAACAGGCCCGTATAGGAGATGTCGAATCCATGATATGTAGTAAAAATGCATCATCTTCTTCAGGCTTTTTGCATTCAGTCCATGTTTCCTGATGAGACAGCGTGTGATCCAAACCGGCCACATTGCTAATATCTAAAGGATTTGGTAGTAGGGTTGATGATAACCCAGATGATATACCAGTTATTGACTCATCCATGACAGTCGTGTGAAGGGCATCACTTGTGGCAGCTTCCAACTCGTTTGAGCATTGGGCCAAATTTGAATGTTGTGAATGTTGTTCTACTTCCAGTCTATGATGTTGTTTCCTTGCAGTAACTTTATTTTTCTTCTTGCTTTTTTTCTTGGTTTTTTTTTTAATCTGGCATTTTCTGGTTGATGGAAAAAGACAACAGGGTCTTTAATAAGCTAATTGGTGACGTCAACAACTAATAACTCTGTAGCGTATAGTTAGTTACAGACAGACAGATAGATAGATAGACAGACAGACAGAAAGATGGATGGATGGATGACAGATATGTACACCACGATGTATAAATATAGTATGTAATGTCGCTGAGGTTTTGGTATCACTTTACAGAAATGAATTCTCTTGAATAGCCTCTCTCTCCGGTGACATCTATATATGTTTATATATTACCATTTATCATTGTCTTATGGCAGTCCTCCTTAATGTCTTAACAACAAATGGAAATAATATTCAGAACGGTTCAATAACAGACAAAAAAATATGTGAAAGTAAATGATGTGATAACTAGAATTACTTAAAAGAAACACGCAACAAAGAAAAAGCGACTGGTAGGTTTAATAATGAAATGGTATGGTAAAAGTAGGCACGTCTAGACGAGATGGGCACATTTAAGTCATGGACATACACTGTGGTTATGTAAGTCCTGAATATCGGATAATATCAGAAGGTTGTAATGCTACATCTTATCATATATTAATGTTTGATAGATATTATTGATGGAAGATATCAGAAGCCATCCATAATACCTACCTGGATATTTAAATCAGCTCAGTTAGAAACTGCGGACACACTTTACAGTGGACGTAGATAGATTCAATGTTACGAAGTTTCTTTTCCCACAACAAAAATATTTTACACAAAAGGAAGTAATCGATGCTCGTAACAGTGATATAGCTTAAAATAGTACAGGTCTCGTGATTAGAAACTATACCCTAACGTCAAATAAGTGCGTGACCTAACTAATGGTAACATTCTTATACGCAGTGGCGGCTCATTTATAAGTGATAGCGAGATCAGTTCGTATACAAAATCGTTTCCACGTTTTAATAGTGACATGTAACACGAAACTGTGTCACTGTAAGTATATTATAACCGGTATGGTTCTACGCTGCACCCTTCTCAAGTTCTCTCTCTCCCCTTCTCTCGCTGCTATTCACTACCTTTCCCACATCCTTATTACACATTCTTTGTCTTCTGATAGTTTCTGAGCCTGGGGATGACTGAGAGCCATGCCTAAGAATTTGAAGAATTGTTTATGCAGTCTACTTCCACAAATCTAGGCGTCAGAGTGCTAGAAAATGTGCGTAGTTGCACATGCCCAGAATACTCAGAGTGGGGATACAATAAAGTGTACCCAGATAAATAGTCTTGTCTATCCTTGATAAAAAGTGCTGTTACTATCGCTTTTATTGAAACGAACAAACTCCTTGACATAATTATCAGGACGTCCATGGTAAAATCTGAATGGGAAAAGTGTATCTCTACACTGAAGCATGTGTACACTTACTTAAGCAAAACGATAAGCAAAGAACGGCTTAATCTTCTGTCGATGTTTTCGATAAAGTCAAAACTAATAAAAATCATTCCAGAATTCAACACTAAAGTCAATTAGCATTTTGAAACACTAAAGATGGTAAAACAGTTTTCATAGACCTTGCCAAACGATCTAAAAGAAAAGACACTTTAAAACAAGCAGTTAACTTCGAGCAGTTATACAGTCCTTATACATTTTAATTGTTTAATTTATCGACGTTTTGCAATTAAATATTATTGTCTTGTTAGTTTAATCTTTACTATGTGTGACATAATGTGTGCGCTCTTCTACTCTCCGGCAGTATGGAACTACATTTGTAGTGCGTACTGAATTATGTGCATAATTCAATTTTTGGCACATTCTAATTCCCTACCTTCCGACAGGTAATTGGTATTTTTCGTGTCAGTGTTTGTACTCCTTTCATTCTTATAAATATATACATTCGGCCCTCCGTATCTGATAGGGATTGGTTTCAGGCCCCCCCCCCCCCCCCCCCGCGGATACCAAAATCCGCGGATACTCAAGTCCCTCATATAAAATGACGTTGTACTGTATTTGCATCTCTAGATTACTTATAATACCTAATACAATGTAAATCTATGTAAATAGTTGTTATACTGAATTGTTTATGGAATAATGACAAGAAAAAGTCTGTACATGTTCAGTACAGACGCAACCATCGTAGGCCTAACTACATAGTACACGTCAGCAACAACGTTACATTTTTCTTTCTTTCAACACTTACAGATTGCTTTCGTTTAATGACCTGAAAGAGAAATACATAGAATAAAAGTAAAACACATAATATTTAAAATACAAGTACATATAGAAAATATAATTATAAATAGAGAAAATATAAAGTCATTCTGTCTCTCTCTCTCTCTTTCTCTCTCTCTCTCTCTCACACACACACACACACTGTGTTAACACCCACCAAAACCCTGGTTCTTCTCTTTTGATAACACTCGTATGATGACGATGACGATTGTATGGTGCCTACAGTGCCGATGTGGTGAGGCGACGAGATGTGTGGCACTGAAGGTAAGCTGTGAGACATCAGGCTAACTTGAACCTTCTGAGAGGACGTCAGAAGAATCATCTAAGTCGGAAGAACCAGGTTCCGATTGCAGACATTGAAGCTTTGGAGGCGGCTCAATAATACTAATGTCAGGATCTGTGGAGGTTGAGGGCTGAGGATCTTCAAGCATTGAAGGTCAAGGATTCACAATTGCAGATGCTTTATTTAGAATCATTGTTATAGGAAGCTGTTTCTTCTTTTTCTTTGCAGCATCAAACAAATCTTGCAGTTTTGTAGGCATGTTGTTATCTCTCGGGTGACACGGAGGCTTCGTTCCATCGAAGGATTGTACTCGCGTATCAAATCCTTTAACACTTGCGCCTGTTGAAAAACTGCTGCAAATTTTTCAAGTGTCCAAATTGATGGCCCTGCCTCCTGTAACTATTCTGCATTATCACCATCATCATCTGTAGCTTATTGCTTCTTAGGAGCCATTTTTTTCAAATTCAGGTTTTGCTTTTTAAAACTTTCTGGATTTTTTTTTTCGAATATTTTCGATACACGGTTGGCGGAACTCGCGGATACGGAGGGCCGACTGTATACATCGAGCTAATAAGAGCAATTTCGCTGAATTAAATCAGTTGGGGGCTTGAACGAGCTAAATCATACAATATACATCTTCACAAAAGGCGGCGGGTCAGATAAAAAGTTAACGTGCTCAGATGCATTCAGCATTGTTCTTGACTTCTGAAATATCTTGAGAACACTCCCTCGAGGTAGAGGCATCATTATCCTTCTATCTACAACTCTGTCAAGAGAAATCTTGTAGATGAGAGAAGGTAGACACCATTGAAGTCCCACATTAGATACTCTAGGTTTTGGCCACTGTTGGACCACTACTGCAAAGAGCAAGGGAAGCCAACCCGTGACACTATGAATAGCATGTAATGTTCTAGCTAACGTATAATACTTTCATCTTAAATTGTGTTATTAGCTGACACGCGAGTAGACTGGTTGTTGCGTGCATATTTTGACGCACATTTTACAAAAATCGATATGGCTATTTAATATGGGAAAAATATAGACATTCATTTATTTGTGTATGAAAATGCTGTTTATGGTAAAAGCGAGATAATCCATGTTTGATTCACACTTTTGATTATAGGAGTAATCGTTCTGGATATTGATCCAGCGCAAGGATATTGCGCTTGCGTTTGTACTTATTTTTTAGGGCCAGAAAATATATTAATTTGCTTATTGTGTTTATGGCCTGAATTCATATGTATTACATATTATTAGTACAAGTAGAATCAGTCCTATATTGTATATTTTGGATTGGTAGGAGGGACTAGATTCTTGTATTCCGGTCTAGCGGAAGTATGAGTTGTCTTGACAAGTCGTGATGAGTTCCGATGTACTGCTTACAAATGGCGGGGTACGTTTTTCTAGAGCTGGTCCTTTCGTCAGAAAAAAATGTCTTACGAAGTGGTTTCTTCTGAAGGAGATGGTGTCTCTACGATAGTTTGTGTTAGAGACTCTCCTCATGTCAGTATATAGATGATTCGGACTCCAGGTAAACCCAGCTCCTATTTTGATGATCTCTCGTCGGTTAGGCCTAGCTTGACTTTTGTGCTTCGCTATGCTAGTGTCGTGTTTTGTATCGACGAAGATGACAGATTTTCCTGCAGCGGTTATGGCTACGTGAATTAACCTGATCACCGTAGAGCTGTATGGAAACATTTATGAAATCCTTTATATACCCATTATAAATTAACTCTGGCTTATATTCTCCTTCCTATGAATGAGTGAACGACAACTCAGGGAGGCAGCCATGTTGGATTTCGGTCAGCATATGTTTTGATCACTGCCAAGAGAACAGATTTATTTATCCTATTATCGGACAGTGACAGGGAGATCTCAATCTTGCTAGAAACCCCCTTCGTGGTTTCATAATATATACTACAAACTATGGACGTCAAGTAACTTTAGTTATTTATCGATCCGCCCTTCACTGACGCGTTTAGTCAGATAGGGGGATGTGGCCATAATGTATCATGACATTGAACTTTTGATGTACTGCCCATTATTTCTGAATGTGTCATGACTTCAGATCTGCTATGTATACCTACAAATTGATATGTCAACATACCATGATGTACTCGTATGTCCCAGTGTGTACGTCTGAATAAATTGAGTAAACTAAGATTCCAGCAGTCTGCATTGGTGCCTTGTAGACACAAGTGTATGAGTGGTTATATTGGTCAGCACACGAACAGTACACCATTCGCGTCAATCACACTCTACATTTCTACTTCATACATACACCATCCTGCGTCGGTTGAAGTGACCAAGTTTAGGGCCTGCTTCCCCTGGAGCCTTTGCCTTCCCTAACTCAGGACTAGGGTGAGTTACCCATTTACAGCTGGGTAGACTGGAGCATGCCTGATCTCAACAACACACCACTCTTCCTTACAGAGCATCCAGTGTGTGTGTGAAAGCAACTTTACAGAGCAGACAGACTGATACTTTACAGTGGCGAGCCAGATTCCTGGGTCCAGCTTACGCAGTTTTGTGTTGAGAATCACAGTTTACAGCTGAAAGAACATTTGTTTGAACACATCAACACCAGTAGGACAGCTATACAGTCGATGTCAGCTTGACCTGTATTACCGATAGGATGCTGTATCTAGGTCAGCACTTGTTGACAGTTTTTCGCTGTACAGACAGTATTACACAGGACAGTGGTATCAAGTGTAGAAAATATCTGGAGCAGTATTGTTGACATTTCTCAACGTACAGAAGAATCACAGTGTTGTTGAAAATAAAGTGCATAGTTCATCGTTGGATCTTCATATGCTCAAAAGAGAAAAAATTGACAGTGTAATAGTTTAGAATTAAATCTATTACTCAATAAAGTGGCAAGTTATTAGAATTAAAATAAACTGTGCCTGCTTTACAACACCATACCTGCAACACATTCCATTCATGACATAAATTATATTGTATGCTATATGCTATTTATGCTTACATGTTATTTGTTATGTATTAAATTAATTTATGTTCTGTGTGACTAATACAAGGTATGCCGAGTTACATTGGTCTGGTACTAGTATTCGATAGGTACACATTTTCTTAATTGGAAATTTGTTAGCAACAATTTGCTGCTATTTCTGTTAGTTGTGATGAGGTGTTCTTTTCTTCGTTGTTTTTGTTAATAATTTTGTGTTCCTTAGTTTTGTTTGATTTGTTTGTATAATTGTAGGTCTCATCTTTCCTTTCATTTCAGTTTTTTACACCCTTATGTTTATACACTGTGGCGTTATTTGTCTTGTTATCTTATGGCAGTTATCATCACGGTTTCTGTGATCATTTTTTTCATTTCTCCTAGTTAATTTAATTTGATCTCTGCAAATGTGTTCATATTGTCTTTTCTTGTTTGTCCTTTGTAATGTCTTTAGTTGACATATGACGTATAGTGGTATACACTGATAGTATAGTACAGATCAGTACTTTATGATTGTTATTGTTATAAAACAAAATGTACAAGACCTTTGTAAGGCTTGTCTCCCAAAGTGATTGGTAAAGGGAAATATTTTTTCCACAGGTACTCAAGTGATCTTTGATTACATTGAGGTATACAAGACCTTTGTAAGGCTTGTCTCCCAAAGTGATTGGTATAGGGAAATATTTTTTCCACAGGTACTCAAGTGATCTTTGATTACATTGAAGTATACAAGACCTTTGTAAGGCTTGTCCCCCACAGTATTTGAGATACAGTTATTGTTGTCCACAGGTACTCAAGTTATCATTGGTTATTATAAACCATACAAGTTTGGACTAAGACTAAGTCTATGGTATAGACTTGTCTCCCATTAACTTGAAAGAGGGTAATTTATTTACTTTTTCAGGTTTCTGATTTAAGAAGACAATATGTCTACATTAGATTATTTCATTACACAAGGAAAATCTCTTGATAAGACTGGAAAAGACTTAGAACAATGGGCTGTTGCTCAATATGACAAAGCATTAGCTGTAGAAGAAAAAAAAGCTGCTGCTGAGGAAAAAAAAGCTGCGGCTGAGGAGAGAAAACTTCAAATAGAAGAAAAAAAAGCTGCTGCAGAAGAAAGGAAAGCCTTAGCTGAAGAAAAAAGATTAGAAAAAGAAGCTGATACTGCTGCTGAACTTAAGAAATTGCAGATGCAAGTGGAGGAAAGGAGATTTGAGGCAGAACAGAAGAAATTAGAAGCTGATGCAGAGCAGAAAAAATTAGAAGTTGCTGCAGAACAGAAGAAATTAGAAGCTGCTGCAGAACAGAAAAAACTAGAAGTTGCTGCTGCTGCAGAACAGAAAAAATTAGAAGTTGCTGCTGCTGCAGAACAGAAAAAATTAGAAGCTGCTGCTGCTGCAGAACAAAAAAATTAGATAGAGAAGCTGAAGAGAGAAAAGCAATAAGAGAACATGAGTTTGAATTAGAGAAATTAAAATTGACATGTATGAGTAATGTTAATCAGGCATCTGGTGGTAATGGTAAACCCTTTGTATACAAGGTCAAGGTACCAGCGTTTAACCCTACCAGTGATGACATAACATTTTGGCTTTCTAGATTTGAACGGGCTTGTCGATCTCATAATGTTGACAAATCACAGTATGTGAATCAGTTGTCTGAAAATCTAAAAGGGGAGTCTCTGAGTAAGTTATATTTTGTTGAAGAGGCCGACAAAGATAATTATGATGCTGTTAGGGCAGCTTTGATAAAGAGATATCAGCTGTCTGAGGAAGGTTACCGTCTTTTGTTTAAAACAATGAGACCTGAGGTAGGTGTAGGATTCTCAGATTTCATCTCAAAAGCACGAATTACACTTTCACGATGGATTGAATTATCCAAAACAGAGAAAACATTTGGTGGCACATTGGGAATATAATCAGAATTACTCACACAAATTCCAAGGAGCTAAAAATAAATTTGATAAAAAGGTTAATTGGGATAAGTATCAAAACCAAGATAACCGCTCAAATCAGAGTTCTTCTTCGAAGAACTGGAATCGGTCTGATAGTCCTCGACACGCGAGGGGTTCCCATAATGTTAGAAATTCTCGGAAAGGGAGTAGCTATAGGAACTACCCAAGTGCTTCATGGAGACAAAAGAACAATATTACAGGGATACTCAATATAATGAGCATGATGATTATGATCATGAATATTATGATTCAAACCCAAATAGGGGTTATAACAGAGGCAATAATAATTATAGAGACAATTATAACCGAGGTAGATCACAACACAAAAGACATGGTAAATCTTATTACCAGGCTAACTCTGCACAACAGGAGTTTCACGACACCGATAATCAGAATAATGATAAAAAAGACTCCAATAGTGTAGCAAATTCCGCTTTCGATTTTGCTAGAGCATCTGAGTGTTTGCAATGCAAAACATTATTCGATCCAACCACAGTGTCTACTTTAAGCTGCGGTCACCCACTTCCCGCTCTTCATGCGTCAATTGCGCATAATGGAAGGGGTGCTCTTGTCTTTAATAGGGGCCTAATAGATGGTACTCCGGTATCAATTCTTTTCGACTCGGGGTGCACTACCATTGGAGTGAGGCAATCACTCGTAAATCCTTCTCGAGCTACAGGCAATATAGTCAAATGTGTAACATTTGGTGGCACATTGGAGAAGTACTCCACTGCCATTATCAATATTGCTACGCCTTTCTTTACAGGAGAGGTGCAAGCATGTCTCTTGCCGAATCCGATCGCTGATCTTATCATCGGTCGCATTCATGGAGTGAAAGAATGCACTCCACAGCAAATTTCTAATTGGGAAAATGTTAATATGCAATCTGCTAATGCAGTAATCACTAGGGCTCAAGCTCTTAATATGCCACAATCTTCACATTCTGAAGATAATGATGCGCAGATCCAAGATGATCCCTTGGAGATTTCCCACGATTCCTTTATCAAACAGCAGGAAGATGATCCTACTCTAAAGAAATTCTTTACTCTGGCAACAAAAGGTGATCCGAATAAGGATACAAATCGTAAATCTTGGATTACGATGAAGAATGGCGTACTTGTACGTATGGTACAAGACTCCGCTAAGTCCATTCATTCTCAAATCCTTGTGCCTAAAAATATGAGAGTTAAAATCTTACAGCACGCTCATGATTCGCAGTGTGCTGGACATATGGGTTTTTCCCGTACTAAAGCTAGAGTTCTTCAATCTTTCTTTTGGCCTGCTGTAAATAAGGACATACGAATCTATTGTCGATCTTGTAAAGTATGTCAAGAGATTAAATCCAGAGGTCCACGCCATGATGCACCTATTCAGGCTGCAGACATTCCCATTCGGCCATTTCAAAAAATGGCGATAGACATCATTGGTCCATTTAAGATAAAGTCTGCTAGAGGACACCAATTTATTCTGACGTGTGTTGATATGTGCACACGTTGGCCGGAGGCTGTTCCTCTAAAGAGCATAACTACTGCTGATGTCGCAGATGCTCTTTGGTTAATATTTTCTCGTCTGGGTTTTCCAGCAGAAATATTATCCGACCATGGTACCCAACTCATATCGGATACCATGTCTCAAGTAATGTCGACTCTGAAGATAGAGAGATCGCTGAGTAGTATTTATCATCCTATGTCCAATGGGATGGTGGAACGTTTGAATAGAACTCTGAAAAACCTACTAGGTAAGATAACAGAAGATCATCCTCAGGATTGGGATAGGGTTTTACCCGCGGCTCTCTTTGCATATAGAGAGGTCGCCAACGAACATACAGGATTTTCTCCCTTTGAACTTGTCTTTGGCGCGAAACCGCGAGGTCCTATGTCCTTACTTCATGATCTTATAACTGCTGATAATATTGTCGATGACACAAAATCCTCTTATGAATATGTCATCGCACTTAGACACAAGATTATTGAAGCATGCAAATTGGCAACTGCTTCATCTGAATTTGCGAAACAGAAGGCAAGGGAATTTGCCAATAAAAAGAGATGTTTGCGACAACTTTGTCCAGGTGACAAAGCATTTGTCTTGCTACCTTGTAGGGAAAATAGACTTCTCATTTCTTGGAAAGGTCCGTACGATATAATATCAAAAGTTTCCGATGTTGACTATATCGTCGATATTGACGGGAAGCGTAAAACCTTCCACATCAACATGCTCACGGAATTCCATGAACGTCCTGATTATTTACAACCTGTTTTCCAGGCAACGGACGATTTTCCAGTCCAACATGGACAGTACTCATCTCTGTCAGTAATACAGGATGAGGAAACGAGTTTCTCGGATGTAAATTTACCTTTTCCACTGATTCCTCTTCACTCTAATGAATCATGGAAAGATGTTGCAATTTCTCCAGAATTATCTCCAGGAGAGCAGAAACAAGTTTCTACTATGTTAGAACAATTTCAGGATGTCCTTACTGACATTCCTGGTCAAACGGATGTCATTCAACATGACATTATTCTTACTGACCATAGTCCTATAAGAGTCAGACCGTATCCTATCCCGATACATTTTCAAGCACAGGTAGAGAAAGAGTTAGATGAGATGATAGAGTTAAAAATTATTGAACCATCCACATCAGCATATTCTTCGCCGATGGTTATAGTACGGAAAAAAGACAATAACATACGTCTTTGCGTGGATTATCGCAAATTGAATCAAGTGACTAAATTCGATGCTGAACCTATGCCTTTACTAGAAGAGCTACTTACGAGACTATCGAATTCTCACTTCTTTTCTAAACTCGATTTGTCTAAGGGATATTGGCAAGTTCCACTATCCGAACACGCCAAACCGTTTACTGCTTTTTCGACGCCTAGGGGTCTATTCCAATGGAATTTCATGCCTTTCGGTCTTATGAACGCCCCTGCTACATTTGTACGCATGATGCGTCGAATCCTATCTCATCGCTCAGATGTCATTGCGTATCTTGATGACATCTGTCTTTTCAGTGATACTTGGAACGATCACTATAATGGTATAAATGAACTATTGTCTATCTTACGCGAGCATAACCTGACAGCGAAACCATCGAAAGCATGTATTGGTTTTAGCGAAATATCTTTTTTAGGACACCGTGTTGGTCATGGGTTCCTAAAAACAGAAGACCATAATACAAGTAAGATACTTCACATTTCTATTCCTAAGACTAAAAAGCAAGTACGAAGTCTCTTAGGTCTAATACAATTTTATGGACGATTCATCCCGAATCTGTCCTCCATTATGTCACCTCTTTCTTCCTTGCTAAAGAAAGGGTCTCCTAATGTAGTCCATTGGACTCAAGAATGTCAATCCTCTTTGGATAAGGTTAAAACTATGTTTTCTACTTCACCTATCCTAGTATTACCTTCTAAGGATAAGACATTTATTCTTCGTAGTGACGCTTCATCCACCGGGATTGGAGCTGCACTAATGCAAGAGTACTCTGGAACTCTGCATCGTGTGATGTATATTTCTCGGAAATTAAATGCCGCAGAGAAGAATTACTCGGTCCTAGACCGTGAATTATTGGCTATGGTTTGGTCAATCCTTAAACTGCAAAGATTTCTTCTGGGCGCGCATTTCATTGTGGAAACTGACCAGAAAGCTCTTACGGCTATTCAGAGTAAAAATCTGAAGAGCGTGAGATCAACGCGATACGCGATTGCTCTACAGCCATTTCATTTTTCGGTGCGAGCTATCCGTGGGTCAGAAAATGTGATGGCAGATATTTTGTCTAGATGCCCACATGATTCATAACTGTTATACAACTTTGATACAGTTGTTTCTATGTTGAAATGTGTACACATATGTAATATATCATATTGATTGTAACACTACTTAGCGGTTCAGTGATATGTATTCACCGCTGATCTTTCAATGTTTTTCGTCTTTGATGATCATGATGTTAAGATATCTTAGATGAGATTTAGGTATAAACTAATGTGAAAATTGTGTCATTGCTGATATTGTAGTATGCGTTGGTGACACCTCTCTGGAAATATTTATACTTAGAGAAGTACTTTCTCTAAGGTCATAAAACTTATGCTTATCATCTGCGCATTGTTATTGCTGCGTTGTGAGCCTATTGTATGTTGCTCCTAGATGTATTTCAAAAAAAAAAATGTACCATTTTTTTTTCCCCGAGGGGTGTGGTAATCTGTTGCGTGCATATTTTGACGCACATTTTACAAAAATCGATATGGCTATTTAATATGGGAAAAATATAGACATTCATTTATTTGTGTATGAAAATGCTGTTTATGGTAAAAGCGAGATAATCCATGTTTGATTCACACTTTTGATTATAGGAGTAATCGTTCTGGATATTGATCCAGCGCAAGGATATTGCGCTTGCGTTTGTACTTATTTTTTAGGGCCAGAAAATATATTAATTTGCTTATTGTGTTTATGGCCTGAATTCATATGTATTACATATTATTAGTACAAGTAGAATCAGTCCTATATTGTATATTTTGGATTGGTAGGAGGGACTAGATTCTTGTATTCCGGTCTAGCGGAAGTATGAGTTGTCTTGACAAGTCGTGATGAGTTCCGATGTACTGCTTACAAATGGCGGGGTACGTTTTTCTAGAGCTGGTCCTTTCGTCAGAAAAAATGTCTTACGAAGTGGTTTCTTCTGAAGGAGATGGTGTCTCTACGATAGTTTGTGTTAGAGACTCTCCTCATGTCAGTATATAGATGATTCGGACTCCAGGTAAACCCAGCTCCTATTTTGATGATCTCTCGTCGGTTAGGCCTAGCTTGACTTTTGTGCTTCGCTATGCTAGTGTCGTGTTTTGTATCGACGAAGATGACAGATTTTCCTGCAGCGGTTATGGCTACGTGAATTAACCTGATCACCGTAGAGCTGTATGGAAACATTTATGAAATCCTTTATATACCCATTATAAATTAACTCTGGCTTATATTCTCCTTCCTATGAATGAGTGAACGACAACTCAGGGAGGCAGCCATGTTGGATTTCGGTCAGCATATGTTTTGATCACTGCCAAGAGAACAGATTATTTATCCTATTATCGGACAGTGACAGAGAGATCTCAATCTTGCTAGAAACCCCCTTCGTGGTTTCATAATATATACTACAAACTATGGACGTCAAGTAACTTTAGTTATTTATCGATCCGCCCTTCACTGACGCGTTTAGTCAGATAGGGGGATGTGGCCATAATGTATCATGACATTGAACTTTTGATGTATTGCCCATTATTTCTGAATGTGTCATGACTTCAGATCTGCTATGTATACCTACAAATTGATATGTCAACATACCATGATGTACTCGTATGTCCCAGTGTGTACGTCTGAATAAATTGAGTAAACTAAGATTCCAGCAGTCTGCATTGGTGCCTTGTAGACACAAGTGTATGAGTGGTTATATTGGTCAGCACACGAACAGTACACCATTCGCGTCAATCACACTCTACATTTCTACTTCATACATACACCATCCTGCGTCGGTTGAAGTGACCAAGTTTAGGGCCTGCTTCCCCTGGAGCCTTTGCCTTCCCTAACTCAGGACTAGGGTGAGTTACCCATTTACAGCTGGGTAGACTGGAGCATGCCTGATCTCAACAACACACCACTCTTCCTTACAGAGCATCCAGTGTGTGTGTGAAAGCAACTTTACAGAGCAGACAGACTGATACTTTACACTGGTGTTACTACATCATTATTTATAGAAATCCCCACCAACCAAAAAATCATCGCCGTCACCACTGCCCATACGTATAGCTGATAATGTGTAAACACAGATAACCACATGATTGCCTTGTAGTCACGTACAACTTCTTCAGCTGCTTTTTATGTAACCGGCAAAACAGTTACAGTTTTATTATCTGTCCACGTCTGGTATACGTAATCAGGCCACATTATTATACACAGATAATAACAAACCACACGTAAGCGCTACAATTATCCCATTACTAAATTTACACAAACACCGAAATCACAGATATATTCCAGCGTCTACGTCACAGATAGACATACCAGCAGCTGTGAGGATCTACGTTAGAAACATTGAACTCTCTGAAGATATAACTTGGCATGTCTGTTTTCATGTTTCAGAGTAATTATAATTTAGAATAAGTGCGGATTATATATAACTTTTATCACTGCCTGGAGATCTCTTGTCTCCCATTCCGTCAAGAGAGTGGTGGAAGATTCAAACTAAATTATATTTTACCGAATATTAACTTCATGTCAAAGAAAAGATGGCGTCCTTGCCGTATGCCTCTCAGGTATAAAGTGAAGTTCAGAAAGTTATCTCGCCAGCATTCACTGGGAACACTGAAAAAAGATCTGTTAATCTTTGCAAATCTACCAAAGCATCGCCTCATATCTACCGGCATACTGTGATCATCTGGTTGTCGACGCCTGGTCTATATGATACCAGCTCGTGCAGCGTCAAGGTCTGAAAGAGAAAGTGAACAATGTTAACACTATAAATTGTCGGGCATGTTGTAAGTGTAGACTTAGGATGCTTGCTGTCGCGAAATTATTTACCTGAGAGGCTAATGACCCAGATAAGCCGGGATTTCCAGTGACCCGGAGGAGCTCAGGCACGGAGTACAATTTGAGGACATTTACCCGTGATCAGTAGGCTGAGGTGAATGACCGCGGTTAGCTGTATATATGAGATTATAGACCGTGTATATTTTACTCACATCTGCAAAAGCCCCGAACAGACAAGCCAGTTGCAGATGCCCAACTGTTCTCTTGCCCTCTGCTAATTGTCCGTAGAAGATGTCTTTTGGGATGCGACCATCTTCCATGCGGCGAAAATGGCCAAGCCAGCGAAGTCTGCGCTGTCTAAGAAGCGTATACATACTTTGAAGGCCAGCACGTGACAACACCTCGACATTTGTCACTTTATCTTTCCACGAGATGCCGAGGATGTGGCGTAGACACCGCAAATGGAAGGTATTGAGCCTTCTTTCTTGCTTAGCACAGGTCGTCCAGGTCTCGCTGCCATATAGGAATGTGCTGGTGACGCAGGCATTATATACCGCAGCTTTGGTCTTCATTGTGAGTTTAGAGTTTCCCCAAACACGCGATGTGAGGCGGGCAAAGGTAGCTGCAGCTTTGCCAATGCGGCTGTCGATTTCTGTATCCAATGAGAGTTTGTCATTGATGGTAGACCCTAGGTATGTGAAGTGGTGCACCACTGCCAATTCATAGTTATCGATAGTGATAACTGGTGCAGCACCCACATCCTGACTCAGCACATTCGTTTTCTTTAGCCTTATTGTGAGGCCAAAGTCCTTGCATGCTTTAGTGAAGCGATTCATCAAGCTCTGAAGCTCCTGTTGGCTTTGAGTGACAACTGCAGCATCATCAGCGAAGAACAAGTCTCTTATAGTGACCCTTCTGATTTTTGTTTTTGCCTTCAGCCTTGAAAGATTAAACAGACGGCCATCTGACCTAGTGTGAAGGCATATTCCTTCAGTTGCATCTCTGAATGCATGTTTCAAGAGTAAGGCAAAGAAGATTCCGAAGAGGGTCGGAGCCAGAACACAGCCTTGTTTAACGCCACTTCGTATATCAAAGGGCTGTGACGTGCTTCCAGCATATTGGACTGTTCCCTTCATGCCGTCATGGAATGACTTTATCATTTCCAGCATTTTAGAAGGGCAGCCTATTTTCAGGAGGATTTTAAAGAGTCCATCCCTACTAACCAGGTCGAATGCTTTTGTGAGGTCTATAAAGGCGATATATAATGGTCTTTTCTGCTCTCTTGATTTTTCCTGAAGCTGTCGGAGAGAGAAGATCATGTCTGTTGTTGATCTGCCAGCTCGGAATCCACACTGTGACTCTGAATATATGCGCTCAGCTAACTTGTGTAGTCGCATTAAGATGACTTTGGCAAAAACCTTACCAACAATACTAAGAAGAGAGATGCCTCTGTAGTTATTGCAATCACTTCTATCTCCTTTATTTTTATACAGTGTTACAATCTTGGCATCTCGCATGTCTTGAGGAATAGTTGTCTCTTCCCAGCACTGGCACAGCATCCTATGCAGGGGATGTAATAGCGTGCTCTTACAGCATTTGATTAAATCAGGAGGAATCCCATCACTGCCTGGTGCTTTGCCAGAGGCCAAGCTATCAATGGCCTTGCTGAGTTCCTCTAATGTTGGTTCGGCATCCAGCTCCTCCATAGTTGGCAGACTGTTGACACCATCAAGGGCTGCAGGCGTAACGGTATTGTCTCTAGCGTAAAGCTCAGAGTAGTGCTCAACCCACCTCTCCATCTGTTTACCCTAATCGGTTAGCTTCTCTCCGCTGATGGTTTTTAGCGGTGCCGTTTTACTTTTATGGGGGCCAAGTGCTTTCTTTATACCGTCATACATTTGTCTAATGTTGCCTGTTTGCGCTGCGATCTGGATGCTCTCACTGAGCTGGAGCCAGTAGTCATTTGCACAGCGTCGAGCAGTTTGTTGAACTTTGCTTCTTGTAGCCCTCAGGATCTGTAGGGTTCTGGCACTCGGTGAACGTTTGTATTCATTCATAGCACTGCGCTTAGCTTCAATGACAGGTGCCATCACATCTGATGAAGCATCAAACCAGTCACTTGACTTTGCTGTTTTCTTACCAAAGGTGGCAAGTGCAGTACTTTGAATGGTGTTCCGTAGATGCTCCCAGTTCTCTGTAATAGTATCACCATGCTGAGGGCTACTGAGCACTTTCTCGAAGGTCGCAGTGAATTGAGCGATCATAAAAGGGTCTGACATCTTGCTCTAGCGTTAAAGTCACCAAGGAGAACAAGCTGTTCTTGCCTAGGTATGCTTTTGATAATTGCTGTTAGATTCTCGTAGAACTCATCTTTCGCTTCTGAGGCAGAGTACAGAGTAGGAGCATACACACTGACAAGGGTGATGGGACCTGTGCTAGTTTGCAGGCGGAGCGTTAACAGGCGTTCTGATCCATTCTCACCTGGTTCAACCATTTTAGTTAGCGATTTTTTGACCGCAAAACCTACTCCGTGTTCTCTAGCTTTATTAAGATCTTTCCCTTGCCAATAAAATGTATAGTCCTTCTCGCTCACCGTTCCAGAGCCCGCCAGGCGCGTTTCCTGAAGTGCAGCTATATCCACCTGAAGTCGTTTAAGCTCATCATTAATTATGGCTGTCTTCCTTACATCATTTACATCCTGTAGGTTTTCGGATAGTCCAGTCAACATAGTCCGGACGTTCCAGCATCCCAATCTGAGAGTTTGCTTATTTCTGTTTTTTCGATAATTGCTTGGTGCAAAATTTTCTGTCCACAGTTCGGGTTTGACCCTAATCCCCATGCACCCAATGGGGAAAGCAGACAGTGGCGGGACAACACCTTATTGACTGGGGGCTGCCCAGCTTGAAGCGGGCGGTAGCTGTCCAGTGAGATCCTAGAACCTCTCCCACTGTCGGAAGTAGCCCCTGGCGCCATGCCCTACGCCAATTGGGCAAAATGCTTATAACCGGTAACTGCTACTTCCCGTGTTTTGCCGACACCTATAGGGTGAAGCTGGAGTGTCCTCTCCAGGGCGCGAGCTTTGGCACAGTTATATGGAGATCAAGCTGTTGCCCATGCAGCATGTTCCCCCTCTCCACACAGCCGGTAGATCCAAAGGAACGGCAGTAGCTGATACAGTTTGGTACCAGCCATGTCGCAGGAGTTGCCAGAATAATGTCGAATCGACATTAGACTGCCTTAGGGACTCCGACTCCGGATTTATCCTCAGGGTTTACTCCCGAAGCCAATTCCATAAATGGATATCCCCGCAAGGCAGCGGTGGTTTGAATTCAGAGTTCCTTCTCTTAGATAAGCTACCAAACAAGGATCACGAGCCCTATCTGCCCGAAGCTGCTGGTTTTAAGGCGCCAGTCGCTCGCCTTTGCCCCTTCTCCCGTCAGTGGAAACAGTTCCACCGGGCTCAAATTGAGCCACACGTGAAGGCCGGGAGCTGGACTTGGTTGTCAGAGGCTGTTTGAGGCGCGTGCCATAGAAGTATTTTATCTGCAGTGAGAGCTTATCCTCGCTACAACTCCCGGCAATAACAACCTTTGGAACTTTGCAGATACTTCTAACAAATAATCTGTCAGACCATAGTATATGCCTTCTCTGAACCAAACTCAGTACTGGAATCAAGCGGGTGAGCTTCTTATATGCAAGTATTTGTATTGAATGGTTGAACTGCTTTTCATTATTATTTCATTATATGCAATTAACATTAGTTAATGTTTGCACTGCTTTTCAGTCAATTGCCTACTTTCCTGTAATGGATATATTTTACCAAATGCATATATTTACTGTTATAAGATTTCGTATGCCTTTAGTATGCTTTTGATGTCCTTCAGGTTTTACAGAAAGCATGTGTGCTACCCTGGCCGCTTCTTTTATTTAATGTAACCATTATCGCATCCATATATTTACTGTTATATGATTTCGTACGCCTTTAGTATGCTTTTGATGTCCTTCAGGTTTTACAGAAAGCATGTGTGCTACCCTGGCCGCTTCTTTTATTTAATGTAACCATTATCGCATCCATGTATTTACTATATGATTTTGTATGCCTTTACAACAGTTGATAATATATGTATGCCTATGCCCCTACCCTATTAATATCATATGTTTGCAGCTCGCAGAATGGCTCTCAACATTGGTCCATGTCATTTATATAATAATTTGACTAATATCTGAGCCTGGTTTATGGACCACACTCAGGACAAATTAATGCCTCTAACCAGAGAGCTAAACAGAGTATTCCTTTGTGTGTATCTCCTAGCTCCCTGGTGGTGACAAAAGGCAGGTGAAACTCGCAGTCGTGTAGTGAAACCTTGCAGTACTTGATACGAATTATTCCAGCAACTTGGCCGGGGGAAGAAACCTTGCAGTGATAGTGTGACGTCATACAGCAGCAACCCATTCATGATAAGTGCACTTTTAAAAAGGACCAAACACTAAACGATTTTAGGTCATACCAGTCAATGATTAAAATTAGGACATAAACCTCAGCCATCGTGAAAGGGTACCCTAAATATAAACAGAACTTTTGTGTAGACTATTTTTATCTCCATTTACCCAGTGCTGTATACATATAACCATATATATAAATATTTGTATTTTTCTCTTTCGTTTATCTGTAACCAATTTAACTTGGTTTAATATATATATATATATTCATAGAAACGAATTTCACTGTTGTTTCCTTCTTTTCACTATATGTTCTGTGTTGCTTGATAGTTAACTGTTTTTGTTAATCATTATCTTAATTACCAGCTGGGGGTCTCTTGAGCCATATCAGTACCTCAGGGGAAGTGTGGCTGAAGACCTAACATACTCTTAGGATCCTTGATGGGATTTGCTTCTTTGCTTAACTGAGAAGAGTTTAAATTTCAGTCTCCTGAAACATTTCTTCTTACAAGTGTCGGACTATTACTTACAGCGAGCCAAAAGACACTGTGGAAGAGATTGGTACTCTCTTTTAATTCTTCTTTCTATCCTTTCTTCTACCCTGTCGCCACAAACTGGACTGCTCGTCCCGGATGAACTCATAGCATCTGTATGTTCCCTAGACTACAAGTAATTTATTGCTAATATACATTTTACTTTTGGGTAACAAACTTGGGTTAATAGTTTGGTTATCAAGTAATCTTATACAGCTTCCCAGTACACTTTGCATGTAACTGGTTTGATCTTATATGCAGTATATTGCACAGATAGAATAGTACACAAAATATAACTGGTGACTGATCTTCTAGTGTATGGTCCAATTTTTTAGTTAAGTTTGTATACAAGAGTTAACTGAGCTACTTAACTAAGAGCTATTCTATTGGTTGAAATTGTTGTTGTTGCAAAATTTTGTTTTATTGTTGTGGCAGTAATACACTATATTATTAATATTAGACAGTATTACTTTTACCTGTATTGGTTTGTGAGTAGGTTTATTCAAGCTCATTCGACTTGATCCAATATTGCAATGGCAGAGACAGCAAAAGTAAGAGCTTTGTTAATTGAGAGTGGAAAAGAGGTGGGGCTTGCAGGAAAAGAGCTTGCAGACTATGCATCCTCAGAGATGAAGAGCATCAGAGAGGCAGAAGCGGAGAGGGACAGGGAAATCAGAGCGGCAGAAGTGGAGAAAGATCGTGAAATCAGAGCGGCAGAAGCGGAGAAGGATCGTGAAATAAGAGCGGCAGAAGAGAAGGAGAAGGAACGACAACATGCCCTGAAAATGAAGGAACTGGATGTGGAACTTCTCTCAAAAAGCAAGGAAGCTGGGAGCAATTCCGAAACTTCATCTTCTCCGCCCTCGCCCCTTCAATCTGATAGTGCATCAGCTCTTTCTACACCACACCTGGGACCGATGGCCTTCCCTCTGGAGCCATTTATGGAGGGAAAGGATTCCATGGACAGCTTTTTGGACCGTTTCGAGAGGTTCGCTTCTTCGTTCGGGCTGGACCGGAAGAGGTGGAATCTGAAACTCTCGCAAGGACTCAGGGGTGCTGGCTATGATGTATTCCTAAAACTGGCGCCTCATGAACAGGATGACTATGACTGTCTTAAGAAAGCCCTCTTAGCTCGCTATGAATTGAATGCTGAGGCGTACCGTAAACGGTTCAGAAATTTCCGTAAAGAAAATGGAGAATCGTACACCCAGTATGCTGCTCGCCTGGAAGCTTATTTGCAGAAATGGCTCACTCTCGCGTCATTCGAGAAATCTTACGAAGGACTGCAAGAATTAATACTAATGGAGCAACTGAAAGAAATGATGAGCCCTTAGATGAGACGATTTCTGGTAGAAAACGGGACAGAAAGGTTAAATACCATAGTTACCGTATCAGAACGCTTTCAGAATGCACAGGCTGAGACTCTGACCTCCAGACGGAGATATACAGACTATCCAGCTCGGCAGACTGCGCCTAACAGCTCCAATAGTATTACAAGCTCAAGCCACCCTACATGAAAACTCACCATGACAGACCCAACAATGGACAAACCCACAAGAACACGGAAAGGAAAACTTCCTATACAGCAAACACAGAGAGGGATGTGTGCCAACACTGTCGGTCGCCTAAACATAGTTCTCGTGATTGTAAGCGCCGACCCCTCCCCATGAATGCAGCTTGCATAACAACCAGATCTGACAGCCCTGAGCCTTCAAAGGATGACATAGATTCTTCGAAGCGACCAGCTGTCATTGAATCTGTTATGGTTAATGGGGAGAGAGCTCTTTGTTTGTATGACACTGGATTATCTTATGATGCAATCGTCGCAGCTTCTCTTGTTAATTCTGACCAAATTACAGAGGAGACGATTGAAGTACAAGGACCCACCAAATCTGGTGCGCCCATGATTCTACCAGTGTGCAAGATTCAGGTTCAATCGCGGTATGTGACTGGAGAAATCAGAGCCGCTGTTCTAAAGGATCCCATCTACCCCCTGATTTTGGGCTGTAGATATGTGTTCCTAGGAGAACCAGCCCGGCCTCTGTCAGTTGCGGCCGTACAGACCAGGGATCAATGCAGGCAGAACCCTGAGTCTGGAACTCCTACCAGCATCTTCCCAGAAGAGTTGAAGAAATCACAAACAGCGGATAGCACTTTGTCGCCTTGTTTTAAAAAACTTCCTAAGTCTCATACCCCGCCTCTCAAGGGAGAGATTTATAAGAAGAATGGTCTGTTGTACCGCAGAGCAGGCAAAGGAGCGAGCGAACACTCACAGCTGATTGTCCCCTCATCCTATAGGACCCAAATATTAGAAATGGGCCATGCCTTACCCTTCAGCGGACACATGGGAATTGGAGCAACCATGCAGCGCATTTCTTGCCACTACTATTGGCCAGGAATGAACGCAGACATAAAACGGTATGTTCATTCATGCGCACAGTGCCAAAAGGTGGCTCCTAAGCACTGGGTAGCTCCTGTAACCTTAGGAGAAATGCCTGTAACAGGTACCCCGTTCGAAAGGGTGGCAGTCGACATTGTTGGGCCACTGATTAGGACAAAGAAAAAGAATAGCTACATCTTGACGTTGGTCGACACATGCTCCATGTGGGCAGAAGCAGTCGCAATGCCTTCGTGCGACTCAACTCATGTAGCGGAAGCCCTCCTTACTATATTTACGAGCTTGGGGTTCCCTCTTCAGATCCTGACGGATAATGGATCACAATTTCGGGGAAAATTAATGGAAGAAGTGTTTCGGATTTTCCAAACGCGACACATTCATACCTCTCCATATCACCCCCAGAGCAACGGCCAAGTAGAACGGTTCAATGGAACCTTAATTTCCATACTGCGAAAGCTGGAGCAGGAGAACCCAAGTTCATGGGATTCCTACCTGCCAGCGGCACTGTTTGCCTACAGAGAGGTACCTCATCACTCGACAGGAATTCCACCAGCAACACTGCTGTTTGGGCGCCCAATAAAAGGTCCTCTAGAGGCACTTCTGAGATCCTGGACAGACGATAAAGCGGATGACACAGTCATTACCGCGTCACATTATGTTGAGGAATTGAAGCAACGCCTCCAAACAGGTTGGAAGTTGGCCACTGCAAATTTGCGCAAAGCCCGTCAGAAACATGCGCAATATTATAACAGGACAGCTAAGGATCGAGAACTGAACATTGGAGATAAAGTTTTATTGCTCTTGCCAAGCAGCCATAATAAACTTCAGATTGGTTGGAGAGGACCCTATGCTGTTGTCGAGAAAATCTCCCGCACCAACTACAAGATAGCAATTAAAGGTAAACAGAAAATTTACCACATCAATCTGCTGAAAAAGTACAACGATCGCGCATCAGTAGAGCCAGTTCATTTGATGGTCCTTGCAGTAGCCAGTGAAGTAGAGGGTGAACCAAATGTAGCAGTCGAATACCCTCTGTCCTTGAGTGAGACTCAGGCCGATGTGCAAATAAGTCACACTCTAACCATTGAACAGCATGAGCAGGTGCTAACAATGTTGGAAAAGTATGCAGAAGTTCTCACGGACAGGCCAGGCCTAACCAGTTTGGTAGAGTTTGATATGAAGTTGACAGATGCAATGCCAGTCCGTGTGAAAAATTACCCTATACCCTATGCCAAGGCGGATGCATTGAGAGAAGAAATAGAGAAATTGCTCAGTGCAGGCATTATTTCTCCATCCGAATCACTCTATAGCGCTAGTGTTGTGCTCCTTCGGAAGCCTACTGGAGAGCATAGATTGTGCATTGACTATAGGAGACTGAATGCAGTGTCGGAGTACCAAGCTGAGCCTCTGCCAGATCAAAACTCGCTGTTCACTAAGCTAAATATAGCTCGTTATTTCTCTAAAATCGACCTTAGCAAGGGATACTATCAAATCCCTGTGAAGAAAGAGATCCGACCACTACTGGCATTCAGCACCCCGGAAGGACACTTTGAATTTAATGTCCTCCCATTCGGATTACATAATGCGCCTAGCACCTTCACGAGAATGATGAGAAAACTTCTCGCACCCCTTCATAACCCTGCTATTACAAACTTTATGGACGATATACTCATCGCCACAGACACCTTTGAGGAACACCTGAATGCAATAGAGATGCTACTCCGAAGGCTTAAGGACACAGGTTTAACCGCCCGTCCAACTAAATGCCAGATAGGCTTTGACCAACTGGGGTTTCTCGGCCACACCATTTCACAAGGGTACATGTTCCCGGAGGAACGTAATGTTGACAAACTGCGCAATGCACCTCGCCCTATTACTAAAAAGGATGTCAGATCGTTCGCCACGTTATGTGGATTTTACCAACGCTACATTAAGGATTTCAACACTATTAGCGCCCCACTGACGAACCTTACGAAAAAGAATACTCCGGAAAAAGTGATCTGGACCGCTGAGTGTGAGAATGCTTATAGTACCCTCAAGGAAAAACTCACAGAGAAACCTATTCTGCACCTACCGAACTTAAGCCGACCATTCATACTACGCACCGATGCTAGTCAGATTGGGATTGGAGCCACCTTGCTACAAACTGGGGAAGACAATGCGTCTACATTATTCCCCATAGCTTTTGCTAGCCGAAAGTTGAATGCTGCTGAAAGAAATTACTCCACTATTGAACGGGAATGCCTAGCTTTGGTATGGGGAATTCAGAAATATCAACCATACTTATATGGAAAGCCCTTCACCGTTCAATGCGACCATCAACCATTAATGTTCTTAGCAGCTTCCAAAAACCTGAATTCAAGGCTCATGAGGTGGTCAATGTTAATGCAACCATATAACTTCAAGGTTGAATATATACCTGGGAAACTCAATGTCGGAGCAGACTTTCTCAGCCGTCATCCATGCAGTGGGGAAGAACAGGCAAGTCAGCAGCGACCCAATAAGCCTAACTTCCCTAAAAACTTCCAGGATGGTGAGGGAAATCAAACTAGGACAGAGAGGGATCGAGAAGAAGATGTCAGTCGAAACTAGTTCACCTTACGATAAACTTTCACAGGGGGCTATTGTCGCGAAATTATTCGTCCGACAATCTTCTGTCTTTCTCTGCGCTCTATCTTTTTGTATGCCTCATCGGACAATGACCCAGCTCTGTATTTCTGAATGCCTCATCGGACAATGACCTCCCTCGGAATTTTCGAGTTCATTGTCGCATTGTTATTTACCTGAGAGGCTAATGACCCAGATAAGCCGGGATTTCCAGTGACCCGGAGGAGCTCAGGCACGGAGTACAATTTGAGGACATTTACCCGTGATCAGTAGGCTGAGGTGAATGACCGCGGTTAGCTGTATATATGAGATTATAGACCGTGTATATTTTACT
Source organism: Oreohelix idahoensis (assembly GCA_024509875.1). Lineage (NCBI taxonomy): Eukaryota > Metazoa > Mollusca > Gastropoda > Stylommatophora > Oreohelicidae > Oreohelix > Oreohelix idahoensis. Next base: position 338,057 of record JAMPIV010010953.1, read on the forward strand.
CACATCTGCAAAAGCCCCGAACAGACAAGCCAGTTGCAGATACTTCTAACAAATAATCTGTCAGACCATAGTATATGCCGTCTCTGAACCAAACTCAGTACTGGAATCAAGCGGGTGAGCTTCTTATATGCAAGTATTTGTATTGAATGGTTGAACTGCTTTTCATTATTATTTCATTATATGCAATTAACATTAGTTAATGTTTGCACTGCTTTTCAGTCAATTGCCTACTTTCCTGTAATGGATATATTTTACCAAATGCATATATTTACTGTTATAAGATTTCGTATGCCTTTAGTATGCTTTTGATGTCCTTCAGGTTTTACAGAAAGCATGTGTGCTACCCTGGCCGCTTCTTTTATTTAATGTAACCATTATCGCATCCATATATTTACTGTTATATGATTTCGTACGCCTTTAGTATGCTTTTGATGTCCTTCAGGTTTTACAGAAAGCATGTGTGCTACCCTGGCCGCTTCTTTTATTTAATGTAACCATTATCGCATCCATGTATTTACTATATGATTTTGTATGCCTTTACAACAGTTGATAATATATGTATGCCTATGCCCCTACCCTATTAATATCACATGTTTGCAGCTCGCAGAATGGCTCTCAACATTGGTCCATGTCATTTATATAATAATTTGACTAATATCTGAGCCTGGTTTATGGACCACACTTAGGACAAATTAATGCCTCTAACCAGAGAGCTAAATAGAGTGTTCCTTTGTGTGTATCTCCTAGCTCCCTGGTGGTGACAAAAGGCAGGTGAAACTCGCAGTCGTGTAGTGAAACCTTGCAGTACTTGATACGAATTATTCCAGCAACTTGGCCGGGGGAAGAAACCTTGCAGTGATAGTGTGACGTCATACAGCAGCAACCCATTCATGATAAGTGCACTTTTAAAAAGGACCAAACACTAAACGATTTTAGGTCATACCAGTCAATGATTAAAATTAGGACATAAACCTCAGCCATCGTGAAAGGGTACCCTAAATATAAACAGAACTTTTGTGTAGACTATTTTTATCTCCATTTACCCAGTGCTGTATACATATTACCATATATATAAATATTTGTATTTTTCTCTTTCGTTTATCTGTAACCAATTTAACTTGGTTTAATATATATATATATAAATTCATAGAAACGAATTTCACTGTTGTTTCCTTCTTTTCACTATATGTTCTGTGTTGCTTGGTAGTTAACTGTTTTTGTTAATCATTATCTTAATTAAAAGCTGGGGGTCTCTTGAGCCATATCAGTACCTCAGGGGAAGTGTGGCTGAAGACCTAACATACTCTCAGGATCCTTGATGGGATTTGCTTCTTTGCTTAACTGAGAAGAGTTTAAATTTCAGTCTCCTGAAACATTTCTTCTTACAAGTGTCGGACTATTACTTACAGCGAGCCAAAAGACACTGTGGAAGAGATTGGTACTCTCTTTTAATTCTTCTGTCTATCCTTTCTTCTACCCTGTCGCCACACTTGCCATGGGTCATGTTGTAGAATAGTATGTAACTAATTATTCTCAAAGTAAGACAAAGATTTCTTCAGTGTTATTTAAAGTCACTCTCCTCATTCGCAAGTGAGCCACGGACAATGAGTAAACTAGAGGGGACACCACTGGAGGTCACAAAGATGTGGTTTTACAGAATATTATGAGTACAATGGACAGCTACTTAGAGTGATGATGATGTCCTGAAAGAAGCCAGTGATCAAAGACAGCTATTTACTCACATTAGAAGCAGCGAGCCGCTGTCTGTAGGCATGTTACGTGAAGCTGGAATAAATCGTGACAGCAAGAAAGATGTACGGCACATGAGACAGAGAACGAGAGATTGGATGACATACTGGCATGGAAATAATTCAACAATATAATTGATCAGTAGTACTGGGGTCAGGATGTTGTCAAGAAACATGACCAACTACGGCACCAATGATTGCACTTCAACGAACGAACTTTATTTTTGAAGGGTTAAGAATTGGGCACGCAGGCCAAATCTACTTGAACAGATTGTCAACAACAGTAATGATGGTCTATGCTCCATGGGAAGGGGGGGAAGGGGGGGGGGGGGGGGGGGGGGTGTAGTATAATTTCCCAACACGAACAAGACCAATATTGTAACTTACTTATTGTTACTTAGTCGTTCCTCTTCTGCCGTGAGGCATCCAACATTATAAATATGTACTAAATCATAACTCATATAATATATTCACTGATGCAGTAAAAGATATGTACTAAATCATAACTCATATAATATATTCACTGATGCAGTAAAAGATATGTACTAAATCATAACTCATATAATATATTCACTGATGCAGTAAAAGATATGTACTAAATCATAACTCATATAATATATTCACTGATGCAGTAAAAGATATGTGCTAAATCATAACTCATATAATATATTTACTGATGCAGTAAAAGATATGTACTAATTCTTTTGAGACAAAATTGATTGTTTTGTGTCATCAACATCCAATTAACGCAAAATTTTCAAGGAAAGGCCGTAGTTCACATTAGTCGTGATGACTGCCATGCTGACTGCGTAGAATGACTTAAATAGTGGTTGTCACATTAAAACACTGCTGCTTTGTAAAATTGTAACAACCAATCTTGTGTACTAAGATCTAGACCAGTGTTTCTCAACCTTGATAGTAGCAACGCCCCCTTTTGACAGCTAATATTTTAAAACGCCCCCCACCCTTTTAACACCCCCTTGCTCTTTATCGTGTGTACACAAACACACACACACACATACATATATTCCACCATACTTTTAAAAAAGCAATGCAGTAAATGAGTTATCTTTTCTTATAATATAAAGAAGAAGAGAAAGCACATTTTCAAAAGCAAAATTATATTAAATATGTGTTTAAGTACGGAATTATATAAACCACAAGTTCATTATCCTTGCATTACAAATTGGCGGAGCAAATGATATAAAATTCGTTCTTACAACTCTATAACTATCATAATCATATCATTTTAATAGCACCTAAATGACTGCATATATATCTTCAAATCTGAATATTTAAGCCTCTAATTATGTAAGGTTAGCTTGGTTGTGTCGAGAGGATAACGAATGTTTCGAGTGTTGAAGGGACAAAATCTCCGCCTACTGTCTCCTGACAATGGTAACATCTCAGGTACTAAAATTTTGCGTTTGGAGTCCTTGAAACACTCCATGGGACGCAGGGCAAATGAAAACTATCGTGTTACAAGCTATGCGAAGGGGAATATCTTTGTAATTGTTTCATATTGATTCTTGTAAAAATGTACACAACTCCCCCCTGATTGGAAGTAGCGACCCCAATCGTTGCGACCCACCAGAACGCCCCCAGACATCTTGAAAACGCCCCCCAGGGGGCGGTACCGCCCCCGTTGAGAAACACTGATCTAGACCAGTATCGGGGGAAGGGGTGATGAGGAAATGACACAGAAAGTGGACGGTACAAATATTGTGGAACCACAAGAGAGTTCTTGTTACGGGGCGGAGATCACATAAGACATAAAGACGGGAACAAGGAACAGACAAAAGTCTGATAAAAAAGATATAAAATGAACTTGAACAGATTGTCAGTGGCAGGAATGATGGTCTATGCTCTATGGGAGGGGAGGGAGAAAAAAAAAAGGGGGGGGGGGAAACAGGGTGTAGTAAAATTTCCCACAAACCAGAAATTCTGCAATGTTAAAGAATGAATTCTACAGGTCTTCGAACCTACAGAGTCAGGAAAAACAAACGCTAGTACAATAATACACAGCTGCGATTAGGAAACAACATACTGGGCCATTTCTTAACTAATTGTTGGTACATCATACACTATGTGAAACATTATTGTACATAATAGCGAAACAAGTACACATATAACTGAAGAACGCTGTTTGTGGTTGAAAGATATTTTACACGCTTTTATTTAACTTCACTTGTATGTCACTGTTAAGTCCTTTTTCGCGTAGGAGTTAAGTGTTTGGGTTTTTTATAGGCACGCTTGTGAGCACATCTAAAGTTATGAGATGGGTAATTATTTGCGTGCCTTCGTGCACTATATTTGAACATAATAGCTCAACTGGGTATGTTTTCTTTTAAAAGAAAAAGTTTAAATAGACACGACAAATGAACCACGAAGTTGGGGAGACAAATAGGTGAGCTGAGACAAATTGGTGAGCTCATCTCACATGTCAATCTTTTAGTTCGCGCTTCAGTGAAAATGTACTTCGTTGAAATGAGAAAAACTATAATCTCGGGACAAGGGGTTTCTGGCAGGGCTTCGGCATGGCTGGTTATGGCGTGCGGCGAGTGTGTCCAGGTTTTTTTTGCTGAGCATTGTATGAATGGTAACACATTGTACCTTTATAGGAAGACATCCTATATATTTATTCAAATCTTCGATATGGATTATTTGTATCAACGTGCATATGTCTGCCATTATAACCTTTGATGATTTGCTGTCTATGACGTCGAATTCGATATGGATTATTTGTATCAACGGGCATATGTCTGCCATTATAACCTTTGATGATTTACTGTCTATGACGTCGATGTTCCTGTCTTCAATAAACTGTGATTGATGTGCTACATGGTTCCAGCTTACTTGTCTTACCAGTTGGTCCATCTTATGACCCTGACATTACTGTTGTGTTGGTTGCATCACGTTAAACAATTCTAACGGACCCTAGACATTCGCTCAAACATAAAACAACTGTCGGCCACTATCAGTAAGTCCGACATTACTGACATCAACATTGTCAGCCGTGCCAGCCAGCAGCACCAACACACAGCACCCCAAATAACAACGGTAACGTTTCAACAGTCACTTTCTTGTCACTTTCGTGTCACTGATTCTGCATGAAATTAACTTCTGCTTTATACTTCATTAGACACTTATTGATAAAATATATGATAAGCGCTTAAGCGGCTCACGCTTTTTGTCAATTTGATGCTACACATTTTGACTGCAAGCTATAAACTCCTTGAACAATTATTTTTAGGTTTTTAGTGCATTAAAAGCGTTTGTTTAAAATATATTTTTAAATATTTTATATTCCTTGTTTCTTCAAGGCAAACACATACACCAACAAACATAGACTGTTAAACGCAAATTATGGTTGTAGGATCAGTCACAGGAAGTGACATCAACCGGTCAATGCACACGGACAACGCATATATGTGGCGAAGATAGCAAACATTAGAATTTGTCCTGCACGAGAAGCGAAGACTGACAGCATGGCCATTCCCAGCTCATTTTCGAACAAACTCTACGTCTAGGAAATAATCTTGAGACAGTCATCCAACATAGTCTGAGAAATAGACGTGTTATACCAAGGGAGTGAAATTCTATTGATTGTTTCTGAAGAGAGAGGATACTTTATTGTTGGTTGTCTTTCCTTGTGCATTGGAAGTTGAGTCAGTTTGAAGGAAGCTGCATTAGCTCATCTATCTATCTATCTATCTATCTATCTATCTATCTATCTATCTATCTATCTATCTATCTATCTATCTATCTATCTATCTATCTATCTATCTATCTATCTATCTATCTATCTATCTATCTATCTATCTATCTATCTATCTATCTATCTATCTATCTATCTATCTATCTATCTGTTTGTCTGTCTGTCTGTCTATATCTATCTATCTACCTACCTACCTATCTGTCTAGGTAGACAGACAAACAGGAAGAGAGACACATCCCCCAAATAAAACAGACAAGGGATGTAATGTAAGGAGAGCTTCTTGACAAGGTAAACAGCTCACAAAGGACAATCTGTGGCGTTGACAGACAGGCTTGTCTCTTATACACTACTTCTATTTTGGTTGATCGTATAGGTTCGTATCTCTGCCCTAACAGTAGGTTATTTGTTGTATGGTAAGTAAATTCTTTCAGACGATAATGTGTGGCCGTGCATATCGGATTTTCTTCAGAAATAGACTATACCCTACCAGTAACAGGAAGAGGCACAGCTTCACATATAAAATAAATTCTTATGAGAAACAGAAGATATTAAAAAATAAAGCTTGACATAGATATTTAACTGGGCCGGCTTCGCTTCCATAACGCGAAGCATTAGTCATGTGATCCCCAACCAATGGGAAGGCTCAGTTTTTCCCCGGGATTATTGGAGAAGCGACGCCATATTAGCAGTCAGAATAAGTGAGCGAAGCTGAAGAGACGTGTCTGGTCCAGCTCTGTATATTCCATAAGTGAAGAGATCAACTTCATCATTTTTATTCAATTGTGTATTCTAGGACATTGAGTGGTGTTATATTTCATACTTTTGTAAGTATTGAATTTCAAAATACTTGTTTTTGAATAGAGCTCACAACCCTAGCTGCAGCTGAGCTAGGTTCGAAGATGGGATTAAAAGCAAAAGAAAATCCTATGCCTAAATGCTTTTGCTGAGGAAGAAGGTCCTTATGTTCAGAGATATTAAACCTAAGGAATACCAAGAAAGCAAAAGAAGAAAAACCTGGACTAATAAATTTAACTGAAGAGATGGAAAATGTCGTCGAACTTAGAAAACATTAACCAAATGAAGTGGAACACATTAAACATTTTAGATTCCTACATGATTCAAAAGGAAAGCTCTTGCAAAAAGAGTTATACTGAAGAGCCTGCAGCATAGTAGCAAGGACAAAATCTAAATGCACAACAGAAGAGAACAGTAAAAAACAAGGAGATAGCCATATGAGAAAATGCAGATTTATTTGACAAGGTGCAAAGGGAATTTTGCACTCCTGAAATGGTACCAAAGGTTTACTACTAATTGTTAACTAATGTTTTATATACCTGTATCAAAGAATTTGTATTATTTGAGCAAGTTCAGTTATACCAGAACAGACAATTAAAAGTTATTTCTGTCAAAACCCTACGCTGTTCAAGAATCGTATCTTTGCAGTTGACTATCAGATGAATGAATCATTCTATCATAAGCCAATAGCTACAAGCATATAATAATCGAACAACTGCTCTAAATAAATAAAAGAAACAACTTAGAGGAGATATCCCCGAACCTGGGAAAACAACCTGTAAGACTGTAGAGAGCAATCTCCAACTCTAGCGGACCAGCTAGTCTCAAAATCTAATACTCTCGACTTAAACAGCAACCCCCAGTTCCCTGCCCCGGCCACAAATGTTACTCAGAACAGCAGTTGATAAATGAGTTACGATGACAGCAGGCTTCATATTAAACGTTGATCTTCATTTACAAAGGCCATCGTAAAATAGGCCAAATGCTGGCTCTTGACAACATCTGTAAAATAATATGCCCAACCTTGCACCTGAGGTTGGCAGACTTGTATAATAAGATCAGTAGGTAATATTTTAGTGTCTCACGCTCTCTCTCTCTCTCTCTCTCTCTCTCTCTCTCTCTCTCTCTGCTTCAGTTATCATGTCTCTAGTGGCTATTAGGGACCACACTTTGAGAACTACTGTTGCCATAAGTGAACTGCCAGTTATCTCTTCTATGTAAAAACGTGTCTCTCTTATGCTCTGACATATTCGTATACTTATCCTTGGTGTATCTTAATAAAACTGGCCTAACCGCCAGGGGTGTACATTTACTAAGTCTATCTTCTAAACTCAAGACTATCGGCTGTCTAATGTTCTTCTCATTTGCCTAAAAGTTAATCGACAGGTTTTATGTAAACTCTACATACTGGTTTTTCGAAATACACATTTCTCTCGACTGGAAACACTGACATCTCGTCCTCAGAATAAATAAACACTGTCATACACAAACGTGGAAAATATAGAGATAGTCTGGATGATTGTTCAACTTTTCTGCCACCGCAGAAGCAACCAAAACCACTGGCTTATCACCCGATGGAACTTCTACTCGCTACCACATCTAGAAGCTAACTCTATCACATCTCGAAGTAAACTGATTTAATCTAAAACGTCGATTTACAACGACGACTACTTTCGAACATTCCAGAACACTTTGTCTGACAAATAACTCACCACTCTATTCAAAACACGTGAATTACGATCACCTAGCCCATCTCACGACATACATAAAGGCATAAATGCCATTTAACTAAGTGTTACGTGTGGTAATGTTAACTATTCCGGAGATATTCTCCGTGGCCAAAGTCGACTCTAGGGGCAGTCACACAACACGTAATCAGCATAACTGTACTGAGCGGACCAAAATCTCCTTCACAATTTTACAAACATGCAGTTTATTAGATTTGATAAACAGCTCCATAGTAATATATATATATATATATATATATATATATATATATATATATATATATATATATATATATATATATATATATATATATATATATATATATATATATATATATATATATATACATATATATATATATATATATATATATATATATATATATATATATATATATATATATATATATATATATATATATATATATATATATATATATAGCCCCAAGGGCAAATGCAGCATTAAGTATGTCCAATCCGTTCCCTATCAAACGCTGGTCATTGGCAATAATTCAAACTTTATTTAATATAGACCTTCGGGCATTTTTTATGAATATGCACACATTTCCTTATTAGAATAAGCCAGGGACACCTCAACCAAATGTAATGATGTCCTGGTGATGGAATAATTCAGGAAAAGCACAGAATACTACAGGAGCTCAAAACACATACGTCCGTTCACTTACAAACACAAGCCGTATCTCTCTTGCAGACGCTCAACTCACTTCTGCATCAGATTTGTTCACGTCTGCCTTTAAACCATATCGGCATGATAACGTCACTTCATTTATTAATAAGTGACTCCGTATAAAATAAACAAACAAGGAGCCCTGTCGACCTGCCTATTATATAGAAATAATCGTTATGAGTTTTAATCATAACACCAAGGAATGTGTGTAAGACGTATTTTGTCTCCCCGTTTACATTCTATGTATTCCTTCCCTTTGACCATAAATTAAACTCAGCTAATATCAATCGTAAAATTAAATCTCATTAAAAAAAATCTAATACATGTTTCCCTCTTACATGTTACATATCCATAAATAGAAAAACGTTGTATCCAGGAATTATATTACCAGCTGATCTCAGTGATATAGACTCCGTCTTGTTAGAAAAAAAAAAGAATTAGGTTCCTGGTCTGCAATTAATGAGACAACATAATGTTTAAATACTTGTCAGACCACACTGTCTCTTCAGTAAAAAAAGTAGGGACCGAACACGTGGTCTTAACGACAACCCACGACACATTAAATGTGGAACTGTCTAGCTGCAGTATACAGAATCCGCGAAGAGCGCACATTTTTCACACTTACTTGTACAGTGTAAAGACAGAGGACGGAGGCTAGTGAGAGACGCCTGTGAAGCTAACACTTTGTTGTCTGCAGTCAAGTAGTGCTGTACTCCATGAAAAGCCAGTCATTTCTGATTTACTAGCAACAACCCGCCAAAATTGGCAGGTTTTTAATTATAGTGTGTTGTTTCTGTTACACGTATTACATTGCTGCTTCTTCTATAGTCTCGCTTGCTCGCTGTGAATGACGCGATCGTCTCTTCCTTTTAGCTATCTTATCATGTTGATCCATAATAATGTCTGCAATACTTTAAATTAAAAATTTGTCTTGAAGAAACAATTGAAAATTTAAATTTTTAAGAAAAATGATGAGTTAAATCCGTTTCTCGAATGAAACTGGACAGAAGAGTATCTGGATTGTCTGTTAATTTAATCTGCATCTGCGCACCTTCCTGTCTCTAGTTCAAGTTGTTGGGTTCTTTTCATAATCAAACTGTTTCCCCGTTGTGAATGACGCGATCGTCTTTTCCTTTTTAGCCATCTTATCATTTTGATCCATAATAATAAGTCTGCAATACTTTAAAATTTTGTCTTTAAGAAACAATCAGAAACTTACATTTTAAGATTATTTTTAAGAAAAACTATGATTTAAATTCCCGAATGAAACTGGACAGACGAGTATCTTGATTGTCTGTTGATTTAATGCACGCGGTCACACTTTTTCTATTTCGGGAGAGTACATATAAAGGGAAACAATACAATGTTATTGTCTCACTTTCAACCACAGTTGCAACCCGTTAGCTGTCAATCAATCATCAATCATTACCCTTTAGCTCTCCGAGGAGCATATGCATTCAACAAACACATGCCAAGTCTTCCTGTCCAGTGCCATCCGCTCAATTTCTTTCAGTGTTTTCTTCCTTTTCACCTCTCCTTCAGCTCTCTTCTCCGTGTGTCTTTGGTCTACCTCTGCCTCTCTTTCCCTGTGGATTCCAGAACAAGGACTGCCTTGTAATGCTATCAACAGGTTTCCTCAATGTGTGTGGGTCCTGTCCATCGCCAGCGCCTTCTTCTCAGCTCTTGTTCCACTGGCACTTGTCTGGTTCTTGTCATCAATTCCACATTTATGACTTTGTCATACAATTTCAGTCCTTCTATTCTACGCTTATAAAAGTCTGTACCTTTTTAGTTGTTGGTTTTGTTGCTCTCCATGTCTCAGAGCCATACAATAGGACTGACTTCACATTTGAGTTGAAGAATCTTATTTTCGTGTTTGACTTGATATCTCCTGACTTCCAACGCAATGAAAACGCCTCTTGCTTTTTGTTTTCTTATTTTGATATAATTGTCTGTCCCTCCAACTTTGTCTATGTTACTACCAAGATATGTTTACGATTCTACATTCTTTAGTGGTGTTTCTTCAAGTTCAATCTTGTTATCGTTTCTTGCATTTATTCTCATAATCTTTGTCATTTCCCTGTGTATGTTCAGGCCCACATGTTGTGACCTCTCATCGAGAATTTTCATTTTCTTTTCCATCTGATTATGGTTATGGGACAGACGAGCCAAGTCATCTGCAAAATCCAGATCATTAAGCTGTTTAGTCAGATTCCACTGGATCCCATTTCTGTTGTGTGATGTCGATGTTTTCATAACCCAATCTATTGCTAGTAAAAAAAGAAATGGAGACAAGAAGCATCCCTGTTTCACTCCCATTCTTATCCAAACGGTTCTGTAAGTTGTCCTTCATGAAGAACTCTGCATGGCATGGCTTCATAGGTCTTCCTTATTAAGTTAATGATCTTCATGGGAACTCCATAATGCTTCATCAGTTTCCAAAGTGATTCTCTGTCTACACTGTCTAATGCCTTTTCATAGTCCACGAATCCGATGTAAAGCGATGAATTCCGTTCCAGATTTTTGTTCAACTATTATTCTCAATGTGGCTATCTGGTCTGTACAGGATCTGTTTTGTCGAAAACCTGCTTGTTCATCTGTCAGTTGCTTGTCTATGGACTCTTTTAATCTCTCAAGGATGATTCTCTTTAATAATTTTCCAGGCACTGATAGTAACATTATTCCTCTATACTTTGTGCACTCTTGGGAATTTCCCTTCATAGGCAACTTGACCAGATAACGTTCCATCCATTCTGCTGGTATTTCCTCTCTCTCCCAGACTTTGCCAAGTAGTTTGTTTAATATCTCTGTAGAGGTATCAATATATGTTTTGATGGCCTGTGCTGGAATGCAAACTGGACCAGCTGCTTTTCCATCTTTCAGAAGCTTTATGGCTTTCTTTATTTCTTCTCTACTTGGTCGTTCACAGCTGATTAGTAGCTCCTCTTCTGCTGGCTGGATGTCTGGGGGGTTAGTTGGAGCTGGTCTATTGGGAAGTTCATCAAAATGTTCTGTCCATCTCTTCGTTTGTTCTTGTATATTACTAAGCAATTTTCCATTCTTATATGAGTCAATTTGCTTACTTATATCTCCCTGCTAGATCCTTTGTGTTGTTGTACAGGTCCCTCATATTTCCTTTGGCTGCAGCTTCCTCTGCTTCCCTTGCCAACTCTTCAGTATACTTCCTCTTGTCTCTTTTGATGTTTCTTCTTACTTCTTTGTTTGCTTCTATGTACACTTCATGAGCCTTGGCTTTGGAGCTTCTGGTTTCGCTTCTGTTTAAATCTGCTTTCTTGTTTTTCCTATCTTCTATCTTACTAATAGTTTTTGTTGTTATCCATGTTTTGTGCTGATGATCTCTTTTTCTCAGTACTTCTTCGCATGTCTCGTTCCATATATTTGTTACTTGTTGCCAGTGGTCTTCCGTATCTGTTTCATCTTCCAGCTGTTGGAGTACTTGGTATTTGTTGGATACTGCGATAGAAAACATTTCTCTTATTTCCTGATTTCTTAGATATCCCACATTGTACTGTTGTCTATAGCTATATACTGCTGTAAATTTCTTGAGTTTTAATTTTGTTTTAGCCAACATAAGATGGTGGTCTGATACCACATCTGCTCCTCTACATACTTTTACATCATGCAATGATGACCTAAACTTCTTACTTATGCATGTGTGATCAATCTGATTCTCAGTTCTGTGGTCTGGTGATATCCATGTTGCTTTATGTATTCTTTTATGTGGAAAAATGCTTCCTCCTATAGCTAGTTGATTTGAAGCACAGAAGTTTGCTAATAGTTCTCCATTCTCGTTCATCATACCTAATCCATGCCTTCCCATGATTTCTTCAAAGCCGGTGTTGTCTGTACCTATTTTCGCGAGTAGGTCCCCTATCAAAATTGTGATGTCCTTTCTTTTCTTTTTGTCCAAGACATTTTGTAATCTTGTGTAAAATTCTTCTTTCTCAGATTCTTCTTTATCACGTGTTGGTGCATAACATTGGATGATGCCTATATTTACTTTCTTTTTGGCTGATTTAAATCTTGCTGTTATAATTCGGGGCCCCTTTGCTTCCCATTCTATAAGTGCCTTATGTGCTTCGCTAGACAGCATTAGAGCCACCCCTTCACTGTGGTGGGCTCTTTCCTCCTCATGTCCTGAGGACAACACCATTTCTCCTGTGATCAATCTCTTCCTCTCTATGCCCTTCCACCGTGTCTCGCAGAGACCTAGGATATCAATCCTGTAATGTATCATTTCTGCTGCTACCTGTGCAGTTTCCCTTTATTCACACAGAGTGCGAACATTCCTGGTGCCAATTCTGGAGATTTTGCTAGTCGGCAACCCAGACTCCTTTCGGCTTTCTCTGAGCTGCTTCATGCGCCTCCTTTCCAGGGGAACTTCTTCTGTCTTGGGCTTCTGGGTTGATTTATATTCTGTATTTGACGTTTCCATGTTTGTTGAAGTTTTGTGGTAAAATGTTTTTTTACGGGATGGAGTAACCAGCCACATGCCCAACCCACCGTAGTAGCTTTTTACGACATGCATGGTAGGGTGTAGTGTTACTATTGTTTGTTCCCCTTTCGGGCCCCGGTAACACACGGGTGCCCCTTAGCTGTGCTTGAAAGTTAATGCACTCTCTCGAAAATAGAAAAAGTGCGCAAAAGACGGTGTGCAAAGTGTGCCAGACCGACCGAAGTATTTAAGGCGGTAATTATGTGTTTTGATAAGATCCTAAGAGGGTACATAGCTCTATTATGCATATCCAGTAAGTAATATAACTTTTATTTCAGGATTTGGTTGTGATAGATTTAATTATGTCATGAAAGTATCATGCATAATATTTGTGATTAGTGGTATGATTGTCGAAGGTTCGACCCTGATATAACCACAGTAACTGAGTCCTTATCAGAGCTAACCAAGTCCTTATCAGGGCTAACACAGTCCTTATCAGGGTTAAACCAATCTTTTTCAGGATTAACAACAGTTTATCAGTGCTTATCAACTCTCCTCAAGTTACAGCCCTTTTCAGAGCTGACTTGTCAGGCAGAGGGATACTAACACGTCATACCATTTATGTGTGTACATATTCTTTTGTATTATTTTATTTTAGAATATTTTTGCAGCTAGACACCTGTATTGTCTTGCTTTTGCTTATCAGACTGAGCCAGGTATCATTCATTACATGCATACACCTGAAACTCACTCATCTCATGAACAGATAGGTTGTGTGTGTTATATAAGCCAAAGATAGCCACATATCCCCTATTGTCTACGGGTTCGAAGGTATCAGCAAAATCAGAGGTCGAAGAGTCAGGATCAATCTGCGCTACCTGAAGTAATACAGGAGCAACTGTGTTGTTATCCTGACGTCATCCTCAGTCCCCATCATTGCTTAGAGGTCTTGAGGGAGGCTTTAATTAAACTAACTGTGCTAGTCATAGTGAAAACAGACAAACTACATCAGAGATGAGTACCAGGAAGTGCTCGATTCATGCAGCCAAATGAGAAATCCAGGACAGTGTATGATGAAAATATTAGTCTGATAGCATTAGCCAAGAACATAGACTAAAAGACAGTCAGAAACTTTGATTTCAACAAGAGTGAAATTTTCAAGGAAAGACTTTTAGTTAATGACTAAAGTGAATTAGAAAATTACAATTCTTAAGATTTTGTAAAAATTTTATTCATTGAATATCATTTTCATCCATTCACATATCAGAAGCCAAGATAGATGTACATATAAAATCAATCAAATTGTACTCAACTGACTTATCACTTTTATAGTGTTACTGTTGAAGTTCATTTTTTGGATTGATTGATTATGATATGAGGTCACTTAGCTAAGGTCTGACTTTAATATGAATATTATCTAAAGCAGATTCTTTCACAGCCGTGACTATCCTGTGATACCAGTGTTCTTCTCCGACACTGGGACTTCACTCATTCTAGGCAGAATCCTATTTCTGTCCTTCAAGTATCTACTACTGACATTCTACATATAAAACCTTACGCTACACCTTGTCATATTCATGTATCTTGCCATTGAACTGCAATCCTCTGTACTTTGTTGAATTTACAGATGGCTTCCATTAGAACTTCTGACAGGTTGTCCAATTCGTTTTTTTTTTTTTTAATGATTAACTATGGCATTTATAACTTGTAAGTAATCTGTAAATTCTCATTTCTCTGGATTTTATCTTGAGGTTTTGCAACAGACTGAACACGAAATATGAAAAAATCATTGAGTAAGCGCAGAACCCCCTTAAGTGCAAGGTTCTGAGGAAGTGAGCAAGCAAAAGATCCTCTCAGGTTCTGGGTTATGAGACTGTCGTAACGCTCTGGGTGCAAATGTGAGCTAAATAGCTCTTCACGGACTGTATGGCAAAACTTTCTGGCTCTATAATGTACGAAAACCACCAACTTTTCAATACCATGTTTAGTTTTCGTCACTGTCCTCTCACTCTTCATTTCTGGTTTCTGAAACCGACTGTCCCAATCTAAACTACTCGACTTATAACTATGGAAATAACTCGGACGCAAGCACTAACACAGTGTGTAATGTTTTTAAGCAAAACATCCCTTGTACATAATCACTTTCCATCTGATATTTCATTTTAATATAACGGAACCCAGGCCGAATACAGTGAGTATACATACCATTGCATAAACATAACATTTACGACGAAGTTGTTTTTCAATAAAGATAACACGACGCTTCTGTTCTGTAAATATTTTACAAGAGTGTGACATATTATGATAATAGATTTCATATATCTATTTCTTTATCTGCACTTTTCTTTTACCTTTCTTTCACCTGCACCTCTTTTAACACCAGCGATTGACAATCGTTGTAATGGATCAGACAGCGATCAAGGAGGAGATAATTTTGGAACAAAGGGGCAGACAATTTCTATTACCTCCCTTGTAAATCCGCTCGCTAGAAAGTAATTATACACGGTGAGCATAGCAAGATCAAAGGACCTTGCTCGCTAGAAGACGAGCAGAGACGTGAAGAAAACTCACACTGATTAGCAAATTACGTTATGCTTGATCTAAGCGAAACGTAGATCCTGGTTTTTGGCTCGTGCGTGAAGAATGATTTTGAATTACGTTAAGCCGTAATCTGAATGAGAAATTTCCCGTAGGTGCTAAGTCTGGCAGAGAGTTTGGTTTTCGGTGTATAGTGTAAAGGTCCCGTTTGATTTCAGATATATATATATATATATATATATATATATATATATATATATATATATATATATATATATATATATATATATATATATATATATATATATATATATATATATATATATATATATACCCCAGAAATCTAACTAAATTTATCCAGTACCGCCAGAATTTCAGAGAACATCTAGCTTTCGATTTCTAAAGATCTCTTATAATAGAAGTAACACTTAGTTTGTCGATTGGAGATCGTTTACTTCTGCGCTTGTGGTAATTATTATACTAGTAGTTTGAGTATTTCACTAGTTTAATCGTCAATTTTATTTCTCTAATATTTTGTGCAGAGTGATGTACTAGATAAGGTCCGTCATTGATATTCTCTACGTTTTACTGTGTTACAGTGGATAGCAGAATAAATATTAATTTCTAGCTAAACTCATCCAGCTATAATATAAATTTTGTTAACTGCTAGTAACCAGTCAGAGAATATTTTAACCAACCAAGTAAATGATTCATCATGAGTATTGACGAAATATGTATTTATTTCTAATTCATGATGATTGATTTTTTTAAAATGAGTAGAATTTATTTCATGGAAGTTTTAAATGATGAGACAAGCTCTAAGCTTGTACTTTCTAATTTCAGTTAAATAACCGAAGTGGATAATATATCTTCTATGTTACGCGGGGTAAGGATAGGATTGTGAATAATACTATATTATGTTAAGTATTTATTTTTCTCCCTATACAGTATTGGGTCAAACCTTAAACCTTACCAGCGGCTTCCATATGAAACTGAGAATAACATTTTTACAAAAGAACATTCTGATATAAATATCGGGTTTTCAAGGTGACTTGTCTGGCTTCGTGTTTTACACCCAACAAGCGACAGAGTACCAGCCCAAAGAATATTAAGAATAAATGATAACTGGACTTATATAATATCCAGATTTCTTTTCCCACGTTCATATACATTCAGCCTGTGGTGGCGACAAAATCAAACATTGACATTACCTGAATAACGACCACTGTGTTGTAAAGGAGATTTATCCTGAACAGATTTATTTACCTGACACTTGATTTAACGATTGAAGATTCCAAGCTACTGTACACTGTGAACATAAGATCTCATAATTATTTTACTACCTGGACAAAAATTGAAGTGACATTTATCAGCATCCTACTTCCAGTAGTGAATCAAGCGTTTCCCAACAATTTTGATTAAGTAGTCTTTGGAGAAACTGGGGCTTGATTCGCCAAAAAAAAAACCCCAACCTTGGATAGGCTGTGTGTACCTTAACAATTGTTCCAGATGTGGTGAAAGCACCTATTAGGTAAGAGAAACTGATTGTGATCACAGATTTGTCAGAGCGAGAGAAAGCAGAGATGAATAATTCTTTTATGGTATAACCCATGTACTAACTTTGTATTTTTTTATACAAGTTTCTGCTTATGCTGTCCCTTTTTTTCAGAATAGATTAACGTATAAACTCTGTTCTTTACTGTAGAGGGAATTTTTAGACCATAGCGTAAAAACCTTTGACTATTTTGGGGATTCATAACTTTTCTCCTAACGCGATCTTGTCTCAATAGAGGGAGGGAAGATTAAACCTATGAGTCTAACTCTTTAATTAATTCATTAACCTATGTTTATTGTAATTGATTTGATATTCAAAAATATTGTTGTTGTGTAGTTTCTTTATGATAAATAGAATTTTCATAAACTTTACGTGTGTTGGTCAGCCGGTTCCAAAAGATCCCTATTCCATAGATATAGTTTTCACGTCCGTGCGTCTAATTGTCGTCACGTATCTATGTGTGTGTAGATGTGAGGGTTGAATATATATATATATATATATATATATATATATATATATATATATATATATATATATATATATATATATATATATATATATATATATATATATAGGGAAACTGATCTAAAAATTTCAGTCGTGATCGATAGGCTGGATTGATTATCTCTCAAATCCAGGGACAGATTTTACCTTTCGCCATTTCACTTGTGAAAATGTATTTCTTTACCTTATCTCCCACTGAGCTATCACCTGTTTTAGTCTTATTCAGGCGGGACCAAAATTGATCTTAATTTCCCTATCAAAAATATACGACATAGAGGAAAAATAGATTATGCAAGCATAGTATATAAATGCGCAGCACAGAGTAATAAGATTACATTAAATATGTTACAGCGTCAAGGATTATGTACATTAGTTGGATTACCAAGTTCAGCATCAATAAGTGCGCCAGAAAGATTATCGGAAATAATCATTTTATGATTACGTGTAAAGAAACTGGGATTAAATTACATGACCAAAGTGATGCTGTACAAGAACCTTCCGGCAACAAGAACAGAACTTAATGTATAATTAGTAATAAAAACATAATAAGAATATAAATATTTAATAATAAATACTGAAATCTACTTTGCAGTAAGAAATAAATTCTGACAAATAATGGATACAATCTCTGAAGAGATACAAATTAGTTAACATTATGTGAAGCTGTTACATTAAAATATAAAATTAAAAAGTTGTACACAACTTATGCCGTGATTGGAGTTAGCAAATTCATAATGTAAAACAATTCGCTTAATAAACCAATACTGCAGGAGTAAAAAAATGATTTGGCGCTTGTTGGGTGATATAGCCGTCCGTTGTCTTGGTCTTCATTCACATCTTTTTACTATTATACTTCTGTGATTAAGGTATTTTCAAAGGCTCCCTTGTCATCGCATGCCCATCAAAGGTCGACATTCTTCTTCAATGCCCGTCAGCTCCAAATCAAGCAGATGGTTTCTACAAATTCAGGCCAAACCGTCCTGTATGTTTCCATTAGTTCACAACTTTTATCTTCCAATATAAGTCTATCTTGTTGTCGTTGTGATCATATTTCTTTTGTTTATTGGCTCATATCAATCATACACATACAGGATTTCCCAAAAATTTTTGCTGCAGTTTTAAGCTGCAATAACCTCAGAAGTTTACAGCCTATAAACCTACAACAACAACAACAACAAAAATCATTTGAAAGTTTAATTATTATCACATTGTTTACTTTTAAATTAGTTTTGTGAATTTTGAAAATAAATTTTAATTTTTTTTTTGAGTCCCTGTGATTGAAGATGGCAAAAGTTGCGTTATCTGGTTAATCCACAACAGCAATGAGAAGAAAATTCGCTTCCCAATATAAGAATGAGGCTACACACAGAAATTGAATTAAAGACTGGATGAAAAAAATCAAAGAAACTTGCTCAATTTACAACACGCCTTGACCTAGAAAAAGATGAGCAAACGAAGAGGCTGCGAATGAAATGCAGAGGGCATTTGAACAGACCTCTCGCTCTCCCCTCGCCCCCCCCCCCCCCCCCCCCCCCCCCCCCCCCCCCCCCCCCCCACCCCCCCCCCCCCCCCCCCCCCCCCCCCCCCCGCCCCCCCCCCCCCCCCCCCCCCCCTTTCCTAACACCAAAAAAAAAGAAAAAAAAAGTGCGTTATGCGCGTGTTATACTGAACATTAAAAAAAACCACAGTGTTCAGAATTCTAGCTATGACACTCTATAAGAATACTTACAACGTTAAAAGTGTTCACATGTTTCAAAAAGAAGATGAACAATTCATCAGCGTCATGGTAATCAAAACAAACATTTCGTATCAAGAATAAAAACAAACCCAAATATAAACTAACATTAAAAAATCAAATAAAAAGCAATAACGATTTAAAAACAAATGATGAAATGTCATGGATGATTTAATTATTTAATTACATTGTACTTGCTCTGGTTGATTAAACTTCAGCAACCACCACCGAGTTTGTCAGCTCAACAAGTGGGTTGAGCAAATCAAGAAGAAATTACATTACAGTAAATACAGTCATTGTATATAACGTTCAGTAAAAACGATAAGAAACATCAGTAAAAACAATAAGAAACATCAGTACACTCAATATAACATTGTATGAATTAGTCAAATTTCTGTAAGCAGAATAGTTCAAAATTATCCCAGCACTGGAATTTCCAGAATCGTGTTGTTTTTATACAGTCATGATCAGTTTCGTGTTTGTTGTTGCAGGGTAAAGACATGATTTATATTCCGTTTTAAGGAGTGTAAATATCACAACACAAAATATGATTGGCTGAGTATAATGTCAAGGCAAGATCTATCTATTTATTACAATTTAGGTCAGAAATGTATCGCCATCAACTGCATCTATTACACATTTAGGTCATAAATCTATCGTCATCAACTGTGTCTATTACACATTTAGGTCATAAATCTATCGTCATCAGCTGTGTCTATTACACAGTTAAGTCATAACTTTGTCGTCATCAACTGTATCTACTACTAATTGAGGTCATAAATCTATAGTCATTAACTAGCCCATACTTAGAACATAAATCTGCTGTGATCGAATGTAAGTATAACACATTTAGGTAACAAATATATCATGATCAACTGTATCTACTACACAGTTAGGTAACAAATCGATCAATCAAATGTATCTATCAAACATTTTAAGAAAAACAAATCCACATAAAACATACAATATTTTTGTGACACTGTGGCCGTTATAGTTTTAATGGATGTCATAAAGCAACATATTGTTGATAACCTAATAAAGTAGTTAGTTCGATCTCTAGCCTGGTGTTGCATCACAACACTCAACAAATATGCTTCGCCTTCATATTTTCAATACAGCATAACAGCAACAGTACAGTACTTCTGACAGTTATGTGATAGATGTGACGTGAACGCCTGCTCTGGTTTTCATTGTTTAATCCTCTAACACATGTACAAACATAAACAGCAATGTTTATCTCATGATATGTTCTCTTAACAAGCTTCTCAAGCTACCACCCGCTTCCATCACAAGTTATTTGTAACACATAATGTCAGTTCAACTTTGAGAACCTCTTCACTGATCTTAGTCACTTATCTCTTTATTCCTTATCTCTCAGCTCTACGTCGCATCATTTTTTTTTAATCAGTTGCTGCAAATGTAATCTTGCATAACATGTTAATCTTGCCTGGTTAATAACGTTAGGTCAGTGATTTTTAACCGGTGTGCAACATGAAAACATTGGATTGTTACGCTCACACACGTAAGTAAAAGTGTGACCGTGGTGTGTGCTTTCACTAGGTGGCAGATGGCAGGCCTAGTGAAGTATTTCAAGTTTTTACACACACAAGTCTCTTGTTTATCTTCCAAGTTAATGCTATGAGCCGCGCTGGTGTAATGGCTACGACGTTGTACTGGCGACCAGGTGTTCATGGTTCAAACCCGGCCGTCGGCGTTTGAAGAAATGTTTACGACCGGAAATTTGACTGAATAACCTGACCGGCTCCTGCACATAAATCCCGTGTGGATGGGAAGGAGCGAAGCTCCTGACCGGGTTGGAAGGAAAGTCCACTGACCCCCCAGCCTCGCAATGACATGTCATTGGGCCGAAAGAGCCGGAAAGCTCGAGTGCCGCTGGTTATAAAATAAATAAGTTAATGCTATTGTGTATAAGTACTGGCCATCTCCGCCAGAGTTGGTGATTCCTGGATGAACTACTTTTTCCTCCTTTGTTCAACCCTCGACTCGTTCTCTTCCTTCTCCGTTGTTATTATAGTGACTGATCGTATAGTGGAATTTATAATGATTATTGACCTGGCCTACATACAACAACCCTCAAGGATAGACTCAAACATATGTTTTATCTCTTGCACAAACATTTATTTACATGTAATATTCTTCAATAACGCAGGTAATTCTTTATAGAGCTCACATACAGTTGTATCATAGTTGCTTCATACATAAACTCTTTATCTCGTGTATATATATTTAATCTCCCTTTGTTCTTCTATCATCTCCAATTACTTGTTTAGCCTCTTCAAACTCTACCTCAGTTTGCTTAATATGCCTCAATACTCCTGATCAGCACTTCCAACTCATTATCTTGTGCTTTTATTCCTCCTGACCAAACTTGGTCAGACCTGCCTCTATTTCCGGTCCTGAAAAGCATACTATAATGCTTATACATGTTACAAGTCTTCTATACTCCATACTTACATGCGAGAACATGCAGGTAGTTCTTAAAGAAGTCGACTCTCCCAGTCGCTTACTTGTCGTAACTATTTCTGTAGACGACTCATTGGTTCACTCTCTGTGAACTCACTCTGATAAAAATATTGTTTTCCTCTTGGCATTCATTCTTACCATTTATTCGTATATAACAGTACCAAGCTTGACCATCAATGTATCATTCAAATACTTCTCTTCTCTAGGTTGCTTCTTAGTCAACAAAGTTCTCAACATTTATTTGACATGTCGACTTGGGATTTCTGATTTACTTCTCTTGCAATTTTTTCATCAATATGAATGATAAGTTCAAAACCATACTTACAGGCAATTCCCTGAATCTCTGCCGAAATACACTCTCTACTGTGACTATAAGAACTTTCTTAATCATCTTCTACTCTGTCTATACGAAACTTCTTAGTTATCTTGTATAGTTACTGACTAGAGCTATCACATCCTCTGAACCTTCTAAAACTTATGCTATTTCTGTCCAACCACAGAATCCTTTAATCTTCGGATTTATCTCTACAGCTTATGCATTTTCTGTATAACTTCTGAACTTATCTGTATAACCACAGAATCCTTTAATCTTCTGATTTATCTCTACAGCTTATGCATTTTCTGTATAACTTCTGAACTTATCTGTATAACCACAGAATCTGTTAAAACTGGTGGCAACCGCCAAAAGCACTTCTTGCTTCTTCAACTTCTGAAACCCGACTGCCCTTCAGAAACCCGCACACCTTTCTGACCTCTAGACATTGTTACCTGGTGCGTTTCTTTCGCTACCTCTGATTCGTTCCCTAATCTGTTTTCCAGCTCAAACTATTGGTCGAGCTTTATTTACTACTCACCAGAAAAATACTCATGTTTTACTAACGCAAGCGAAGTTAGTGAACCGTTGTCTGTTATTTTTAATCCTCACTCTATTTTCTTCCTCGTGAACTGTTTTAAACGTTCACCCAACCTTGGCAATGTATTTATAATGCCTGGGCAAATCCTACGGTGACATACTTTAAGCGTTCATATAACCTTGCCAGAAGCATAAACAATGCTTGGGCAAACCCTACGGTGACATACCTTAAGCGTTCATATAACCTTGCCAGAAGCATAAACAATGCTTGGGCAAACCCTACGGTGACAAAAGACTGTCAATCTCACACACTTAGAAAAGATACTCTGTTCCAGAATTTTTAGCTTTTTTTGTCAATTACAGAATTCCGTAAGAACGTAAATACCTGCCCGGACCAACCAAGTCCTTATGTCTGCTTGCTGGCCATACTCTGGTGACCAGGCCTGAGTTTCTCTCTACCACCCAACAACAAGCAACAGGATGATTCCTGACTGTTAAACTGATACCCATGTCTTTTGGACTACATACTAAACATTAGTATCCCACAATCTGCCCTAATATTGACTCGATGCAATTAAGTAACGATTCCTCTATGTCGTATTTAATTCTCTTCAGTCCACTGTCGTTCAAGACTAGGTATCTCACTGGTTCAACCTGCCCTCATGCTTATCATCTGTAGGTCAAACTTTCTTGTGTAATCCAAAGACACGAAAAAAGGTACGGGACCCTGTTTCAGCCGGAAGAATCAAAGGTACCACTTCTAAACAAAAGTTTATTCTTGACCATCTGAGGTAAAGGTAACATGTTCACTCTGTTTTCACGTCCAGGACACGCGCCTACAGCAGACGACACTGTTACAAGAGACAGCTTGAAGAGGGACATAGGCTGTGAAAAAATCTCCTTTAGAAAATTCATACAATCCTTTTTCGTTTCAATGACACGTCGTAGATCCTTGTTACAATTAATTAAAGACAGGTCGGAGTTTGTCAGAAACAGGATTTCCACAAAGTAACGGGCCAATGAAATATTTCCAACGGACAGGGCCACGTAGAAGGGGGTAACAGTATAGTCCACGCGTTGTTGCAGCAATCGCCAAGGTACCATACCTTTGACATCTGCAGGTCCTAATCCACATCGAATTAGTTTAGGAATCACCTTCGTATGTCCTAGTAGGATAGATCTGTGAAGAATATCAGGGTTTAGATAGGATGAACTTGCCCCTCTCTCAAGTAAAGATTCAATGAAGCATATTGTTTCACTTGTAAGATTTGAAATGTTTGGAAGAAATGAAATTGCTGTTTTTTTTACTATCTTTATTGCTGACAGCATTGACATCTGCTCCAGAATCAAGCAATATTGATACTATATCTTTCTTCTTTTTCTGAACAGCTAGCATCAATGGCGAGAGGCCATCATTGTTCTGACTGTTAACATCACATCCAGCATTGATTAAAGTTTTCAGTATCTGTTTCTCTGACAAGGAGTGTAGGGTCACTGCATGCAATAGGGCGGTATTTCCATTTGTATCTTTGATGTTTACATCAGCACCCTGATCTATCAGCTCTTTCATAACTGTAAGACAGTAGTTGTTCACGGAACACATCAGAGGTGTTAGACCTTTATGGTTTTGCATATTAATAAATTTGTTCTTATCTTTTGAAAACTGAATTAAGCATGACGTGTTCTGGGAACATTTCCCGAGGACTGCGAGAATTAGAGCAGTGTTACCGTCTTTATCCTTGTCATCACAATCAGCGCCATTATCTAACAAGATCTGTAACATGCTCATATTTCCTGCTTTTGAAGCTGCAATCATTAATGGTGTTCTAAAATCGCTGCTTCTTCCGTTGACTGAAGCTCCGTTTTCTAGCAGCACTTCAACAACTTCCTTTGTGGAGGAATCTTTCATAGGTCTGTTAATGAGAACTTGGATGAGAGGTATCTCTCCTCTCTTCATAAAGTTCGTTCGTTCGTTCATACTTTCTGTCACGTGATTAACGGCAGCTCCGTTTTGCATAAGAAATACAGCGACCTGTCTGTTTTTTGACACCGCTAAGGGCGTCATTCCACGAAAATTCACTTCATTAATGTTAATTCCAGCGCTCATAATCAAGCCAAGGATTTCAAGATTTCCCCATTCAACTGCTGAGATAAGTAATTTATTAGCATCTTTGGTGTATTGCAATAAATAGGCCATGAGTTCATGTTCATAATTTTCAAACAAGAACTTCGTGTACTTTGGCATTTGATTATCCACGGCAAATTTAAAGGCAAATGTAATATCCATTTTTGAGCCATGTTGGATAAGAAGTTTGGCACAAACTATATGATCATGACTGAGGGCAGAGTGGAGCGCAGACTTAGAAAAGGTACTCATGTTAACGTCTGCATTGTATCTCAGTAGAAGTTCAATGAGATCGCAGCGACCATTTGCTGCTGCTACATTTAAGGGACCTAACTCCCTTAAGTACGAAGTGACGTTAACCTGAGCGCCAAGTTTACAGAGTAGCTCAGCTAGAGCGTAATGTCCCGTTTGGACGGCAACACAAACAGGTGTGTCTTCAGCATCGTAAAATTTTGTGTTAACATCCGCTCCATATTCCACAAGCTTTTTGATTATGTTAATTTCACGGTTATTGAAAGATTTAACGTCGTTAGTTAGAGATTTAGTAAACATTCTTCTAAAGGCGTTGTCGATATTACTTGATTTGAAAGAGCTGTTGCACAACTGACAGTCCAGCAAGATATCAAGAGATTCTGTATCATTCGTCTCAATTGCTAGCTCTAAAGGCGAGGTTCGTGTTACTGGATATTGTTCTAAGATGTCGAAAACATTTTTAAGTCCAGTTTGCAGAGCGATTTGTGTTAACGATAATTCCTTGTCCACTTCAAAATCGCGATGACGGACAGCTGTTGTTACAGGTGTAATGTTCTTTCTGCTGTGTTCCTCTAGCAATAACGTAACAGTATCTACATCCATAGCTTCTAGCGCCTTCATAAGAGCTGTGTAGCCATCTCGATTCTGGTGATTAATGTTTATTTCTGGTTGGTGTAAAAGGAACTTGGTCATGTCTGTAGATTCAGCTGTACGTATGGAGAGAATCAATGCGGTATTACCTACAGAATTAGCAGCATTGATGTCTGCATGTCTCGTAATGAGAAATCGGACAATGTCGATGAAACCATGTTCAACACAAATCAACAATGGAGTGTTTCCATTTTCATCTTTGTGCTGAATATTTGCTCCAGCACGAATGAGTGCCTGGACGAGAAATTTATGTCCACGTCGACAAGCGGAGATTAGAGCTTTGTCCAGAGAATCCTGTGAGAGCGAGTTTTGTTCTCTAATTAGTAACAAGGCCTGTCCAGGAGTCGAGTCTAAAACATTTAATACAAAGTTATTCTCTTCTTGAAAATGTATGGATTCTTTCTCACTTTCCTGATGAGAAAATTTAGTATCCAAATAAGTCAAGTGGCCAGTAACTAGCAGAGTTGGTTGTTTGGTTGATGATAAATCAGAACATATACCAGTTTTTGGCCCTTCCATTACAGTTTTGTCACGGGCGTCACTTGTGGCATCTGTCAACATCTTAGAACAGTGGCCCATATGAACGTTCTGAGTTTTGTTCTACTCTCAGCCTAAGATGATCTATCTCTGCAACAATTTTACTTCTCCGCTCGTTTTTCTTCTTGTTTCTCAGTGAGCCTTGCATTTTCTGCATTACGATTAAAGAGAGAAAATGTATCAAAAACGTATGTAAGTCTATATATATATATATATAT
Source organism: Oreohelix idahoensis (assembly GCA_024509875.1). Taxonomy (NCBI): domain Eukaryota; kingdom Metazoa; phylum Mollusca; class Gastropoda; order Stylommatophora; family Oreohelicidae; genus Oreohelix; species Oreohelix idahoensis. The sequence continues at coordinate 364,641 of JAMPIV010010953.1, forward strand.
ATATATATATATATATATATATATATATATATATATATATATATATATATATATATATATATATATATATATATGTGTGTGTGTGTGTGTGTGTGTGCGTGCGTGCGTGTGTGTGTGTGTGTGTGAGAGTGAGTGTGAAATGAAGGTTTCATTTGGGTGAATGGTGTAGTGATTGTGGTTAAAAGTCACTGAAGTTGTAACTTACGATTAGTTTAAACTCAAGGTTTGAGTTCATGTTTGACTGATTTTCAATGTTTATGTGACTTGTGCGTGCGCTTGAGGAAAGCGTGTTTGGAGAATACATGTCTGGGTGACTGTGAGAGTACCCAAACGTGACTAGGGACAGTCTGTGATTTGATTCCGAGCTGTGTGCTCGTATTTGAGACTGGGAAACCACGGCTCTGATTATTATAACAGTGATGTTATAGGTCTTAATAGTCTTTATAAAGGCAACGTTTTTTTCTGCCAGTAAGCATTCCTAAAGGGATTAGATAAATGCGTTCATGAAAATGAACGCGGGCAATGCTTTCCCGCATATTATGGAATGCGCTCTGAATCTTGTCCACCTGGGAGCTGTCATGGAAAATATACAGGCGTTGACTTCTTCCTACCTGAGAGCGATTCATGGAGAATCTAGATGGCGATGATACATGCCGCCAAAGCACTGATATACGTGATTTACACCTGAATGGTGGATTACCTGGTGCGACGGTGCTTGGCAATGATCTATTTTCCAATAGTGGCAGGAATACCAACGTTCTTATTAGTTATTTCTTCTGTAATCTACAGCTAATGCGAGTTCACATCCTATTAACACCGCCTTATCTTAAGTTTTAGGTATCCTGTCACATCTACCGATAAATATATTTTAAGGATAATTCTAGAGATGGATATAGAGCTTTTCTACATTTTTGAATTCATCTTTTGGAGATAAATATTTCTAGGATATTCTCTCTTCATCCATTATCCGTTCATCGACTTGGCCACTAAATGAGACGCTTGTCAGAGTTTTGAGCCTTGACCACTACTGTTGCAGTGTACTCGCGCTACAAACTGGTGTGCACGTGTGAGACTTTGAACTGTTTAAACTACATCGGGGAAATTCGTCTTCTAGGTAGATTTGTAATAGTTATCTTTTAAGTCTCTCCTATTTTCTATTCTTTGGGACTGCGATTGAATAAAATAGGATATATGTAATCAAAACTGCAACATAATGTTGAATTTAGAATTATGTTTTAACTAGCAATAACTCGTCAACATTGACAGGTTGTGCATTATAGTGTGTTGTTTCTGTTACATGTATTACAGACGGTACTATCACTACTGTGGTCATTTCATTGCAGGCGACCGTCATCAGATGTTTGTAGTGAAAATTATATGGATGTATTAAATATGAAGACATGGATTAATCTTACCTAAATGACACGTGGAGCAGTGATAATGGTCTAATGGACCGTAAATTGACTAAATAACTAACACTTCTTGTTTGATAACTTACTTACTTACTTACTTAGTCGTTCCCCTTCTACCGTGAGGTGTAGAGGTTTGGAAGAGAGAGCGCCAGACCATCCTATCGGCTGTCTTCCTCCTTGCCTGGTTCCATTCTAGTCCTCGGTCCTTCAAAGATTGTCTAATGTTGTCCTCCAAGCGGACTCTGGGTCGTCCTGGGGGTCTGGATCCCTGGCTCTTTGTTTCCAATGCTTGTCGTGGTAGCCGATCTTCTCCCATTCTGCAGACATGGCCAAACCATCTTAGTTGGGACTGTTCTACTTGGGTCTGCAGAGAGTGGGATTTAAGGCCTTGACGTATCGTCTGGTTGCGTACCATGTCTCTTCTTGTTACTTCAACCACTTTCCTCAGATACCTCATTTCTGAGGTTTGGATCTGGCTTTTGTGGGTTGTAGTCATTGCCCATGACTCGGATCCATATGTCAAGACTGGGACATAGGTGGAGCGGTATACAGCCATCTTCGTTTTCTTATCAACCTCTCTCTTGCTGAGGAATCCTCGATTTATGGCCTGAAAAAGTCTCCCAGCTGCTGCTTTTCGAGTGGCCAACTCTTCTTTGATGCCTCCCTTTCGGTCTATAATAGCTCCGAGGTATTTAAAGTGATCGACCTTCTCCAGGACCTGTTCTCCCAGCTTAATCTGATGTCTTCTTTCTTCTCGTGATATCATCATGGATTTTGTTTTGTTTTAGAGCTGCTTATGACCATCCCTCTCTTCTCCAGCTCTTCCTTCCAGACTTGCAGGTTGGATTGGAGATGTGCCTCTGATTTAGCAATCAGGGCAACATCATCAGCAAATGCCAGCTCTGAAATACAGACCTGTCTCATCTTCCAGTACCCCACTGAATACTTTCTTGTTCTCTCCTTACATGCCTTAATGACATCGTCCATGAGGAGTATGAAAAGGTAAGGTGACAGGATATCACCTTGTCTTACACCAGTGGTGGTCCTGAACTCTTCTGACTTATGGTTTGCTGTCCTCACATAATTTCTGCAAGACTTGTAGAAGCTCTGTATAGCATGAATCAGAGGTGCTGGAATGTTCTTCCTTGCCAAACAGTCCCAATGTTTGCTCCAGGGGACCCTGTCAAACGCCTTTTGCAGATCTATGAAACAAAGATGGATCTCACTCTTATACTCAAGGGCCTTTTCACTCAGCTGTCTGAGTGTGAAGATTAGGTCTTGAGTACCTCGGTTCGCTCGGAATCCGCACTGGACTTGATAACTTGTCTCGTAATTGTTCGCGCATCTTTTAAAATCTTGCCCTGGTCGACTTACTGCCTCTGAGAAGCCATGGTCGACTTACTGCCTCTGAGAACAACGCTTGAGGTTTGACGAAATTCCAGTTCATATACTGTTTATCAATTGTGTTGTTGGCTTCTTTCCATAATCAAACTGTTCATGCACACCTTCATTTGAGTACTTTTTCTATTATCGGGAGAGTACATATAAGGGGAAATAATTCAATTATTGTCTCACTTTCAATCACAGTTGCATCCCCTTAGCTGTGGTTGAAAATTAATGTACTCTCGAAAATAGAAAAAGTACACAAATGACGGTGGCAAAATGTGACTTACCGACCGACCGACCGAAGTACTTACGGCGGGAATTGTGGAATTGAATGATTTATGGTTTTAGTTTAGTAATTCAAGGGCGTCAAAGACTTTTATTTCAGCTTGGAGAGTAATACTTTCTATCCAATCGATTAATTGTGTTGAACCACTATGTTGTGCAATTGCTGGTACAACTAATTTACTGAAAAGGTCACCTTTAGAAATGGCTATGATCGCATCATTGGGATCTACCTTTCATGATAAAAGTCTCGAAATTTGACTTTTTTTTTTGGAAGACATTAGCAAATGTATAATTTCAGAGAGTGACAAGGATATTGTTATTATGACAAGTCTCGGTTATGAAGCCCTAATATCTGCATCCCTCGAACAGTCAGGCCAAATCAGAGAGCGGAAATACAAGGGCCCACAAAGTTTATGCTACCTATGACAATGATCTTAGCCATCATCCGAATAGCATCATGGCATTCGTGTTGTCGTGAAATCGGTAAAAAGATACCTTCCGTATTTATTTACGACTGGACGCCTAGCAACATAAAACGAACGTAGCTACTCTTCTGTACAGGAAATCACGTGACCAGTATAATGGCTAATACAAGAAATAGTATATGTCGAAAGAAGACGTTAGACTTAGACAAATACCTAAGCGAAGATCAAGCGAAGATCAAACTTCGTCACCTTAAAGCCACATGTGAGATGGATCTATGGAATGTTATATCATAAGGCTACACAATGTTATGGCAGAGATACAAAGATTTTAAGCGATTGTAACGAAACGCCGATTAGCCAGTTACAGTGAATTTATTCTATAAACAAAATGACGAACACTCGTACTAAAGTCAAAATTATGCACAAGAAAGCAGAGAGTTGGCTGATTTTAAGAATATTCAGCCTGAAACACTACTTAACAGCAATAAGAAGATATAAAGGATTCTTGCGGCATGAAATGCACAAACTGCTATTTTTTTTACTTTACGGTCTGGAAAAATTGCACGCCAAGATAAGTGTGACAATACTGGTTTCTCGGACGGCCGCACTGGGCAGATATACAAAATTAAAAAAAAAGTGAAATCCAATCACTAGCAAAAGTCAGTCTACAGGCGAACATAACTGTATGAAGAGCTGATCCACAGTATAGCCTCAGCAAAAAGAAACTGTAATTGAGACAACCACATCAATTTGTTCAGCATTGTATTCTGAAGCCGGAGGCCATGTAAAATTACTCTAAACTTAATTGTACTATGCAGATACTCTAATTTATTAGTACTATGTATTTTGCACGTACAGTTGCACATTAATATGTTGTATTATGATGTTGGTTGATGTATATCTTGTGTATGACTCTTTGTATTTTAGACAATGTTAATTCATATAGAATCCCAAGATGAGGTGGGATTTTTTTAGGCTGCAAACGGCTCCTGGGTCGACCCAGCCCCAACTGGGTACCAGAGCAACTTCTGGGAAGGTTAAGGCGGCCGGCGTGATGCTGACTACATCACCACTAGTGTGCCGATGGTCAAGAAAATATGGGCCTGTTGCAAAGTGCTGTAAGTAAGTGGTGGTAGGAAGATGATAATAATGTTAATGTTATAATCCTCAACGACATCAGCAGGCCACACAGGCCATCACTGTTGCAGGATGTAAACTAATGGTGTGGTATGTTCAAGAAGAAGGTGCGCTGATGAAGTCATTCAGCTAGGTCGGGCTTACACAGGTGGCCGACATGGCGTGTGTGTATAGATAAGACAATATACGCGAATGGGTGTAGTTCTTGACCAACTAATCTCATTATACACACCCTTCATACCACATGCAGAAGTCATGGAGCGTTGACACGATATGTTGCATTTCCAACGATTTATTACGATAACATCACATTGACATCAAACAAACGTACTGTCATTAGGACAAGGTTCAAGCACATCAACATCATGTAGATAACATCAGTTCACTGCTTCTAGTACAACAGAAACTCTGGCAAAACTAGGCCGCATAAGTGTCCGGCTCCCAAATGTATAATATTTCTCTGTGTTTCCTCTGACAAACAAGTCATATAATTCTTTGCCAATATAAGCCGCATAAGTGTCGGGCTTCCATATAATATTCTTTGTGTTCCCTCTGACAAACAAGTCATATAATTCTTTGCCAATATAAGCCGCATAAGTGTCGGGCTTCCATATAATATCCTCTGTGTTTCCTCTGACAAATAAATAATGTAAATCTTTGGCAAGATAACAATATCAATATACTCAACAACTCTCCTCCGCACCAGGAGAAAGTCACCTCAATGTAAGCCAACCATCGTGGGCTGGTAGCATCATAATACAAAGTTCTTGGCTACAAAAAATAGTTTAAAGGGTATTTTTACCTTCACTGTCATCCAAGAATAAAACACCACAAACGTACGCAATCCTAGGCTCTCGGAAATATGTCAGAATTATAACAGGGGAAAAATCTCAAACGTTTTTATCCCACAGAAAACTTTGTTCCCCGATTACACAGTCAGAGAAACATGGCTGACCTCCCTGGTCAAGCGCCCAGAGCGAACTGTCACGAGATATGCATATCAGTTCCCGCCAGATCATTCACGCATGCGCGGATAATCGCGTGACGTGAGTTTAGCTCACACGAGCTAACGTTCTCGAAAACTGTTCAAGAAAATTCTTCGAACAGAAAATCTTAAATGATCAAATGGCAAGTCAATGGAGATAACAACTAAATCAGACCTGACTCAAAAAGTATTACAACCCGTTAACTACCTTAGACCATAGTATAAAAAAGTTTACATCGAAAGCTTAAAACAAACTGACTTTAACAGGGCCTAACACCATATTCCCAATATGCCTTAATGAGCGTGTAACTGGATCCTAATTCATACAGAGAATAGTATTTCATATACATATAAGTCATTTCATATAGATAATGGTATTTCATGTAGATAATATGACTTAATGTTTAAACGTCATCATCTGAGACAGAGACAGTTGGAAGTGGTGCGTAAGACCCGACAAGTGCCATACACTGGGCTTGTTGTGTTTCAGGTTGCATATGGTGAGTGTATCCACGGGATACTACCTGGCCTCAACATTGTGCTTAAGAACCAGGAGTCCCAACATATTCGTGGAATACCACTGCCACCTGGCATCAGTATTGTACAGTTAGGAATAGTACACTGGAACTTTGAACAAGACCATCACAACTTGATGGCCTTAGCATCGAGACTAAAGCATCAAGCGCATATTTCAGAGATAAGTGTACTAACAACAAGTATCACCAATCCTACCCAACAAGTTTCAGACTGTCTGTGATGAACTTAGCGTCATAAACGCAAAGAAACTAGATAATTCATTTGTGCCATCTATGCCGTAAATTTTTCCAATGTTTTACAATACTTTCACTTGGAAATATTCAGTAATTAATAATTGTTTTGAGTTGATTTTACAACTGAAGTTATTGAATTATTTTCACTGATACAAGTTTATTCTGTGTTAAAGTAATTTTAAGTTGAAGGAATTTTGTAATTATAATTTCCCTAGAAGCATAGGATAGGTCCAGCCAGAGGGTAAAGTAGCCACTTGTTCCATACTTCTTGAACATCTGAACGGTAAGCTTACCAGCCCGACTTCATCTTGTGCCATCCCTTCACCAGGTCTCTTTTCTGAGTCTGGATACTATCTATATTCTGATCATCTGAACATCTTGCCACACGTGTTAGAATTTCTGGCATACCTCCTAATACAGGAACGTCAATACTTCTTCTTAGCAGATTCAGGCTCGCCTCTCATTGTTACACATGCAGGCCAAAGGGCGGCACAAAGCAACCCCTGCGGCCTACGGTCCCCCATCTAGAATACAACTGAGCCGAACAAAGCGCAGTATGATAATAAAACCGTAGAATTTTGCTTCAACAAGCCAAATACTGCCCACTAACATCCTCCATGTGGAGCCTTCCTCTGGAAATGGGATTTCTTTACAGACTGGCCAGGAATAAGGAACAACTTGTCATTCCATTTCCAAATATATCCTACCTCTTGTAAAGTAGACATTCATTACCCATTTGCAAAAGTCATTGACCAGTTGCACCTATGCACAAAATCTGGAGACATTATTTAAAGCCGCAAGTGCGTGCAGACATGCTAAAATATGTAAAGTATTGTATCCGGGGCCAATCAACAATCTTAGAATTCCTGTGCGCCCACAATGCAAGAAAAGAGGTCAACCGGATTAAGCATTCGCTAAAGCCAAGAGTAGAAATAAGTACTACGTGATAAGAGAAATAATCAGCAATCCCCACGTCTTCTGCCCGATCGCAAACATCAAGCCAAATGGCATTTACAAACCTTGTTGTCGATTCTCCTCGCAGTAGAGGATGGAACAAGGAAAAACAACCACATGCATGTCACCTACTTCTTGAAGAGGGCACGATTTTGTGGCAATCTACAAACTCCAACATCTAATCCAGAACCTTAGATGTGCCGGACAGGATGAGGAGAACGTAGACCAAAGACATGAATAAGGACTGAAGCCTTCAAGGCAAATACAACATTTTCGGATACGTCGAGGTAATTTTTCAGTTCCGACTCAAATTGTGGTCTCACTTCAGGATTAATTCTTTTCAGAAGAAGAAATTTAAAATGTTATTTATTTATTTATTTTTATCATACGCTCGCTATTCAATCAATACCATTTAGCTCCCGAAGGATCATAGGCCTTCAACAAACACATGCCAAGTCTTCCTGTCCTGTGCCATCCGCTCAAGCTCTTTCCATGTTTTCCTCATCATTTTCACCTCTGTTTCCAGTTCTCTTCTCCATGCATTTTTTGGTCTACCTCTGCCTCTCTTTCCCTGTGGATTCCAGAACAAGGACTGCCTTGTAATGCTATCAACAGGTTTCCTCAATGTGTGTCCTATCCATCGCCAGTGTCTTCTTCTCAACTCTTGTTCCACTGGCACATGTCTGGTTCTTGTCATCAATTCCACATTTGTGACTTTGTCATACCATTTCAGTCCTTCTATTCTACGCAAGCACCCGTTTATAAAAGTCTGTAGCTTTTTGGTTGTTGTTTTTGTTGTTCTCCATGTCTCAGAGCCATACAATAGGACTGACTTCACATTTGAGTTGAAGATTCTTATTTTCGTTTTGGACTTGATTTCTCTTGTTCTCCATATGTTTCCCAATGCAATGAAAGCTTCTCTTGCTTTTTGTATTCTTATTTTGATATCATTGTCTGTTCCTCCAACTTTGTCTATATTACTTCCAAGATATGTGTACGATTCTACATCTTTTAGTGGTGTTTCTTCAAGTTCAACCTTGTTATCATTTCTTGCATTTATTTTCATAATCTTTGTCTTTTCCCTGTGTATTTTCAGGCCCACTTGTGGTGAACTCTCATCGAGATTTTTCATTTTCTCTTGCATCTGATTATGGTTATGGGACAGAAGAGCCAAGTCATCTGCAAAATCCAAATCATCAAGCTGTTTAGTCAGATTCCACTGGATTCCATTTCTGTTGTGTGATGTCGATGTTTTTATAACCCAATCTATTGCTAGTAAGAAAAGAAATGGAGACAAGAGGCATCCCTGTCTCACTCCCGTTCTAATCCTAAACGGTTCTGTAAGTTGTCCTTCATGAAGAACTCTGCATGTCATGTCTTCATAGGTCTTCTTTATTAAGTTAATGATCTTCATGGAAACTCCATAATGCCTCATCGTTTTCCAAAGCGATACTCTGTCTACGCTGTCAAATGCCTTTTCATAGTTGTGACGGGTTGGGTTGGTGTGTTTGCTGCTGTTCCTTCGTTCTTCTATTATTGATTGAAGAGCAAAATCACTCTCTAGATGTAGTTAATGTTTGGTATTGATTGTTAGCTCTGACCATCAGAACATCCCTTCGACGTTCTGATTTGCATATTATATATTAGTTGATTTCCCTTGTGGGAGAGCTATCGTGCTGGAAAACGTAAACATTAACAGCTGTGAACCAAACCCGAAACGTAAGTAAAGATCAAGCCTTCTGTTCTGAGTCCACATGTATTCATACAAAAGACGATATCCGACATTCACAAAACTTCATGTACAGTTCAGCATAACAATGAATTCCAAATAATATCAGTAAGTTTCCGTCCGTGTCAAAACAATATGTCAGATGAACATCGTGGCTATATACGTGCGCTGTTGTAGTCAACAGCCAGAAATGAGCGCATGAGTTCTTGACAGCTACAATTTGAATCATAATGCGATTCTCCTTCCATCATTTAATTTAATTTAATTAATCTCATACTTAGATTAATATCCGAACTGACCTTGAGTTCTACATTGATTCATATATATAATATAGGCTATATACTAAGCCTTTTTCCTTGGAAGAAATACAAGACACGACCTTCTTGCTTGACGGATAGCGTAACAAGGGCCATGTAACCAAGTCACCCAGCGTGACCTTCCCAACGCGAATGCGTCATAATTTCCGCATATATTTCGCGTTCAGTATACCGTAAAATATCGACATATTCTATAAATGTTAATGACCCCTAAACGTTGCTCACGGCTAAACCCCAGCAGACGCCGTCATTTAAAATAACACCGTAACAGATTTCCTGTCAGACGGGGGAAAAAAAATCTATTAGATAGATTTTTTTTGAATAATATTATTCAAATTATCAAAAATTTAACAAAACCCGACGTATGACCTACGATGTTCTATCTAGAACAGTGTTGTGGTCATGTCAGTAATATCTTATAATAAAATCAACGTCATATCATACATATAACTTATATTAAACAAGGAAATGTCACTGTTACTAACTAATTAACTAATTAATTTGATGTATGTATAGACTAACTAATAATGTGAGGTGTTATTAAAATTATTCGAACTAATTAAAATTAAAATAATTAATTATAATATGTACGTATGGTACTAACTAATTAATATCTAATTGAAGAAAATGAGAAATAGTATAAGAGAGTAAAAGAAATAAAAATTGAGAAGTACGGACAATTAAAACTAATATTAAAGTATACATTAAATTAGAATGCGTGTGAAAATGAAGTGTAAGGATAGATACCTAATTAAATTAACGCAATCAGAAGAAAAGAACAGAAAAAATTTATACATTTTAACTATATATATGAAATGTCATAATCTAATATCTATTACCTTAATAATTACACTAATTAAAATATTAATTGGTGTGATATTATTTTGTTTCATCTTTTCTTAGTATATTTTATTTTTTTATTTCATCACACTTTAACTTTATTTTATTATATATTAATTTAATAACTAGAAAATTTAACAATATCGGACATGAAGATCCAATCGTTGTTACCTCCTATTGACTTGTATGAAAGTTCATTAAAATCCAAGGTTCATATTATTGAATTATGTGTGGTGAAGTGAGATGTTATAAATATTTATAGGGGACTTAGTGTACTGACTGAGATCAGCTGTGAAGGTATATATATCTAATAAGAGTAGTGTATTATATATAACCTTACTTGCTGCCACATATGTATACCTCAGTCAGAATTATTCTGGAATAGTGTGATGACTACGTTATATGTCTAGGGTATGTGTATGATGAAGTGTAAGTCATAACAACAACAGACAGATAAACAATTTAATTTATTCCACTACACTTGACAACACTGTGACACTCACATACATAAAACACTCTACAAGGATATCTTAAAGGAGTCACTGATAACTTTTCAAATAACAATATGTATTCATTGCTGTCATGAATGAATATGTGTCCTGATTCAAATACAAAGGGAACCAGGAATCACAATCAATTTTAATTACAAGTTATAAGTACAGAATTTATCAATATGAATATTGTAGTGACATATATTATTAAAAGTATCCTATGTGTGTCAGTTGTGTAGTAGTAATATGAGGTAATACTGGTTTTGTTTTGTTCAAGCTCTGTTGGTATTTGTCATCATGACTTCAATAGTTTGTCTTTATTGGAACTAGTATTGGAGATGTTCTCAGTTCCTGATATTAAAACAATTTAATTCCTCTCTTAATGTTATTTTTACAATGTCATTTTAAGATGGGGGTACATAATGTTGAGCTCAGCTGTCCACATCAGCTTATCTTGCGTGATGGCGGCAGGAAGAGACTCCTCTGCTCGATTTCTCCCCTGGGCTCTGGAGACACCTCACTGATAGCTAAATGGACCAAGGAGTATGCTGTCCGACTCTGGATTCAGCAAGGCTCTGACCAGGTGCTGCTCAATAACGTCAAGACCACGGTCCCTGAAAACAAGAAGGATGTACCTTCTACTTCACAACTAATTGATACTCTAGTTCTACACTGAGCACAATACATCACAAACATTGAGTTCAGAGCGTTAGGCCAACTGTCAGCTTCATCTGAAATACTTTATACCAGTATTTCCCTCCCTAATGGTTACTACGCCTCTGCAATTCCAGCATTATTTCTTTCTAGTCAATCATCTAGGTGTCAGTGTACTGTTTGGCCATTCCATGCCGTTTTACTTTCCTCCGACACCTTCTGTTCAGGCTGGAGCATTATAGGCTTTACATCATGTTTGCTACTGAACTACACATATATACAGGCATAAATTAACAATTCACATTCAATTTTCATTAAAAGATACTGAATGTTTCAAGCTTACCACAATTCATGGAAATAAACACAGATACGTTGACTAGCAATGAATTCTGGCACAAATACTGGCACAAATTTCCATCTGCTTATGTTCCAGGCTTTTATTTAGCAAAAATATGAGCTGGCTTCAACGCACTGTTGCTTTATCAAGCTTATTTGAACTAGTGGTCTCGAACTAACGCTCCTAAGTGATTATATCATCGAGTCTGGCCAATGGAGCCACGTTTCGACAAGTGTTTGAAAAAATTTTACCTTCCTACGTCTCCCCTAACAACCAAAGATAGTATTTATAGTCCGACCAATCGTGTTTAGTCTTATATTTGTTGCGCTCCAATCAATTTGGAGTTTACATGGTAGGCTATTTCCGTACGTAAGGTTTAAAAAATCTACCACTGAGCGATTCTGATTTTGGGGTGTTGTCTGACAGCACCATCATTTTATTTTGGCTATAACTTGTTAATTCCTAGACTATTTGCGTAACGTTTTACATATTCTTTGTCAGCAAGCCCTAAGGAACCCAAATATACAAATTTAAAAGAGCTAAGTGGCTGCGTTCAAAATATGCAATTTCTTCTACCTCCTGTTTCGAAGATGTGCTGTCTGGGTACTGTAATGTTTTCAAACGTAAACCCATCTATTGTTATCTTTTCTAATAAGCGTTTTTCGTGATTTTAAAACCTAACTCTGGGAAGGTTAGTGTTTTTATCACTGTCCGTCCGAAAAAGTTAGTGCATGTGGCCTTACACGCGTGATAGTAGTAATTGTGTATCGCGTTACGCTTGTTGGGGTGGCATTAATAGCGAGACGCGTGTTTAATTTTGCATGCGTTCGGCTTTCTGCCTCTCCCTTCTCTCTATCCTGCTTTATCTGTCTTTTAGTTACGCTGTGTATAAAATGGAATGAATGAAATATTAAAATTAGGTCATTGTTCAGCTTGCGTATCTCAAATGTTTTTCCAAGAAATACAGCACACGTTTCATTGAAGAAAGCGGGTAATAATATAGTAGGCTTTTACTATCAACGTGAAAGCGTTACAATTTGCAGACGAAGCATAAAACAAGGGGGATTTCGAGTACAGTTATTGTGGCAGCACTGTTATTTTACCATTGCTCTTTTCTTTATTAGAATTTATTTGTTAGGCTTTATATTTACCTGATAATTTATATATATGTGGATTAGAATATTTCACGACACCTCCCCTCTTAAAACAGACATCCCATGTCAGTCCTTTATTCTATATACACATAGATAAATGTAAGTCAACTTGACTTTACTCTGCTGTGGTGCTATCATGGTTTTATGTAGTTGGGTCCATTCAGAGTAGGCACTACTCATGAAATCTGCCTCAGACTTCTACAACCAATAATATATTTCGGTTATGTTACTGAACAGCCGCAAGTGTGAGTGCTTGTCTTAATGCTGCTTCGCAACCCGTATTCACCATTTCTCTTCTCTGAGTCTGCGCAATGACATGTCCAGAGAACATTATATTTCCCTCAAAATGTACGTTATGAGGAGATAACATATACCTGGTGATAGCAGAGTTTTCGTAGTGGATCCCATAATCTTCTTATTATCCTGTATGAAACATTCGGAATATCCTCAATCAAAGAGGCAACTCAGGGATTCATTACGTTCCTCCTAATGTTTACATCCAACAATTTTGTCTGATCTCAGGTTTTACTGGAATCTGATAGTATCCTTTACTCAGATCCACTTTTGAGAAATATTTAGCTTTATTTAGTCTGGCAAACAGCTGATTTGTATCCGGCAATGGATCCACCTGTCCTTCTGTAATAGCATTCAGTCTCCTGTAATCTATACAGAGTCTATGTTCTCCAGAGGGCTTCCTTAAGAGTACAACACCGGAACTATACGAAGATTCACTGTGCGAAATAATTCCTTCCTTCAACAGATAGTCTATCTCTTCCTTCAAAGCTTTCTCCTTAGCAAACGGAATCGAATATGGTTTCATAAAGACAGGTGTGGGGTCTATCAGTTTCATATCATATTCCAATGGGTTTGTATGCCCTGGTCGGTCTGTTAACACCTCTGCATGATTATTTAGAACCTGTTGCACTCTCTTTCTGAGTTTTCGTTAAATGTGTACTGATTTTCACCTGTGCTGCTGTCTCACAGGGGTGTAATGGATATTCAAATGATGAAAGTGGTTCCTTTTTCATTTCCATGGCGATGGACAAGGTCAACAAGTGTGTCTCTTCCTGATGTTCTCTTTCCAAATATTTCTTCAGGAGATTCACATGATAGATTTTTTCTTTCCCCTTCTTATCTATCTTATAATTTGTTCTAGACACCTTCTCTAAAACTGTATATGGACCCTGCCATCCAATTTGTAACTTATTCTGACTCCCGGGCAAAAGAAGCAGTACTTTCTCTCCCACAGCCAAATTTCTGTCTTTCGCCTTCCTGTTATAATAGGCAGCATGTTTCTTCCTGGCTTGTTTCAAATTTTCATTGGCAAGTTTCCAGCCAGTTTTTAAACGAGTGGTCAGCTCATTCACATATTGGTATGAAGATGTAATGTTTTCCTCTGCCTTTTCATCAGTCCACGTTATTAACAAAGCTACATGTGGACCTTTAATTGTGTGGACCTATTTGTCCATGCACCGGTATGGTCTCTTCCACTCGAAGCTCTATAGTGATGATTTTTCCTCCCAGAATTATCATTCACAAAACGACCGCTACCAATTCTTTTCCTGGGGCTTTCTCCCCACTTAAAATTCTTGATGAGAGATTTCCTCTCTACATCCTCTTCCTCCAGTTTGTTTAAGTCCGATTGAGGGATGTTCGGCTTATCCTGGGGTAAGACATCTTTTTGCACTCTCCGCATAGTGGCCATTGTAAAACAGTTAAGTGAAGCTTGTCCGTGAAAAGGGGCTTCCCATTCCATTTGGTCCACTTTATCAAATCTATTTTTCTTTTTATTATCAGGCCTAATTTTGCCCCGTGGCGTGTCCAGGTCCTGATCCATGTTCCCACTTGTGGGTGTTCCCTCATGTGCTATGCTACACCTTTCTACAAAATTCTCAATGTCCCATCTTGCTTTGGGCCAATAATAATTGTGAGCCACCTTTTGAATGATGGTACCTATCTTCTCATGGTCCCCATCTGGTTTCACATGTAGGCTCCTTATTAAGTCTGCCCTATATCTTTTAGGAAGTACCAGTTGTCCCTGACCTTTGGATCTAGCTCCAGTCTTCCTATACATCAACTTGTTTTTCATGTAAAAATCTCCCTTGCCTGGAGTTGTATGACAAGTTGACAATTTCCTGAAACAAGGCTTGAGTGTTTTATCCCCAGCCTGTGCCTTCCTCATCTCTTCTGGAGTGGTATCCAACATAATATCCTCCTCCTGTCTTGAGGTCGACCTGACCTGAAGGGTTGCCATATACACAGGTTTCCTTCTGCAACGGTCAGTGTCATGATTGTCCATCTGACAATTCTTACACCACCTTTTTCCTTGGTTGAAAGATTTTCTTTCATCATATTTCCTTTCATCGAATTGTGGGAATTTATTTTTATTTTCATACCGTGGCCTATCAAATTGGTGCTTACCTTTGTTTTGATCCCTAGGATCAAATTTATTAAAGTCCTGTGGTGCCCTAAAGTTATCCACTTGTTTCTTTTTATTACCTGTTACCTCTGCTTGAGCTGCTTGATACCTTTCAGCAACATTTAGCAACTCACCCAGCCTCTCTGCACCTTGTTCCATGAGAAACTTTCTCAGGTCTGGAGCCATGGACTCTCTTAGTTGCTCTATAAGGACCATTTCCTTAAGATCTTGGGTTTTCCCCAGAGAAGTCCATTTCTCCAAGTATGTCTCTATTCGTGCAGAGAACTGGTGATAGGTTTCACCTGACAGTAGTTTAGCATTCCTAAATTTTTTCCTATAGAATTCTGCATTCTTTTCATATCTTAACAAAAGAGCCTGCTTTAGCATGTCATAATTTTCCTGATCACCTCTGCTCATTTTTGCAAAAACTTCATAAGCTGCCCCACGAAGTCCTTGAGATAACTTTAAGCTCCACCTTCTCTCTCTAACCCATACGTGGTAGCTAATAGTTCATACCTATTTAGGTAGCTCTCTATATCATCGTCTTTCTCAACAAAATGATCTAAATGAAAATTCATAGCTGAGGTTGAGGCTCCTTGGCTAGCAGTGGCATCAGAGGCAAAGGGACTGGCACCATTTTCAGGAGCATGGCCCTGAAACTCAAACTCCCTTAGTCGTAACTCATGTTCCCTTTGTAATCTCTTATCTTCTGCTTCCCTTTCTGCAGCTAATCTCTTGTCTTCCCTTTCTGCAGCTAATTTCTTCTCTTCCCTTTCTGCAGCCTGTCTTCTTTCCTCGGCTTCCAATGCTTTAGCCTCTTTGTCAGCCTCAATCTGCAACCTCTTAGTCTCAGCCTCAGCCTCAGCCTCAAATTGTAACTTCTTAATTTCCCTTTCAGCCTCTAACTTTCTTTCGGCCTCTTTTTCTAATCTTCTTTCTTCGCGTTCAATAAATTTGTCACATTCCGTAGTGACATAGGCAACCATAACTTGCCCATCTAATCCTAACTCTTTTGCAGTCTGAACAGCAGCAGATCGAAACTTGGCCAGGTCCGCCATTGTCTATCAGGTAAATTTATACAATGTCTAACCAACAATTCAATCTCTAAATATATATCTAATGGACAACACAGGCACCGTGAGCTCAACCTTATTTAATTCCACCCAAGGATACCTTTTAATTCTTATATTCCATGAAGTGAATTACCCCCACTATTTTTAATAGGTAAAGATTCAAAATCCCGGACGAGCCCCCAATATATGTGGTGAAGTGAGATGTTATAAATATTTATAGGGGACTTAGTGTACTGACTGAGATCAGCTGTGAAGGTATATATATCTAATAAGAGTAGTGTATTATATATAACCTTACTTGCTGCCACATATGTATACCTCAGTCAGAATTATTCTGGAATAGTGTGATGACTACGTTATATGTCTAGGGTATGTGTATGATGAAGTGTAAGTCATAACAACAACAGACAGATAAACAATTTAATTTATTCCACTACACTTGACAACACTGTGACACTCACATACATAAAACACTCTACAAGGATATCTTAAAGGAGTCACTGATAACTTTTCAAATAACAATATGTATTCATTGCTGTCATGAATGAATATGTGTCCTGATTCAAATACAAAGGGAACCAGGAATCACAATCAATTTTAATTACAAGTTATAAGTACAGAATTTATCAATATGAATATTGTAGTGACATATATTATTAAAAGTATCCTATGTGTGTCAGTTGTGTAGTAGTAATATGAGGTAATACTGGTTTTGTTTTGTTCAAGCTCTGTTGGTATTTGTCATCATGACTTCAATAGTTTGTCTTTATTGGAACTAGTATTGGAGATGTTCTCAGTTCCTGATATTAAAACAATTTAATTCCCCTCTTAATGTTATTTTTACAATGTCATTTTAAGATGGGGGTACATAATGTTGAGCTCAGCTGTCCACATCAGCTTATCTTGCGTGATGGCGGCAGGAAGAGACTCCTCTGCTCGATTTCTCCCCTGGGCTCTGGAGACACCTCACTGATAGCTAAATGGACCAAGGAGTATGCTGTCCGACTCTGGATTCAGCAAGGCTCTGACCAGGTGCTGCTCAATAACGTCAAGACCACGGTCCCTGAAAACAAGAAGGATGTACCTTCTACTTCACAACTAATTGATACTCTAGTTCTACACTGAGCACAATACATCACAAACATTGAGTTCAGAGCGTTAGGCCAACTGTCAGCTTCATCTGAAATACTTTATACCAGTATTTCCCTCCCTAATGGTTACTACGCCTCTGCAATTCCAGCATTATTTCTTTCTAGTCAATCATCTAGGTGTCAGTGTACTGTTTGGCCATTCCATGCCGTTTTACTTTCCTCCGACACCTTATGTTCAGGCTGGAGCATTATAGGCTTTACATCATGTTTGCTACTGAACTACACATATATACAGGCATAAATTAACAATTCACATTCAATTTTCATTAAAAGATACTGAATGTTTCAAGCTTACCACAATTCATGGAAATAAACACAGATACGTTGACTAGCAATGAATTCTGGCACAAATACTGGCACAAATTCCCATCTGCTTATGTTCCAGGCTTTTATTTAGCAAAAATATGAGCTGGCTTCAACGCACTGTTGCTTTATCAAGCTTATTTGAACTAGTGGTCTCGAACTAACGCTCCTAAGTGATTATATCATCGAGTCTGGCCAATGGAGCCACGTTTCGACAAGTGTTTGAAAAAATTTTACCTTCCTACGTCTCCCCTAACAACCAAAGATAGTATTTATAGTCCGACCAATCGTGTTTAGTCTTATATTTGTTGCGCTCCAATCAATTTGGAGTTTACATGGTAGGCTATTTCCGTACGTAAGGTTTAAAAAATCTACCACTGAGCGATTCTGATTTTGGGGTGTTGTCTGACAGCACCATCATTTTATTTTGGCTATAACTTGTTAATTCCTAGACTATTTGCGTAACGTTTTACATATTCTTTGTCAGCAAGCCCTAAGGAACCCAAATATACAAATTTAAAAGAGCTAAGTGGCTGCGTTCAAAATATGCAATTTCTTCTACCTCCTGTTTCGAAGATGTGCTGTCTGGGTACTGTAATGTTTTCAAACGTAAACCCATCTATTGTTATCTTTTCTAATAAGCGTTTTTCGTGATTTTAAAACCTAACTCTGGGAAGGTTAGTGTTTTTATCACTGTCCGTCCGAAAAAGTTAGTGCATGTGGCATTACACGCGTGATAGTAGTAATTGTGTATCGCGTTACGCTTGTTGGGGTGGCATTAATAGCGAGACGCGTGTTTAATTTTGCATGCGTTCGGCTTTCTGCCTCTCCCTTCTCTCTATCCTGCTTTATCTGTCTTTTAGTTACGCTGTGTATAAAATGGAACGAATGAAATATTAAAATTAGGTCATTGTTCAGCTTGCGTATCTCAAATGTTTTTCCAAGAAATACAGCACACGTTTCATTGAAGAAAGCGGGTAATAATATAGTAGGCTTTTACTATCAACGTGAAAGCGTTACAATTTGCAGACGAAGCATAAAACAAGGGGGATTTCGAGTACAGTTATTTTGACAGCACTGTTATTTTACCATTGCTCTTTTCTTTATTAGAATTTATTTGTTAGGCTTTATATTTACCTTGAAGTCCAAATTTTCAAACGATCCGTAAAACTTGATATTTTGATCACAATAGTTTATTTTGAAATGTCCTTATTTAAGTAGGAAGTCCAACTGAAGTGTTGTATATTCTGACGTGGCATTAATACCGTTCATTGCAAATGTAATGCTTGATTAGTCAGAAAATTTTCTTGAAATAGTAATATTCATTCAGAATCCGTAGGATGTCTGGACAACGTATCGGCTATGACGTTCTCAGTTCCTGGTATCGACTGTATCCCGAACTCATATGGTTGCAACGCAATAGCAAATCGTGCAAGTTTTGCACTTTTATGGTTTGAACGACGTAATGCTGCCACAGATTTTTGATCAGTCTGGATCAGAAATGGAGATCCCAGCAAAAATTTTTCTAGTTTGGTAATTGCCCAGATTACGGCGAGCAATTCTCGGTCTACAGTCGAATATTTAGTCTCCGGAGGTTTCAGCTTGCGTGAGATATAAAGTACAGGGTGAAGGACATCATCATGATATTGGAGTAGACAAGCCCCGAGTCCGTATTTACTCGCACCTGTACGTAGAACAAACTTTTTAGAGGCATCTGATAATCTTAAAACAGGTGGGCATGAAAAAAATGTTTAAGATAGTGCGAAAAGTTTTGTCACATTCGTCTGTCCAATTTATCCTTAATGGCATGTTCTTCTTTAGTAACGATGACAGGACAGCCGTGATGGATGATAAGTAAATCTATGCTGTATGGGGCTGAGCATAGTTGACACATTTAAACAACTTACTGTCTCTTGTAGGCATGGTAAAAAAAAAAACAAATAAGACAGAAAACATGTGTACAAATTTAAAGATGTTAAGAATCAAAAATGTTTTTTCGAGAAGAAAAAAAAATCTATAAATCAATCTATATTAGGATAGATGATTAAGAAAGTCAAGAAATGATGAATGACAATGCTGAGTCATCAAAGATGTGACGAATATGGTTACAGTACCATGTTATCTGCGTGACGCAGAATCAGGTACTAATTTCAATCTCAAAGAATGGTGGTGAAAATAAACACCATTATCACGCTCGATCACCATCCGAGCATCTTTGTTGTTACGAAATGTAACCATAGCTTCACCATACCTGTCATTGGTAGGTGACAACAACTGTACGAACATAACGTCTGCCGTGTCATTAAAGAAATTACTAAGTGCCTGCCATCTGGTACCTTGTGGCAGATTGCGCACTAACACGGTGCGAGAATATGCTTACTTACTTACTTAGTCGTTCCTCTTCTACCGTGAGGTGTAGAGGTTTGGAAGAGAGAGCGCCAGACTATCCTATCGGCTGTCTTTTTCCTGGCCTGGTTCCATTCTAGTCCTCGGTCCTTCAAAGATTGTCTAATATTGTCCTCCCAGCGGACTCTGGGTCGTCCTGGAGGTCTGGATCCCTGGCTCTTTGTTGCGAGAATATGCAACCTTCCCAATGTAAGTGGGATCAGTGTCACTAACGTGATAAATAGTTCTTCTATTTAATCTTTTGGATCTGGTAGTCTTGTGAGATGATGTCTCATAGTGATTGACATATTTATTTGTCCTAATTTTATTAGTTAAGTTCATAAGAACTCCATCATCATTACCCTTGTTCGGGGCATCTTTTCTTTTCCCATTTTCAACAATTTTATTCAGATCACTGTTAATATGATCCTGTCGCCAACATCTATCTTCCGACTTGGCGGCACTCTTTCGAGAAAAGGCATATCTGCCTCGAAATGACTTTCTAATCTTCTTAGGATGGGCTGGTATTTTAGTATCCTTTTTATCCTGTAGGAGAGTCTTATCATTTTCCTCATCGATTTCCAGAATCGTACTGAGACTGAAATTGGAGAAAACTGTGCCACGTGTATTCATTTTGTTGGCCCGTAATGTAGCCATTGCAATGACAGCGTTAGCATTGCAATAAGATTGCACATTATTAAATCCCATTCCTCAATTTCCTGTGGGGAACAATCCTTACTACAATGGATGCGTCCCAACATCAGATCTGCAATTGGATTCTGAAGCATGCATATGTCGTGGAATATTCTAATCCACATATATAAATTATTAGGTAAATATGAAGCCTAACAAATAAAATTAATAAAGAAAAGAGCAATGGTAAATAACAGTGCTGTCACAAAGAAGGTACTCGAAATTCCCCTTGTTTTCTGCTTCGTCTGCAAATTGTAACGCTTTCACGTTGATAGTAAAAGCTTACTGTATTATACCCGCTTTCTTCAATGAAACGTGTGCTGTATTTCTTGGAAAAACATTGAGAGGCAGACTGCGTAATGACCTAAATTAATCCTAACATTAATTATACTGCGTTACCAAAACGAACGAACAGATGGACTAAAGGATAAAGAGAGAGGGAGGGCTGAAAATCAGGAACGCATGCAACACGCGTCGCGCGATACACAAATGCTGCCATCACGCGTGTAAGACTACATGCACTAACTTTTTTTCAGACGAACAGTGATAAATTCACTACCCTTCCCAGAGTTAGGTTTTAAAATCATAAAAAACGCTTATTAGGAAAGATAACATTATATGGGTTTACGTTTGAAAACATAACAGTACCCAGACAGCACATCTTCGAAACAGGAGGTAGAAAATACATATTTTGAACGCAGCCACGTAGCTCTTTTAAATTTGGATATTTGGGTTCCTTAGGGCTTGCTGACAAAGAATATGTAAAACGTTACGCAAATAGTCCAGGAATTAATAAATTATAACCAAAATAAAATAGTGGGGATGCCTGACAACATAAAATCATTTCTGCTCATAAAATTTTTTTATAACGTGTTTGAACAAAACCTTACGTTACAGAAATAGCCTAACATGTAAACTCCAAATTGATTGGAGCGCAACAAATGAAAGACTAACCACGATTGGTCGGGCTATAAATACTATCTTTCGTTGTTAGGGGAGACGTGGAAAGGTAACATTTTTTTCAAACACTTGTCGAAACGTGGCCTCATTGGCTAGACTCGCTGATATACTCACTTAGGAGCGTTAGTTCGAGACCACTAGTGCAAATAATCTTGATAAAGCAACAGTGCGTTGAAGCCAGCTCATATTTGTGTTAAATAAAAGCCTGGAACATAAGCAGATGGGAATTTGTGCCAGTAATTGTGCCAGAATTCATTGCTAATCAACGTATCTGTGTTTATTTCCATGAAATTGTGGTAAACTTGAACCATTCAGTATCTTTTAATGAAAATTGAATGTAAATTGTTAATTTATGCCTGTATATATATGTGTAGTTCAGTGGCAAACAGGAGATAAAGCCTATAATGCTCCAGCCTGAACAGAGGGTGTCGGAGGGAAGTAAAACGGCATGGAATGGCCAAATAGTACACTGACACCTGGATGATTGATTAGACAGAAATAATGCTGGAAGTGCAGAGGCGTGGTAACCATTAAGGAGGTAAATACTGGTATAAAGTATTTCAGATGAAGCTGACAGTTGGCCTAACGCTCTGAACTCAATGTTTGTGTTGTATTGTGCTCAGTGTAGAACTAGAGTATCAATTAGTTATGAAGTAGAAGGTACATCCTTCTTGTTTTCAGGGACCGTGGTCTTGATGGTACTGAGCAGCACCTGGTCAGAGCTTTGCTGAATCCAGAGTCGGACAGCATACTCCTTGGTCCATTTAGCTATCAGTGAGGTGTCTCCAGAGCCCAGAGGAGAATTCGAGCAGAGGAGTCCTTCCCTGCCGCCATCACGCAAGATAAGCTGATTTGGCCAGCTGAGCTCAACATTATGTCCCCTCATCTTGAAATGACTTTGTAAAAATAACATTCAGAGGGGAATTTAATTGTCTTAATATCAGGAACTGAGAACATCTCCAATACTAGTCCCAAAAGACAAACTATTGAAGTCATGATGACAAATACCAACAGAGCTTGAACAAAACAAAACCAGTAGTACCTCATATTACCACTACACAACTGACACACATAGGATATTTTAATAATATATGTCACTACAATATTCATATTGATAAAGTCTGTACATATACTTGTAATTAAAATTGATTGTGATTCCTGGTTCCTTTGTATTTGAATCAGGACACATATACCTTTATGATAACCATGAATACATATTGTTATTTGAAAAGTTATCAGTGACTCCTTAAGATATTCTCATAGAGTGTTATATGTATGTGAGTGTCACAGTGTTGTCAAGAGTAGTGGATTAAATTAAATTGTTTATCTGTCTGTTGTTGTGACTTACACTTCATCATACACATACCCTAGACACATAACGTAGTCATCACACTATTCCAGAATAATTCTGACTGAGATATATAGATATGTGGTAGCAAGTAAGGTTATCTATAATACACTACTCTTAATAGATATAGATACCTTCACAGCTGATCTCAGTCAGTACACTAAGTCCCCTATAAATATTTATAACATCCCACTTCACCACAGCATACCTTCACGTTCCTTGTGAAAAAAGGTGTTTTAGCATGGATAATAGCTGTGGGGTACAACTCAATAGTTCCCCCAAAAGTCATGCAACGGACGTATTCCCCCGTTGCACAGCTAGGATGTACCAGCGACTGTCGCACTCCAATGGTTGTGGATCCCGAATCTCTCAATACAGAAACTATAGAACCGTTAACTATCCCTCTGTTAAAAATCAGAGAGCCTGTTCCATCATTGGCTGCAAGACCTACTTCTGGTGGAATGTGTCCGCAGTTTAGCACTGTCTCCTTTGCCTTCTGAAAAATAAGATTGCATTGTGGGCAACTATTCGCCACGTTATAATTTATAGCAAAGCATGCAGCAGAAGAATGCATTGTATTATCGTTAGGTGGAACCTGAACCTTATGGGTGGTATCATTTGTAACTGCTGACCCGGTATTATGGTAATAATGTGAAGATCCACGAGAATGAGAACGATTATGAGAATAATTAGTTGAATTATCCCGTTGTCGTCTATTGTAATTGTTATCTTGATGTCTCGAGTTATAATTATCGCTATTCTTCCAATTGTTACCATTATTATATTGATATGACCGATTATAACTTGAGTTACGTGGATTACTGTTGTATCTTGACTGAGGTGAATAATTTCTGTTTTGTTGTCTTCCTCTATTAAAGTTATCGTTAAAGTTATTTTGTCCCTTATGAAAATTAATGTCATAGTTTCCTTTGAACCTACCTCTGTCTACACTGTGTGTTCTTGATTTGTTATTACTATGATATGCCATATTTGAGGCTACAGGAAGAGGTTCTCTTATCAACGAGCCAGAAATATTAGCATTCGGATGAGCTGTGCAGTAATTTAAAGAAATTTTTTCTAACTCATCAATAGTTTCTGGTTTTCTTTCTTGCAGATAAGCAAAGAATGGTGGGCTGACAGAAGATAATACTTTATCCCTCAATAACAAATCGACTAACTTGTCGTAAGATTTGTTGACTCCTGCCAGTTCAACCCATCTGTTAAAAGTATTGCGTATGTTAGCAATAAATCCTGTAAAATCTTTATTATTATCTGGCAACAAACTTTTGAAACGTAATCTACATGCCTCTTCGTTCAAGTGGAAACGACGTAATAACAAAGTCTTAATGGCCTCATAGTCTGTGGCTAATGTAGGATCAATATTTTGTGCTGCACTTGCAGGTTCGCCATCCAGAAATTCCTTAAGTTTAAGTGCCCATGCAGTTTCGTCAAGGTTATTGACCTTGCATATATCCTCAAAGCGCGCCAGCCATGATGATAGGTCGTCCACGTGTAATTTGAAAGGTGGTAGCTTAAAGTAATAATTGCCCTTAAGTCGGTTGGAAGAAGATCCAGATTGAGCAATATCATTTTGGCTTGCTGCAGCACCCTGTGAATTAAGTTTTGCTGTTTCCAATTTAAGCCGTTGCAATTCCATTTCTTGCTGCAGTATGATTTCCTGTCGTTTCAATTTATTTTCTTCTTCAATCCGTAGGATTTCATCTCTTGCCATCTTTCTTTCTTCTTCTTGTCTTAATTCTGCTTTCTTGTCAGCCTCTTTTCTTTCAAGTTCCTCCATTTCTGCCTTAGCAATAGCTTTCCTTTCCTCCTCTTCTGCCTTAGCAATAGCTTTCTTTTCAGCCTCTTTTTTTTCAAGTTCTTCCATCTCTGCCTTATGGTTCGCAAGTTGTTGTTCCGCAAATTCAAGTAGTGCATCTAGTTTTTTGTTACAATCTTTTCCAATTTTAATGAAATGATCCAAGGTAAGCATTCTTGAAGTTGAATTATTTAAGTATTCAATTACTTATGTCTTGTAATCACCACCAGAATTTATGTCGATAATTATAATTACTCAACGAATGAATAATTAATATAAGAAATTGTAGTATTCCCGTACTGTTATTTATAAGTTCCACAAGTCTATAATATTTTGTAAAAATATTATATATATATATATATATATATATATATATATATATATATATATATATATATATATATATATATATATATATATATATATATACCCGCTAATATCTATCATAAATAGTTATGATAGTTAGTTATATAAGGTGCTGAAATTATATCATGCACTTAATATTAATATTTAATAATTATGGGTATTATTCCTAAATAATTAGGTTATTTAATCTTAATTGTCACCAAGTTCCCACTGTAGTACTGAGAAAATGTACTAATTAATATTTAATATGTCTTAATATGTTATAAAGTTATAATAATTAATCATAGTATATTATGTCATATTCATGAGCAATAAAGTGCATTGCCCATTTCTTGGACCATCACTGCAAATTGGTGCAAAGTCCCTAATTCCTCTTTAAAACTCATAAAAATTTAATCATATTAATCTATACTCTTATTAAAGAATAAATTATAGCATTAATATTAAATTATAAAGGGATGAAATGAAGACAAACAATACAATGGGTTAACCAAGGATTACAGAACATTATTAACATACACCAAAGACATTTTCACAATAAAAATGCATTTACAACTAAGTTGACTAGACCGGAAGTGAGAATTAAAGAATGAAATGAATAGATAATTAACCTGCGTACACAACAATTAGTGACGTATACATGGACTCATTAACGGTTGTACAACAAAAATATAAACTGAAAGATAGTAAGGTCAGAAAAAACACGATAGATTACAAACATTGTTAAAGAACTGAATAAAAATTAGAACCAAATACACTAGAATACCACAGTTATAACACGACTATACACCTAACATGCAAGGTGAATTAATGCAAGTCCGAACGACACGATCACCGATAATGTATACGACGCGTTCTTCGCGAAATGCTATTAATTCACGGCCTTAAGAACAATTACAATCAATTCGTAGCATCGAAGGAGCCATAGAACTGATTATAATTCGCCGCCCATCCATACCCGCTACATGTAAAAGGACAGAAACAATATTTAACATGGCTACACAAAAAAAAAGAACATGGCGTTATCGGACAAACAGGACGAAATATGGTAACGTTTAAAATCAGTTACTTATCTTTTTTTGGCAGTAATACAGTACATTATCTGCTTCGCCAACAGACTCGCGAGCTTGTTTGAAACATTGAAGGCATTAGTAATACGTTTCATTTGCTGTTTGAGAGCTCCAAATAAATTTTTTTGAAGGACATTGAATGTTGCTGACTTTTGCAAACGTTCGTACTGTTGTCAAGGGCATGACGTCACCGGTGTTTTTGCATAATAATGTCCGTTTCGGCTCGAAAGGAAAAATGCCTTATTTTTTTGAGGTTCGCTCTTTTGAAAATTTCAAGACCACTAATGGCCACCAGTTGTGACGGGTTGGGTTGGTGTGTTTGCTGCTGTTCCTTCGTTCTTCTATTATTGATTGAAGAGCAAAATCACTCTCTAGATGTAGTTAATGTTTGGTATTGATTGTTAGCTCTGACCATCAGAACATCCCTTCGACGTTCTGATTTGCATATTATATATTAGTTGATTTCCCTTGTGGGAGAGCTATCGTGCTGGAAAACGTAAACATTAACAGCTGTGAACCAAACCCGAAACGTAAGTAAAGATCAAGCCTTCTGTTCTGAGTCCACATGTATTCATACAAAAGACGATATCAGACATTCACAAAACTTCATGTACAGTTCAGCATAACAATGAATTCCAAATAATGTCAGTAAGTATCCGTCCGTGTCAAAACAATATGTCAGATGAACATCGTGGCTATATACGTGCGCTGTTGTAGTCAACAGCCAGAAATGAGCGCATGAGTTCTTGACAGCTACAATTTGAATCATAATGCGATTCTCCTTCCATCATTTAATTTAATTTAATTAATCTCATACTTAGATTAATATCCGAACTGACCCTGAGTTCTACATTGATTCATATATATAATATAGGCTACATACTAAGCCTTTTTCCTTGGAAGAAATACAAGACGCGACCTTCTTGCTTGACGGATAGCGTAACAAGGGCCATGTAACCAAGTCACCCAGCGTGACCTTCCCAACGCGAATGCGTCATAATCTCCGCATATATTTCGCGTTCAGTATACCGTTAAATATCGACATATTCTATAAATGTTAATGACCCCTAAACGTTGCGCACGGCTAAACCCCAGCAGACGCCGTCATTTAAAATAACACCGTAACAATAGTCCACGAATCCGATGTATAGCGGTGAATTCCATTCCAGACTTTGTTCAATTATTATTCTCAAAGTGGCTATCTGGTCTGTACAGGATCTATTTTGTCGAAAACCTGCTTGTTCATCTCTCACTTGCTTGTCTATGGACTCTTTTAATCTCTCCAGGATGATTCTGTTTAATACTTTTGCTGGCATTGATAGTAACCGTATTCCTCTATAATTTGTGCACTTTTGTAAATTTCCCTTCTTAGGCAACTTCACCAGATATCCTTGCTTCCATTCTGCTGATATTTCCTCTCTCATAGACTTTGCCAAGTAGTTTGTATAAAATCTCTGTAGAGGTATCAATATCTGTTTCGATGGCCTCTGCTGGAATGCAATCTGGACCAGCTGCTTTTCCATCTTTCAAAAGCTTTATGGCTTTCTTTATTTCTTCTCTACTTTGTCGTTCACAGCTGATTTGTAACTCCTCTTCTGCTGGCTGGATGTCTGGGGGATTAGTTGGAGATGGTCTATTGAGAAGTTCCTCAAAATGTTCTGTCCATCTCTTCATTTGTTCTTGAATATTACTAAGAAATTTTCCATTCTTATCTTTTATAAGGCCATTTGCTTGCTTATATTTCCCTGTTAGCTTTGTGTTGTTGTACATATCCCTCATATTTCCTTTGGCTA
This sequence comes from Oreohelix idahoensis, assembly GCA_024509875.1. NCBI lineage: Eukaryota > Metazoa > Mollusca > Gastropoda > Stylommatophora > Oreohelicidae > Oreohelix > Oreohelix idahoensis. The sequence goes on from JAMPIV010010953.1 coordinate 392,894, forward strand.
CAGCTTCCTCTGCTTCATTTGCCAAATCATCAATATATTTCATCTTGTCTCTTTTGATGTTTCTTCTTACTTCTTTGTTTGCTTCTATGTACACTTCATTAGCCTTGGCTTTGGAACTTCTGGTTTTGCTTCTGTTTAAATCTGCTTTCTTGTTTTTCCTGTCTTCTATCTTACTAGTGGTTTCTGTTGTTATCCATGCTTTGTGCTGATGTTCTCTTTTTCTCAGTACTTCTTCACATGTCTCGTTCCATATATTTTTTACTTGTTGCCAGTGGTCTTCCGTATCTGTTTCATCTTCCAGCTGTTCGAGTACTTGGTATTTGTTGGATACTGTAATTGAAAATATTTCCCTTATTTCCTGATTTCTTAGATATCCCACATTATTCTGTTGTCTATATCTATATGCTGTTGTAAATTTCTTGAGTTTTAATTTTGTTTTAGCCCACAGAAGATGGTGGTCTGAAACCACATCTGCTCCTCTACATACTTTCACATCATGCAATGATGACCTAAACTTCTTGCTTATGCATATGTGATCAATCTGATTCTCAGTTCTGTGGTCTGGTGATATCCATGCTGCTTTATGTATTCTACGCTCGCTATTACTCGAGGCAAAATCTGCGGTTAGTATGTCTAACCTGAGTCTGATTTTACGTGAGTATCCTTTGTCCCTGTACGCTGACAAAAATATAAATAAATAATAAAAATATTTATTTAAAAAAAAATTATAAATGTGTGTGGCCCCGCGTAATTTTTGACGAAGAATGCAATACATCGCTCATAATGTGTCGATGTTGGGCGGCAGTCTTTACATATTTGTAAACGACCAGACTCGGGGAAGGGTACCGTCGAAAAAGCTATCACAATCAGTCAGACCGATATCATCACGGAAGGAATAGATGTGGTTATAGGAGAGGTAACAAAGTAGAAGTCAACCACATCATAACCAGCAGCTACGATCATCAGATCAGACATCTCCAGATTTATGAGCAGTAATTCTTACTAATGATTTACCTGTAGCTGTAGTTCGTGTCCTGGATATAAATAAAGTCCGTGTAGAAACCGCCAAAGTTAATATTTAAAATACTGTCAACATTCTCCAATGGCAGATTCTGAAATAAAGGGGTGGGGTGGGGTTTGCTATATGACAAATACTAGTGCCCTGTATATAGAGAGTGACGACAACTAAGGTTCGACCGAAAATGGCGGCCAAACCCGTATCGCTGGAAAAAGGACCCAATCGCGACTTTCAAAATTAGCTACAAATACAGTAGCACATATTTCTATCTAAGGTCCTTTTTCCAGCGATACGGGTTTGGCAGCCATTTTCGGTCGAACCTTAGTTGTCGTCACTCTCTATATACAGGGCACTAACAAATACTTTTGGTGATGAAAGATGTCAAATGTTATGGTTTTTGTTGATCAGAAATGGCGTTTCTGCACTCCGGGCAAACCCATAGGTACTCAGTCTCCCTCATGAATTGGCGAAGAGTAAAGGTAAAGGATGTCACCATAGCAGATACTGCCGTAGGGGAGTGAAGTGTTAGAAACTTCAATATACAAGGTCAAGTATTGAGAAGTGCGGCGACCAGTTGCCTTCCTCACTGCCTTTTCCTTCCCTAACTCAAGAGCAAAGTCAGGTACCCATTCACAGCTGGGTAGACTGGAGCGTGATGATACCGTGAACCGAACCTGGCACCTTTGCCGTGAGAGACCAGGGCTCTAACCACTGTCAATCGGACGCTCAAAGGGCCGAAGGTTATGAATGCTAATTGTTCCTGTTACGGGCTAGTTATATACTCAGTTGGCTCAATGGTGGCTCCTTTTGCTGTGTAAACGTTAAACAGCGCCTATGAGGTGGATACAACTGGGGTAGTCCTAAGCAAACGCGCATTCGTTCTGATGTTCATGGCGCCAAGCAAAATGCAACTGATCTCTCAGTTAAGGCATCTGCTATCCATCTTGTTAGCTAAGGGTTAACTCCGCAAGTCATTAAACAGTTCATTAACGTTTCAAAGTTCACACTGTTATAAGCATCTTCTAGATCAATAGCTACAGCAACAGTTTCTCATTTACCCTGGAATCCCTTGTACGCAAATGTTCCAGCGTTTCCCTATGTTGCTTTCATGGGTCTATACCTACCCAGAGTATCAGAAAGGAGGTGTACATATTTGATGTGGCCCACTACTTGTCTCGCAACTCTTTTCAAGTAATTTACCATAGACATTATGCAGTGTGATAATTCGATAGCTGGTGAGCAGTGTGGGATCTTTACCAGGCTTAGAAAGTGGCCGTAGGTAACTATGTAGCCAGTCTTCCGGCATCTCAGCGTTCTGTATGTTGATGTTGAAGTCCCTCACCACACTTATAATTCCGGTGTCGTCCAGCTGTTTAATGGTCGAAACTGTTCACTATCAGGGCCTGGGGCGGAGTTTTTATTGCTTTCCAACGTGTGAACAACGTATTCTTCAGAAATGATGTCGAAATATAACTCAGATTTTATGTCAAGCTCCAATACATGGTCCTTAATTTTTAGACAGACATTTGTGTCGCCTTTATCGCAAATATCGATCAAATAATATTCGTACCTTCTCTTCATCCATCGTTAGACTTATTCCTGTCAAGATTTTAATGTTGGAGACGTGTTGGCTTGTATTTTTCACATTTATTCTTCTGTGTAAGGACTAGAATTTCTGTACAGTTTTTCCGTACCCATCTGTGTCACGAAGGCTTCCTTTGGCAAGGCTTTAAATCTATTGATGGCTTGCGTTTTTATACTTCCTCCTTCTCTTTACCCAGTACATCATTCCTCATATATTTCCTTGTGATTTCCGCCATTCATTGGTTGCCATTTGCTTTTCATCCCACGCTCTCTTCACTGTCTTATTCCACCAAAGTGGTTGGACGAAAGGTGTTCTAGCTGTCCGTTTTCTGGCATTTTGACGCAGTGTATGTATGGGATCGTTATCATCTTGAAGGCCGGAAGTATATTTGAAGGCCTGTATTGGTTTCTTTTGGACCTCGCTTTTACAATGAGACCAACGCAGGGTTGGTGATCACTGTCCTCTGCAGCAAAAAACTTCCCAACGTGCCAAGGTGGCGAGTAACGCTAAAGATAAAAGCCACATATATGACACTATTTGTGTCCCCTGGTTTAGTCACAGTCTTGTCGGGCGGCCATCATTTAAGATAGGAAGGTTCGTCTTGACAAGTGTGCGGCTTAAAGCCACGCACTGTCTGTTGTTAGTTATGTTTTCCCACTCCTTACATCCAGCGTTAAAATCACCAGCAATTAAACATCTTTTGATAGATTCCTCCAACCATACCGCAAGGAAAGCCCAGTTACTATTTTCTGAAAAGTGATGTACGTGGGCACATAAATCGATGTATTCCATTTTTGACCATCTATATTTATCTCGACTCTCTGCAATTCCATGTCTTCATTGTAACAGTAGCAACACGGGCACGACACTCTAGAATTGTCACATTAACCAATGATTAATTATGAATCACACATCTGTAATTCTGCTATAACTTTGTGATTAATGCTCAGAACGAGATAATTCATTTGGGGAATTGAACAGCAAGCAACTACAAATACATGTAATTATAGCAGTGGAGAATCATTATCCTTGGTAATTGACGAGGAAATCAGGAGTTTGTCTGAAAGTTATCTCAACTGCGTTGAAATCCCACAAAAAACTACCAACGGAAAAGTGAACTCAAGCGTGGACCTCGAGAGAGGAAAAGGTTATGTCTAGGTTGGGTATCGCATAAGCCCGCTTAGATTCAATTCTGGACTCTCAAAATTTCACTCATAGCTGAAAAGACGTCCAGTGGACTGACATACGTTTGTCGAAGCCACATAATTATAGCTGAGAAAGAAAAGCTGAACTGCTTTTGAGCAAACCAGCACAAAGTGATAAGCTCAGATCCGTAATACTGTGTTGTCTGAAGAAATATTAAACTTCTATTTATCGTTGAGTTACATGTATTTTAGTGTAATGTAAAGTGCTGTAACATTTAATATTAATGTTATCATTGACCTTGAATTACCTGCTAATATATTTATATTGATATTCTAAACCCTGTGCTGATAACTGAAAATTGGTTCCAAATAAATATAACCTATACAATCCTGAACAACATGGTGCTATTAGAAGTCATTGTCAGAACTGCGCAATACTAGCTATAAGAGTTTACAGTCCTTGTCAGAGCTGCGCAAAATTAGCTATAATAGTTTACAGTCCTTGTCAGAGCTGCGCAATACTAGCTATAATAGTTTACAGTCCTTGTCAGAGCTGCGCAATACTAGCTATAAGAGTTTACAGTCCTTCTCATGGCTTTAATTTTAAATGCTGGATACCAAAAAGTTCGTCTTTCTCGTCTTCGTTTTCTTCTTTTCTTCCTTCGTTTCTCTCGTTCAATTAAAAATTTTGTTGATGTAATATCTTTAAAGATCGCTTTGTGCGGATTTTTAACAATGGTAGAAGCACCGTACCGTTCAGAAAGCAATGGCAAACTACTGAATGAAAAAATTGCCTAGAAAAATCACAAAACAGCCAATAAAAGCTTGGGTTGATTGCCACGTCCCGTAAAGGATAAGCAATATCTTTAAATGGAAACGACTTTTGGTATAACTTAAGACCAAAGGAAAGTAACAGAGTTCAGACAAATTTGTAAATGATGTCTATAGTCTACTGCTGTATTTTATTGATTGTATAACATACTTCTTTGATTGAAACGACAATGTAGCCTCGTAGACTACGTTGTTTAAATGAGAGTTCAGGTCTATAATGGTCCGTCATCATCAGAGTATCGTCTTTGGTGTAGGAATCAGATACTATAATCAATGCATATGTTCCAGGTTCTTATCCGAGAGAGTGTCACAACACAAGCTTCTGAGCTGAAGCATAACAGACAACAGTGTGTGTGATTAAAGGACCACCTATGTTGTTCGCATTCTAGCATTGGGCTACCTGTCGAGGTAAATACAGGTCTTGGAAATCAACATCTGATTAATGATGGCAAGTGTTAGTAGTGCAAGGACCTGAACTAGGTAAGTAACGGTTACTTTGAAGAAACAAGACATGATACAATGGCCATAAATAATGAGAAAGACATTAACAATCTATAATTTTCAGCTTGTGATTTTTTTTTTTTTTCGTGCGCCCGCTATTACTCGAGGCGAAATCTCAGGTTAGTATGTCTTACCTGAGACTGATTTTACGTGAGTATCCCTTTTTTTTTTGCACAGAGACAGGTGTTCCTCGCCATTCAGGCAGATACTCGCCAATTTCTGAGGTAGCCTTTAGATCTGGGTCAGCTCAGGAGCCGCCAGTCCCTGGTCGATGACATTCTTCAAATTTCTCGCCAGGGCTCGAGTTAATCAAGTTCAAATCCTGGTTCACGAAAAATCTTCACATGTCCTCGCCCGCGTTTAATCCTGGGTCACCCGGTCGCCAGCGCAGTGTTGTAACCACTACGCTAGCGCGGCTCCCGATTTTGTAAATACATATCTGCAAATCTTACTAAATTCTATTTTAAACTAACAAATGAACATATATAGTTTATAAATCACAGTTGATTGAAGTTGTTAAAACTCAGTTTCTGTTCGAAATTTTGTTCTTTGCGTGGAAATTAAGATTTTTTTTTTTCTTCTTCTATAACCAGCGGCACTCGAGCTTTCCGGCTCTTTCGGCCCAATGACATGTCATTGCGAGGCTGGGGGGTCAGTGAACTTTCCTTCCAACCCGGTCTGGAGCTTCGCTTCTTCCCATCCACACGGGATTTATGTGCAGGAGCCGTTCAGATTATTCAGTCAAATTTCCGGTCGTAAACATTTCTTCAAACGCCGACGGCCGGGTTTGAACCATGAACACCTGGTCGCCAGTACAACGTCGTAGCCATTACACCAGCGCGGCTCCCATGGAAATTAAGATAATTAAATACTATTTTAAATTGAGAGTGATAAATAAAGGAGCTACATTTCAGACCAACTATTAATGGAGACATCCTTGAAGCACAGGTAGATATAGAGAGAAGGTGATTTACTTCACAGCTCTCTTCGATAGCTACCATCTAAACTGTGTAGTTAATTACCTGACTTGTCCTGTTTCATTCATACATCTTGTGCACCAGTTCTCTTCTCCAGTTCTGGGAAAGATATCTATTATTTCTATGTCACCAGTCATAGACACTGGTATCCAACTACTTATGATGGTGCTCGTTCTTCACATCTGTAGTTTACCCTAGTCTATCTGCTCATTTGGATTTGCCTAATATACTACTCGTCAAAAGTCAAGGGCCACCCTATTATTTTCAATACACTTTTATATAAGCGCATAGAATGATTAAATGAAGGAAGTTTTTAGTAAAAATTGGTGCAATATCTTCCTTTGACAGTCCTCTATGCACGCTAAGCATAAAAACAACTCACCGACAACCATGGTGATCACGTGCAATTTGGTTTGCTGACCATAAATTCACATTTTAAATCTGTTTTTTCAAACTTCCGTACAACCAAACAGGTGAAGTAATCGTGCTGATTGACATTCCACGTGCAATGGCGACTTTTCATGAACAGTGTTCACTCTTAATTTGCTTTACAATCAGCAGACTTAGGGTAGTTTCATCACTTGCAAAAACCATGCCACCGAGAAGAAGTCTTGACACCTTACAAAGAATGAGGGCTATAGCGTGGGTTGAAAGTGGTTTATCTGTCCGTGAGGTTGCTAGACGGCTTGCAGTATCACACTCTACTATCCAAAGAATTTTGGAGAGATTTTAGGCCACAGGAAGTGTGGAGGATCGCCACCAGCCAGGTCGCCCTAGATGCACCAATAGACATGATGACTGGTACCTCTTGTTGTCAGCCCTGCGCCATCGAACAGTGACTTGTTCCACTCTAAGATGCCAGCTGAGACAAACTGTAAACGTTAATGTCAGTCAAAGTACCATTCGCAGACGTTTACATGAATTTGGACTGGCTGCTCGACGTCCTGCAGTCAGAATCCCTCTTACTCCTGCTCATCGCAGAGCCCGTGCTGCTTGGTGTCGCGAGCACATCCGATGGGCAAGGCTACAATGGAGTCAAGTTCTCTTCACTGATGAATCTCGCTTCACTGTGTCATTCAATGATGGCAGGATTCGAGTTTGGAGACGACCAGGAGAGCGATTTACTGATGACACAATTCGAGAGGTGGATCGTTATGGTAGGGGTTCTGTCATTGTCTGGGGAAGCTTCTACAGACACGGCAGGACCCCACTCTACATCATCCAAGGCAACTTGACCGGCCCAAGATACCAGAACGAAATCTTGAGACCAATTGTTCAGCCTGCTCTGGAGGCCATAGGTGGTAATGCCATCCTCCAAGATGATAACGCTCGACCCCATCGAGCTCGTGTGGTGAATGAGTTTATTCAGCAACATGGGATCATCAGGATGGCGTGGCCAGCTCATTCACCTGACCTTTCTCCGATTGAGCACCTCTGGGATGTTCTTGGTCGACGATTGTCAACAAATCACCCCCTGCCAATGGATGTTGCACAGCTGACTGCATTTCTGCTTCAGGAATGGCATGCTGTTCCTCTGGACACTCTTCGGACCCTTGTGGACTCGATGCGTCTACGCTGTCTTGAATGCCTTGCTGCAAACGGTGGTCATACCCGATTTTGAAATGTCTATTTGTCCAATATCTATTGTGTGACTTTTGAAAAGGTGGGTGACACACTTCACAGCTTCATTGCGTTTGAATGTGTGTTTCCATTTCTTTACGTGACATGTCAATTTTGTATTCAATAAATGCCGTTTTGACTGATACCAATTACGTTTATATCAAATTTGTGTTATGGTTTCAATCAAGGTTTTTCTAAGTGGCCCTTGACTTTTGACGAGTAGTATATTTGTTGCCTAGGCAATTAATGCCGACCTGCTCTTTTAAGTTTCTTGTAGCATTAGTATATCGAACTCGCAACCACTTTTTATATTATAGCCAAACGTTGATTGACGCTCCGACAGTTCCAACAACCTACACGTTTAAGCGATAGCCTATCAAATTTATTCCTAAGTCTCCCGTTGCCAGCTCTTCTCTTTCTCTCCCTCCTCTACTGTCTGCTACCTCTTCTTCTGCATCCAGATTTACTCTTGTCACTAGCTGAATTTGTCGCCGACACAGCACGTTCCCCGGAGCTCTAGCAATGATACTGGTTTTAAGAGTTTTCCATTCTTTCATTTTTTGTAATTAGTTGAAACATCCGGTCACTCTAGCTGAGCTACCATATCAGGGAAGAGGCAAGGGATGTCCTTTAGGGAGTCCATGTGCGTGATGCCGCACCCACACAACCAATGTTAAAAATAGTGCACACATCAGCCATTTAGTCTCTCGGCACACTGGATCACATTAGACTTGGAGTCATTATTTATAACTCAGAATCTAGAATATGCTTTATAGCATACAAGCAATCATTAACAGGAATGAGAGTAGCAGGCCCGATATAATAGAGGAAATATTACAGATCAATACATACCTAATTACTGCTGGATGCAAAGTCACGTTAGCATGGATTCCATCTCATATTGGCATAACAGGAAACGAACTCGCTGACAGGGAAGAAATAGCAATAACAAAATTGAAACAGGGTTAGGGAGATTAGAAATAAAGAGACTAATAGCAAGGACAATAACCATAGAATGGAGAATAGAATGGAACCAGAGCACAAAAGGAAGACATGCATACCAGCTTTTAAAGAAACAAGTAAAAAATATCAAATACAAACGAACTAAAAATACCAGTAAATTTGCTCTCTCTTCCAAATGGGTTTAAATTAAAAAAACTACTCCAGCTCAGATTATGAACCGGCTACTTTAGAATCGAGGAACCCATCTGAAAAGAATGTTATGAAACTAATACCATTAAACACTTCTTGGTGGAATGCAAGAAATACGACCAACACGGACAAAATATAAAAGAATACTGTAAGAACTGCAAAATAGAACTAACTGTAGAAAATTTAATGGACACCAAGTCACCTAAAGCAGAAAAAAATTAGTGAAACAATATATCATTAAAACAAAAGCAACAATCTAAACGACGTCAGGAGGAATGACCAAATATATATATATATATATATAGAAAGTAAACTCGTAATTATCTCACAACGCTAGCAGTTGTTAAAAGCTATCTCATCAGAAAGGAATAAAACTACTCAGTAGAAAAAGTGCATAAATAAACCCCAAAACAGTATTAAATTCATGCCAGCATAGACACATGCATATTCTTCTGATTAACACAACAACCTGAACTATTAACCAAAAAGTAAAAACACCATCGTGAGGAATAATACAGTAGAGAACGTATAATAAACACAATCAAGAAAATAACATACTAAATGAAAAAAAAAATACAACGTCCTGTTATAACCTATTGTTAAAGAGTCTTTTCGCGCACCACATAGGTCGATATCTTTGTAGACCATGTGCTGCACAGAAAGACATGACTGCGATTGAATTGCATGCGCGTTAGTGAGAATGATGTGAGCATGTTTGCAGTAGCAACGTGAGCATTGTGTGGACCAAGTGTCAACAGGGCGGCTGTGTTTTGAATCTAGGATTATGTCCTGTCCTATACCCCACACGGTAGAAGGGAAACGATTAAGTAAGTATTATGTTCTGTAGGACTTAGTTAATCAGTGTCTGGATCATGAGTAAATAGAAGATTGAAACATTGTCTTGAATAGTGTTATGGAATACTAGGATATTGAATATAAATATTTATAAAAGCAGTCTGGATTCTGCTATGCAAGATGTGTGGTCATAGAAATTTACATTATTATAAATTTTAAATATAATTATTATGATGTTAATATTAATACACCGGTGGAGTGGATATATGGAATGCTTTTGAATCAAAGGAGAAATGACAATTAGGTTGAATAAAGTGATCGTGTCACTGTTTTCAGTGTCACGGCGCTATTTCGCAGTGAATCTTTTGAACGAAAAGTTAGCCGGGCAACACAGAGCCTGGCAACACTGGGGATAGCTAAACCGGCGAGTCAGGTGACGAGCGGAAGCCGGCAATTCCGGCGCGAAATGAGGCAGTTAGATTCTAGCCAGAGTCCAAGTTGGACGTAGATATTCTTCCCTTGCCAGCAATTTTGCTGTGAAGTTTCTTCTATGGAAGATGCTTTGAGAGCTCTTCATATTCGGTCTATGTGGATTGTTAGGTGTATATTCTAGTACAGTGTAGTGTCTAGATTGTATAATTTTCAGGCCGTACATTTATAAATAGACAACGATTTGAGTAATTCTTTGTCACAGTTATGTTGCTCAGTTGAGCGATAGTCATTGCTGTGTTTTTCAGTGTAAATCATACTGGTATGTGTGATACTAATAGATTAAGTTGTTGAGGCAAGTTTTGTTGGCATTTCTGTATTGTATTTCATGCGTATTGGCCGTGTGAGGCCGGATAGTGTGTGCATAATTATTAAAGAGAAGTACCTGTAGAAGGTGTTGGTTTTCTTATTGTCAGCCATTACTGTGTGGTCATATTCCTAGAATAACGAGCCTTAGTTATTATCATAAATCCACACTGTAGTGGTGCAACTATAGTAAATAGTTATCTGACAACTGGGAGCTCTTGTCCGATTTTTTAAAGTGCCGTGGGCCCATATCTTTATTATAAAGTCTAGAGGTTATGCCCATAGATTGATAGATGGTGAGAGAAACATTGTGTTCACGCCTTCAGGTTTCACAGCGGTCACGGCAGTGTGTCATTTTGGTTAGTCAGTAGGCTGTGAACTGTTTATGGTTTGGGTGACCCGCTAGTAGTAGTTGACCTAAATTGGAAATAGGTCACAGTGAAAGGTTGTTGTTGTTAGTTCAGAGAATATTTGTCGAACCCAGTTCGACACTGTTTTTGCAAGTTACTTTTGGTGCTAGGAGGGCAAGTAGTGATAGAAGAGTGTCAAAAGTGATAGAAGAAGGTTGCAGCTGGTGTCTGGCGTTACAGTTTAAGATATTACAAGGTGCACTTTGTAGCTTAGTGCTAGGATGGTGGTGATCCAGTCGGAGCAGCGGGGTTAGTGTGACAGGTGTCGGCAGTTGGTTCACACGCGTTGTAGAGTTGTAGAGTTTGTCAATATTGGTTGATAATAGTTTGGCCCGAGTGACTGACTGTGAGTGTCGTCAGGAGGGATTAGTTCTTCACTATTGGTTGGTAATAGTTGGCCCGAGTGACTGACTGTGTGTTGTCAGGATGAATTAGTTCGTCACTATTGGTTGGTAATAAGTTAGCCCGAGTGAATAACTGTGTGTGTCGTCAGGAGGGAATAGTGATCGTCAAGATTGGTGGATTGTAGGAGTATAAATAGGGGTGGCGGCATCTCAGGGTGTGTGCAACTTCTCGTATCTGGATAATGGTCTAGATAAATGCAACCATAGTAGATTGGCTCTTGACAGCGGAGTTCTTTTAGCCAACCTGCAGCAGTGTCATCACTCGTACTGCGCTACCTACCTGGGAACATTACCTTCCGGGGTTTTGCCAAGTCTGTCGTTTCCCGCCATATCGATGTGCCGTTCCAGTGGGAACCTACCCATGCCCCTGTCGTGGCCCTAGTTCCACTTGAAGGGATGCCGGTTACCGAAGCCTTCTGATCGGAGGGGTTCTAGGATACTCTGTGCTGAGACTGCTGGGTTCCTGAAGTGTCGTAATGAAGTGAACTTTGCATAGAATATGCATCACCGTGCCAAAAGACGTTATCGTTATTTCCTGGCACGTAGACTTGTGAAGAAGTCTGGTTATTCGAACATTACTGTGGATATACAGTCGGAATTCGTGCTGTGCACAGTGCAGAGATAACACAGTGAAGAATAGTATTGGATATTTTCAAGTTTGTGGAGACCTGTTCGTATTGTTTTCATCTTTTATCATCAGTGCTGAGGAGCTACGCGGAGGAGCGTCGCTGGAGCATCAGTTAAGTTTTTGTTTGTAAATCTTTGTATGATTTGTTATATTTATGATTTTCTTGTTTTTCCTATAAATTATGTTTTTCTTCCTTCAAAATTTGCTTTTCTGTCTTGTGGTGAAGTGGGATGTTATAAATATTTATAGGGGACTTAGTGTACTGACTGAGATCAGCTGTGAAGGTATATATATATCTAATAAGAGTAGTGTATTATATATATCCTTACTTGCTGCCACATATGTATACCTCAGTCAGAATTATTCTGGAGTAGTGTGATGACTACGTTATGTGTCTAGGGTATGTGTATGATGAAGTGTAAGTCAAAACAACAACAGACAGATAAACAATTTAATTTATTCCACTACACTTGACAACACTGTGACACTCACATACATAAAACACTCTACAAGGATATCTTAAAGGAGTCACTGATAACTTTTCAAATAACAATATGTATTCATTGCTGTCATGAATGTATATGTGTCCTGATTCAAATACAAAGGGAACCAGGAATCACAATCAATTTTAATTACAAGTTATATGTACAGAATTTATCAATATAAATCTTGTAGTGACATCTATTTTCAATAGTATCCTATGTGTGTTAGTTGTGTAGTAGTAATATGAGGTAATACTGGTTTTGTTTTGTTCAAGCTCTGTTGGTATTTGTCATCATGACTTCAATAGTTTGTCTTTATTGGAACTAGTATTGGAGATGTTCTCAGTTCCTGATATTAAAACAATTTAATTCCCCTCTTAATTTTATTTTTACAATATCGTTTTAAGATGGGGGTACATAATGTTGAGCTCAAGCTGGCCACATCAGCTTATCTTGCGTGATGGCGGCAGGAAAAGACTCCTCTGCTCGATTTCTCCCCTGGGCTCTGGAGACACCTCACTGATAGCTAAATGGACCAAGGAGTAAGCTGTCCGACTCTGGATTCAGCAAAGCTCTGACCAGGTGCTGCTCAATAACGTTAAGACCACAGTCCCTGAAAACAAGAAGGATGTACCTTCTACTTCATAACTAATTGATACTCTAGTTCTACACTGAGCACAATACATCACAAACATTGAGTTCAGAGCGTTAGGCCAACTGTCAGCTTCATCTGAAATACTTTATACCAGTATTTCCCTCCCTAATGGTTACTACGCCTCTGCAATTCCAGCATTATTTCTTTCTAGTCAATCATCTAGGTGTCAGTGTACTGTTTGGCCATTCCATGCCGTTTTACTTTCCTCCGACACCTTCTGTTCAGGCTGGAGCATTATAGGCTTTTCCTCATGTTCGCTACTGAACTACACATATATACAGGCATAAATTAACAATTTACATTCAATTTTCATTAAAAGATATTGAATATTTCAAACCTACCACAATTCATGGAAATACACAGATACGTTGACTAGCAATGAATTCTGGCACAAATACTGGCACAAATTCCCATCTGCTTATGTTCCAGGCTTTTATTTAGCAAAAATATGAGCTGGCTTCAACGCACTGTTGCTTTATCAAGCTTATTTGAACTAGTGGTCTCGAACTAACGCTCCTAAGTGATTATATCAGCGAGTCTGGCCAATGGAGCCACGTTTCGACAAGTGTTTGAAAAAATGTTACCTTCCTACGTCTCCCCTAACAACCAAGGATAGCATTTATAGTCCGACTAATCGTGTTTAGCCTTACATATCATTCCAGCCAATCAGTTCAAATGTAACTTGTGGCCCATTTCCCGTACAATGGTGGTTTAAAAAAATCTACCACTGAGCGATTCTGATTTTGGGTGTTGTCTGACAGCACCATCATTTTATTTTGGCTATAACTTGTTAATTCCTAGACTATTTGCGTAACGTTTTACATATTCTTTGTCAGCAAGCCCTAAGGAACCCACATATACAAATTTAAAAGAGCTACGTGGCTGCGTTCAAAATATGCAATTTCTTCTACCTCCTGTTTCGAAGATGTGCTGTCTGGGTACTGTAATGTTTTCAAACGTAAACCCATCTAATGTTATCTTTTCTAATAAGCGTTTTCCAGGTTTTTTAAAACCTAACTCTGGGAAGGTTAGTGTTTTTATCACTGTCCGTCCGAAAAAGTTAGTGCATGTGGCCTTACACGTGTGATAGTAGTAATTGTGTATCGCGTTACGCTTGTTGGGGTGGCATTAATAGCGAGACGCGTGTTTAATTTTGCATGCGTTCCTGATTTTCATTCGCCCCTCTCTCTTTCTATTTGAGTCCATCTGTTCGTTCGTTTTGGTAACGTAATATAATTAATGTTAGGATTAATTTAGGTCATTACGCAGTCTGCCTCTCAATGTTTTTCTTAGAAATGCAATACCCGTTTTAATGTGTTGTGGAAACGCTTGTATTTATGCAGTGGCTTATATTTAACGTGGAAACGTTACAATTTGCAGACGAAGCATAAAACAAAGGGGGATTTCGAGTACATTCCTTGTGACAGCACTGTTATTTTACCATTGCTCTTTTCTTTATTAGAATTTCTTTGTTAGGCTTTGCATCTACCTTTTAATTTATATATGTGGATTAGAATATTTCACGACACCTCCCCTCTTAAAACAGACATTATATGTCAGTCCTTTATTCTATATACACATAGATAAATGTAAGTCAACTTGACTTTACTCTGCTGTGGTGCTATCATGGTTTTATGTAGTTGGGTCCATTCAGAGTAGGCACTACTCATGAAATCTGCCTCAGACTTCTACAACCAATAATATATTTCGGTTATGTTACTGAACAGCCGCAAGTGTGAGTGCTTGTCTTAATGCTGCTTCGCAACCCGTATTCACCATTTCTCTTCTCTGAGTCTGCGCAATGACATGTCCAGAGAACATTATATTTCCCTCAAATGTACGTTATGAGGAGATAACATATACCTGGTGATAGCAGAGTTTTCGTAGTGGATCCCATAATCTTCTTATTATCCTGTATGAAACATTCGGAATATCCTCAATCAAAGAGGCAACTCAGGGATTCATTACGTTCCTCCGAAATGTTTACATCCAACAATTTTCTCATCATTCTAGAGAAGACACTTGGCGCATTCTTCAATCCAAATGGCAATCTATTAAACTCATAGTGTCCTTCTGAGGTACTAAAAGCTAGGTATGGTCTAACCTCAGGCTTTACTGGAATCTGATAGTATCCTTTACTCAGATCCACTTTTGAGAAATAGTTAGCTTTATTTAGTCTGGCAAACAGCTGATTTGTATCCGGCAATGGATCCACCTGTCCTTCTGTAATAGCATTCAGTCTCCTGTAATCTATACAGAGTCTATGTTCTCCAGAGGGCTTCCTTAAGAGTACAACACCGGAACTATATGAAGATTCACTGTGCGAAATAATTCCTTCCTTCAACAGATAGTCTATCTCTTCCTTCAAAGCTTTCTCCTTAGCAAACGGAATCGAATATGGTTTCATACATACAGGTGTGTGGTCTATCAGTTTCATATCATATTCCAATAGGTTTGTATGCCCTGGTCGGTCTGTTAACACCTCTGCATGATTATTTAGAACCTGTTGCACTCTCTCTTTCTGAGTTTTCGTTAAATGTGTACTGATTTTCACCTGTGCTGCTGTCTCACAGGGGTGTAATGGATATTCAAATGATGAAAGTGGTTCCTTTTTCATCTCCATGGCGATGGACAAGGTCAACAAGTGTGTCTCTTCCTGATGTTCTCTTTCCAAATATTTCTTCAGGAGATTCACATGATAGATTTTTTCTTTCCCCTTCTTATCTATCTTATAATTTGTTCTAGACACCTTCTCTAAAACTGTATATGGACCCTGCCATCCAATTTGTAACTTATTCTGACTCCCGGGCAAAAGAAGCAGTACTTTCTCTCCCACAGCCAAATTTCTGTCTTTCGCCTTCCTGTTATAATAGGCAGCATGTTTCTTCCTGGCTTGTTTCAAATTTTCATTGGCAAGTTTCCAGCCAGTTTTTAAACGAGTGGTCAGCTCATTCACATATTGGTATGAAGATGTAATGTTTTCCTCTGCCTTTTCATCAGTCCACGTTCTTAACAAAGCTACATATGGACCTTTAATTTTGTGGACCTATGTGTCCATGCACCGGTATGGTCTCTTCCACTCGAAGCTCTATAGTGATGATTTTTCTTCCCAGAATTATCATGCACAAAACGACCGCTACCAATTTTTCTTTTGGGGCTTTGTCCCCACTTAAAATTCTTGATGAGAGATTTCCTCTCTACATCCTCTTCCTCCAGTTTGTTTAAGTCCGATTGAGGGATTTCGGCTTATCCTGGGGTAAGACATCTTTTTGCACTCTCCGCATAGTGGCCATTGTAAAACAGTTAAGTGAAGCTTGTCCGTGAAAAGGGGCTTCCCATTCCATTTGGTCCACTTTATCAAATCTACTTTTCTTTTTATTATCAGGCCTAATTTTGCCCCGTGGCGTGTCCAGGTCCTGATCCATGTTCCCACTTGTGGGTGTTCCCTCATGTGCTATGCTACACCTTTCTACAAAATTCTCAATGTCCCATCTTGCTTTGGGCCAATAATAATTGTGAGCCACCTTTTGAATGATGGTACCTATCTTCTCATGGTCCCCATCTGGTTTCACATGTAGGCTCCTTATTAAGTCTGCCCTATATCTTTTAGGAAGTACCAGTTGTCCCTGACCTTTGGATCTAGCTCCAGTCTTCCTATACATCAACTTGTTTTTCATGTAAAAATCTCCCTTGCCTGGAGTTGTATGACAAGTTGACAATTTTCTGAAACAAGGCTTGAGTGTTTTATCCCCAGCCTGTGCCTTCCTCATCTCTTCTGGAGTGGTATCCAACATAATATCCTCCTCCTGTCTTGAGGTCGACCTGACCTGAAGGGTTGCCATATACACAGGTTTCCTTCTGCAACGGTCAGTGTCATGATTGTCCATCTGACAATTCTTACACCACCTTTTTCCTTGGTTGAAAGATTTTCTTTCATCATATTTCCTTTCATCGAATTGTGGGAATTTATTTTTATTTTCATACCGTGGCCTATCAAATTGGTGCTTACCTTTGTTTTGATCCCTAGGATCAAATTTATTAAAGTTCTGTGGTGCCCTAAAGTTATCCACTTGTTTCTTTTTATTACCTGTTACCTCTGCTTGAGCTGCTTGATACCTTTCAGCAACATTTAGCAAATCACCCAGCCTCTCTGCACCTTGTTCCATGAGAAACTTTCTCAGGTCTGGAGCCATGGACTCTCTTAGCTGCTCTATAAGGACCATTTCCTTAAGATCTTGGGTTTTCCCCAGAGAAGTCCATTTCTCCAAGTATGTCTCTATTCGTGCAGAGAACTGGTGATAGGTTTCACCTGACAGTAGTTTAGCATTCCTAAATTTTTTCCTATAAAATTCTGCATTCTTTTCATATCTTAACAAAAGAGCCTGCTTTAGCATGTCATAATTTTCCTGATCACCTCTGCTCATTTTTGCAAAAACCTCATAAGCTGCCCCACGAAGTCCCTGAGATAACTTTAAGCTCCACCTTTCTCTCTCTAACCCATACGTGGTAGCTAATAGTTCATACCTATTTAGGTAGCTCTCTATATCATCGTCTTTCTCAACAAAATGATCTAAATGAAAATTCATAGCTGAGGTTGAGGCTCCTTGGCTAGCAGTGGCATCAGAGGCAAAGGGACTGGCACCATTTTCAGGAGCATGGCCTTGAAACTCAAACTCCCTTAGTCGTAACTCATGTTCCCTTTGTAATCTTTTATCTTCTGCTTCCCTTTCTGCTGTCAATCTTCTTTCTTCTGCAGCTAATCTTTTGTCTTCTCTTTCTGCCTCCAATTTCTTAGCCTCAGCCTCAATCTGCAACCTCTTAGTCTCAGCCTCAGCCTCAAATTGTAACTTCTTAATTTCCCTTTCAGCCTCTAACTTTCTTTCGGCTTCAAACCTTCTTTCTTCACGTTCAATAAATTTGTCACATTCCGTAGTGACATAGGCAACCATAACTTGCCCATCTAATCCTAACTCTTTTGCAGTCTGAACAGCAGCAGATCGAAATTTGGCCAGGTCCGCCATTGTCTATCAGGTAAATTTATACAATGTCTAACCAAAAATTCAATCTCTAAATATATATCTAATGGACAACACAGGCACCGTGAGCTCAACCTTATTTAATTCCACCCAAGGATACCTTTTAATTCTTATATTCCCTGAAGTGAATTACCCCCACTATTTTTAATAGGTAAAGATTCAAAATCCCAAGAGCGAGACCCCAATATATGTGGTGAAGTGGGATGTTATAAATATTTATAGGGACTTAGTGTACTGACTGAGATCAGCTGTGAAGGTATATATATATCTAATAAGAGTAGTGTATTATATATATCCTTACTTGCTGCCACATATGTATACCTCAGTCAGAATTATTCTGGAGTAGTGTGATGACTACGTTATGTGTCTAGGGTATGTGTATGATGAAGTGTAAGTCAAAACAACAACAGACAGATAAACAATTTAATTTATTCCACTACACTTGACAACACTGTGACACTCACATACATAAAACACTCTACAAGGATATCTTAAAGGAGTCACTGATAACTTTTCAAATAACAATATGTATTCATTGCTGTCATGAATGTATATGTGTCCTGATTCAAATACAAAGGGAACCAGGAATCACAATCAATTTTAATTACAAGTTATATGTACAGAATTTATCAATATGAATCTTGTAGTGACATCTATTTTCAAAAGTATCCTATGTGTGTTAGTTGTGTAGTAGTAATATGAGGTAATACTGGTTTTGTTTTGTTCAAGCTCTGTTGGTATTTGTCATCATGACTTCAATAGTTTGTCTTTATTGGAACTAGTATTGGAGATGTTCTCAGTTCCTGATATTAAAACAATTTAATTCCCCTCTTAATGTTATTTTTACAATATCGTTTTAAGATGGGGGTACATAATGTTGAGCTCAAGCTGGCCACATCAGCTTATCTTGCGTGATGGCGGCAGGAAAAGACTCCTCTGCTCGATTTCTCCCCTGGGCTCTGGAGACACCTCACTGATAGCTAAATGGACCAAGGAGTAAGCTGTCCGACTCTGGATTCAGCAAAGCTCTGACCAGGTGCTGCTCAATAACGTTAAGACCACAGTCCCTGAAAACAAGAAGGATGTACTTTCTACTTCATAACTAATTGATACTCTAGTTCTACACTGAGCACAATACATCACAAACATTGAGTTCAGAGCGTTAGGCCAACTGTCAGCTTCATCTGAAATACTTTATACCAGTATTTCCCTCCCTAATGGTTACTACGCCTCTGCAATTCCAGCATTATTTCTTTCTAGTCAATCATCTAGGTGTCAGTGTACTGTTTGGCCATTCCATGCCGTTTTACTTTCCTCCGACACCTTCTGTTCAGGCTGGAGCATTATAGGCTTTTCCTCATGTTCGCTACTGAACTACACATATATACAGGCATAAATTAACAATTTACATTCAATTTTCATTAAAAGATATTGAATATTTCAAACCTACCACAATTCATGGAAATACACAGATACGTTGACTAGCAATGAATTCTGGCACAAATACTGGCACAAATTCCCATCTGCTTATGTTCCAGGCTTTTATTTAGCAAAAAATATGAGCTGGCTTCAACGCACTGTTGCTTTATCAAGCTTATTTGAACTAGTGGTCTCGAACTAACGCTCCTAAGTGATTATATCAGCGAGTCTGGCCAATGGAGCCACGTTTCGACAAGTGTTTGAAAAAATTTTACCTTCCTAAGTCTTCCCTAACAACCAAGGATAGCATTTATAGTCCGACTAATCGTGTTTAGCCTTACATATCATTCCAGCCAATCAGTTCAAATGTAACTTGTGGCCCATTTCCCGTACAATGGTGGTTTTAAAAAAATCTACCACTGAGCGATTCTGATTTTGGGTGTTGTCTGACAGCACCATCATTTTATTTTGGCTATAACTTGTTAATTCCTAGACTATTTGCGTAACGTTTTACATATTCTTTGTCAGCAAGCCCTAAGGAACCCAAATATACAAATTTAAAAGAGCTACGTGGCTGCGTTCAAAATATGCAATTTCTTCTACCTCCTGTTTCGAAGATGTGCTGTCTGGGTACTGTAATGTTTTCAAACGTAAACCCATCTAATGTTATCTTTTCTAATAAGCGTTTTCCAGGTTTTTTAAAACCTAACTCTGGGAAGGTTAGTGTTTTTATCACTGTCCGTCCGAAAAAGTTAGTGCATGTGGCCTTACACGTGTGATAGTAGTAATTGTGTATCGCGTTACGCTTGTTGGGGTGGCATTAATAGCGAGACGCGTGTTTAATTTTGCATGCGTTCCTGATTTTCATTCGCCCCTCTCTCTTTCTATTTGAGTCCATCTGTTCGTTCGTTTTGGTAACGTAATATAATTAATGTTAGGATTAATTTAGGTCATTACGCAGTCTGCCTCTCAATGTTTTTCTTAGAAATGCAATACCCGTTTTAATGTGTTGTGGAAACGCTTGTATTTATGCAGTGGCTTATATTTAACGTGGAAACGTTACAATTTGCAGACGAAGCATAAAACAAAGGGGGATTTCGAGTACATTCCTTGTGACAGCACTGTTATTTTACCATTGCTCTTTTCTTTATTAGAATTTATTTGTTAGGCTTTGCATCTACCTTTTAATTTATATATGTGGATTAGAATATTTCACGACATGTCTATCCACCTGATACGACTTATCGTACAGTCTGGTTTTTTAGAGTAGTGGGGCATTTCTGTTGGAGTCATGTTAGGTTAGCATAAAGCAAGATTTGTTCTGTTTCTACGTCTGTTTCTTGAGGTTTGCTTATTGGTTTGTTGTTGGTTTTCTTTCCTTGTGTTTTGTTCTTTTTCCTCGCTTTCTTTGTAGAAACTTAGTCTAGGTCCTTACATGGTGTTAGTTAGTTAGGTGGGATCTTTCACTCTGGGTTTCTATTACTTGGGATCTTTAGTGTTATATACATAATAAATCATTGATAGGTTATAGTGTATTATTGCTTATATGCTATTTAGTTTATTATTATCGGTATGATGTGGTAGTGGCTAGTGAAGGAGATAGCTCTCAACACTTCATTGTTAAGTGTAGTTGTTGTTTAGTCTGCTGTGTTTATTATTATATTCGTGTGTTCAGGGGTGGACGGGTGGCGAGTTTAATTCTTCCTTTCTTACTTGTGGGAAAAGATTGGAGTAGACTGATTTTTTTCTAGGGTGCGGCTGTGTATGCTTAGTGGTGGAGTCAGGCAGAAGTGCTTCCTGCGACTGCCCTAATTTACATTCGAAGCTGTTTTTGTTAGGTGTACTGGTGTGGTTTCTATTTATATTGTCCTGTACATGCAGTGATTCTTCTGTTGTGTTTTTGTGGTGTGATCTCTCGTTCCTTCTTGCTATCTTGTAAATACGTTAACAGGTATCCCTTGTTTTCGTTTGTGCTCGGTCACGCATTGTATATATTAACCTATCTCTGCTCAAACTTTGTCTACCATCTTATTCACCGTGACTGTTAGTTATCGTAGTGTTTAGTGTGTGTTGTATCATCTGTGTAATTTTAATTTTTGCCAATTGTAAACTTTTTGGGTATTAGAGAGAATATTAAGAATGGAAAAAGTGTCATAGTACAACACCAAGGTGGGTGTTAGTAAGATACTGTGGTGATGAAGCTTGTTATTTTTAAATTTTGTGGCGGTGCCACAACCTTACAGTTTTGAGGTGGCATAGCAACAAATAAGTATTATCAGCTGATGAAATACAACTTTCGACTATAGTAAGGGTCTTTTAGTTGTATCACAGAGACTAAGTGGTCGGAAAAACCAAAACCTAGAGAGTAAGGAGACAGTAGCCAAGTGGCGAAGTGGATTATATTTATACATTGAGAGGTGAAATGGTTCATGTATACATGCATATGTTTGTACTTTGAGAAGTGATATTGCTATTTATATATCATTACTGCATACTTTGTAAGCAGAGAGGTATTTGTAGTTATAAGTGAGGTGGTTTATAGTACATGGTATTGAGTAGTTGCAAAGTGTGAATTTATAGCTAAAGAAGCAGTGTCATAGATAGTATCGAGTATTGTGAGTATACATATTGGACTTAGAGAGTTTCGTTCGGACAGGCATACAATGCGGGTACACTGGCAAAGAACTAACGGATTATTCCAAGGCAGAATTCCAATCAAAAGAGAACCAGGATGCCTTAAGAGATTTACGTGCCGAGGAACGAGAACTCAAGAAGGCAGAGTTAGAGTTACAGGAAAGGAAGATGAAAGAAGATAGAGTTACAGGATAGGAAGATGAAAAAAGATAAAGAGTTACAGGAAAGGAAGATGAAAGAAGATAGAGAGATACAGGAAAGGAAGATGAAAGAAGGTAAAGAGTTACAGGAAAGGAAGATGAAAAATGATAAAGAGTTACAGGAAAGGAAGATGAAAGAAGATAAAGAGTTTCATGAAAGGAAGATGAAAGAAGGTAACTATTTGAAACAGAGAGAGTTAGAATTACAAGAAAAGAAGATGAAAGAGTATAGAGAGAATTATAAAAGGAGAGAATGAGAATAGCTCTGGAAGAGAAGAAGATTGATACGGAAATACAATTGAAGAGATTTGAGGTGGGTGCGAGTGGTCAGAACTCGACTCCGACGGAGTCCCATCGTCCCTTTAGGCTGCGTCTGCCAAATTTTAACGATACAATCTACAGTTTAGAATTTTTCCTTTAAACGTTCTAGGCCGGTTGCATGCCTGGAAGGCTAACAAAGATCAGTGGCCATCTCTGTTTTCCATACTGCTAGTGGGGCCCGGAATGGAGACTTTTTATAGCCTCCCGCTGGAAGAGCGGGCTGATTACGACAAGGTGAAGGAACGGTTGCTCCGGAAGTTCCGTCTGACGGCTGAGGGGTACTGGACGCGATTTAGAAACACGATGCCAAGTGCAGACCAAGACTTCGAGGACTTTATTTCGAAGATAAACCTTCTGCTCAATAGATGGATTGAGTTGGAGGGAATACCTAAGGACTTTATTGGCTTGGTTGATTTAATGTTACGATACAAAGTATTGTCGTTGTGCTCAACTGAGTTGGTAGCTTTTTTCAAGAGCGCCAGCCAAAAGACATTGATTCTATGGCCCAACTGGGGCACCATTATGTCCTGGCCCATCCGGGCAAACCCATCCAGAAGTCGGGTCTGTCAGACGCCCTAGTTGCAGGCGTCGGCAAGGTTCAGCGCCAACCATGGCAAAATAAGTCAGGATATGCAGACAGGTGCCAAGAGCAGAAGGACGATAGGCCCTCCAGTCCCTATCAACCACGCAGAGGAAATTATGGTAACTTCCGTTCTCATCGGAGTGGTCGGTCAAATTGGCACAACCAACAATGAAAAAGTGATAGCGACGGATGAGAGCGCCAAACGAGAAAGCAGATACGCTTCGAGGAGTCTAGTGACGAAGACCGGTTTTGGTATAAAACAAAACATGCCAAGCAGAGGAGTGGTTCCTCAGAGAGTCGATCTTCCGACTCCAATGCGCGGTCTTCACCAGCTAAAAGCCCCAGCAATAGTCCTCGCGATGAGTCAAAAAGGGAACGCAAATGTTCCAACTGTAATGGAAGGGGTCATTATGCTGACGTGTGCATTAACCCGATTGAACACGTGAATTCCGCGTTTGTGTTGGACACAGTCAATAGCGAGGACTGTGTGGGGTGTCGACCACTATTTCATTCGGAGGAGAATATAGTGCTTCACTGCGGGCATGCGGTACCATGCCTGTCGGCGATCCACGAGACTGGCAAGGTGGCTCTCCACAAAGGCGTGGTGGAGAATAAACCAGTCTCCGTGTTGAGTGACACTGGATGTACTACGGTTGGGATGTAGCGCTCGTGTATCGACCAGTCCTGCCTTACAGGCAAAATGGTAAAGTGTACCACGTTTGGGGGCAAAATTGAATCTTACCCCCAGGCGTGTATTAATGTGGACACCCCGTTCATAACAGATAGAGTGAACGCGTTTGTCCTTGAAAACCCAATCGTTGATTTGATCTTCGGCAATGTACGGGGAGTGCATAACGCCATGGGAATGGCAGGAGCAGAGGCTCAGCAACACCAAAGTCTCGAGGCAGACTATCAGGTGGTCGAGGTATCACCACCTGACAAGAAAGTACATCTGAGACGGGGTTCGCGATTCATGCCAAGTGACATGAATAGAAACAGGAGAGGCATGTCCGAGGGCCCGATGGCTGGTGACCGCACGTTATGGGTCCGCAATATCCCCCCGAAGGCTAGCTGGCAAACACTCAGACGAGTGTTAATGAAGTCGCGCCAGTGAAGTTCGTGGAGGTATTGTCATTGCGGGACAATACCAAAGTCGCACGAGTGACTTTTGCGAATAGGTGGGGTTTCGCGTAATGCAGTCAGGTGGAAGCACATGTCGTTGCTCCAGAACCACCTGCTGATAGTCCAGCAATAGCAAGGGGAGGTATTGGGTTTCGCGTTCAGTTAGGGTGTTTCAGTTAACGCGAACCGAACCGCAGAGTCTGACCCACGCCACCAGTACTATTCTGTTAAAATATAAGTTGTTCTGTACAACTTTGGGAATGTGGTGAGGGTGACTGAGGAGGTGGATGTCACATGTTATTACTATGTTATGCTTTGAATGTATGTATTAGGGCGCCATAAAGGTAATTGACTATATGCTTGAATTTTGTGACGTACGTCTGTTGGTGTTAATTAGTGGTCACTTGTTATGTATACCTATGTAAGACTTGCTATTAGTGCATAGCACACGGTGTTTTGGGTGACCAGGGGTGGACAGTCGCTGTCATTTTTCACGACTGCCAGAACGTGGGGTAACCTTTTTTATGTCCATATTGTTTGGTTTTCTCGGTTGGTTGGAGAAGGCGGAAATAACAATGGTAAGGGAGAAGTATGGCATTCTGTAGTCAAGATGAGGAGACGCAGTTATGGCATATGGTCGTCCAAACTCCTACGGGGGTCGGGCGAGGCCTCCTCCGATAGAAGAAAACTACGTTTTCTTTCTTTCTATTACTTGGGATCTTTAGTGTTATATACATAATAAATCATTGATAGGTTAGAGTGTATTATTGCTTATATGCTATTTAGTTTATTATTATTGGTATGATGTGGTAGTGGCTAGTGAAGGAGATAGCTCTCAACACTTCATTGTTAAGTGTAGTTGTTTAGTCTGCTGTGTTTATTATTATATTCGTGTGTTCAGGGGTGGACGGGTGGCGAGTTTAATTCTTCCTTTCTTACTTGTGGGGAAAGATTGGAGTAGACCGATTTTTTCTAGGGTGCGGCTGTGTATGCTTAGTGGTGGAGTCAGGCAGAAGTGCTTCCTGCGACTGCCCTAATTTACATTCCAAGCTCAGTTTTTGTTAGGTGTACTGGTGTGGTTTGTATTTACATTGTCCTGTACATGCAGTGATTCTTCTGTTGTGTTTTTGTGGTGTGATCTCTCGTTCCTTCTTGCTATCTTGTAAATACGTTAACAGGTATCCCTTGTTTTCGTTTGTGCTCGATCACGCATTGTATATATTAACCCATCTCTGCTCAAACTTTGTCTACCATCTTATTCACCGTGACTGTTAGTTATCGTAGTGTTTAGTGTGTGTTGTATCATCTGTGTAATTTTAATTTTTGCCAATTGTAAACTTTTTGGGTATTAGAGAGAATATTAAGAATGGAAAAAGTGTCATAGTACAACACCAAGGTGGGTGTTAGTAAGATACTGTGGTGATGAAGCTTGTTATTTTTAAATTTTGTGGCGGTGCCACAACCTTACAGTTTTGAGGTGGCATAGCAACAAATAAGTATTATCAGCTGATGAAATACAACTTTCGACTATAGTAAGGGTCTTTTAGTTGTATCACAGAGACTAAGTGGTCGGAAAAACCAAAACCTAGAGAGTAAGGAGACAGTAGCCAAGTGGCGAAGTGGATTATATTTATACATTGAGAGGTGAAATGGTTCATGTATACATGCATATGTTTGTACTTTGAGAAGTGATATTGCTATTTATATATCATTACTGCATACTTTGTAAGCAGAGAGCTATTTGTAGTTATACGTGAGGTGGTTTATATTACATGGTATTGAGTAGTTGCAAATTGTGAATCTATAGCTAAAGAAGCAGTGTCATAGATAGTATCGAGTATTGTGAGTATACATCTTGGACTTAGAGAGTTTTGTTCGGATAGGCATACAATGCGGGTACACTGGCAAAGAACTAACGGATTATTCCAAGGCAGAATTCCAATCAAAAGAGAACCAGGATGCCTTAAGAGATTTACGTGCCGAGGAACGAGAACTCAAGAAGGCAGAATTAGAGTTACAGGAAAGGAAGATGAAAGAAGATAGAGTTACAGGATAGGAAGATGAAAAAAGATAAAGAGTTACAGGAAAGGAAGTTGAAAGAAGATAAAGAGATACAGGAAAGGAAGATGAAAGAAGGTAAAGAGTTACAGGAAAGGAAGATGAAAAATGATAAAGAGTTACAGGAAAGGAAGATGAAAGAAGATAAAGAGTTTCATGAAAGGAAGATGAAAGAAGATAACTATTTGAAACAGAGAGAGTTAGAATTACAAGAAAAGAAGATGAAAGAGTATAGAGAGAATTATAAAAGGAGAGAATGAGAATAGCTCTGGAAGAGAAGAAGATTGATACGGAAATACAATTGAAGAGATTTGAGGTGGGTGCGAGTGGTCAGAACTCGACTCCGACGGAGTCCCATCGTCCCTTTAGGCTGCGTCTGCCAAATTTTAACGATACAATCTACAGTTTAGAATTTTTCCTTTAAACGTTCGAGGCCGGTTGCAAGCCTGGAAGGCTGACAAAGATCAGTGGCCATCTCTGTTTTCCACACTGCTAGTGGGGTCCGGAATGGAGACTTTTTATAGCCTCCCGCTGGAAGAGCGGGCTGATTACGACAAGGTGAAAGAACGGTTGCTCCGGAAGTTCCGTCTGACGGCTGAGGGGTACTGGACGCGATTTAGAAACACGATGCCAAGTGCAGACCAAGACTTCGAGGACTTTATCTCGAAGATAAACCTTCTGCTCAATAGATGGATTGAGTTGGAGGGAATAACTAAGGACTTTATTGGCTTGGTTGATTTAATGTTACGATACAAATAATTGTCGTCGTGCTCAACTGAGTTGGTAGCTTTTTTCAAGAGCGCCAGCCAAAAGACATTGATTCTATGGCCCAACTGGGGCACTATTATGTCCTGGCCCATCCGGGCAAACCCATCCAGAAGTCGGGTCTGTCAGACACCCTAGTTGCAGGCGTCGGCAAGGTACAGTGCCAACCATAGCAAAATAAGTCAGGATATGCAGACAGGTGCCAAGAGCAGAAGGACGATAGGCCCTCCAGTCCCTATCAACCACGCAGAGGAAATTATGGTAACTTCCGTTCTCATCGGAGTGGTCGGTCAAATTGGCACAACCAACAATGAAAAAGTGATAGCGACGGATGAGAGCGCCAAACGAGAAAGCAGATACGCTTCGAGGAGTCTAGTGACGAAGACCGGTTTTGGTATGAAACAAAACATGCCAAGCAGAGGAGTGGTTCCTCAGAGAGTCGATCTTCCGACTCCGATGCGCGGTCTTCACCAGCTAAAAGCCCCAGCAATAGTCCTCGCGATGAGTCAAAAAGGGAACGCAAATGTTCCAACTGTAATGGAAGGGGTCATTATGCTGACGTGTGCATTACCCCGATTGAACACGTAAATTCCGCGTTTGTGTTGGACACAGTCAATAGCGAGGACTGTGTGGGGTATCGACCACTATTTCATTCGGAGGAGAATATAGTGCTTCACTGCGGGCATGCGGTACCATGCCTGTCGGCGATCCACGAGACTGGCAAGGTGGCTCTCCACAAAGGCGTGGTGGAGAATAAACCAGTCTCCGTGTTGAGTGACACTGGATGTACTACGGTTGGGATGTAGCGCTCGTGTATCGACCAGTCCTGCCTTACAGGCAAAATGGTAAAGTGTACCACGTTTGGGGGCAAAATTGAATCTTACCCCCAGGCGTGTATTAATGTGGACACCCCGTTCATAACAGGTAGAGTGAACGCGTTTGTCCTTGAAAATCCAATCGTTGATTTGATCTTCGGCAATGTACGGGGAGTGCATAACGCCATGGGATTGGCTGGAGCAGAGGCTCAGCAACACCAAAATCTCGAGGCGGACGATCAGGATGTCGAGGTATCACCACCTGACAAGAAAGTACATCTGAGACGGGGTTAGCTGTTCATGCCAAGTGACATGAATAGAAACAGGAGAGGCATGTCCGAGGGCCCGATGGCTGGTGACCGCACGTTATGGGTCCGCAATATCCCCCGAAGGCTAGCTGGCAAACACTCAGACGAGTGTTAATGAAGTCGCGCCAGTGAAGTTCGTGGAGGTATTGTCATTGCGGGACAATACCAAAGTCGCACGAGTGACTTTTGCGAATAGGTGGGGTGCGCGTAATGCAGTCAGGTGGAAGGACATGTCGTTGCTCCAGAACCACCTGCTGATAGTCCAGCAATAGCAAGGGGAGGTATCGGGTTTCGCGTTCAGTTAGGGTGTTTCAGTTAACGCGAACCAACCGCAGAGTCTGACCCACGCCACCAGTACTATTCTGTTAAAATATAAGTTGTTCTGTACAGCTTTGGGAATGTAGTGAGGGTGACTGAGGAGGTGGATGTCACATGTTATTACTATGTTATGCTTTGAATGTATGTATTATGGCGCCATAAAGGTAATTGGCTATATGCTTGAATTTTGTGACGTACGTCTGTTGGTGTTAATTAGTGGTCACTTGTTATGTATACCTATGTAAGACTTGCTATTAGTGCATAGCACACGGTGTTTTGGGTGACCAGGGGTGGACAGTCGCTGTCATTTTTCACGACTGCCAGAACGTGGGGTAACCTTTTTTATGTCCATATTGTTTGGTTTTCTCGGTTGGTTGGAGAAGGCGGAAATAACAATGGTAAGGGAGAAGTATGGCATTCTGTAGTCAAGATGAGGAGACGGAGTTATGGCATATGGTCGTCCAAACTCCTACGGGGGTCGGGCGAGGCCTCCTCCGATAGAAGAAAACTACGTTTTCTTTCTTAAAAGGGGGTGGGGTGGATGTCATGGCGCTATTTCGCAGTGCATCTTTTGGACGAAAAGTTAACCGGGCAACACTGAGTATGGCAACACTGGGGATAGCTAAACCGGCGAGTCAGGTGACTAGCGGAAGCCGGCAATTCAGGTGCGAAATGAGGCAGTTAGATTCTAGCCAGAGTCCGAGTTGGACGTAGATATTCCTCCCTTGCCAGCAATTTTGCTGTGAAGTTTCTTCGTTGGAAGATGTATTGAGAGCTTGCCATATTCGGTCTAGGTGGATTGTTAGGTGATTATTCTAGTACAGTGTAGTATCTAAGTAGACAACGATTTGAGTAATTCTTTGTCACAGTTATGTTGCTCAGGTGAGCGATAGTTATTGCGGTGTTTTTCAGTGTAAATCATACTGGTATTTGTGATACTAATAGATTAAGTTGTTGAGGCAAGTTACGTTGGCATTTCTGTGTTGTATTTCATGCGTATTGGCCGTGTGAGGCCGGATTGTGTGTGCATAATTATTAAAGGGAAGTACCTGTAGAAGGTGTTGATTTCCTTATTGTCAGCCATAACTGTTTGGTCATATTCCTAGAATAACGAGCCTTAGTTATTATCATAAATTTACACTGTTGTCGTGCAACTATAGTAAATAGTTCTTCTTCTTCTTTGATCCTTGGCCACCGACCGTCAAAGCAGTCAGTGGCCATCACGCCTAGTGGCGTCTTGTAGGGCAACAACAAATTGATTCCACTTTGTTCGATCGGTGGCCATCCTTTGTACAGTGCCCCAACTCTGGTTCATTCTTTGCATCTCAGCCTCCACAGTCCTCCGCCAAGTTGTTTTTGGTCGGCCTCTCTTTCGTTTTCCTTTAGGGGTCCAAAGCATAGCTGTTCTTGTGATGGCATCGGGGTCTCTTCTGAGGACATGGCTAACCCAGCTCCATCGTCTGCCAGCTATGATGGTGTGCATGTCCTCTTGCTTGCTCCGAGTAAGCAGATTTTGGTTGGTGATGGTATTCGGCTAAAAGATTCGGTGAATTTTTCTTAGGCATGTTGTGTGAAAAGTGGACAATTTCGACATTGCCTTCTCTGTAACTCTCCAGCATTCTGCACCATAGAGAAGCACAGAAAGCACACAGCTCTGATATAATCTTAATTTTGTGCTTGTGCTGCATTGAGAGGACTTCCAGATGTTGTTTAGGCTAAAATAAGGCTGTTCTTGCTTTATTCATTCTGATGTTGATGTCTTTGCCTGCCCCGCCGTCTGGTGTTACTATGCATCTTAGGTGTGTGAAGGTGTCTGTCTGTACCAGTTGCTGATTCCTTACTGATATGGGCTCAGGGTTGCTCACATTGAGCGTTATGACCTCTGACTTCTTTAAATTGATGTTCAAGCCCACCTGCTGGAAATACTTCTTAAGTCTATCAATTTTTTTCCTGGATGTGTTGATGTGAATGTGCTAGTAGTGCAATGTCATCTGCATATTCCAGATCTTCCAATGTAAAAAATGTAGTCCATCTTATTCCTCTTGGACTGCCCTCTGTTGTCTGGCGCATCACCCAGTCTATGACTGTTAAAAATAGAGTGGTTGATAAGGGGCATCCCTGTCGTACTCCTGTCTTCACCTCAAAGGTTAGGTTGCTCTGCCCAACACTACACGTAAAGTTGGCATAGAGGCTTTTTATTAATGACACTATGCAGCTTGGAATTCCATAAGGCCTCAGTATTTTCCATAAACTGTCCCTATGTATGCTGTCAAAAGCCTTTTCAAAATCAACGAAATTAATGTACAGCTGTCTTTGCCATTCTGACGACTGATCTACAATGTTCGTCGGAATGAATATATGATCTACACATCTTCTGTTCTTTCTAAATCCTGCTTGTTCTTTCCTCAGTTTGTGGTCTACTGCTTTTGAAATTCTCTGTATAATTATCCTGGCTAGTATTTTGCTGGGAACTGAGAGAAGAGTGATTCCTCTCCAATTATTGCAGTCCGCAAGATCTCCCTTCTTGGGCAATTTGACAATTATTCCTTTGTTCCACTCTGATGGTGTTGTCCCATTTTTCCAGACTTGTGCAAATAGTGGTTCTAATAGTTCTGCTGCTAGCTCTGGGTCTGTCTTAAATAGCTCTGCATTTAAGTTATCATGGCCAGGAGCTTTTCCGTTCTTTAACCCTTTGATTGCTGTGATGACTTCTTCTTTTCGTGGAATGTCTGTATTTACATCTAGATCGTTTTCAGCCTCAGGAAAATTCAATTGTGTCTCTCGTGGTTCCTTGTTCAGAGTTTCTCTGAAGTGCTCTGCCCATCTTGTTTCCTGTCCCTCTGCTGTCGTGATGAGATTTCCCTGCTTATCTCTTACTAATGTAATATTGTTTGATCCTCGTTTTCCGCTGATGAATTTAGTTATTTTGTACACTGTGCTTTGTTCATTTCTCAGTGCTGCCTCTTCTGCCTGTCTTGCAAGATCGTCCAGGAAATTCCTTTTGTTGGCTCGGGTTTGGCGTTTAACTTCCTTGTCCAGCTGACTGTACTGTTCGCTATATAGTTGCTTTAACCTGGGGGACTTTGCTTCTGTTTTCTTTCTTTTCATCTCCTTTCTCAGTGTTAAGGTGTTTAATGTTTCTGGTGTTATCCAGTCTTGCTTCTTCCTTTCCTGGAATCCTAAGCGTGATTTGCTGTTTTCCTTATATATTGTTGAAATGGTGTTGAATTTCTAGTCTATATCATCAGTCAATGTCTTTTCCTGACTTTTGGCAAATTGATATCGTTTATTTATGTCAGCCGTAAAAGCTTTTCTGGTAAGGGGGTTGATAAAGTTGATATTTAGTTGGATATAATATATGTTGATAAAGTACACCAGAACACTCCTAGGCGGGAAGACAGGCGTCTATCATCATCAGTTGACAAGATCCCTATGGTGTTGCCTGCCCCACTGTAGTGTATGGAATGTCAACTTGACCTACGCAGTGTTGTGTAGACATGGATGGAGTGTATAATGTGCGAATGATGATAAGGGTTCGTGTTGTTGACAAATGTTCTCTTCTCACACTCATGTATGACCGGAAGTCATCGACACCAACGACTGTGTACCTTTTCTAAAGTTTAATTGGACGTACACACTCGACAGCACAGATAGTGACAAATCACAGGTTGCCATAATACATCATAGTACAGTGGACAAATGGTCTTGCAATGTTACATGGGCACTCATGTAGAATAATGGTATAATGGACTGTCAATAGCCAAGCACTCAGTATCGCCCATACATATATCATCTGACGTCACTGACTGAGCACGTCAGCTTGTAAACAATATTTCAGATGACTTCTAAACCTAATCTCGTTTAGCAACGATTCTTCAACATAATGTTCAGCACATATTTTTCCATATAATAATATTGAACCGCTAACAATGGGTTCTCATGTGTAGCAGTGATCTCTGGACTGATCAAGCGATAATACGGGCATCCCTTTTCTCTTCTTGAAAGTCCTACATGTTTTGGTTCCAAGATGGCTCCACTCGTGAACTGTCACTCACGTTTGAATACAGATAATGAATCTGTTCTAAAGTTAGTCATTCATACAACATTTCGTTGCTCTGTAGATTTGGTCATGAACAATAGACTGCATTCTACAGAATATAGTGCTGCTAGGAATCGAAGTCGTTTTTCATCGAGTCAAATATATTCTCTTAAACATTCAAATCGTAATTATCGACAATGGTGGCTTCGATCGAGAGTTCATAAGAGTATCTTTGATTACCTTGGTAGAGGGAATATGAAACTGCCATTCCTTGGCAAGATGAATAAACACTGGGGTAAAGCATACACGATAGGTCTAGACGACTATCACTTTCCCCAAAACCACTGAGATCACTTTTTCAAGGCATCAAGCCGACATAGCAAAACACACACAGTCCCTATCAGGACGAAGCCAAATCACACCACTCAAGCCACACATCCGCCGAATAGCCTTTGACCTCTCTAGAGACAACAGAACATATAGTTCGACTTAGATATGTAAAGATATACAGATATAAGACAGACTTGTCCTACTCAGACAAACAATACACATAAATTCAGGCCATAGATATTCTGAAGCAAGAACAATCTATTATTACCCAAACAACGAATAAATCGCAGTAAAATGTATTTATCCGCGGAGTTCAAGGGAAGTAACTCAATAATGACTTTCCCTTAAGCACTAAAAAATTACCTATGTATAATATTGTAAGATATCAAAGACTGCACGTAACAGTCTTACCACACCTCCCGGGAAAAAAAAAAAATGGAACATTTTTTTTTTTTTTTGAAATACATCTAGGAGCAACGTACAATAGGCTCACAACGCATGAATAATGCGCAGATGAAAATATCAGGAATACCTATAACGCCTAATATGAGGCTAAGTCGACTTATGGAGCGACTGGTGAGAATGTGTCTCATAAACTGAGAGAAATTATTTCTCTACAAGTATATTTTTCCAGGAAGGTGTCATCAAAGTATAATACAATTCTGGCAATTACACAATGCCTAAAAAATTCATATCATCACTACGTATTAGATATCTTAAATTTATGATTTATGAAGTAAAAATCATCAAAGCACAGCGGTGAATAAACATACATGAACCGCTATGTAGTGATACAATCATTATATTATTAAATTACAAATGTGTATCTATCATGATATAGAAAAGGAACTACTATAGAACTAGACATATCAAGAAGTCTAAGCCCTAATAGTTATGTGGAATCATGTGGGCATCTTGACAGAATGTCTGCCATCACATTATCTGATCCCCGAATAGCTCGCACAGAGAAATGAAAAGGTTGAAGAGCAATTGCATATCGAGTAGACCTCGAGCTCTTCAAATTCTTACTCTGTATAGCAGTAAGAGCTTTTTGGTCTGTTTCTACTATGAAATGTGCGCCTAGAAGGAATCTCTGTAGTTTGAGGATCGACCAAACCATAGCTAATAGCTCACGGTCTAAAACCGAATAATTCCTTTCTGCCGCATTAAGTTTTCTGGAAATATACATTACAGGATGCAGAGTTCCAGAGTACTCTTGCATTAGTGCCGCTCCAATCCCAGTGGATGAAGCGTCACTACGAAGAACGAATGTCTTATCTTTAGTGGGTAGCACTAAAATAGGTGGTGTTGAAAACAGTGTTTTAATCTTATCCAGAGAGCATTGGCATTCCTGAGACCAGTGGACCACATTAGGCGAACCTTTCTTTAGAAGTGTTGAGAGAGGTGCCATGATAGAGGATAGATTCTGAATGAATCTGCCATAAAATTGAATAAGACCTAACAGACTTCTCACCTGTTTTTTAGTCTTAGGGATTGAGATGTTAAGTATCTTACTAGTATTATGGTCCTCTGTCTTTAGGAAACCATGACCAACTCGGTGGCCTAGGAAAGAAATTTCGCTAAAACCAATATAGGCTTTAGAGGGTTTCGCTGTCAGGTTGTGCTCACGCAAAGTAGACAGCAATTCATCTAACCCTGAATAGTGATCTTCCCAAGTATCGCTGAAAAGACAGATGTCGTCTAGATATGCAATGACATCTGACCGATAAGATAGGATTCGGCGCATCATGCGTACGAACGTAGCTGGTGCGTTCATAAGACCGAAAGGCATAAAATTCCATTGGAACAAACCTCTAGGTGTTGAAAAAGCCGTGAGAGGTTTGGCGCGTTCAGATAAAGGAACTTGCCAATATCCCTTAGACAAATCAAGTTTAGTGAAAAAATGAGATTTGGAGAGTCGAGTAAGTAGCTCTTCCAGTAAAGGCATAGGTTCGGCATCGAACTTCGTTACTTGATTCAATTTTCGATAGTCAACGCAAAGACGTATGTTATTGTCTTTTTTACGCACAATAACCATCGGCGAAGAATACGCAGAGGTGGATGGTTCGATTATTTTCAAATCTATCATCACATCCAACTCTTTCTCGACCTGTGCTTGGAAATGTATAGGTATAGGATAAGGTCTAACCCTAATAGGAGTATGGTCAGTTAGCACAATGTCATGTTGAATGACATTAGTTTGTCCAGGGATGTCAGTGAGTACATCCTGAAATGTTTGCAACATAGTTGAAACTTGTCGCTGTTCTCCTAGAGACAAA
Organism: Oreohelix idahoensis; assembly: GCA_024509875.1. Lineage (NCBI taxonomy): Eukaryota > Metazoa > Mollusca > Gastropoda > Stylommatophora > Oreohelicidae > Oreohelix > Oreohelix idahoensis. The sequence goes on from JAMPIV010010953.1 coordinate 428,119, forward strand.
TCAGGAGAGACAGTAACGTTCTTCCATGATTCACTGGAATGAAGTGGGATCATTGGAAGAGGAAGATTTACATCTGAAAAACTTGTTTCCTCATCCTGTATCACGGACAGTGATGAGTAATGACCATGTGGTACTGGAGAATTGTCCGTTGCTTGGAAAATGGGTTGCAAATAATCCGGACGTTCATGGAATTCAGTAAGCATATTGATGTGGAAGGTTTTATGCTTCCCATCAATATCGACAATATAGTCGACATCGGAAATTTTCGATATTATATCGTACGGACCTTTCCAAGAAATAAGTAATCTGTTTTCCCTACAAGGTAGTAATACAAATGCTTTGTCACCAGGACAAAGTTGTCGTAAGCATCTCTTCTTATTGGCAAATTGCCTTGCCTTCTGTTTCGCAAATTCAGAAGAAGAAGTTGCTAATTTGCATGCTTCGATAATCTTTTGTCTCAACGCGATGACATATTCGTAGGATGACTTTGTGTCATCGTCAATATTGTCAGATGTTATGAGATCGTGAAGCAACGACATAGGGCCACGCGGACGCGCGCCAAAGACGAGTTCAAAGGGAGAAAATCCCGTATGTTCATTGGGTACCTCTCTGTAAGCGAAGAGGGCCGCAGGTAAAACTCTGTCCCAGTCTTGAGGATGATCCTCAGTTATCTTCCCCAGTAAGTTTTTAAGTGTTCTATTAAGGCGTTCGACCATACCATTAGACATTGGATGGTAGATACTACTTAAAGATCTATCTATCTGCAGGGTAGACATTACTTGAGACATGGTATCTGATATTAGTTGGGTGCCATGGTCTGACAATATCTCTCCGGGGAACCCCAGACGAGAAAATATAAGCCAAAGAGCATCTGCAATATCAGCAGTAGTAATGCTCTTCAGAGGAATAGCCTCTGGCCAACGTGTGCACATATCAACACACGTCAAGATAAACTGATGTCCTCTGGCAGACTTGATCTTAAATGGACCAATAATGTCTATGGCCATTTTTTGAAACGGCCGAATAGGAATGTCCGCCGCCTGAATGGGTGCAGCATGCCGTGGACCTTTGGATTTAACTTCCTGACATACTTTACAAGATTGACAATAAATCCGTATGTCCTTGTTTACCAATGGCCAAAAGAAAGCCGCAAGGACTCTTGACTTAGTACGGGAAAAACCCATGTGTCCAGCACACTGAGAGTCGTGAGCGTGCTGCAAAATTTTAACTCTCAAATTCTTGGGAACCAGGATTTGAGAATGACTTGACGTAATGGAGTCTTGAACCATACGTACAAGTACGCCATTCTTCTTTGTAATCCACGATTTACGACTTGTGTCCTTATTCGGATCACCTTTAGTTGCAAGAATGAAGAATTTCTTCAGAGTGGGATCATCTTCTTGCTGTTTTATAAACGAGTCACGAGAAATTACCAAGGGATTATCTTGGTTATGCACTTCATTATCTTCAGTAGATGAAGTTTGAGGCACATTAAGAGCCTGAGCTCTAGTGACTACAGCGTTAGCAATCTGCATGTTTTGCCTTTCCCAAGTGGAAATTTGTTGCGGAGTACATTCCTTGACTCCATGAATGCGACCGATGATGAGGTCAGCGATCGGATTCGGAAGAAGACATGCGTGTACATCTCCTGTAAAGAAAGGAGTAGCAATCCTAATGATAGCGGTAGAGTATTTCTCTACTGTGCCGCCAAATGTTACACATTTGACTACTTGTCCAGTGGCACGGGAAGGATCTACGAGTGACTGCCTAACACCAATTGTGGTGCATCCAGAATCAAATAGCACAGAGACTGGATTGTTATTCACTAAACCCTTATGTAAGACAAGAGACCCTCTTCCATCATGCGCGACTGATGCTGGAAGAGCAGGAAGAGGATGGCCACAGCTTAAAGTAGTCACTGTGGTTGGCTCAAATAACGTTTTGCATTGGGGGCACTGAGATGCTCTCCCAAAATCAAAAGCGGCACATGCCATATTACTAGCATCATTATTATCTTTACTCTGTTTATAGGCTTCATGGGACTCTTGTTGTGCAGAGTTTGCCTGAAAATGTGGTTTATGTCTTTTGTATTGAGATCTACCTCGGTTATTATCACCTCTGTAGTTATTGTTACCTCTATTGTAACCCCTATTTGGGTTTGAGTCATAGTACCCTTGGTTACCATTATCATATTCATTATAATGAGTATCTCTGTAATTATGATCTTGTTGACTCCAAGACGGATAACCCTGATAGTTTCTATAATTACTTCCTCTACGGAAATTCCTATAATTATGACCACCCCTGTGTCGAGAGCTATCAGGTCGTCTCCAGTTCTTTGAAGAAGAACCCTGAAATGATTGGTTACCTTGGTTTTGATAACTATTATGGTTACCTTTTTTTTCAAATCTGTTTTGAGGTCCCTGAAATCTGTGTGAATAATTGGGATTGTATGGTGTTGCTGAAGCAACTGGCATACTCTCCTTAATCTTAGTGTTGCCAAAAGTCACGTCGGGGTGTGCAGTGACATATTGGGAACAATATTCTTCCATTTCTTTTAGAGATTTAGGTTTACGCTCATGTATAAATTCAAGGAAAGGTTTGTTCACACATGACATAATCTTATCTCTGAGCAACAAATCCATAAGTCCTTCATACGTTTTTTCCGTTTTGGAAAGCTCAATCCAACGATCAACTGTGAGACGTGCCTTTGCAGTGAATTCTGAGAATTCTACCCCCGTCTCAGGTACCATCGTCTTAAATAAAAGGCGATAGCCTTCCTCACTTAGCTGATATTTTTTTATCAAAGCCGCCCTAATGACATCATAATTATCCTTATCTGCTTCTCCTACAAGGCATAATCTAGTCAAGATTCACCTTTCAAGTTTTCTGATAATTGATTAGCGTATTGTGATTTATCCACATTATGTGTACGACAAGAACGTTCAAATCTATCCAGCCAGAATGTAATATCGTCACTGGACTGATTGAACGGTGGAACCTTAACCTTGTAAGTAGAAGGTTTACCATTACCACTAGATGCCTGATTAACATTACTCATACTTGTCAATCTCAATTTCTCCAACTCAAATTCATGTTCTCTTATTGCTTTTTTCTCTTCAGCATCTAATCTTTTTTGTTCAGCCTCCCTGTCTAATCTTTTTTGTTCAGCCGCAGCTTCTCTTTCCAATTTTTTTTGTTCAGCTTCAAATCTCCTTTCCTCTACCTGCATCTGCAATTTCTTTTGTTCAGCAGCAGCCTCAGCTTCTTTTTCTAATCTTTTCTCTTCCGCCATAGCTTTTCTTTCTTCTGCAGCTAATCTTTTCTCTTCTGCAGCTAATGCTTTGTCATATTGAGCAACTGCCCATTGTTCTAATTGTTGACCAGTCTTATCAAGAGCTTTCCCTTGAGTAATGAAATAATCTAGAGTAGACATGATGCCTAACAATAATACTAATCACCTGAATCAATAATAATACCCCAAGTTCTCAATGACCTGATTAATCAGTATACTATCCCAATATCTGTGGGTCACAAGCCTTTAATAAGGTCTTGTATAATAGTAATAATAATCAGGTACTGGTCTATACCATAATCCAAGTGCAGTGCACAGGCAATTGTGTCTTATGAAATATACCCATATAAAACATATGTCAACCAACAGAATACATAAAGTACAAATAGGACTGACAATACAAGAACGTTTGCAGAAATCAAAATAAATCAAATAGGGAAATCAATGAAGATAATCACTGAATCTGCAAAGAATAACAACACAAATGACGTCACAATATATGAATATAAATTATGAATAGAACTGAAAGATAGAAAAGGTTAGACCAACAAATTACAAACAAATCAAAACAAAACTAAAGAACAAAGAAATATTACAAAAATAACAATAATTACAGACTTCACAGCTAACACAAAAGCAACAGTTGTCGCAGCAAATTTTCAATCAAGAAAATTGCACCTATAGAAAACGCCCACAACGGACCCTCTATGACGTGGGATACTCTGTTGTGAGGACGCCGCCCAACCTTAAACACAACCCGCTGACATAGAAACTAACATACTATACAAACAAATAACATGTAAACATAAATATATATAAATTATGTGTATGATAGTATGTGTTGCAAAATAGGCTCAGTCTTACAGTAATGGCAAAGTTATTTTTCATGAAAACAAACAAACTGCCACTTTATTCAATTAAACATTCTGGCCTTAAATATTAAAGTTCATATATGGCAAACAAGAAGATCCATCGATGAAACCAGGACTTCTTAGTTCACAAATACTGTCTTTCTGTTAACACTGACAAGAATTGATCCAACTGTTCTGTGAAACTCTATAATGTCTAATGTAAAAAATGTCAACAACGCTGACCTACATACTGCATTCACTTGACAGGTCACGTGACGAAGCGTTGACAAAGAGCAAACCAATACTGCAAGTGTGTCGTATCAGCCACAGGAAACGGTCTGGTATCGGTAATCTGTTGACTTCTGAATTTCTGCGAGGTCAAACCCAGAAAGCTGGTCCACCAGTTGATAAAGTTGATATTTAGTTGGATATAATATATGTTGATAAAGTACACCAGAACACTCCTAGGCGGGAAGACAGGCGTCTATCATCATCAGTTGACAAGATCCCTATGGTGTTGCCTGCCCCACTGTAGTGTATGGAATGTCAACTTGACCTACGCAGTGTTGTGTAGACATGGATGGAGTGTATAATGTGCGAATGATGATAAGGGTTCGTGTTGTTGACAAATGTTCTCTTCTCACACTCATGTATGACCGGAAGTCATCGACACCAACGACTGTGTACCTTTTCTAAAGTTTAATTGGACGTACACACTCGACAGCACAGATAGTGACAAATCACAGGTTGCCATAATACATCATAGTACAGTGGACAAATGGTCTTGCAATGTTACATGGGCACTCATGTAGAATAATGGTATAATGGACTGTCAATAGCCAAGCACTCAGTATCGCCCATACATATATCATCTGACGTCACTGACTGAGCACGTCAGCTTGTAAACAATATTTCAGATGACTTCTAAACCTAATCTCGTTTAGCAACGATTCTTCAACATAATGTTCAGCACATATTTTTCCATATAATAATATTGAACCGCTAACAATGGGTTCTCATGTGTAGCAGTGATCTCTGGACTGATCAAGCGATAATACGGGCATCCCTTTTCTCTTCTTGAAAGTCCTACATGTTTTGGTTCCAAGATGGCTCCACTCGTGAACTGTCACTCACGTTTGAATACAGATAATGAATCTGTTCTAAAGTTAGTCATTCATACAACATTTCGTTGCTCTGTAGATTTGGTCATGAACAATAGACTGCATTCTACAGAATATAGTGCTGCTAGGAATCGAAGTCGTTTTTCATCGAGTCAAATATATTCTCTTAAACATTCAAATCGTAATTATCGACAATGGTGGCTTCGATCGAGAGTTCATAAGAGTATCTTTGATTACCTTGGTAGAGGGAATATGAAACTGCCATTCCTTGGCAAGATGAATAAACACTGGGGTAAAGCATACACGATAGGTCTAGACGACTATCACTTTCCCCAAAACCACTGAGATCACTTTTTCAAGGCATCAAGCCGACATAGCAAAACACACACAGTCCCTATCAGGACGAAGCCAAATCACACCACTCAAGCCACACATCCGCCGAATAGCCTTTGACCTCTCTAGAGACAACAGAACATATAGTTCGACTTAGATATGTAAAGATATACAGATATAAGACAGACTTGTCCTACTCAGACAAACAATACACATAAATTCAGGCCATAGATATTCTGAAGCAAGAACAATCTATTATTACCCAAACAACGAATAAATCGCAGTAAAATGTATTTATCCGCGGAGTTCAAGGGAAGTAACTCAATAATGACTTTCCCTTAAGCACTAAAAAATTACCTATGTATAATATTGTAAGATATCAAAGACTGCACGTAACAGGGGTCCTTCAATTTGCTGATGTCAAACCTTTTCTGTGTAGTTACAGTTGGTCCAGCCCTTCTTAGTTTCACTTTCAATTTTGCTACTACTAAATGGTGATCACTTCCCACATCTGCGCCTCTTCTTACCTTCACATCTTGTAATGCATGTCTCCATCTATCATTAATCATGATGTGGTCTATCTGGTTTCTGTCCCGACCATTTGGTGATTCCCATGTTAATTTGTGAATTTCTTTATGTGGGAAAAGTGTTCCTCCAAAGACCAGGTTGTTAATGCTACAGAAACTTATTAATTTATCCCCATTTTCGTTTGCTGTTCCGCTGCCGCATTTCCCCATTGCTCTTTCATTATATGTATTGTGTGTACCAACTTTCGCATTGAGGTCTCACATTACTATAATAAGACCATATCTAGGTGTATCTTCCATTTCTTTCTGCAGTTGTTGATATAATTCATCCTTGACCTCTTCATCGCTGTCAATTGTTGGTGCGTAGCATTGTATTATTGTAGCATTGGTGAATCTACCTCTCAATCTTAATCTTATCAGTCTGTTGTTGATAGGTTTCCATTCCAGTAATGTCTTTTCTATTCCTTTCTGTAGAATAATGGCTACACCTTCATTGTGCTGTCCACCTCTCTTCCAGAGTAAAATACTGTTTCTCCTGTTGCTGTTTTAACTTTTCCTGCCCCTGTCCATCTGCTCTTGCTTATCCCTAGAATGTGTAACCTATATTTTCTCATTTCTGCCGTGACCTGTTTTAGTTTAGCCGTCTCGTTCGTTGTCCTGACATTCCAAAATCCTATTCTTGTATCATGTTTTGCGGTCAGGACGTCCGTTCTCGTGTCAGTGGCTTCCTTTCGGCTTTCACCACTGACAGTCATACGAGCCTCAGACTCCGGATGTCTGTCCCGCAGCAAAGTTTGTTCATTCGTTGTTGTTTCGGTAACTTCATTTTTTTAAACATAGACAGGGGTGTCAGCCCTATGCTAAAACCCCCAACCTGGAGGACCAGGGTGTCTGCTTTAGTCTGACCCCTGCCCGCGCAAACCTGTCCAGCTTGGTAGATCCTTCCAGGATTAAAACTCCCGCTGGCATAACTCTGGGGGTAATCAGGGTACGCAAGCCGCCATACCTCGACAAGGTATTGACAGCGGTGATGGCAGTAAATAGTTATCTGACAACAATTATTTTGAATAAAGTGATCGTGTCTAAAAACGATACTCACGTTCTGGGATTATGCTGCTCGTTCGAAAGTTAACTTTGGCCATTCAACAGTTGCTGTTTATTCTGTTTACCCCTAGCCCAGGGCGTGGCATGTCTTCATAATAAGATGTCGTATCACCAACAGTTACATGTATATGGTAAATGGTTGAAAAGGGCGTGCTACACAAAGGAAAGTAGTAAACATGTTAAGGAAAAAAATGCTTCATAGCTATTCCAGCTTTAAACATGTCAGTGGTGGCTTCAACTTAACAAATGATACTACCTATATGTACTAGAATGTAAAATGTTTAGACAATACTTACGTTCAGTGTTTTTAATCAATCAGTGTGATATTGCAAAGAGACACATTTCAGTTTGGGTATCTAAGTGGCGTGATACTAAAGCATTTCTCAGAACAGAGTTGCATTCCTGTAATATAGCTATTGATTTTCCTAACGGCGATGTGGCTCAGCGTGGACTATGTCTTTTAACTAACAACTCCACTGTGTGTTTAAAATTTATGCAACTTAATACTTGACGTCACGCTGAATCTCTTATATAAAACTGTCTTTTTACAAATAATTGATCATGTATGTGAAAAGGTAGAGCTTGATAATTTCGACCTCACAAAGTACACTTTTATTATGTAAGCGATGTGTAACTATCCGAACAGTTTCATTTTCAGTATCGTAATCGATATGGCGTTAATACTTTTGGACAGTGATTCTCAATTTGTAGCTTACAACCCAAAATTAGGTTGCGGGAAACATTTCAATTTTTTTTGCATGCCTCAAGTTTACCTTAGGCGTCGTCCAATATGACGTCACGTAGTGAGGGTAGGGGGTTCACAATTTTGTAACGAAGTGTGATGATAGGGGAAGGGTGGTTTAAAGAAATGTGATGTCACTCAAAAAATACTAGTGAGGAACGCTTCTTTCATAAATAATGTCTGAACAAAATAGATTTTGTAACTTCCTCTCCCATAGTGTTCTGCAATCCGCAATAGTAGAAAACGTTCTTGTAGACGATTTTTATTATCATTATAATCTCAGCTGAAATATCGGATAATTGTGATAACCGTCAACTGGCTAAAATAGTTTTTTAAGATTATATCTCATTTCATCATTTTAATTTCTGTCTCCATTTATTTTCTCCGTGTGTTTTAGATCAGCCTCTCTTTCCCTGGGGGTTCCAGAACAAGGACTGCCTTGTAATGATTTTAACGAGTTTCCAATAATGTAGTACAATCAATACCCTTTAGCTCCCCAAGGAGCATAGGCCTTCAACAAACACATGCCAAGTCTTCCTGTCCTGTGCCATCCGCTCAAGTTCGTTCCATTAGGTACCACAAAGTGATTTTTGTTTGCACAGAAACACCAGAGAAAACAATGTAGATTTGAAGCCTTTGGTAAATCATGAAATTTGGTACTTTATTTTTCAAAATAGGACAACAAATAAAAAAGTTATAGCATTTTAAAAAGTGTGGGGACTTCGCAACATTGAAAATGTTACATCACACCAACTTCAGAACACTGCCGTCTTCTTAAATATAATCTTACAACTTTCTCTGACAAACAGCATATAGTCTGAAATATACTGATCACACAAAGAAAACTATAGGGCTACATCATGAATAATTATCAATATATTTGAGACCAAAAATTGCAAATCTGCAAAACACATTACCGAAGAATATAGTTTGTTGAATGAAAGTCAATATTCACAACATCATATTTCAAAAAGTATAAAAGGTACAAGCTTTAAATTTGTACATATTAATCTGCATACTACACAAATATATCTCAATTTTTTTTCACAGGATTTAAACATCTATTTGTTCTTGTATAATTTTTTTTTAATGTGTCCAGAGGCCAATTTGTCGCAGGGGAAGAAAAAAATGTGAAAATGAAGAAAAAAATATTTTTTAAGATACTGTCCATATTTCATTTTAAAAAATGTGTAGGCAATAATTAACAACATCTAAACAATAATTGGCAACATCTAAACGCTATATTTTTTTTAAACAACTGGTTATTAGCATGATAGTTTAATGTCCTTATCATTCAATATTAATGTCCTTATCATTCAATATTAATTATCTGTATCTTAACTGAGCCTTCAGATTTCTAAGGGCATTTCGTCCTTTACAAGTTTTATCCACATCCTGCTATGTGGTGTACAGACCCCCTTGGCTCATGATTGTGTTATATAACTCTATCTTCTTCTCTGCATTTTTAATATCTTTCTCTTTTTTTCTCATATTATAGTCAGTTATTCGCTGTTTAATTTTTTCTTTGACTGCCCTCTCTGACTCTTTACTCCGTTTCTTCCATTCCAGTCTATGTTTTGGGTTCTTCGTCGTCACTCTTGCATTCTCTACTTTTATTTTATCTGCCCTTCCTCTTCTCCATTTCACTTTTTATCTGTTTGTAGTGTGTTACTTTGTGGTCTGTAGCTTTATGAAGAAAAAAAAAACTACAAGCAGTCTACCTCAAGCCATGTTGCATTCCCATCCTCCTTCAGATAACAAAGTTGTGCAAGGACCTTGTTTGTCAGATTGACAGCTGGCACCTTTGGACGGCAACCCTTCCCAGTCATTAAAAATGGTTTTTCATAGCATCGTAGTAGGAGTCATCTGAAACAATAAAATTCCAGAAGTTATTTATTTTTTTTACATGTATAGAGAATTACATGTACTATTACTATTAATGGCTTGTTCTTGTTCAGTTTCTTCTTGATTTTTTTTTCTTCATATTATTTGGAATTGAAAACAATATGTATCCTAATTATAACCCATCGGAGGTTGAACGGGATATTTTTCATCCTTAATTTAAAAAAAAAAATATATATATATATATATATATATATATATATATTTTTTTATATATATATATATATATATATATATATATATATATATATATATATATATATATATATATATATATATATATATATATCTTGTTTTTGGGGAATTTTAAGACTATCAACTAGTGCCTGCTAGTCCGGACATTTCAGTACACCGTCAGCTACTTTAGTTATGGAATTTTCCGGCTTCCTAGCCTTGACTCGATATGTCGTCCATTGGCATTGGGCCTTGCGATATCATTCGCTTTTGAGATCATAATTCACCCTATTATGTTGCAAAAGAAACCTTCATTTAATTACCAATTAATCAAAACATGCATTTTTTATTCAAATTGGTAACTTTCTTAGCTTTTCAAGCTCTTGAAAAAATTAGATTGATGTGCGAATGTCTGAAGCGGTGATAACACATTCAATCCACGCTGTTACACAAACTGTGCGATCGTGTTAAATTGCTAAATAATATTAAAACTATTGTAAATTTTACATTTGAAGTTCAAAACGTTGTTAATAAGTGATATACTTACGTATAGTCAATCTCAAATCAGAAGATGTGATGATGTTTGAACAAGAGCCTATATAAGTAGTGTCCCGATCTTGATCGACATCGGGAGTTATCGCGGCTCATTGAGCAGCCTCGCTCTGCATCCTTCGCTAACATTTCTAGGCCTAACTTGAGCGATACAGAACTTACTCAAAGTCAATTAGCTCGACCGCCAAATATCAGAAGTCTTTAAAATTTCACAAGAATAAAGAAAAATGGCTCCCAAATCTTCTCAAACCTTGCAAAGATTTATAACTTTCTTTCTTTCTTATTCGGAACCTCTTCTACCCCGTAAACAGGGTGTAGAGTGGACCCAAAGAGCACAAAGCTCCTGGGCAAAACATACAATCAAAATGTTTGACAAACAGGTGATTAGCCCATTGTGCAAAGATTTATAACACCATTTAAAATGTCAAATTTGGTAAAATTTCAACTTCACTTCGAGATATCAACGTTTTACACTTTGTTTTCTACAGTTTGCAATATATGAAACTAAAGATACACTTTTCCCCCTAAAAGTTGTGAAAACAGTGTGCAAATTAGTGGTTTGGCGGTCCAGCGACCCTCATTTGAATGAAGCGGGGTGAGACGAAAAGGTTCGGAGTCCGTAACAAACTACGCGTAACCCTGCTGTTTGTTTTTATTAGTAAAAAAGTACTTCAATAGCTTTTATTTTTTTAAAATTAATACACCTCAAAAGAGAAGAAGATAAAGAGTACCGTGATATAAATTTTATTAAATCCGCTTAATAGCAAAGGACAGTGACGACTTAAACTTGACGAATTTCCCTCAGTTTTCTCCACTTTCAACAGCTCGAAGCGGACACTTTGTGGTACCTAGTTCCATGTTTTCCTCATCATTTTCACCTCTGTTTCCAGTTCTCTTCTCCTTGTGTTTTTTGGTCTATGTAGAAGGTCCGAATGTGGTGTGATGATATAACTTCTGTTGCCAAGGGCAGGTAGTGCTGGCACTTAAAGTATGGTGTAGACTTAGGACTGGTGTACATGTGTAAAATAGTTGCACAGTCATACAGGTACAGTTCCAAAAGGAACGTCACACCAAATCACGACGTATGGAGTCAATGAATGTTGTAAAATCCTTGTGACGTTTTTATTATTTAATGAAGACGCCACGTTGACGAAAATGCGTAGACATAAACAAGTAGGTACATCATCGATACAATCAACAGTCATTGTTACATCACATAGTTCATACAATACTGGACGGTAGACGGCATCATAATAAGGATGACTCATATTTATGTGAATGCATCATAATCAGCCATAGACGTAGTCAGGCAGAAATAAAACTCCATCCCTTTCCGTACTAGCAGCAAATTAACAAATAGGAGACTAAGTCTAAGTCCCTTTAGTTGACTTCAGTAAGACAGACACATCTTCTTAAGTCCTCAAAATATCCTCCAAGTTCCTTTAGTTATCCAAGATATCGAATCTGGAACAAGCAGTAGAGTTTAGCAGGCAGATAGTTCTTAGGACATGCATCCATCGATGCAGTAACAGCGAACATGATTCGTGAGCTGACGAAAACTTCTCATAGCGTAGACCCTTCTATAATCGGGCTACAAACAAAATGTCAATCTCGAAAGATATCGATAAGTGTCAAAAAATGTCATTACCTTTACTTCAGGAAATAAACATATAACTCACAGGCTTCCAAGCACTTAGAATCACCACAGATATATCCTCTCCAAAGGAACAATATGAATAGGACATTATTTCCTGAACAGTTTAAGCACAGACGCTGGCAAACCAAAATGCGTCTTGCTTATCTCGAATCTATCTGCACTCTGAATGTCGGGGCGGAACCCGTGCGAAAAGCGATCAAGACCAGACATGCGCAGACAAGCGCGACTCGAACGGTGTTCAGCCAACTTACGAACCAAAGAATATTCTGGAGAACAATCGTACAGATTCGAACCTAATAAGGAAATGAATCTTGAAACATTGCGATTGCCAACTGTTTCTAAGAACTGACGACCTGAGCGCTCCGTATATGGACATGACTCAAAATCGTTCACACAAACTATCGGCAACTATCGTCACATGATTAGACAACTAGTAGAAATAAAAAAGTGACTACAATACATGAGTTATTTCCCATGCATTAGAAAATAAATACATAGTCGAAAAACGTTGCAACAATCATCGCAACATTACCGCACCCTCCCGATTAAAAAAAATGTGCAACATTTTTTTTTTTGGGTTAATATCCAAGAGTAAAGCCAAAAGCGGCCTAACAACGCACAAATTATGCGCGGATAATGGATTAAATTGCCTAATATGAGGCTAAATTGACACATAGAGTGTCTAGTGAGAATATTTCTCAACAGATAAAAAATCTGATTCAAAAAATATATCGGGGAGGTGCCACCAACACACACTACGTTAGCATGTAAATACAACATACATATGCAAGTGCAATACTATCATTATCAAAATTGCGGTGTCATACTCTAATACCGCTTTAGAATGGATGTACACATCTGATAGTAAATAGTAAATAGTAAATTATCCAAAACGTGTAATAATATGAGTATATAATGAAATTAACCACATGAAGATCCAGGACTCATCTCCCGTCGTTCCTAAGGTAAGCAAATAAAGTGGGAACTCTCCATGTTTGACAACAGAAAGGTAGCTTCTCAGATCAACAATAACATGCTGAGAAAAAACAACCAATATAATTCTATTTAATAGCTATTAAGTTTCATACTATACAATACATTATTATTAACAATTGTGGCCGAGTAAACTTTTGGCCCTTATATTAACTACTCAGTCTTCTTCTTATATTAAAGATGGGAACAGAAGAAGATGATAACAAAGCACAATAGTATGTGTTCACCTAAAGTGAGGACAGATGTGCTAATGTATTGTAGTAATATAGATGTGTTATTACTCTGTAATATATATAGGAATATAGGACAGAAGTATTAGTTGGAATCATGTGGGCATCTAGACAGAATGTCAGCCATCACATTATCCAAACCACGGATAGCTCGTACCGTGAAGTGAAAAGGTTGAAGAGCAATAGCATATCGAGTTGATCTCGAACTCTTCAAGTTCTTTGTCTGAATAGCTGTAAGAGCTTTTTGATCAGTTTCTAGAATGAAATGTGCGCCCAGGAGGAATCTTTGTAGTTTGAGAATTGCCCAAACCATAGCCAACAATTCACGGTCTAAAACCGAGTAGTTCCTCTCTGCCGCATTTAGTTTTCTAGAAATGTACATAACAGGATGCAGAATTTCTGAATATTCCTGCATAAGTGCTGCTCCGATCCCAGTGGATGAAGCATCACTTCGAAGAACAAAAGTCCTATCAAGAGTAGGTAATCTTAGGATGGGAGGAGAAGAAAATATATTCTTCATCTGGTCTAAGGAAGATTGACATTCCTGAGACCAACGAACCAGATTAGGCGACCCTTTCTTCAACAAAGTTGAGAGAGGTGCCATGATCGAAGATAGATTTGGGATGAATCTGCCATAGAATTGAATTAAACCCAAGAGACTACGGACTTGTTTCTTCGTTTTAGGTACAGAGATGTTCAATATTTTCGAAGTATTGTGGTCTTCTGTCTTAAAGAGACCATGACCAACACGATGACCCAGGAAAGAGATTTCACCAAAACCAATATAGGCTTTAGAGGGTTTTGCTGTCAAATTAAACTCACGTAGAGTGGACAGTAGGTCATATAAACCCAAATAGTGATCTTCCCAGGAATCACTGAAGAGACAGATATCATCTAAGTATGCGATGACATCTAAACGATGAGAAAGAATTCGACGCATCATGCGAACGAAAGTAGCAGGGGCGTTCATAAGACCGAAAGGCATAACATTCCATTGAAATAGACCCCTAGGTGTTGAGAAAGCAGTAAGAGGTTTGGCATGATCTGCTAGAGGCACTTGCCAATAACCTTTAGACAAGTCAAGTTTAGTGAAGAATCTAGAATTAGAAAGTCTAATAAGTAGATCTTCCAGTAAAGGCATAGGTTCCGCATCGAACTTTGTGACTTGATTTAATTTGCGATAGTCAACGCAAATTCGTATGTTCTTATCTTTCTTCCGAACAATAACCATGGAAGAAGAATATGGTGAAGTAGATGGTTCAATTATGTTTAATCGAATCATTTCATCCAATTCCTTTTCCACTTGAGACTGAAAGTGTATAGGGATAGGATAAGGCCTAACCCTAATAGGATTATTGTCGGTAAGAATTATGTCATGTTCTATGACATGCGTGTGACCAGGGATGTCAGTTAGAACATCCTTAAATGTCTGTACCATCGACGAGACTTGACGATGTTCATCAACAGAAAGATTAGGAGAAATGGAGACATCTTTCCAAGATTCCATGGAATGTAGTGGAACCACTGGAAGCGGGAGATTAACATCGGAAAATACAGATTCCTCATCCTGTATGACAGTCAGGGATGAGTAATGACCATGAGGTACAGAAGATTCGTCCGTTGCCTGGAAAATAGACAGCAAATAGTCTGGACGCTCATGAAATTCCGTCAGCATGTTTATGTGGAAAGTTTTATGCTTTCCATCAATATCGACCACATAGTCAACATCGGAAATCCGAGAGACTATTGCATACGGACCTTTCCATGCAATAAGAAGTCTATTTTCCCTGCTGGGGAGTAGGACGAATGCTTTGTCACCTGGACAAAGTTGTCGTAGACATCTATTCTTGTTAGCAAACTGCCTTGCTTTTTCTTTAGCAATTTCTGATGAAGCAGTTGGTAGTTTGCATGCCTCAATGATCTTTTGCCTAAGAGCAATGACATACTCATATGAGGATTGAGTGTCATCACTAATATCATCGGCAGTGATGAGATCGTGTAACAAAGACATAGGGCCGCGCGGACGCGCGCCAAAGACAAGTTCAAAGGGAGAAAATCCTGTGTGTTCGTTTGGGACCTCTCTATAGGCAAAGAGAGCCGCGGGTAAAACCCTGTCCCAGTCTTGATGATGATCTTCCGTTATCTTATCAAGTAAAGTCTTGAGCGTTCTATTTAGACGCTCAACTAACCCATTAGACATAGGATGATAGATGCTACTGAGAGATCTTTTAATGTGTAAGGTAGACATTACTTGAGACATAGTATCAGATATGAGTTGAGTGCCATGGTCTGATAGTATTTCTCTGGGGAACCCCAAACGAGAAAATATCAGCCAAAGAGCATCTGCGATATCTGTAGTAGATATGCTCTTTAGAGGGATAGCCTCTGGCCAACGTGTGCACATATCGACACATGTAAGGATAAACTGATGTCCTCTGGCCGACTTTATCTTAAAAGGGCCAATAATATCTATGGCCATTTTCTGAAATGGCCGAATAGGGATGTCAGCAGCCTGGATAGGCGCAGCATGTCGTGGTCCTCTAGATTTGAACTCTTGACATACCTGACATGATCGGCAGTATATACGAATGTCCTTGTTAACAAAGGGCCAAAAGAAAGCCGCAAGGACTCTCGACTTTGTACGGGAAAATCCCATGTGTCCAGCACATTGCGAGTCATGAGCATGTTGCAATATTTGCACTCTCATACTCTTGGGAACAAGAATTTGCGAATGTGCTGACGTAGCCGAGTCTTGTACCATACGTACAAGTACGCCGTTTCTCATTGCTATCCAAGATTTGCTTTGTGTATCCCTATTTGGATCACCTCTCTTCGCAAGAATGAAGAATTTTTTTAGCGTAGGATCTTCTTCCTGTAACTTTATGAACGAGTCACGAGAAATAACCAAGTGACTATCTTGGCTATGAACTTCATTATCACTATCCAATGAAGTTTGCGGTGTTTGTAGAGCTTGTGCTCTTGTAACCACTGCATTGGTAGCTTGCATATTATGATCTTCCCAAGCAGCAATCTGCTGTGGGGTACATTCCCTAACTCCATGGATACGACCAATAATAAGGTCCGCAATAGGATTAGGTAAGAGAAAGGCGTGCACATCTCCCGTAAAGAAAGGAGTGGCAATGTGAATTACAGCAGTAGGATATTTTTCTAGAGTGCCGCCAAATGTGACACATTTAATAACCCTTCCTGTAGCACAGGATGGATCTACAAGCGATTGTCTGACACCAATAGTGGTGCATCCGAAATCGAAAAGTAGTGAGACCGGAGTATTATTAACAAGACCCTTATGTAGGATTAGAGAACCTCTCCCGTCATGCGCAACTGCAGCAGGCAGAGCGGGAAGAGGGTGACCACAACTCAAAGTAGTTATTGTAGTCGGTTCGAACAAAGTACTGCATTGGGGGCATTTGTTTGCTCTCCCAAAGTCAAAAGCGGAGCAAGTGACAGCGTCAGAGGTTTTATTATCAGAAACCTGATTACAGGCTCCCTGAGATTCTAGTTGTGCAGAGTTAGCCTGCTGATATCTCTTTTTTTTTTGTATTGAGATCTACCGCGACTGTTATTACCTCTGAAGTTATCAGAGTTATTATTATCTCTGAAGTTATTAGAATCTCTATTATAACTGTTATCCTGTTTTGAACTACAGTTTCCATGATTATTATCATGTCCACATTGATGTGAACATCTATTTGTTTGGTTTTGAGGTCTACGCGAGGAAAAGCCTCTGTTACCATATCCTCTTCTAAAATGCCTAAAATTATTATGTTGGAAGTAACGAGGACTGTCAGCTCGTCTCCAATTCTTCGAAGAAGAATCACCCTGAAATTGATTTCCATACTTTTGACCGTAACTACGGTTACTTTTCCTATCAAAGTTTTGTTGGAATCTATGACTAGAGTTTTGACCATAAGGTGCTGCCGAAGCAACTGGCAGACCTTCTTTTACTCTAGCGTTACCAATGGTTACGTGAGGATGCGCAGTTATATACTGGCAACAGAAATCTTCCATTTCTTTTATTGTTTTAGGTTTACGTTCATGAATGAAAGCAAGGAAAGACTCATTGACAGAAGACATGACTTTGTCTCTAAGTATTAAGTCCATAAGTCCTTCATAAGTATGTTCTGTCTTAGACAGCTCCACCCAACGTGAAAAAGTAAGACGTATCTTTGAAATGAATTCAGAGAATTGCACTCCAGTTTCTGGCAACATATTTTTAAATTGAAGACGATAGCCGTCTTCGTCAAGTTGGTATTTCTTTAACAATATAGCCATGACAACCTCATAGTTGTTCTTGTCAGGCTCATCTACCATGCTTAACATACTCAAAGCATCAACTCTAAGTATCTTGGACAAATGATAAACATGCAGTGATTTATCTATGTTATGTACTTTACATGAAGTTTCAAATCTGTCCAGATAGAATGTTATATCGTCGATGGAAGCATTGAATGGTGGTAGATTAAGCTTGAAAGTGCTTGCATTAGTCTTATCTGAGATTTTTTTTGCATCATTAGCATTACCCATGTTCATCACCTTTAATTTCTCAACTTCCAAAGCTAAGAGTTTTTCTTCATGCTGCATTTTTGCTATTCTCTTATCAGCCTCTCTTTGTAACTTTTTTTCTTCAGCCTCAACCTGAAGACTGTTATTTTCAGACTCTATTTCTAGTCTTTTATTCTCAACTACTTTTTCAAGCCTTTTATTCTCAGCTTTTCTTTCAAGTTCAAGCCTTTTATTCTCAGCTTCTCTTTCAAGTCTTTTATTTTCAGCTTCAATCTGTAGTCTTTTCTCTTCAGCTTTTGCTTCTGCTTCTCTTTTTTGTTTTTCCATTTCCATTTGGTATCTCCTTTCATCCACCTGCATCTGCAGTTTTAAATTCTCAGCTTCTATTTTCTTTTGTTCAGTTTGCTCCTTCATTTTCTTTTCCTCCGACTTCAATGCCTTGGCATATTGAATAGTCGCAAATTCTTCTAACTTATCACCAGTCTTCCCAAGCAATTTACCCTGCTCAATAAAGTGCTCAAATGTAGACATGATGAGTAATAATATGAGTCCACAGCCTGAAATAATTAATTATCTTATTTCAAATTTAATTATAACAAGTCTTAAATGAAGTACTTGTTTACTCACAACACTATATTATTATCCCAATCTTTGTATGAAACAAGTCTTAAATCAAAGAACTTGTGTATAGACCTTCTTGAAATATCATCAATCAACTCTTGATCATAGGTGCACTTCCCATTCAATAGTGCACAATACTATTCATCATTTATTTATCATCAGTGTAGTAGTAGTGCATCAGCATAATCCATTATTAAATTACCATAAGTGTAACCAATGACTATGTAAACACAACTACAATGTAACCATCAACCATGTAAATACTAACAATGTAAACATTAACAATGTAAACAATGACAATGTAAACATTAACAATGTAAACAATACCAATGTAAACAATAACAAAGGTTTAGCAACAATACGAAAACATTCGCAGAAATCAACAAAAAATAAAGCGAAAAGTAAAGAAATATCACAAAAAATGTGATGATATCTGCGACGAGATAATACAAATACACGACACAACAGTGTATAAACAAAAATGGTGTATGAAACTAAACAATAGGAAAGAGTAGGCTAACAAATACAAACAAATCAAAACAAAACTAAAGAATGCGAAATAATAACGAAAACAATATTAAAACATGTCATCACAGCTAACATAAATAGCAACAGAAGTCGCTTTGCAAATTTCAGTATCGGAAATTTGCACACCCTACAGAAAACGCTCACGATAGACAACCTCTATGACGTGGTATGATCTAAGGGAGACACCGCCCAACCGAGACCCGCAGAAACATAAATATATAAATATACAAATAACATATAAACATATAACATATAACAATATGACAAAAGAATGAGATGAAACACAGAAGACTCAGTAGAAGTATAAGGGCACAGTTCACGAACAAACAGGCCACTTAACTTATGGATATCTAATCGTCAGCCACAGCAGAAAAAAACAGATGACAGCCAGCGTCCTAAGGGATGGAAATCCAACGATGACGGTACATCTAAACTGCTCCAACTGCCATGACGATGGTACTTTAGCTTCTTAACTGATTCAGTAGTGTTGTTTCGGCACTTGACCTTCTGAATCCTATAGTAAATATGTTTGAATTCGGTACTTGGCCTTCTGAAAACGAACTCAAACAACCGGCACTTGACCTTCATACAACGACAGCAACTTGGCACCTTGACAGCAGCGACTGGCTTCACTTGAGTTAAAGACAGCAACAGTCTGTGATATCCGGCAATATGTAACAACGCCGGGTACTGTCAAATTTCTTGCTTATGGCAAAAAGATGTAATTTCCACATTTACCGGGCAACGCCGAGTAGTTTCAAAATTCTTTGTTGATGTCTTGTAGTTTGTTGACTTGTAGTATTGAATGTAATGGGAAAGGGACCCCGAGTCTGCTCACCAAATCAATGTTGAGATGTGGTGGGCTTATCGAATGCCTTTGGACTGGTCACCAAATATGTAGAAGGTCCGAATGTGGTGTGATGATATAACTTCTGTTGCCAAGGGCAGGTAGTGCTGGCACTTAAAGTATGGTGTAGACTTAGGACTGGTGTACATGTGTAAAATAGTTGCACAGTCATACAGGTACAGTTCCAAAAGGAACGTCACACCAAATCACGACGTATGGAGTCAATGAATGTTGTAAAATCCTTGTGACGTTTATATTATTTAATGAAGACGCCACGTTGACGAAAATGCGTAGACATAAACAAGTAGGTACATCATCGATACAATCAACAGTCATTGTTACATCACATAGTTCATACAATACTGGACGGTAGACGGCATCATAATAAGGATGACTCATATTTATGTGAATGCATCATAATCAGCCATAGACGTAGTCAGGCAGAAATAAAACTCCATCCCTTTCCGTACTAGCAGCAAAGTAACAAATAGGAGACTAAGTCTAAGTCCCTTTAGTTGACTTCAGTAAGACAGACACATCTTCTTAAGTCCTCAAAATATCCTCCAAGTTCCTTTAGTTATCCAAGATATCAAATCTGGAACAAGCAGTAGAGTTTAGCAGGCAGATAGTTCTTAGGACATGCATCCATCGATGCAGTAACAGCGAACATGATTCGTGAGCTGACGAAAACTTCTCATAGCGTAGACCCTTCTATAATCGGGCTACAAACAAAATGTCAATCTCGAAAGATATCAATAAGTGTCAAAAAATGTCATTACCTTTACTTCAGGAAATAAACATATAACTCACAGGCTTCCAAGCACTTAGAATCACCACAGATATATCCTCTCCAAAGGAACAATATGAATAGGACATTATTTCCTGAACAGTTTAAGCACAGACGCTGGCAAACCAAAATGCGTCTTGCTTATCTCGAATCTATCTGCACTCTGAATGTCGGGGCGGAACCCGTGCGAAAAGCGATCAAGACCAGACATGCGCAGACAAGCGCGACTCGAACGGTGTTCAGCCAACTTACGAACCAAAGAATATTCTGGAGAACAATCGTACAGATTCGAACCTAATAAGGAAATGAATCTTGAAACATTGCGATTGCCAACTGTTTCTAAGAACTGACGACCTGAGCGCTCCGTATATGGACATGACTCAAAATCGTTCACACAAACTATCGGCAACTATCGTCACACGATTAGACAACTAGTAGAAATAAAAAGTGACTACAATACATGAGTTATTTCCCATGCATTAGAAAATAAATACATAGTCGAAAAACGTTGCAACAATCATCGCAACAGTCTACCTCTGCCTCTCTTTCCATGTTGATTCCAGAACAAGGACTGCCTTGTAGTGCTATCAACAGATTTCCTCAATGTGTGTCCTATCCATCGCCAGCGTCTTCTTCTCAACTCTTGTTCCACTGGCACTTGTCTGGTTTTTGTCATCAATTCCACATTTGTGACTGTCATACCATTTCAGTCCTTCTATTCTACGCAAGTGTGACAACTTGCCCAATCTTCTCTTCATTTTTATTATTATTTACGTGACATCATTTTTTTCTCATCCTCAATGCATGATCGCAAAGTCCCGGGAATTGTCACTTGCGGAAACTCTCCTAGCGTTCGGTATTTTCTCCTCGCTATTTTTAGATACGACGTCATTGTTGACCAATGACCTCGGTAGCTAGAAACCCGTTTTAATTTAGGACTGCTTGAACTTGGGGAGAACCAGTTTAGGCCACTTAAGAAAACATCACGTGACTTTTAACATTATTGATTGGAGCGTCTAAACGAGGCTAAGGTCACATGATGCCCGCGATGGATCACGTGTCCAAGCGGAAATGTCCCGCTAAAAGTGCGCCAGCACGGGCATTCTTCACTTGCCCAGGAACCCTTGAGACCGCTAGGTCTAACCCAGATATCGGCGAATTCTCGCATTAAAAGCACTGAAGCCACGTGTCTAAATTGCGGGTTAGCGTCCATCTTTGAGTAGGTAAGTGAAATCTCGCTAGAATATAATGTGATGAAATGTGTAGTACCTTGCAAAATCGACGCAAGATTGGTATGTTTACTTTATTCATATTTTTGTTTTACGATCACATCCAGCCACATGTGATCGGGTGTATTTATGATCCCACGGGATATGTACAACATGGTCATAATAATGTATAACGGGAATATATATATAGCTATTAATTTCCATATTATTTGATTATTTTTGGACCCGACGCTTAGACTAACGGAATTAATATTAACGATAATGTTGACAGACCGTGACATATATTCATTATAAATTATATGACGATGCGACCAGACATGAAGTGTGTGATAATGTTGTCAGACAATTCTAAAACACGGATGTCCAATTATTTGTTAATTTCATCATATTGACATGACGATTAGGCTAGAGGCACAGAACTAGAATACTGTTGCCGACATTTCTATGATAAATTTGGTGGGTTTAACTGACATTTATAATAATTCATCGGGTTAAGTTGACGATAAATCAGTCTAAAGAATTATAATACTGCCACTGGGGCAGAGAAATATAATAAAGGACAGACAGGAGAAACTTGAATTCAAGATTAGACTCTAGACATATGATGTTAGAGACTAAAATCTGAGATGACTGGCAGAGGGACGGCTTAGGGAAAGACTGCTTTCTAAAGCTAGAAAATTAATGAAGCCGTCGTATTTGTCTTCAGTCTATGGTGGAGCCTTGCACGACAGTCCAATCTCAGAGCAGAATACGGAGTCGAGCACAGAGAAGGCAAATCCGAACCATTCAAGACCTACCTGGGCAACGTCAGGAGACCGGAGAACTAACCTCACTTCACTATCAGCCGGGGGCTGAAAAGCTAAGTTCCATTCAAAAGGGAACTCACCTAATCAATGCCACATATGTTTGTCATCCATGATGAAAAACACTTGAATTGTGAGACACATAATACATACAGCAGACACTAATTCCATCGACAATACTATCATCCACCATCTATTCAGTTTATTGTAATAAACCAATTGGGTGTATATACTGTACCCCATGCTTTGTTCCTTCTGTTAGATGTTACATATTGTCTGATGTTTATCTTCCTTTATAAGGGAGAGACCAAATATCTCCTTACAACCTTTTCCAGACCTGTCTAGTTAGGAGAATTTACCCTCTTTGTCTCCCTTCAGTGGTGGAAAACCCAGCAGGAATTCCTTGAGCCAAATCTTCCACATCAGATCTATTATTTCCTCTAAATAATTCTCTTATCCTTTCAACGCTACGTGACAGCAAGCACCCGTTTATAAAAGTCTTTAGCTTTTTGGTTGTTGTTTTTGTTGTTCTCCATGTCTCAGAGCCATACAATAGGACTGACTTCACATTTGAGTTGAAGATTCTTATTTTCGTGTTGGACTTGATTTATCTTGATCTCCATATATTTCCCAATGCAATGAAAGCTCCTCTTGCTTTTTTTATTCTTATTTTGATATCACTGTCTGTCCTTCCAACTTTGTCTATATTACTTCCAAGATATGTGTACAATTCTAAATAATAAAGTACACATCTTTAAAAAAAATGCAGACTTATTAAACTGCTCTGTTGATTAAAATTTAGTAAAAAAAAACAAAAACAAATGGCAAGTTAACACCATCCTGACAACAGTCCGATGGAATTAAAGACGCAGACGATTAGCAAGTTGAACGTATTACGCCAAACGTCAGTGTCAAGAATGATGATTTCGGTGTTGTGTTATTGATGAATTTATAACACCACTGTTCCACAGGCAGCTTTATTATTTTGATGTTTGCATCAGATGATTGATAAGTGAGATTGCACGGACTGGTTTATTTATTACAGCTAGATTTTAAGCATATGCGTAGTAGTGGTAGTATTATAGGTTGCGTGTGAAAATGGTGCGCAACTTTACGCTTGTGGTATCACTTAGTTCTGTAGACCACCGTGCGGTCCGGTGTTAATGAGCTGATAGGAATGAAGATAATATGGAAGAGAGAAAAGCAGTCATGTGTAGTATATCTGGCAGTTAAAAGAAATTGACCTAGAATTTTGGGTCTGAGCCATCTTATGGCACAATTTGTGTATGCCAAGAACATTCAGTGATGAACATTCGTTAATATTATAATATTAAATCGTTGGAAATTTCGAAGTGACTGTCTTACTGGTTCGTTTCGTGAAAGCTGACAGTTTTATGTGTTACGTCTAGTGAACGAGACAACAGGGGGAGTATGGTAGGGATAGCCACACCTGTATCCGTGAAAGTGAGCATTACATTTTTTTTTATTTATTTCAATATTATGATTATTATTATTTGTGACTGTCATAAAATTAACAGTGATACAACGTAAAAATATCTCCAAAGGATAAAATGTAGGGATAAAAAGAATGCGTAAGTTACTAGAAGGCATGATCGCCCACGCCGCGGGTCATCACCCGCCATGGAAATTAAATTGCTGAAACGGTTACCATTTGAACGGGATGAGAACGGCGGATCAAAAGGAAAAAAAAATATGACTGAAAAATTGCGTGAGACTAGCAAGGCTAAGGAGACGCAATTGGGGGGGGGGGGGGAAGGAAAAATTCACGTCCCCAAATTGACACGAGGTACGGAAAGGGACGCTTATGCGATACCAAGCCTTTTATTTGAATTCAGCGGCAAAAGCATTACAACGCAGGTGCTTGAAATACAGTAGAACTCCATTTATCCGAACCCCATGGGACCGAGCATCGTTCGGATAATCAAATGTTCGGATAATTGGATTACATGATATATCGAGTACATGTACACATATTTCTAAAAATAATTAACAATCACAAGGAAAATACACTATAAAACATATTTACTTGTACTGTAATAATAATACCCACACTGTATTAGATCACTGTATCGCCAAAATCTTTCATTACACTGCAGTGCATGTACTACTAGTATTAATTATTTTTGTTAAGAAAGAGAAATTTTTTCAAAATAACATTACAAACGATTCAAAACCAGGCGCAACTTACGTATACATGTACTTGCACAGATGTAGCCCACTATTTAAAATAATGAGGAATCCTCTTTTGCACCAAACTGGATAGTCTCCTTTTGGCTGCTAAGTCCCGCATTCTCTTCAACAGCAGAAGCTGTGTAGGACAGCTGTCATCTTCTTGCTCGTACCAAGCCATCGCTGTTTCTAGTGCTATAAAGGCCTCTTCAAGACTTGGTCGACGTTTTGGGTTTTCTTCATAATCTACAAGTACATCATGTACTTCTGAGGAGTCTTCATCATCGGTCACTACATGTATTTGGTTTTCTTCTTGCACAAAAGACAAAATTTCTTCGACATTCAAAAACTGAAAACCAGAATCATTATCATCTTCTAGCCACAAGTGTGCATCATCTTTGTCACAGTCCGAAAATCCGGGCATTGCTTGAAACAGTTCCACAACTTTATTTATACAATCATCATTTGTGTCCACTGCAGTAGTTTCATTTCCTCCTTTTTTCCCAAGCAATCTACTCCAAGCCTTGTTGAGATTATCTTGTGACAGGGTGGTCCAAGCATCAGCTAACATACTTCCTTCTTGTACATCTTTTTAAGTTTTGCTATAACACCCTGATCCATTGGTTGAATCAGTGCTGTTACATTGGGAGGCAAAAAAATTACTTTAAAATTTGCATCAACTGCATTCAATGTATCCGTCTCTGGATGAGATGGTGCATTGTCCAGTAGAAGAATTACTTTTCCAGTTTTCTTTTCTTGTTCTTTCAACCTCTTCGCATTTAGGATGAATTGATTTGTATACCAATCAAGAAATATTTCACTATTCATCCAAGCACTCTTCTGTGCTTTGTAGCACAATGGGAGACATGTCACATTCTTTAAACAACGTGGTTTTTTGGCTTTGCCGATCATTAGCACCGGTAAACGATGACTTCCACTGGCATTCGCGGCTACCAAAATTGTTACTCTCTCTTTGCACTTTTTAAACCCAGGGGCAGCTGCTTCGCGCTGAGATGCAAGTGGTTTTTGAGGCAATGATTTCCAGTATAAGCCAGTCTCATCGGCATTATACACATCATCGAGTAAATAACCTTCTTCTTCCAAAAAAGCCAAGAATGTTTCTTTAAAATTTTCAGCGGCAGTTGCATTGCTAGATAAAGATTCCCCTTGAATCTCCAATTCTCGTATGCCATGACGAGATTTAAAGTTTCTTAACCATCCCTGCCTAGCCTTAAAGTCAGGAGGACCGTCAAGTTGATTGTTGAACTGAAGTGCCTTTCCAAACAATAGAGAGCCAGAGATAGGTTCCCCTTTGCTTCTTCTTTGCACAAACCATATATACAAAGCCTCTTCCAATTTCAAATCTTTCGGATTTCTCGTGGTTTTATGTTTCTTCGACCCATTTTCACTATCCAATTTCGATGCAAAACTCATAATTTTATCCTTGTTACTTTTGATGTCAGAGGCGGTAGCTTTCCCAACATTAAAAATCCTCGCAAATGAAGACACAGTTTCACCTTTTCCTAGTCTCTTGATAATTTCTGTTTTCGTTTCAATTGACAAAACATTGCGGTTCCTTTTATATGCTTTAGGCCTACTGGAAGATGCCAGATCGCACAGAGAAATACGTATACACCAAAATTATTCTGCTGTAGTAGCAGACACAATTATTTTAAGTTGAACTGTCTGTTTAGCCAGTGTTCTGCTTAGAATGCACACGTACACTGGATTGGTAAACAAGATATTAACTGACTTTATGATCTAACTGACTTCCTTTACGTAAGCGACCGTCCATTAGCCCATCTCATTGTCTACAAATTGTTCGCACACATTTTAAGCTTGCCGCATCAAAAGATTCAGAACTGTAGTCTAACGTGACTGGTGGCGCCTGATTTTTTTTTCTTCTGGAAAAAGTGTTCGGATAATTGGATGTTCGGATAATTGGGGTTCGGATAAATGGAGTTCTACTGTATTACAAAATTAAAAAAGTAACTTTTTCTTAATACTAATGTTAGGAATATAAAAATTAGCTGGCCGGATGGCCCATTTTGAGCAGTGAAATAATATGCTTTTATTTATACAGAAGGATAGATAATAATGAAGACATTGACAAAAGACTGTGTTGTTCACATCAGCGAAAGACTGCATTGAATCAAACATGTCACTAATTTGCACAAAAACCGCGACCTTGAGACTCAAGTGTCCAAATCTAGTTAGAATGAAAGAGAGGGACATTGGTGGGAGCTGTGGCTAAAAATAACTTTAAAGACAAAATTTGTAGAGGGGACGGATAGGTTGGTTCAAAAACCAAGTACGTTTTTTGTGAAAACGCAAGTAGAGACAGACGGACTAACAGATAAAAATCCATACTTGACTGAAGCATGACTGAAATGACTTTAGTGTAGGAAATTTGAATTTGAAAAAACACAAGGCATTGATTGGCCACAGACAATCATATTATCAGCGCTCAGACGCTCTTTTTTTGCCATTCCTCAATAGTTGTCCAGTGATAGACACAGTAAATTTTAAGTGTGGTGATTTCCAATGAAGTAAATTGAAATAAGTTCAGGGACGCCATACTATAGCCAGCAGCTCAGCTGAGTTTTGCTAGCATTTCTGTGTTCTTTATTCATAATCTGGTAAGATTGAAATTATTTATTTGTATATTTTAAATATTGTTTAATGTTTCGAGTGATTTGATACTGCCATATCGAAATCTAGCCTTACAACAAGTAAGGATTTGCTCTAGACCCCCCGCCCTAGTTCAGGGTCTAGGGACAAACAATATATATAAACTCCAGCAAGGATTAGGAAGGACAGATCAAGTGTTGAGATCAGTGGAACATATCACCTATCCTATCCTATGGCAAGAAGCTAATAAACATATTTCGGAATATGTAGTCTGGGAGAACTTATCCTATGTGAAACCAACTTGGTAAGATGTGTTGTATGGTCAGAGAGATCTGACCCTGTCTAAGTGGTGTTATTGTAAATTGTTACGTGTAGAAGTGGCTCCTTAGGTAAGGTTCTGAACCTAAACCAATACTTTATTTCAGAGCTGTGAGTTTTTTTATGTTGACACCAAAAGGTGGTGTCAAATGCTGGGTAAATAATTGACAGTGAGGACCCGTGCAGTGTTGCATCTCGGCAGAACAGCCTTGTATTGCCCCAAGCACGGAGAGGTGGGGCCACCCGATATATTGCCCCCAAGCACGGAGAGGTGGGGCCACCAGATTCCAGCACCAGAACTACTCTTTCAAAGTTACGTAAGCAGGCTGGTCTGCTGGATTTACACCAACTTCATAGACATAGCACCCAAAGTGAATTACTACTAAAACATCCCATTTCCTTCCATCATTAATGGACAATGTTTGGTAGGCATAGACAGGGAGGGATGAAGCCACCCCAACAGCACATCTATTCATCGTTCTCCCAGGGAAAATAAAATTATGAACTGTAGAAATATTAACAAATCGTGAAAATTGTACACGTACACACCTTTTATTTATCATACCATTTATTCATGCCATTCACTCATAAATTCCAAAATCTTTCATATGTTCTGGCCAAAATAAAACCTTGGTTCAGAACAAATAAATTTAAAAAAGATTTACTTTCTAAAATTTCACCAGCTGAATTTAGTTCATTGTGTTCTAAATTTTATTGATAATATTATATTATTTAATATCTGTGTGTGTGTGTTTGTATATGTCAATACAACACATTACATTCAGTACCCTAGATTTTAACGTAGCCACATTCATTAGAAAAAAAGATAGGTGTGAGGTCGTAGTGGTAGCAAGAAAGGCCTTCTGAAAATTCACAGCTACATTTTATCTCAGGAGCCTTCACAGCTGACCTCATACATCACACTTAGTAATATCACCATCATACAATACCATCAAAACCACTACATATATTGGGGTCTTGTCCAGGGATAATTAGCATAAACAGTAATATAAGGATCTCCTGGTGGGAGAAATAAAATTAGGGGAACAAAATTGTAAAATTCCCTTAAAATTAAGTGTCCCTTTAAATTAAAAGGGCAATTAGAAGTTGGTGAATCTTCACAGCCAGTGTTAGTTAATTAATTAATTAGAATTATTTTAGTCTAGAGTAATTATAAGTACTTTAGTGGTTGGAAATTTTACTTTGCTTATTGCTAAGATTTGTTTAAAAAGTATGGCGGAGCTGGCAAAATTTAGATCAGCTGCTGTGCTGACCGCAAAGGAGATGGGAATGGATGGTCAGATTTTAATTCAATACGTAACGGCTGAATGTGATAAATATATTGAACGGGAAGAAAGAAGATTAGAAAAAGAGGCTGAAAGAAAATTAGAGTCTTAAAGGTTGGCTGAAGAGAAGAGGTTAGAGGCTGAGACTAAGAGGCTGCAGATTGAGGCAGAAGAAAAACGACAGCAAAGGGAGGCAGAAGATAAAAAGGCCGAAAGAGAGGCAGAAGATAAAAAGGCCGAAAGGGAGGCAGAAGATAGAAGGTTGCAAAGGGAGCACGAATTACGACTAAGGGAGCTGGAATTACAAGGCCAGGCTCCTGAAAAGGGTGCCAGCCCTTTTGCCTCAGATGCTACGCCCAGTCTGGGAGCTTCAAACTCAGCTATGGGGTTTCATTTAGACCATTTTGTTGAAAAAGACGATGACATAGAGGGGTACCTAGGACGTTTTGAGTTATTAGCTACTACATATGGGTTAGAGAGAGAGAGGTGGAGTTTAAAGCTATCACAGCGGCTGAGAGGTACTTCTTATGAAGTCTTCGCAAAAATGAACAGAGAAGACCAAGACAATTATGACATGTTAAAGCAGGCTTTGTTATTGAGGTACGAAAAAAAATGGGGAATTTTATCGTAAGAAATTTAGAAATGCCAAACTGTTGTCTGGGGAGACATACCACCAATTCTCTGCTAGACTGGAAACCTATTTGGAGAAATGGACTGCTCTGGGGAAGACCCAAGATCTTAAAGAAATGATCATGATTGAGCAATTGAGAGAGTCCATGGCTCCAGACATGAGAAAATTCCTCATGGAACAAGGTGCAGATAAATTGGGAGAGGTTTTAAATGTCGCTGAGAGGTATCAGGCAGCCCAGGCAGAGGTAAGTGGTGCTAAAAAGAAGCACATAGACAATTTTAAAGCTCCACAGCAATTTAATAAATTTGATAATAGAGAGCAGGGAAATAAAGGTAGGACAAACTTTGAACGGCCAAGAAATGACTACCGAGACAGAAACTCACAGTTCAATGACCAAAAATTCAATGAAAGAAAACCGTTGAACCAAGGAAAAAGATGGTGTAAATGGTGCAAGAAAGATAACCATAACACCGAATTTTGTAGAAGGAAACCTTCAAACATTGCTGCAATGAAGTCGGGGACGCAAAGATTAAAGGTTAATCCTAATGGACAACAGGAACCTTATCACCCCCCAGTTTGTGAGGATGTTATTTGTAATGGGATCACCATAAGGTGCCTTTATGATACAGGTTTGGATTATGATTCAGTTGTGAAGTCTAGCCTAGTGGACCCAAGTCAGTATACCACAGAAACAGTGGAAATACAAGGGGCGACTAAGGACATACCACTCATGACACTTCCCATCGCAAGGATAACGGTGAAAACTCGCTACGTGGAAGGAGAAATCAGAGCAGCAGTGATAGATGAACCAATCTACCCTCTGATATTGGGGTGTAGATACGTCTTCTTGGGGAATCCCGAGAGGCCTGTGATCATGGCGACATTGCAGACCAGGTCACAGAAGAAGGAGGAAGAAGGTGAACCTATAAATGCTCATCCAGAGGAGATGAGGAAGGCGCAGGCTGAGGATAGGACACTCAAGCCATGTTTTAAAAAATTGCCCAAATGCCACACACCTCCGAGCAAGGGAGAATATTTCATGAAGAACAAACTATTATACAGGAAGGCCGGAACTGGAACAAATGGTCACAACCAGCTGGTTCTTCCCACTTCATATAGAGATAAAGTGATGGAACTCGGGCATGCGATTCCCTTCAGTGGTCACATGGGGATCAGCGCCACAGGACAGCGTATAGCTTGTCATTACTTCTGGCCAGGGATAACGGAGGATATAAAAAGATATGTCAAATCCTGCCCAGAATGTCAAAGGGTAGCTCCAAAGCATTGGACTGCTCCTGCAACTCTAGGGGAAATGCCCATAGTGGGAACACCTTTTGAGAGGGTTGCAGTGGATATTGTGGGACCTCTCACTCGGACCAAGAGGAGGAACAGTTACATCCTTACTCTGGTGGACACTTGTTATATGTGGGGAGAGGCGGTAGCCCTGCCATCAATTGATTCAAAACATGTAGCAGAGGCACTACTTACAATATTTACCCGATTAGGATTCCCGCATCAAATCTTGACGGATAATGGTTCTCAGTTCAAGGGGAAACTAACGGAAGAAGTTTTTAAGCTATTTCAAGCCAGACACTTTCATTGTAGTCCGTACCATCCGCAAGGGAACGGCCAGGTAGAGAGGTTCAACGGGACTCTCATTTCTATCCTGAGAAAGCTGGCACATGAAAAACCGGATCTGTGGGATCAATTCCTGCCCGCCGCATTGTTTGCGTATCGGGAGGTACCACATAGTTCAACCGGGATGGCTCCCGCAACTCTGCTATTTGGGAGGCCAATAAAAGGTCCATTAGAAGCTTTATTAAGGACCTGGACAGATGAGAAGGCGGAAGAGACTGTTACCTCATCTTATCAATACGTGAACGAACTGACCACTCGTTTGAAAGCTGGATGGAAACTGGCAAATGATAATTTGAAACAAGTCAGGAAGAAACATGCAGCATATTTTAATAGGAAGGCAAAGGACAGAGAACTAGCTGTGGGAGAGAAGGTGCTGCTTCTACTACCCGGTAGCCAGAATAAATTACAAATTGGATGGCAAGGTCCATATACGGTTCTAGAGAAGGTGTCTAGAACAAACTATAAAATTGACAAAAAGGGGAAGGAGAAAGTTTATCATGTAAACCTGTTAAAGAAGTATCTGGACAGACCACTCCAGGAAAGCACCCCCTTACTGACCTTAGCTATCGCAACTCAAATGCAAAAGGAACCACTCACCTCACATGAATACCCATTACATCCTTGTGAAACAGCAGCACAGGTAAAAGTCAGTAAGCACCTGACTAAAAACCAGAGGGAGAGAGTTCAACAGGTTCTGGAGGAACATACAGATGTATTAACAGATAAACCAGGCCATACAAATTTGCTACAGTATGACATGAAACTGGTAGACTCAAACCCAATATGTATGAGAGCCTATTCTATTCCGTTCGCGAAGGAGAAGGCATTGAAGGAAGAAATAGATTATTTGTTGAAGGAGGGGATTATTTCGCACAGTGAATCATCTTTTAGTTCTAGTGTCGTTTTGTTGAGAAAACCGTCTGGGGAACACAGACTGTGCATAGATTACAGGAAACTGAATGCTGTCACAGAAGGACAAGTGGATCCATTACCAGACACAAAACAGTTATTTGCCAGACTGAACAAGGCAAAATACTTTTCAAAGGTGGATCTTAGTAAAGGCTATTACCAGATCCCAGTGAAGCCTGAAGTGAGACCTTATTTGGCTTTTAGCACTTCGGATGGACATTATGAATTCAATATGCTACCATTCGGACTGAAAAATGCTCCGAGTGTATTTTCAAGGATGATGCGCAAATTGTTGGGTCCCCTGAATAACCCATGTATCACGAATTTCATGGATGATATTCTCGTCGCCACAGAGACATTTGAAGAACACATTGAAGCTCTAGAGATGTTATTTAATAGACTTAGGGAGGCGAACTTAACTGCTAGGCCAACAAAATGTTGTATTGGATGCAAAGAGTTGGAATTCTTGGGACACACTGTATATCAGGGTAACATGACCCCTGACCCCAAGAACTTGGAAAAACTGCAGAGAGCACCTAGACCACAAACAAAAAAGGACGTGCGATCATTCGTGTCGTTATGCGGATTTTATCAAAAATATATCAAAGATTTTAACTCTATTTGTGCTCCTCTGACTGATCTGACTCGCAAGGGACTTCCAGATAAAATTATTTGGACTGCACAATGTGAACTAGCGTTCCAAGACTTAAAGGAAAAACTCACTAGCAAGCCTATTCTCAAACTGCCTGATTTGACACAGGACTTTGTCTTAAGAACCGATGCAAGTAATGTAGGACTCGGAGGGGCTTTGTTGCAAAGATCATCTTCACCTGATGGGGAACTGAAACCAGTCGCTTATGCAAGCCGCAAATTGAATAAGGCGGAACAAGGATACTCCACAAGCGAAAAAGAATGTTTAGCGTTAATCTGGGCAATAAAGAAGTTTCAAATCTATCTGTATGGTAGGACTTTTGTGGTCGAGACGGATCATCAGCCTCTCGTATTCTTATCTCAGGCTAAGCATGAAAACGCAAGATTGCTGAGGTGGTCTTTATTGCTTCAACCTTATCAGTTTAGTATCCAATATATCCCAGGCAAATTGAATGTCGGTGCAGATTTCCTCAGTCGGCACCCCTGTGATCAAAATTAGAGTAATGGCAGACGTGAGGAGAGATTTTATCTATGTGTATCACTGGTTTTAGAACTTGCCGTAGGCATGTTTTCAAGTGGGGAGATGTGTCATAAAATTAACAGTGATACAACGTAAAAATATCTCCAAAGGATAAAATGTAGGGATAAAAAGAATGCGTAAGTTACTAGAAGGCATGATCGCCCACGCCGCGGGTCATCACCCGCCATGGAAATTAAATTGCTGAAACGGTTACCATTTGAACGGGATGAGAACGGCGGATCAAAAGGAAAAAAAAAAATATGACTGAAAAATTGCGTGAGACTAGCAAGGCTAAGGAGACGCAATTGGGGGGGGGGGGGGGGGGGGAAAGGAAAAATTCACGTCCCCAAATTGACACGAGGTACGGAAAGGGACGCTTATGCGATACCAAGCCTTTTATTTGAATTCAGCGGCAAAAGCATTACAACGCAGATGCTTGAAATATTACAAAATTTAAAAAGTAACTTTTTCTTAATACTAATGTTAGGAATATAAAATTAGCTGGCCGGATGGCCCATTTTGAGCAGTGAAATAATATGCTTTTATTTATACAGACGGATAGATAATAATGAAGACATTGACAAAAGACTGTGTTGTTCACATCAGCGAAAGACTGCATTGAATCAAACATGTCACTAATTTGCACAAAAAACCGCGACCTTGAGACTCAAGTGTCCAAATCTAGTTAGAATGAAAGAGAGGGACATTGGTGGGAGCTGTGGCTAAAAAATAACTTTAAAGACAAAATTTGTAGAGGGGACGGATAGGTTGGTTCAAAAACCAAGTACGTTTTTTGTGAAAACGCAAGTAGAGACGGACGGACTAACAGATAAAAATCCATACTTGACTGAAGCATGACTGAAATGACTTTAGTGTAGGAAATTTGAATTTGAAAAAACACAAGGCATTGATTGGCCACAGACAATCATATTATCAGCGCTCAGACGCGTTTTTTGCCATTCCTCAATAGTTGTCCAGTGATAGACACAGTAAATTTTAAGTGTGGTGATTTCCAATGAAGTAAATTGAAATAAGTTCAGGGACGCCATACTATAGCCAGCAGCTCACTGCAAGTTTTGCTAAAGTGTTCTTTATTCATAATCAGGTAAGATTTATTCTTTCCCACTCTGTACTGCCATATCGGCCCGAACAAAGTGTCAGTCTGTTTGCTGGTATTGTAAAAAGGGAAGAGTGTGTGAAGGGGTTGTTGAGATCAGGCATGCTCCAGTCTACCCAGCTGTAAATGGGTAACTCACCCTAGTCCTGAGTTAGGGAAGGCAAAGGCTCCAGGGGAAGCAGGCCCTAAACTTGGTCACTTCAACCGACGCATGATGGTGTATGTATGGAGTAGAAGTGTAGAGTGTGATACCGCGAATGGTGTACTGTTCGTGTGCTGACCAATATAACCACTCATACACTTGTGTCTACAAGGCACCAATGCAGACTGCTGGAATCTTTGTTTACTCAATTTATTCAGACGTACACACTGGGACATACGAGTACATCATGGTATGTTGACGTATCAATTTGTAGGTATACATAGCAGATCTGAAGTCATGACACATTCAGAAATAATGGGCAGTACATCAAAAGTTCAATGTCATGATACATTATGGCCGCATCCCCTATCTGACTAAACGCGTCAGTGAAGGCAGATCGGTAAATAACTAAAGTTACTTGACGTCCATAGTTTTGTAGTATATATCATGAAACCACGAAAGGGGGGTTTCTAGCAAGATTGAGATCTCCCTGTCACTGTCCGATAATAGGATAAATAATCTGTTCTCTTGGCAGTGATCAAAACATATGATGACCGAAATCTAACATGGCCGCCTCCCTGAGTTGTCGTTCACTCATTCATAGGAAGGAGAATATAAGCCAGAGTTAATTTATAATGGGTATATAAATGATTTCATAAATGTTTCCATACAGCTCTACGGTGATCAGGTTAATTCACGTAGCCATAACCGCTGTAGGAAAGTCTGTCATCTTCGTCGATAAAAAACACGACCCTAGCGATACGAAGCACAATGTTCCATCTAGGTCGAATCGACATGAGATCATCAAAATAGGGTCTGGCAATACATGGAGTCCGAATTATACATTGTACCGTACCTTAGGAGAGTCTCTAACATAAACTATAGTAGAGATACCATCTCCTTTAGAAGAAAACCACTTCATGAATCATATTTCCTTAAGAATCTACCAGCCCTTTGAAAAGTGCGTACCCGCCATTATCACGGTACATCGGAACTCATCACGACTTGTCAAGACAACTCATACTTCCGCTAGACCGGAATAATAAGAATCTAGTCCCGCCTACCCATCCAAAATATACAATATAGGACTGATTCTACTTGTACTAATAATATGTAATACATATGAATTCAGGCCATAAACATAATAAGCAAATTAATCTATTTTCTGGCCCTAAAAATAAGTACAAATATAAGAGCAATATCCGTGCGCCGGATCAATATCAAGAACGATTACTCCTATAATCAAAAGTGTGAATCAAACATGGATTATCTCGCTTTCCCCATAGACAGCATTCTCATACACAAATGAATGAATGTCTATATTTTTCCGATATTAAATAGCCATATCGATTTTTGTAATATGTGCGTCAAAATATGCACGCAACACTCAGCTGAGTTTTGCTAGCATTTCTGTGTTCTTTATTCATAATCTGGTAAGATTGAAATTATTTCTTTGTATATTTTAAATATTGTTTAATGTTTCGAGTGATTTGATACTGCCATATCGAAATCTAGCCTTACAACAAGTAAGGATTTGCTCTAGACCCCCCCGCCCTAGTTCAGGGTCTAGGGACAAACAATATATATAAACTCCAGCAAGGATTAGGAAGGACAGATCAAGTGTTGAGATCAGTGGAACATATCACCTATCCTATCCTATGGCAAGAAGCTAATAAACATATTTCGGAATATGTAGTCTGGGAGAACTTATCCTATGTGAAACCAACTTGGTAAGATGTGTTGTATGGTCAGAGAGATCTGACCCTGTCTAAGTGGTGTTATTGTAAATTGTTACGTGTAGAAGTGGCTCCTTAGGTAAGGTTCTGAACCTAAACCAATACTTTATTTCAGAGCTGTGAGTTTTTTTATGTTGACACCAAAAGGTGGTGTCAAATGCTGGGTAAATAATTGACAGTGAGGACCCGTGCAGTGTCGCATCTCGGCAGAACAGCCTTGTATTGCCCCAAGCACGGAGAGGTGGGGCCACCCGATATATTGCCCCCAAGCACGGAGAGGTGGGGCCACCAGATTCCAGCACCAGAACTACTCTTTCAAAGTTACGTAAGCAGGCTGGTCTGCTGGATTTACACCAACTTCATAGACATAGCACCCAAAGTGAATTACTACTAAAACATCCCATTTCCTTCCATCATTAATGGACAATGTTTGGTAGGCATAGACAGGGAGGGATGAAGCCACCCCAACAGCACATCTATTCATCGTTCTCCCAGGGAAAATAAAATTATGAACTGTAGAAATATTAACAAATCGTGAAAATTGTATACGTACACACCTTTTATTTATCATGCCATTTATTCATGCCATTCACTCATAAATTCCAAAATCTTTCATATGTTCTGGCCAAAATAAAACCTTGGTTCAGAACAAATAAATTTAAAAAAGATTTACTTTCTAAAATTTCACCAGCTGAATTTAGTTCATTGTGTTCTAAATTTTATTGATAATATTATATTATTTAATATCTGTGTGTGTGTGTTTGTATATGTCAATACAACACATTACATTCAGTACCCTAGATTTTAACGTAGCCACATTCATTAGAAAAAAAGATAGGTGTGAGGTCGTAGTGGTAGCAAGAAAGGCCTTCTGAAAATTCACAGCTACATTTTATCTCAGGAGCCTTCACAGCTGACCTCATACATCACACTTAGTAATATCACCATCATACAATACCATCAAAACTACTACAGTGACAACACACCGGGAAGGGGGGGGGGGGCGCTGGAGTTTTGTGACGAAGTGTGACAAAGCGAGGGGGGATTAATAATATCGAAATTTGTTCTGTCAGCCTTAGCATTTTGTATTGCTTCCCAGATCATTGTGGAATGCTCTAGACACGCTGGTGTACCTGGGATACCTCCTTTCCGGATGGTAGTGTCAATGTATCCATTCTCCAGGAGGTATGTGGTGAGCTTTTAGCCATCACTGAGAAGAATGTCTTCCCTTCCACATTGAGTAGTGAAATTGGCCTTAACTGACTGATGTCTGTGAAATGTTGTTCTTTCGGGATATAGACTCCATTCGCCTTTCTCCGTTCTTTGCTTATAAGCTTATTAAGCTTAGCTTATCTGTCTTGAAATTAATCTCTTTCATTCCTTTTCACAAATGCATAAACTCATAGGTAAATATATTACATTTCTATTACATTACTGGCTTAAGTCACCAAAATATGATTTAATTCTTTCAAGGTAGTGCCGTGGGTTGACTCAGAATTTTCTACATACTTCGTCCACTAAGAAATGCCCATCTATTATCCTCGATCTTTGTCCCCTCCCTTCATATTTTTCATTTCGTTTTAGTGTGAAATTGTTGACTGCTCAAGTGTCAATCTTATTTTTTACAGTTCCTGGAGTCACTTCACGCACGTATACTTTGTTTCGTCTACACAGCAGCAATCAAGACAACTATTATCATCTCTGACGACCCCGAGTATTGTGCATTATTGGTTCAAAAATCACCTGGTCATCATATGACAGTGTCTGGTGGCAATCAATATATTTTTCCTTCCGCTTCATCAGCACAGTGGAATTCAGGTATCCTTGTCTTTGTACCGAAAACCTAGTCTTGATACAGTCATAACGAAACCATCAGGTCAATCAATTGAGCTGTAATCAGTTACAGGTTATGCCAGGGCACTTCTGTATATTTATTGCGCGAGGACAGAGCGCATAATTCAGCACCCTGGCGTGAACGGAGCTTCATCTGACCGTATCGCCGTGTTACGTGGATTAATGATCGTGCTTAGCGGTACTTGAATGTTGTGTCTTCTGGATTTGTGTGGCTGTTACCAGTGTTCTTCTTCGTACACTCTCAGACGTCCACTTGAATGTTTTTAAAGAAAGCAGTAGTCAGTTTGAGACCAGAAAAATCGACACAATCAATTAAACAGTCTCCACCTATGTTTTAAGCTTCTATCAATCTTGTGGTTTCACGGCGCAAAGAAAGCGGAATTTTAGTCAGCGGATTATAACAACCCACACTCGGGTCATAATGAAGACCCAGACGTTGTTTTCACAGTTTATCTCAGGATTATTACTTACTCTGTTTGTTTTTCCTGTGGGATGTCTTACCTACATATTTTCCCGATATATATATATTTATGAAGTGTTAACTTTGTTATTTGATCTACTGTTGTTGTGCTGAGATTTGATTGTTTTCTTTTTTTATAATTAAAAAAAAAAGAAATCATAATAAAAATGTCAACATTTTCTTAATGCACTTGTTCAAAACCTTTCTCCATATCTACTATTATGTGAGTCTTAAGTGATTTTATAAGCTGTTACTCTTTTTCTGTCTATCAGGGGGAGAGGGAGAGAGAGAGCGCGGATGATTCTTGAGAATTTAAAAAAACATAAGGGAGTTTGGGACTTGGAGACACAGATAACATTCATAGGTGTTTATCCAGGATGTCTTAAGAGACTCCCTATCACGCACTTGACCTTTATTTTCTTCCTTTCTATCTTTGCAGTTCACTAGAGTTCTTAAATCAACAAAACACATTCTCCCAAGTCACGACAGGTAGGCTTGCTAAATTTAATTGAAATAAAGGTTATAAATCGATATAGCCTGCTCAGTCACTGCCTACCAACTTTCGCTCAGCGCGCAAAGTTAAAAAAATAGGCGTTTATATATATATATATTTTTTTACATCACAATCTCTCGTGAAACCCACAGTGACTTCTCACGGAACACCGGTTGAGACACCCTGTGCTAGATTGTGGCAGAAACCGAACTTAGTATCTTAAATCATTGTCATATACTACTCGTCAAAAGTCAAGGGCCACTTAGAAAAACCTTGGTTGAAACCACAAAACAAATCTGATATAAACGTAATTCATTCATTTCATTCATAACCCTCCACTCCCAAAGGAGCATAGGCCTTCAACAAACACATGCCAAGTCCTCCTGTCACGTGCCATCATCTCAAGTTCTTTCCATGTTCTCCTCATCATTTTCACCTCTGTTTCCAACTCTCTTCTCCATGTACTTCTTGGTCTTCCTCTGCCTCTCTTGCCCTGCGGGTTCCAGAACAAGGACTGCCTTGTAATGCTATCAACAGGTTTCCTCAGTGTGTGTCCTATCCATCGCCATCGTCTTCTTCTCATCTCTTGTTCCACTGGCACTTGTCTAGTTCTTGTCATCAGTTCTACGTTGGTAACCTTGTCATACCATTTTAATCCCTCTATTCTACGCAAGCACCCATTTATGAAAGTCTGTAGCTTTTTGGTTGTTGTCTTTGTTGTTCTCCATGTCTCAGAGCCATACAATAGGACTGACTTTACATTTGAGTTGAAGATTCTTATTTTCGTGTTGGATCCTATTTCTCTTGATCTCCATATATTTCCCAATGCAATGAAAGCTCCTCTTGCCTTTTGTATTCTTATTTTGATATCGCTGTCTGTCCCTCCAACTTTGTCTATATTACTGCCAAGATACGTATATGATGCTACATCTTGTATTGGTGTTTCTTCAAGTTCAACCCTATTATCATTACCTGCATTTATTCTCATTATTTTTGTCTTTTCCCTGTGTATTTTCAGACCCAATTGCTGTGACCTCTCATCGAGTGTTTTCAATTTGTCCTGCATCTGATTACGGTTATGGGACAGAAGAGCCAAGTCATCAGCAAAATCCAGATCATCCAACTGCTTAGTCAGAGTCCACTGGATTCCATTTCTGTTGTGTGTTGTCGATGATCTCATAACCCAATCTATTGCCAGCAAGAAAAGAAATGGAGACAAGAGGCATCCCTGTCGCACTCCTGTTCTTATCCCAAATGGTTCTGTAAGCTGTCCTTCATGAAGAACTCTGCATGTCATGTCTTCATATGTTTTCTTTATTAAATTAATGATCTTCAGGGAAACTCCATAATGCCTCATCAATTTCCAAAGTGATTCTCTGTCTACACTGTCAAATGCCTTTTCATAGTCCACAAATCCGATGTATAGTGGTGAATTCCATTCCAGACTTTGTTCAACTATTATTCTCAAAGTGGCTATCTGGTCTGTACATGATCTGTTTTGTCGAAAACCTGCTTGTTCATCTCTCAATTTCTTGTCTATCGACTCTTTTAATCTCTCAAGGATAATCCTGTTTAATACTTTTCCTGGCACTGATAGTAACATTATTCCTCTATAATTTGTGCACTCTTGTAAATTTCCCTTCTTAGGCAACTTAACCAGATATCCTTCCTTCCATTCTGCTGGTATCTCTTCCTTTTCCCAGACTTTACCAAGTAATTTATATAACATCTCTGTAGCCGTGTCGATATTGTGGCGAAAGGTTTTATATGTGTGAGATGATAGTGCTAGAGTAGAAATAGTATTCTCTCCAGAATGTGTGAGGTCCCAGTGACAGAGAAGTACACTGGTATCACTCGATAGTCACGGCTGTGAAAGTATCTGGACTGAAGATATTCAGAGAACAGTCAGACCTTACTGCGCCACCTCCGCTATGTGACCACCTGTGATATTAATAAACATTCAATCAAACTCAGTATCAACTATATTGAATGAATAAAGCTGGTGAATACAATTTATATCCTCTTTATTTACATCTATCTAATTGTGGTGATTGTGTGTGACTGGTGATACAAAAGTTATATTTATACAAAACCAAATTGGCGAATTCAATTACAGTTTTTGCAAGTTAAACTAAAATGTCATTTCTTTAGACTCTTCCAATTAGTTGGGTAATAGACTTCTTCACTGTCTTATTCACTTTATAACTTTCACTAGTTTATCACGCAAATTGTCATCACAAAACTCTGCTTGACAATTATCACTTCTTGGGTGCACGATTGTCACAAATATCACTCATCTGTTTTTATAATCAGTTCATATGAGATGTACAGCTTCAGTAGGTCGTGCTTCTACCAAACCCAGACACTGCTGGGGCGATTAGCCTTGATCATCGAACAATTCTTGATCATTGACCTCTGACTTTTGGTTGACAAGTATGAACCTGCAGATAATTGTAGGATATGTGGCTATTTGTGGATAAAAATTACCACATTCCTATTGTAGATGAGATGAATTTGTTTTCAGATGTATGCGTGAAAATGCGTGATTATGGATCAGTGACAAGACAGGTGTCTACTGTGGAACATTTTATAAAATCAAATAATACAAAATAATATGTACACACATATATGGTATGAGGTTATAGTATCCCCCTGCCTGACACGTTAGCTCTGTAAAGTACAGTAACTTGAAGACAGATTGAATAAGCCCTGATAATGATTGTTGGTAGTCCTGAAAAGAATTGTTATTAGTCCTGTGCTAGCCCTGATATGGACTCAGTCACGGTGGTTATATTTCGGGTTCCAATCTTCAACAATCATATCAAGTAATAAATTAATATACATGATACTTTCATAACATATAGATTAAACAAATCCTGAAATAAAGTTGTAATTACTGTATTATTTTACATAGTAACTTTACATACCCTCGCAGGATCTAATTAAGATCAGTAAAGACTGGCTTTAGTGGAGTAACAGAACTGCCTGGCTGCAAATAACAAGATATTGGCCTCTGCACGTTCCTCTCTCTCCAGCCGTTGTCCTTCTGTCTTGCTTCGCTGTACAAGTGAATTTGAAATCATTTACGTCCGCCCTTATATATGCAGCTACCGGACGTACAGGAAACAAGGCTCGCAACTCCAGCAAACTTCCCAAAAAAGTTGTAACTTCGGGGGGTTTGTGCTAGAGGTGTTTCAAACCTTGGTCTCGTGCATTTCACCTTTCCCAGTTCAAGCCTTTGGAGTTATATATTTCCGTTCTCCATGAGTTGACCTTTATATCCATATGTTGTTTTCCTATATCTGTCGTGTTAACGATTTTATATTGAATTATAAATAGGAAAAACACAGGATTTCTCAATGCACGGACACTATTCTTGCGAAATTCTTCACAACTACTTACTCCCTTCTGATTTCCTTGTACCTATACATAAATGAAGATATTCCCGTCAAAAGGAGACCATTCTCATCCTTGTCTGTCATTCCGTTCTCCTTCCCGATGTCTAATTCTAACCATGATTTCGGACGATTATTCTTCCTTATACACTCGCCGAAGTCAT
Organism: Oreohelix idahoensis; assembly: GCA_024509875.1. NCBI lineage: Eukaryota > Metazoa > Mollusca > Gastropoda > Stylommatophora > Oreohelicidae > Oreohelix > Oreohelix idahoensis. The sequence continues at coordinate 471,074 of JAMPIV010010953.1, forward strand.
TCTATCTGACCGTGGGAAACCCCTTCTCTGATTGGCTGCCCTAGATACACACAGGAAAATACCCCTGCATTCCTTTGTTCAGGTCAGCACACTGGTGTCCCACTTTTCGGTCTTCAAACATTTAACTAGGCAATGCGTAACATGCGACAGAGCCTCCCTCTCTCTTTTAAGCTGTAGATTTCTACAGCTAACAACTGTAAGCTTTGCCGTAGTTAATGTTCTTCTTACTCTCGTTCTATCTCAGTTGGGTGTCGACTAAGAAAATCTGCTCCTACATTTTGTTTTCATGGATATAGATTTATCCTTCGCTATCTCTCTTTTCCCAGTTCGGCTTTTCATCCAGGCCCTTACCGCTGGTGAAATGGGGTCGGTAGGTTTCCCTTGAAGTTTACCGCCCTCTTTTCGTTGATAGTTGGTTGCGGTTTTCCCTCGCAAATTCGTAGGTGTTTGATTTTGGCTACGTGATTTGTTCTTTTCTTCCAGTGCATGGGTTTCAGACTGCAATTCAACCTGTGTGGGATGTTTCCTTTCCCCTCCAGTGCAAATCTCGGGAGTACCCATGATGGCTGGTTTGCTTGTAGACTTTTGAAGACTCTTCCGCCGACTTTCTGAATCTACATGAGTGCACTCTGGACAGGAATTTACATACCAATTGATGTCTTCCGTAATACCTGGCCAGTAGTACTGGGTGGCTATTCTTTGTTTTGTGGCACCATTACCCAGGTGTTCACTCAAAGTTATGTGCCCCCAGCCTATAACCTTATTTCTATAGGTGGATGGTACAACAATTTGACCATGACTTTTCGTCCCTCTGCCAGCTTTCCTGTGCAAGAGTCCATGTTCCATATAGAAATTTCCTTTCCTTGGAGTGTTATGTGGTTTTGACAGTTTGCCAAAACAAGGCTTCAATGTGCTGTCAGCTACTTGAGCCCGTTTCATTTCAGTAGAATGAAATTTTAATTTGGTGTCCCTCTCTATGTTCCTGGAGTCAGACCTGGTCTGGATTTCTGCCATAACCATAGGTTTCACCGGGTTTCCCAAGAAAACATATCTACGCCCCAACATCAGGGGGTAAAAGGGATCATCTAACACTGCTGCATTTATCTCCCCTTCCACATAGCGACAACTGACATGAATCTTTGCTATGGGTAAAGTGAGGGGTAATGCTCCTTTTAGTGGCCCCTGAATATCTACTGTTTCTGTGGTGATTTGTTCAGGGCGCACCAGAGATGCACACACGACTGCGTCATAGGACAAACCTGTGTCATACATTCCTGTGACTTGTTTGCCATTCACGATCACTATCTCTTGTATAGGTGGGTGATGGAAGCTATTCTGACTCACTGTCAGTTCCTTCCTATCCGAAGTCCTCACCTGTAGACATGCAGAATGATGAAGAGGTTTTTTCCTTCCACAATTATCAGTGTTGTGGTTGTTCATTTTGCAGAACTTACACCATTTTTCTTCCCTTCGTGAGGGTTTATTGTTATATCCTGGAGGGTTCTTGTCTTTGTAGTTATATCTTTGGTTGTTCTTGGTTGTATTGTCCTTTTGTTCAAACTCGTTTTGGTTTTGTGGTGACTTGAAACTATCTCCCTGCTTCCTCTTATTTCCTTGAGTCAGGGGGTGAGCCAGTTTATGACTTTCTGCATAGATGTTTATTTCATCTAATCTCTCTCTTTTATGTTCTACCAGGAATGTCTTCGTCTCAGGAGACATGGACTCCAGGAGTTGTTCTATCAACATCATCTCCTTGATCCCTTCAAAATCCTGATTGAAGTTTCCTAACTGACACCACCTCAGCAAGTAACTTTCCAACCTTGCTGAGAACTGCTGATATGTTTCTCTTGTCTGGAGCATAGCAGTTCTAAATCGCCTTCTATAAGCTTCTGCGTTTTGTTCGTAACGCAACAACAATGCTTGTTTCAAGGCTTCATAGTTTTCCTGATCTTCTTTTTGCATCTTCAAGTAGACATTATAAGATACTCCTCTCAATCCCTGTGACAACTTCAAATTCCACTTTTCTTTTTCTAGGCCATAAGTAGTGGCCAATCGTTCATATCTGTCAAGGTAATCCTCTATTCCTTCTTCTTTCTCCACAAATGGGTCCAAGTGGAAGTTCATAGCTCCATTGGAGGTGCTTTGGCTGGCGCTGGTATCCGAATGAGATGACCTACTACCATTAGTAGTAGCCACTGCCTGTATTTCAAGCTCTTTTAATCTCAGTTCATGGTCTCTATCAGCTTGTAGCTTCCTTTCCTCAGCTGTTAATCTTCTTTCTTCAGCCTCCAATTTCTTGGCTTGAGCCTCAACTTCCAACAGCAGCCTCTTTTCTTCAGCTTCCATTCTTTTGGCTTCTCTCTCAGCTTCTAGTCTTTTGGCTTCTCTCTCAGCTTCTGCTTGCAGCTTCCTTTCCTCCTCTCTATCCATATGTTTGTCCACTTCAGTTGTGACATACTGGACGAGAGCATCACCTGTCAAGCCCAGCTCTTTTCCCATCTGCATGATCGCAGTTCTGAACTTCACTAAGTCAGCCATTATATTAAGTTAAGTAGGGTATGAAAACTTACCTAAACTTACTTAAAATAATTATCAAATGGACAACACAATTAATCGTGCAACCTTGTGATAGTCAATATTTACTGAGTACTCTAAGGTACTGTTACTGAGAAAAAAAATCTATTCTAGAATTTTCAAAAAAAATTTTTTTTTTTTCTCTATTGGTGGCCCAAGATAGACTAAAGATAGATGTATAGATAGAGGATGGCTCAGGATATACGAGAATATCCCGCGATCGAGCCCCCACTGTGGCGAAAGGTTTTATATGTGTGAGATGATAGTGCTAGAGTAGAAATAGTATTCTCTCCAGAATGTGTGAGGTCCCAGTGACAGAGAAGTACACTGGTATCACTCGATAGTCACGGCTGTGAAAGTATCTGGACTGAAGATATTCAGAGAACAGTCAGACCTTACTGCGCCACCTCCGCTATGTGACCACCTGTGATATTAATAAACATTCAATCAAACTCAGTATCAACTATATTGAATGAATAAAGCTGGTGAATACAATTTATATCCTCTTTATTTACATCTATCTAATTGTGGTGATTGTGTGTGACTGGTGATACAAAAGTTATATTTATACAAAACCAAATTGGCGAATTCAATTACAGTTTTTGCAAGTTAAACTAAAATGTCATTTCTTTAGACTCTTCCAATTAGTTGGGTAATAGACTTCTTCACTGTCTTATTCACTTTATAACTTTCACTAGTTTATCACGCAAATTGTCATCACAAAACTCTGCTTGACAATTATCACTTCTTGGGTGCACGATTGTCACAAATATCACTCATCTGTTTTGATAATCAGTTCATATGAGATGTACAGCTTCAGTAGGTCGTGCTTCTACCAACCCAGACACTGCTGGGGCGATTAGCCTTGATCATCGAACAATTCTTGATCATTGACCTCTGACTTTTGGTTGACAAGTATGAACCTGCAGATAATTGTAGGATATGTGGCTATTTGTGGATAATAATTACCACATTCCTATTGTAGATGAGATGAATTTGTTTTCAGATGTATGCGTGAAAATGCGTGATTATGGATCAGTGACAAGACAGGTGTCTACTGTGGAACATTTTATAAAATCAAATAATACAAAATAATATGTACACACATATATGGTATGAGGTTATAGTATCCCCCTGCCTGACACGTTAGCTCTGTAAAGTACAGTAACTTGAAGACAGATTGAATAAGCCCTGATAATGATTGTTGGTAGTCCTGAAAAGAATTGTTATTAGTCCTGTGCTAGCCCTGATATGGACTCAGTCACGGTGGTTATATTTCGGGTTCCAATCTTCAACAATCATATCAAGTAATAAATTAATATACATGATACTTTCATAACATATAGATTAAACAAATCCTGAAATAAAGTTGTAATTACTGTATTATTTTACATAGTAACTTTACATACCCTCGCAGGATCTAATTAAGATCAGTAAAGACTGGCTTTAGTGGAGTAACAGAACTGCCTGGCTGCAAATAACAAGATATTGGCCTCTGCACGTTCCTCTCTCTCCAGCCGTTGTCCTTCTGTCTTGCTTCGCTGTACAAGTGAATTTGAAATCATTTACGTCCGCCCTTATATATGCAGCTACCGGACGTACAGGAAACAAGGCTCGCAACTCCAGCAAACTTCCCAAAAAAGTTGTAACTTCGGGGGGTTTGTGCTAGAGGTGTTTCAAACCTTGGTCTCGTGCATTTCACCTTTCCCAGTTCAAGCCTTTGGAGTTATATATTTCCGTTCTCCATGAGTTGACCTTTATATCCATATGTTGTTTTCCTATATCTGTCGTGTTAACGATTTTATATTGAATTATAAATAGGAAAAACACAGGATTTCTCAATGCACGGACACTATTCTTGCGAAATTCTTCACAACTACTTACTCCCTTCTGATTTCCTTGTACCTATACATAAATGAAGATATTCCCGTCAAAAGGAGACCATTCTCATCCTTGTCTGTCATTCCGTTCTCCTTCCCGATGTCTAATTCTAACCATGATTTCGGACGATTATTCTTCCTTATACACTCGCCGAAGTCATTCTATCTGACCGTGGGAAACCCCTTCTCTGATTGGCTGCCCTAGATACACACAGGAAAATACCCCTGCATTCCTTTGTTCAGGTCAGCACACTGGTGTCCCACTTTTCGGTCTTCAAACATTTAACTAGGCAATGCGTAACATGCGACAGATATCTGCTTTGATGGCCTCTGCTGGAATGCCATCAGGTCCAGACGCTTTTCCATCTCTTAGAAGCTTTATGGCTTTCTTTATTTCTTCCTTCGTTGGTCTTTCACCGTTAATTTGTAGCTCTTCTTCTGCTGGCTGGATGTCCAGCGGGTTTTGTGGAGCTGGTCTATTGAGAAGGTCCCCAAAATATTCTGTCCACCTCTTCATTTGCTCTTGTATATTGCTGAGCAGTTTCCCATTCTTGTCTTTTATGAGACAACTTGTTTGCTTGTATTTCCCTGTTAACTTCTTTGTGCTGCTATACAGTTCTCTCATATTTCCTTTGGCTGCAGCATCTTCTGCCTCTCTTGCCAACTCCTCAATATACTTCCTCTTGTCTCTTTTGATACTTCTTTTTACTTCTTTGTTTGCTTCTGTGTACACTTCTTGAGCCTTGGCTTTGGAGCTTCTAGTTTTGCTTGTGTTTAACTCTGCTTTCTTGTTTTTCCTGTCTTTTATCTTATTGATGGTTTCTGTTGTTATCCATGCTTTTTGTTGTCTTTCCCTTTTCCCCAGTATTTCTTCACATGTCTCCTTCCATACCGTTTTGACCTGCTGCCAATAGTCTTCTGTATTCTCTACATCTTCCAGCTGTTGTAGCACTTGGAATTTGTTGGATACTGTGACCGCAAATTTGTCTCTTGTTTCTTGATTTCTTAGCTGTCCTACATTAAACTGTTGTCTATAATTTTGCATTGTTGCATATCTCTTGAGTTTCATTTTTATTTTGGCTATCAGAAGATGGTGATCTGATGCCACATCTGCTCCTCTATATACCTTTACATCCTGCAATGATGATCTAAACTTCTTCTTTATGCATATATGATCGATCTGATTTTCTGTTCTATGGTCTGGTGATATCCATGTTGCCTTGTGTATTCTCTTATGTGGAAACATGCTTCCTCCTATAGCCAGTTGATTTCAAGCACAGAAGTTTGCGAATAGTTCTCCATTTTCATTCATTACTCCTAGCCCATGTTTTCCCATGACTTCTTCAAATCCGGTGTTGACTGTACCTATCTTTGCATTCATGTCACCCATCAAAATTGTGATGTCTCTTCTTTTTACTTTATCCATAATTTCCTGTAGTTTAGTATAAAATGCTTCTTTCACAGACTCTTCTTTGTCATTAGTTGGTGCATAACATTGGATGACATTTACATGAATTTTCTTTTTAGCTGTTTTGAAAGTAGCTGTTATTATTCTGGGTCCAACAGCTTCCCATTCAATGAGTGCTTTCTGTGCTTCTTTAGATAACATAAGAGCTACCCCTTCACTGTGGTGTGAAGTTTCGTCTTCATGTCCTGAGGACAGCACCAATTCACCTGTGATGAGTTTCTTCCTGTCTACCCCCTTCCACTTTGTTTCACACATTCCCAGAACCTCTATTTTGTATTCCCTCATTTCTGCTGCTACTTGCGCCACTTTCCCTTGTTCGTTTAATGTCCGAACATTCCAGGTGCCAAATCTGGAAGTTCTCCTAGAAGAAAGAAGGTTAGTCAGCAACACAGACTCCTTTCGGCTTTCTCTGTGTTGCATCATACGCCTCCTCGCGAGAGGACCTTCCCCTGTCTTGGATGGCTGTGTTTTATTTCCTTTATTTGACTTGTCCATATTTGTTGAAGTTTTTTGTGGTTTAATTTTTTTTTTTTACAGGATGGGGTAACCGGCCCCATGCCCAACCCTCCTTAGTCGCCTTCTACGACATGCCTGGCAGGGGACAGTGTTACTATTCTTTGCTCCCCTTTCGGGCCCCGGTGACACACGGGTGTAAACGTAATTGGTATCAGACAAAACGGCATTTATACCAAATTGACATGTCACATAAAGAAATGGAAACACACATTCATACGCAATGAAGCTGTGAAGTGTGTCACCCACCTTTTCAAAAGTCACACAATAGATATTGGACAAATCATCATCATCATCAGTTGCCATCTCCACAACGGAGGTTGGCTGTAATGGATCTCCAACGTCTTCTGTCTCTTGTCTTGGTGGTACACTCTGATAGACTCTTTCCCGTCCATCTCTTGATGTTATCTTCCCACTTAATAGCGCTGTCTTCCCCTTGCACGTTTACCTTCAACTCTCCCTTCTGTTATGGTCTTCTGCAAAGTGTTATGCCTTTTTATGTGGCCAAAGTATTTTAGCTGCCGAACTTTGACCTCTCTCATTAGTTCTCTTTTCATACCTAGATTTTCTAGGACCTCCTTATTTGTTTTCATCTCTTTCCATGAGATACGCCCCATTCTTCTATATATCCACATTTCAAGAGCCTCAATTCTTTCTTCCAAATGCTTATTCATCGTCCATGTTTCTGCACCATACAGAAATGCAGAATATATATAACACTTTATGATTCTCAGTTTTAATTTATGAGATAACTGTTTGGATGTCAGTATATGTTTCATGTTGTTGAATGTAGCTTTGGCCATTCCTATTCTCTTCTTGATTTCTGTTTCACATCTGCCATCTTCTGTTATTATATGACCAAGATATACGTAGCTCTTGACTTGTTCCAGGATTTTCCCATTTACGCTTATCTTATTGGACAAATAGACATTTCAAAATCGGGTATAACCACCGTTTGCAGCAAGGCATTCAAGACAGCGTAGACGCATCGAGTCCACAAGGGTCCGAAGAGTATCCCGAGGAACAGCTTGCCATTCCTGAAGCAGAAATGCAGTCAGCTGTGCAACATCCATTGGCAGGGGGTGATTTGTTGACAGTCTTCGACTAAAGACATCCCAGAGGTGCTCAATCGGAGAAAGGTCAGGTGAATGAGCTGGCCACGCCATCCTGATGATCCCATGTTGCTGAATAAACTCATTCACCACACGAGCTCGATGGGGTCGAGCGTTATCATCTTGGAGGATGGCATTACCACCTATGGCCTCCAGAGCAGGCTGAACAATTGGTCTCAAGATTTCGTTCTGGTATCTTGGGCCGATCAAGTTGCCTTGGATGATGTAGAGTGGGGTCCTGCCGTGTCTGTAGAAGCCTACTCAGACAATGACAGAACCCCTACCATAACGATCCACCTCTCGAATTGTGTCATCAGTAAATCGCTCTCCTGGTCGTCTCCAAACTCGAATCCTGCCATCATTGAATGACACAGTGAAGCGAGATTCATCAGTGAAGAGAACTTGACTCCATTGTTGCCTTGTCCATCGGATGTGCTCGCGACACCAAGCAACACGGGCTCTGCGATGAGCAGGAGTAAGAGGGATTCTGACTGCAGGACGTCGAGCAGCCAGTCCAAATTCATGTAAACGTCTGCGAATGGTGCTTTGACTGACATTAACATTCACATTTTGTCTCAGCAGACATCTTAAGTCACTGTTCGATGGCGCAGGGCTGACAACAAGAGGTACCGGTCATCATGTCTATTGGTGCATCTAGGGCGACCTGGCCGGTGGCGATTCTCCACACTTCCTGTGATCTGAAATCTCTCCAAAATTCTTTGGATAGTAGAGTGTGACACTGCAAGCCGTCTAGCAACCTCACGGACAGATAAACCACTTTCAACCCACGCTATAGCCCTCATTCTTTGTAAGGTGTCAAGACTTCTTCTCGTTGGCATGGTTTTTGCAAGTGATGAAACTACCCTAAGTCTGCTGATTGTAAAACAAATTAAGCGTGAACTCTGTTCAAGAAAAGTCACCGTTGCACGTGGAATGTCAATCAGCACGATTACTTCACCTGTTTGGTTCTACGGAAGTTTGAAAAAACAGATTAAAAATGTGATTTATGGTCAGCAAACCAAATTGCACGTGATCACCATGGTTGTCGGTGAGTTGTTTTTATGCTTAACGTGCATAGAGGACTGTCAGAGGAAGATATTGCACCCATTTTTACTAAAAACTTCCTTCATTTAATCATTCTATGCGCTTATATAAAAGTGTATTGAAAATAATAGGGTGGCGCTTGACTTTTGACGAGTAGTACCGGTATATGTTGATGAACTCACAGTAAATGAGCTGTGTAGAGTACCTCTCGTTATGGTAAATTGAGATGTATTAATATCAATGATCAGAAATTGAATCTTCTGGTGTTGAGTTATCTTTTACGCCTTTAGTGTTTGTTGCTCAGCTTTCGCTTAGCTTTAAGTTTGTTAACGGGCATTATTGTCATGGGCCATTTCTCTCTCTCTCTCTCTCTCTCTCTCTCTCTCTCTCTCTCTCTCTCTCTCTCTCTCTCTCTCTCTCTCTCTTTCTCTTATGTGTGGGCGTGGGCGGGTGCGTGTGTGTGTATATGTTTATTGACAACTTCATATATCCTAATTATTACAAATCAAGGACTGAATATTATATGATTATCAATCAATTTTGGGAAGAGATTTGTTATATTTACAACTCATGTACTCAACTTTCACTCATTGCTTACTGGCTTCTTTTTGTAACACTGATTTCAGTGAAGCTTGAGTCGTGTTTTCCTTGCATCACGACTTGTTCCTATGCTTGTGACAAAACAATTCACGTGTTCTCTTGGAAATGTCACCGTAATGAAAAAAAAAAACAACAACAACGTAAACAAACAAAAACCACAAAGAAGCCACAGCCGCAGGGGAAAATTAGTGCGTGTGCAGACTTCGTGCAAGGAACCAACTTTAATGTTTGCTACCTGCTTCAAGTAGTACTAAAGTGGAGATTACGATGATCCAGTGTCTGTGATTTTTTTTTTTCCAGGGCTGTAACAACGTTTCATGTTATGAGCGTGATGAAACATTAGTTTCATGACTTAAAAATGTAGCATCCTTCAGTATGCAACAATTTAATGATGTGGTTTCATTAGAATAAGGCAATGCATTATGACACAATTCCTTCAAACAGGTTTAATGTATATTCCGTTTTCTATATTGCTCTCTCTCTTTCTCATGTTTGTCTTCAATTATCTTCTCCCGTGAGATTTCCGTCTGGCTCTACTTCATTTGCCTTGGGATTCAAGAAAACGAACTGCCATGTACAGCTATCAACTGCTTTCCCCAAAGCATGTCTTATCCAACACCAGCATCTTCTCTCCACCTCTGATTCCAAGGGACTTTTCTGCTTTTTTTTAATCATTTTTTTCATCAGTTCCACTTTATTAACTCAATCATAACATATGAACTATTCTATGCCGCGCAAGTTTCCATTCATGTTTGTATTCAGATCCTCGTGATTATATGTGTCTATTTATTATGTTGTCCCACTCATGCTTAGTTAGCTTAGCTGTTCATGGGATTCTTGACATTTGTCTGAGAAATAACATATTACCTACTTCCAGATAATTCTGCATCTGTAAGCTAAGTGTCCAGGAGTCACGTACATACAATACAATTACATTAAATACAACGCTTGAGAACTGTTTTGATGTGCGTACTAAATTGTGTATCAATAGTAAGCAGCTCACAATACATGCACATGAAACAAGATACACGGCAAAGTAAATAAAAAGTTCGTTATATATATACTGAAGCACATTAAAAACGCACCACTATTATATATACCGATGCCGAGAAGCTGGCAAAAAAAAGTGTGGGAATGGATTTTCCCCGTGTTTGCCATGAGGTAGAGAGCGAATGGCTGCTGGAATGGAAAGTGCAAGATTCAACCCATGGGTGTGTGTAGAGACTACATGAAAACGATGAAAGTTACACGTGCAACACGATTCTCAACAGCTATGACCCTGAAAATGTGTACGCGTTGTGGCAGTATACTCGGTATAAAAAGGCCGTTGAGACAAAACACCCAGTACATGTGCTTGAAATGCCACGACTATCTGAAAACGACCGCCAACGAGCCATTGGTATGTTGGGGACCGGAATGAGCTCGCGGGCCATTGCCAGAAGGATGAATTGCCACCACAGCACTATTGTACGTCTCAATGAACGTTACGGAACCACTGGCAGTGCCCGGGATAGACTTCGGAGTGGCCAACCACGAGTTACTACCCCTGCGTAAGATCGTCATATTGTGCTGAGTCACCTAAGGAATTGACTCTCCCGGCAAGTCAAACAGCAAGAGCAATAGTGGGTAGACATGGGCAAGTCTCTCGAATGACAGTCATACGACGACTCAGAGATACAGGCCTTACTGCAAGACGACCTTATGTTGGGCCAAACTTGACTCACAGACATCGTCAGCAGCGCCTGCAATGGGCAGAGCAACATATCAGATGGACTAGACTGCAGTGGAATGCTGTCCTATTCACAGAAGAGAACAGATTCAACATATCCTTTGCAGATGGACGTATGCGGATTTAGCGACGGTGTGAAGAGCGCTTTGCAGATTGCTGTGTCAACCGATTTCGAGGTGGCAGTATTCACATTTGGGGAGGATTCAGTTTTCACCATCGCTTGCCTCTTCACGTCTTCCGTGGAAATGTTAATGCTGTGACATATCAAGATGAGGTTCTGGATGCACTGGTTGCTCCTGCGTTCACAATTTATCCAGACTTGCAGCTTCTCCAGCAGGATAACGCACGTGCATTTTTTTGTATTTTTGGTTTTCTCCCTTGCCTGGACAGAATGCAATGAATTTCATAACAATCAAATGTACAAATTAATGACCAGCATGGATTCATAGGAAAATGAATAAAGATTCCAAATATGTAAACTTGTACACACTTATATTTACATTTCACACTCTGTTCTTGGATTATACAGGTGGTGCGTTTTTAATGTGCTTCAGTATATATATATTTTACCTTACGGACAAACGTCCATGTATGATAGGGGAATAAATAATTATTACACACATAAAGGTATGCTTCAGGGACTCGTGAGAAATAAAGACGTAGAACACAATTTTAATTGTTTACGATAGGTGAACACTGATGTTAGTGATGAAGGCCTGGTTAACAAAGGCAAGTCCAGTATCAAATACATGTAAAGATAAAATGAAAAAAGTGTATTGGAGTCAGCTTTACATATACACAGCACACTGGAGATATGGTTATTCTTAAACAAATTTATGCACGTAGTTTAACAAAGTAAATAGTTTTATATACAACAACGCATACACATTATAATTGTTGTGGTGGGTCGATATTACTTATATATATATTTGTGTAGCAGATGTGAAGTCAGCTATGCTAGCTCCTGAGGAAGTTTACCTTTTAACTATATGTCAGGAAACCTGTCTTGCTTCCACCAATGACTACCACCCGCTATGTATGTTATCCCCAATTTATATGTTATAATGTATGGATGTTGTGTAGCTACGTGTCTAGGGTATATGCAATGCATGTGCAGAAAATAACAACAACCACACTTTAAGGTTAATAAACAATTAAGTAAACAACCCCCTATTGAATTTTGGTCTGAACAATTGTTTTCAAATGTATTAAGTATAATTGAGTTGATTCATAAAAAACATTAAGATTAAACATTTATATACAGTTACACACAATCTAGTTTCACTACTAAAGTCCTTTTATTTCTGACTAGGAAGTGTTCTTGTTGTAATACTCTAGTCCAAACTAAAGCACATATTTTGGGGAATCACTACTGTCATCATTTTATTTAATCTGGTTGAAATATCAAATTGTGGAGAATAGTTCAGTGAATTCACAAGGCCCCAAAACACAGGGCTTATCTTAAGATAGGTGTCGAAAATTCTGCGATGTCCTGGTTATAAATCTTCCTCCTCACAGCACTGCTCAGCTTTCAGGATTCAAGATAAGGTAGGGCCCTCAAATCATATGGCCTCGAACAGTTACCAGGGTTGAACAACAACGTGACTGGCTCACTTCAGTTTCACACCCAGAAACTCGAAATATCGAATTTTTTCACTATGTAAGTAAATTACAGGCCATAAATGGTCACACAAGATCTCCTGCTGAATAACAGAACAGCGAAGGCATCTGAACACACTTGTCTGTAAACGTTATTAACTTTACATGTGAAAGTTTAAATTGAAAGTGGCAAGGAACGCTCGTCTTTCTGAGTATTTATTTCACTTTCTTAGTTATGCTCCTCAACCAATCAGGTGACTTCCGTTCCTACGCGTCTATTTTCAAAAGCTAACCTACAATTTTCAAATCAGGAGACACCCCTTTCTATGGCCTCAATATGGCTAGCTTCAGTAAAGAAATCCCAGGCACGTCTTTATATGTCTTCATTCTACCATATCGCTAGTATTATCTAAGTCATGTTAATCCAGAATGAAAATATTTACTTATTCTACCGTTTTGTCATCTAATGCATCAGGTTTCACACTTCTAGCTATTATTTTTACCCTTTTCGTCTTTCCTGTATATTTATTCAAATAACATATTTTTCTTATACAGTAGGCTAAAATATTTAGACTGACGCATATTATATATTTAACAACTAATTAGTAGCATTTTAATCTTCATTTCTAGTCTTTATTTTTCCTATCGCTCGTTTAGGCCATTTAGTTTCAGTTTAGAAATTCAAACAGGGTCTATGCATTTCCCCCGTTCTCTCCCTTGTCTTTTCCAAGAAATACACGATTTCCAACTACACTAACTTTCACGCATGCATTTTGGGTAAGGCTTGCAAGTCTGTAACGTCACATTGGCATTTTCAACTATCGGCGTTTTACGCGTTAACCCTTTAGGAACCAAGAAATAAAACTAGTCTTTTGGTGGTGTGGTAATACCTATGTTATTTTATACCTACAAACTACTAGATGCTATATTTTGATCGGTGAAATATCGGATATCATCACACATCTCCCCACTTAAGAACATGCTTGTAAAGCGAGTTCAAAATCCGAGATTCACATAGATCAAATTAACTTATTTGGCCTTATGACTCCCCTGAGTTTCTTCCAAAGGATGTCTACTCAGAAAATCCGCTCCCACATTCAGCGAACCGGGTATGTACTCAATGGAAAACGAATAAGGTTGGATTAGTAACGACCACCTTAATAATCGGGCGTTTTCATGCTTAGCCTGTGATAAAAATACGAGGGGCTGATGATCCGTTTGGACCACAAATGTTCTACCATAAAGATAGATCTGGAACTTTTTTATAGCCCAGATTAAAGCTAGACATTCTTTCTCACTTGTTGAGTAGTTTTGCTCCGCTTTATTCAGCTTGCGGCTAGCATAAGCGACTGGGTTCAGCTCCCCCTTTTTTGAATTGGACCGTTGCAACAATGTAGCCCCTAATCCTACGTTGCTAGCGTCCGTTCTTACCACAAATTCCTGAGTCAAATCAGGCAATTTCAAAATAGGCTTGCTAGTGAGTTTCTCCTTTAACTCTTGATACGCCGATTCACATTGAGCAGACCACACAATTTTATCTGGATTTCCTTTGCGAGTTAAATCCGTTAGAGGAGCACATATAGAGTTAAAATTTTTTTATGTACTTCTGATAAAATCCACATAGCGACACAAACGATCTCACGTCCTTCTTGGTCTGTGGTCTAGGTGCCCTCTGTAATTTCTCCAGGTTCTTGGGGTCAGGGGTCATGTTACCCTGATATATCGTATGTCCCAAGAACTCCAACTCTTTACAACCAATATAGCATTTGGTTGGTCTCGCAGTCAAATTTGCCTCTCTGAGCCTATCAAATAGCATCGTCAAAGAGTTAATGTGTTCCTCAAATGTTTCTGTGGCAATGAGGATGTCATCCATGAAATTCGTTATACATGGATTTTTTAGTGGATCCAACAATTTTCTCATCATTCTTGAGAACACACTCGGAGCATTTTTCAACCCAAACGGCAACATGTTGAATTCATAATGTCCATCCGAGGTGCTAAATGCTAAATAAGATCTGACCTCAGGCTTTACTGGAATTTGATAATAGCCCTTGCTAAGATCCACCTTAGAAAAATATTTTGCCTTATTCAGCCTGGCAAACAGCTGATTTGGGTCAGGTAATGGATCCACCTGATTCTCTGTGACAGCATTCAGTTTTCTGTAATCTATACACAGACGATGTTCCCCAGAGGGTTTCCTCAGCAAAACCACACTGGAGCTGTAAGGAGATTCACTGTGAGAGATAATCCCTTCTTTTAACAAATAATCTATCTCCTTCTTCAATGCTTGTTCCTTAGCGAACGGAATCGTATAGGCCCTCATACAGATAGGTGTTGGGTCTATTAATTGCATATCATACTCCAACAAATGGGTGTGCCCCGGTTTATCCGTTAACACATCTGTATGTTCTGTTAGAACCTTTTGAACCTGTTCCCTCTGTTTCTTAGTCAGGTGCTTACTGACTTTCACCTGTACAGGTGTTTCACATGGTTTTAAGGGGTATTCCTGCGAGGTGAGTGGTTCATTTTTCATTTGGGTTGCAATGGACAAGGCCAGTAAAGGTGTCCCTTCCTGGTTTTCTCTCTCGAGATACTTCTTTAGGAGGTTTACATGATATATTTTCTCCTTTCCTTTCTTGTCTATTTTATAATTGGTTCTAGATATCTTTTCTAGAACGGTGTATGGACCTTGCCATCCAATTTGCAACTTGTTACTACTGGCGGGAAGTAAAAGAAGCACCTTCTCTCCCACATGTAATTCTCTATCTTTCGCTTTCTTATTAAAGTATGCAGCATGTTTCTTCCTGGC
Organism: Oreohelix idahoensis; assembly: GCA_024509875.1. Classification (NCBI taxonomy): domain Eukaryota; kingdom Metazoa; phylum Mollusca; class Gastropoda; order Stylommatophora; family Oreohelicidae; genus Oreohelix; species Oreohelix idahoensis. The sequence continues at coordinate 486,402 of JAMPIV010010953.1, forward strand.
TTGTCTGAGGTTATCATTTGCAAGTTTCCAGCCAGTTTTTAGACGAGTGGTCAGTTCGTTCACATACGCATATGATGAGGTAACAGTCTCTTCTGCCTTCTCATCGGTCCACGTCCTCAATAGGGCTTCCAATGGACCTTTTATTGGCCTCCCAAATAACAGGGTTGCGGGTGCCATCCCGGTTGAACTGTGTGGAACTTCCCGGTACGCAAACAACGCAGCGGGCAAAAATTGGTCCCACGTATCAGGTTTTTCATGGGCCAGCTTTCTCAGGATGGAAATGAGAGTCCCATTGAACCTCTCCACCTGGCCGTTCCCTTGGGGGTGATACGGACTACAATGAAAATGCTTGGCCTGGAAGATCCTAAATACCTCTTCTGTTAGTCTCCCCTTGAACTGTGAGCCGTTATCAGTCAAGATTTGGTGAGGGAAACCTAACCTCGTGAATATTGTGAGTAATGCCTCTGCCACATGCTTCGAATCAATTGATGACAGGGCTACCGCCTCTCCCCACATGGAACATGTGTCCACCAGAGTCAGAATGTAACTGTTCCTCCTCTTTGTCCGAGTGAGAGGTCCCACAATGTCCACCGCAACTCTCTCAAAAGGTGTTCCCACTATGGGCATTTCCCCTAGAGTTGCTGGGGCAGTCCAATGCTTTGGAGCTACCCGTTGGCATTCTGGACATGATTTTACATATCTTTTTATATCCTCAGTTATTCCTGGCCAGAAATAATGACAAGCTATGCGCTGACCTGTAGCGCTGATCCCCATATGACCACTGAAGGGAATAGCATGTCCTAATTCCATCACCTTCTCCCTATATGCCTTGGGAAGGACCAGCTGTCCGTGACCATTGGATCCAGTTCCAGCCTTCCTATATAACAATTTATTTTTCATATAATATTCTCCTTTGTTTGGAGGTGTATGGCATTTAGGTAATTTTTTATAACACAGCTTGAGTGACCTATCTTCAGCTTGTGCCTTCCTCATCTCCTCTGGATGAGTATTTATAGGTTCATCTTCCTCCTTCCTTGACTGTGACCTGGTCTGCACTGTTGCCATAATCACAGGTCTCTTGGGATTCCCCAAGAAGACATAACGACATCCCAATATTAGAGGGTATATGGGTTCGTTTATAACTGCTGCTTTGATGATCCCTTCCACATAACGAGTTTTCACCTCTATCCTAGCTACGGGAAGTGTCATGGTTGCTATATCCTTAGTCGCCCCTTGTATCTCCACTGTCTCTGTGGTATACTGATCTGGGTTCACTAGGTGCGAACTGACGACTGAATCATAATCTAGACCTGTATCATAAAGGCACCTTATGGTGACCCCATTACATACAACGTCCTCACATACTGGGGGGTGATAGGGCTCATGTGGCTTAATAGGTTTTGCCTTTACTCCCTTGTTCCCAGTTTTCATTGCAGCAAAGGTGGAAGGTTTTCTTTTACAGTCATGGGTGTCATGGCCATCCCTCTTACACCATTTACAATATTTCTTTCCCTGGTTAACAGGTTTTCTTTCATTATATTGAGGGTTTCTGTCACGTTGTTCGTACCTGGACCTATCATAATATGGTTTATTCTTGTTAAACTTATCTCTATTGTCATATTTGTTCTGAGGTTGAATTTGGGGACCCTTATTATGATCTATATGTTTCTTCTTTGCTCCTGCCAACTCTGACTGGGCTGCTAGATATCTCTCAGCTACATTTAAAATATCCACCAGTCTCTCTGCACCCTGTTCTGTGAGAAACTTTCTCAAGTCTGGAGCCATGGACTCTCTAACCTGCTCCATCATAACCATTTCCTTTAAATCTTGGGTTTTCCCCAGAGCAGTCCATTTCTCCAAATAGGTCTCTAGTCGGGCCGAGAACTGGTGGTAGGTCTCCCCTGTGAGTAATTTAGCCTGTCTAAATTTCTTCCTATAAAATTCACAGTTTTTCTCGTATCTGACCAATAGTGCATGTTTAAGAATGTCATAATCGTCTTGGTCATCTTTACTGAGCTTGGAAAATACTTCATAAGAATTTCCCCTAAGTCCCTGGGATACTTTAAGGCTCCACTTATCCTTCTCCAACCCATATGTTGTAGCTAAACTTTCAAAACGGCTAAGGAAGGACTCAATATCATCGTCTTTCTCAATAAAAGGATCCAAATGAAACCCCATGGCTGATGAGGAGGCCCCCTGGCTTGCAGCTGAGTCGGAAGTGGATGGGCTAGTTCCATTTTCAGGAGCATGGCCTTGTAACTCTAACTCTCTTAGTCGTAACTCATGCTCCCGCTGTAACCTTTTATCTTCTGCTTCCCTTTCAGCAGCCAGTCTTTTGTCTTCCCTTTCTGCCTCCAACCTCTTTTCTTCTTTCTCTCGTTCCGCCTCCCTCTGTAGACGTTTTTCCTCCTTCTCAGCCTCAAGTTTCTTTTCCTCCAACTGCAGCCTCTTAATCTCAGCCTCCCGATCAGCCTCTAATTTCTTAAGTTCTCTAGCATCTTCTAACATAATTCGTTTCTCCTCCGCCAATCTATCAGCCTCTAATTTCTTAGCCTCCCTAGCATCTTCCCTTTCTCTGGCTATATATTTATCAACCTCTGCTGTAACATAATCAATTAAAATCTGTCCCTCCATACCCATTTCCTTCGCAGTCTGCACAGCAGAAGATCTGTACTTGGCCAATTCTGCCATCTTAATATTCTATCCAATGTGATTTAAATAAACCAAAATATCTAATTAGTATCTAATTAACAGGACAACACAGAGCAATGTCAATTCACCAAAACCTCCACTTATTTACTTATTATAAAACTTTGGAAATCCCGGACGAGCCAATCCCACTATATGTGGTGGGTCGATATTACTTATATATATATTTGTGTAGCAGATGTGAAGTCAGCTATGCTAGCTCCTGAGGAAGTTTACCTTTTAACTATATGTCAGGAAACCTGTCTTGCTTCCACCAATGACTACCACCCGCTATGTATGTTATCCCCAATTTATATGTTATAATGTATGGATGTTGTGTAGCTACGTGTCTAGGGTATATGCAATGCATGTGCAGAAAATAACAACAACCACACTTTAAGGTTAATAAACAATTAAGTAAACAACCCCCTATTGAATTTTGGTCTGAACAATTGTTTTCAAATGTATTAAGTATAATTGAGTTGATTCATAAAAAACATTAAGATTAAACATTTATATACAGTTACACACAATCTAGTTTCACTACTAAAGTCCTTTTATTTCTGACTAGGAAGTGTTCTTGTTGTAATACTCTAGTCCAAACTAAAGCACATATTTTGGGGAATCACTACTGTCATCATTTTATTTAATCTGGTTGAAATATCAAATTGTGGAGAATAGTTCAGTGAATTCACAAGGCCCCAAAACACAGGGCTTATCTTAAGATAGGTGTCGAAAATTCTGCGATGTCCTGGTTATAAATCTTCCTCCTCACAGCACTGCTCAGCTTTCAGGATTCAAGATAAGGTAGGGCCCTCAAATCATATGGCCTCGAACAGTTACCAGGGTTGAACAACAACGTGACTGGCTCACTTCAGTTTCACACCCAGAAACTCGAAATATCGAATTTTTTCACTATGTAAGTAAATTACAGGCCATAAATGGTCACACAAGATCTCCTGCTAAATAACAGAACAGCGAAGGCATCTGAACACACTTGTCTGTAAACGTTATTAACTTTACATGTGAAAGTTTAAATTGAAAGTGGCAAGGAACGCTCGTCTTTCTGAGTATTTATTTCACTTTCTTAGTTATGCTCCTCAACCAATCAGGTGACTTCCGTTCCTACGCGTCTATTTTCAAAAGCTAACCTACAATTTTCAAATCAGGAGACACCCCTTTCTATGGCCTCAATATGGCTAGCTTCAGTAAAGAAATCCCAGGCACGTCTTTATATGTCTTCATTCTACCATATCGCTAGTATTATCTAAGTCATGTTAATCCAGAATGAAAATATTTACTTATTCTACCGTTTTGTCATCTAATGCATCAGGTTTCACACTTCTAGCTATTATTTTTACCCTTTTCGTCTTTCCTGTATATTTATTCAAATAACATATTTTTCTTATACAGTAGGCTAAAATATTTAGACTAACGCATATTATATATTTAACAACTAATTAGTAGCATTTTAATCTTCATTTCTAGTCTTTATTTTTCCTATCGCTCGTTTAGGCCATTTAGTTTCAGTTTAGAAATTCAAACAGGGTCTATGCATTTCCCCCGTTCTCTCCCTTGTCTTTTCCAAGAAATACACGATTTCCAACTACACTAACTTTCACGCATGCATTTTGGGTAAGGCTTGCAAGTCTGTAACGTCACATTGGCATTTTCAACTATCGGCGTTTTACGCGTTAACCCTTTAGGAACCAAGAAATAAAACTAGTCTTTTGGTGGTGTGGTAATACCTATGTTATTTTATACCTACAAACTACTAGATGCTATATTTTGATCGGTGAAATATCGGATATCATCACAATTGTATGTAAAGCACAATTATATATTCCCCAATACAATGAAAGCCAGAAGCATTCACGTGTCATACACCTCATTTATAGAGGACCTTCGTTCGTGTTGGTTGAGTGAATTTTTTTAATTACTATCTTTGAATAACTTAACGTCATCAAACACTCATTTAACCAAATCATGTGGGTTATGCAGGTCGAGCTGAAATCCAGGTGAATATTGCTATTATGTATACAATTCATTACACATAATAACACACAACAGTCCACTTGATATATCACTGTCTCTATTTGCTGGAGTATATGTTAGCAAAGTCTTTTAAAAGTGTTCTTTGGATTTAAAAACAAAACCAAGAACGATTATAGTAACAACTGGCAGGTTTAATGCAACTCAAATAAAAGAAGTGAAAAACAGACAGAGAAAAATTTGAAAACAACGATTAGAAAAAATAAGAGACTTTGAAATTACAGCGATTCAAGACACAACATTTTTTTAGGAAGTGAAGATACATGCTCGGCAATGCCAACAGGCATATCATGAGATGGTGGTAACTAAAATTTACTCTGCTGAGGGACTTTGTTCCTTTTTTATGTTTTTATATTCATTTTTTCTCAGCGTTACACTTGTGAATATTAATGTTTTATCAGATTTACAGACTGTCCTCAACGTTACTGTAAAAAAAAAAATAGAGGCCTTTACAGCCACAATACCTAAGACAACACAGCCTAACCCCGGTCAAACATAGTCCTTGTGTCTTCTGCCTGCTCAGGTCCGGATGATTGGTCCTGATCGTACTCTGTATCGTCAAAAGCTTGTCAAATGGAATGTTAGGAGACTAGTAACATCTATCTAGGGGATGTGTAGTGGGCTTGTGACTTCTCATTGACGATAATCAATGAACAAACCCGTGTGTACAGTCCCACACTGATATGTATTTCACTCAGTACAATTCGGACAAATCCTGGTTATGCAAATGCAGTTATAACAATGGTGTAAGACTTCAACCATATGCACTACAACTGGCCAGAATTACTTGTCACAAGACATCAATTACAATTCGATTACAATTCAATAACAATTTCAATTACATCAACAAGCCCATAAACCAGCAATCATACACCACTCTGTCCCATACCAAATCCGCATTCCATCTCCATACAAATCTCTATGCCCTCTTTTTTACCGTTCACCGCTCGCATTACATGTACGGGGTTTCTCTCAATCTCGATGTCAGTCAAAATAGCTCAGGCCTGCTTGAGCGCTGCTCAGTGCTTACAAAACGTTAATTATTTCTTACATTACCCCCTCTTCAAGTGGGAAACAGGGTTTTCCACCAAGAAAGTACGTACATATGCACTGATCATTCACGCACTATCCCAAATTAACAATACTGTATATCCAATATGAAGCAAAATAACTGAAAAGCAATATAGCACAATGATATGTCATAATACTAACTAGTAAATATAAATCAAGTTAACTAATGTATCCATGTGCCTACAATAAAGGTCTAACAACAATGTATACATTCAGATTACTACTACTAAACAATGCAATTATTTCTTATAGTACTGTGGAAAAAACCACTATATATATATATATATATATATATATATATATATATATATATATAGTATATATATATATATATATATATATATATATATATATACAGGAAAATTGCCATGAGTGGAGTAACCAACAGGTGAGCCAACTGCCAACTGTTACATTGTCTCCACTGCAAACGGTGGATGGTGATGAAGACATTTAAGCTTCCATCGCAATCAGATAGTTTGACGACAGACCATGTTATCGAATACTGTACCTCTTCAACATAAGAGTAAACTGATGATTTTTGCGAAGATGCCTCAAAACTGAGAATAAATATGTAATGCGAATTAGACAATGCTACGAATGGTTTTCCAAAATACGATTGTGCTTTACTGTAATACCAAGTGCACCTTATCTGTTTGTGCCACTCTGTTTAGCCTTCTCTTGTGGGACACCCATAACAGAGTAGTGGAGAGGGTCGACAGCTGATGGATGATTTAATGGTGGACGTAAGCTGAAAAAAAAGAGATTCCTTACCTCTTTCTTGATCTTAAGGATCCAATAGTCAGTAGAGTACCTGAAATGGTCTATCACCTGGGCAATCTACGTATGAAATAATCATTATTCCAATGAAACTTATAATAAAGTTATGCAAGGCCAACATTTAATACCAACTGTAACCATAATCTATCTTACAATCAAAAGCACTAAAACAAAATGAAATACATGGATAATGTCCACGACTATGGTGGCAATGAATACCTAGTCCTCTTCCAATAAGCACTTTCATTATGGACTTTTTGTATGAAACTTCTGCAATCAGCTAAAGAAGACCGATATGGAGCACTGAAAGTAAGTCCACGGGGTAATACTATTGGTGCTTGATATGACTAGTGAGTACAATATCTAGCACACTCATCAATATTATTCTTGTCACTGGATTGAGATGATGTATCAAGTCTGGCCTACCCATTACATGTCTGATTCGGATACTTAAGGCATGCTGCGTCAGCAAAATATTGTTCCAGTCCACATAAACCAAACTCATCTGCCTTTCCAGTTTTCCTAATCATGTCAATAACAGGTGTTGTTCCAGATAGTTGTCTTCCCTCAACATCTATAGGTTTTGGTTGTTGACATGTTACAGAATTGTTCAGATCTGGAAATGTTTGTTATTCCACATGTCTATTTCTTGCTGCGTACATTCGCTAGCACCTGGAATGTTTCCAATGATAGTTCAGATACCGAAGAATGTAAAATACATGCACGGACTCTACCTGATAAGAATGGAGTCGATATGTCAATCATGGCTAGTGTATAATATTCTATATTACCTCCAAATGTAATACATTCTGCCATTTTGCCTTTGAAATAGGATTTGTCAATACATGATCTTTTGACTCCAATTGTTGTGGAACCTGTATCTCTAAGAACAGTGACAGGGTTTTTCCCAACGAGTCCCTTGTGAAGCATCAATTTCCCATCTTCATGGACAGATTACAAGACTGGCAATTCATGACCACAAATTAGTAAAGGTCTTGCTTCACGTTCAAAAAGAGGCTTTCTACCTGGACAATTTTCATTATTAAATGTCTGCAGGACTTGAATGCTATTGGCATGTTCTGCATTCCTTTTGGGGCAATTTTTCTGGATATGTCCAGGTTCATTACATGAAAAACAGTGGTACTCCTGTTGGTCGCTCTTCTGTGGGCTTGGCTGAGGTCTGTTGGTAGGAGTTGATACCACTACATCCTAGAATCTTGTACCATGACAAGGAGAGCCACATTTTCTGCAACCAGGTCTAAAAATATTTTGCCCCTGGGCTCCAACATATTTGTGAGGGGACGTGTTGTCATTTGACCTACTGTTACTTCCTTTTTTTTAAATCAGATCTTGCACAGGGGTGTCAGTAGTAACCGAAATGAAGCAAAATACTGCAGCTGATGAGTACAATCCAATGTGAATGGGCTGATACCCTGGCACAATAGCAAAATCCTAAACAAAATACAACAAATTATTAATATTCACCAAACTTTTTTTTTTTAATTTGTATAATGAAGACCTAAATTAATGAGTACATTAACAGAAATTAACTGAAATAATAGATAATTTACAAAAGGAACAGTCTAAAGAGTGATTTAAATAAAAATAAACACTGGCAACATGTTTAAAAAAACAGAATACAAGTAAATCTAGCAAAGAGAAGATGTGCAACACTGCCAAAGAATTAATATATGGATGAAGAATACCGGTGTTGCCAGGGAAAAAGGGTAGAACAAATACATATGTCCAATGCAGAAATAGGAAGAAAGAAAACAATACATTAACTACCAATGTAACAGATTAAAAACACAAACAGTAATTCAGAAAAGAAAAAAAAATGAAACAGCAAATCAAATAGACAATCTGTTTGAGTGGTAGCACTGTATGAAAAAAATATAACAATTAAGTTAATTACTGTAAGATTGAGTTACCAAAGTGTAATAAGATTATAAAATTAATAATAAAATTACTAAAATGTAGAAATGATTAAGACTGATTATAATTATTATTCAATAAATCAACACCCTTTAGCTCCCCAAGGAGCATAGGCCTTCAACAAACACATGCCAAGTCTTCCTGTCCTGTGCCATCTGCTCAAGTTCTTTCCATGTTTTCCTCATCATTTTCACCTGTTTCCAGTTCTCTTCCCCATGTGTTTTTTGGTCTACCTCTACCTCTGTCTCTTTTTCCCTGTGAATTCCAGAAAAAGGGCTGCCTTGTAATGCTATCAACAGGTTTCCTCAATCTGTGTCCTATCCATCGCCAGCGTCTTCTTCTCAACTCTTGTTCCATTGGCACAGTGTGTTACCGGAGCCCGAAAGATCAGCGAGAATAGTAACACTGTACCCTATCAGCTGGTTACCCCATCCCGTAAAAACCTTTTTACCCCAAAAACTTCAACAAACAAGGACAAGTCAAATAAAGAATATAAATCAACTCAGCCGCCCAAGACAGAAGAAGGTCCTCTGGAAAGGAGGCGCATGAAGCAACCTAGAGAAAGCTGAAAGGAGTCTGGGTTGCTGGCTAACCTTTTTTCCTCTAGGAAAATCTCCAGGATTGGCACCTGGGATGTTCGCACTCTGTGTGAACAAGGGAAAACTGCACAGGTAGCAGCAGAAATGGAAATTACATGATTGATATCCTGGGTCTCTGCGAGACATGGTGGAAAGGCATAGAGAAGAGGAGATCACAGAAGAAATGGTGTTGTCCCAGGACATGAGGAGGAAAGAGCCCACCACAGTGAAGGGGTGGCTCTAATGCTGTCCAAGGAAGCACAGAAGGCACTTATAGAATGGGAAGCAATGAGACCCCAAACTATAACAGCAAGATTTAAATCAGCCAAAAAGAAAAATATAAACATCATCCAGTGTTATGCACCAACAAACGATAAAGAAGAGTCGTTGAAAGAAGACTTTTAAACCAGATTACAAAATGTCTTGGACAATAAGAAAAGAAAGGACATCACAATTTTGATGGGGGACCTAAATGTGAAAATACTAACAGACAACACTGGCTTTGAAGAAATCATGGGAAAGGAGGGAGTAGGTATGATGAACGAAAATGGGGAACTATTAGCAAACTTCTGTGCTTCAAATCAACTAGCTATAGGAGGAAGCATATTTCCACATAAAAGAATACATAAAGCAACATGGATATCACCAGACCACAGAACTGAGAATCAGATTGATCACTTATGCATAAGTAAGAAGTTTAGGTCATCATTGCTTAATGTGAAAGTATGTAAAGGAGCAGATGTTGTATCAGACCACCATCTTCTGTTGGCTAAAACAAAATTAAAACTCACGACAGTATAATGTGGGATAACTAAGAAATCAGGAAATAAGAGAAAATTCACAATATCCAACAAATACCAGGTACTCCAACAGCTGGAAGATGAAATAGATAAGGAAGACCACTGGCAACAAGTAACAAATATATGAAACGAGACATGTGAAGAAGTACTGAGAAAAAGAGAACATCAGCACAAAGCATGGATAACAACAGAAACCACTAGTAAGATAGAAGACAGGAAAAACAAGAAAGCAGATTTAAACAGAAGCAAAACCAGAAGCTCCAAAGCCAAGGCTCAAGAAGTGTACATAGAAGCAAACAAGGAAATAAGAAGAAACATCAAAAGAGACAAGATGAAATATATTGGTGATTTGGCAAGGGAAGCAGAGGAAGCTGCAGCCAAAGGAAATATGAGGGACCTGTACAACAACACAAAGAAGCTCAGGGAAACATACGTAAGCAAATGGCCTCATAAACAGATAAGAATGGAAAATTGCTTAGTAATATATATATATATATATATATATATATATATATATATATATATATATATATATATCTATATATATATATATATATATATATATATATATATATATATATATATATATATATATATATATATATATATATATATATATATATATATATAAGATAATTATTATTACTGATGACAAATTAAACACACTACCAAAGTTACTCCTATAATAAATAAAGACAAACACATATACTACACTACTATTAATTCCTTAGACAAAGATGTCTATGAAAATGCCCTCAATATGAATGGATAATAGAATATAGTAAAAAGCATAGAATTAGCAATTTACTGAAAAGAACATTTCTACAAAATAGTGAGATACAGCGACAAGAAACTATCGCAATGATGAAATTGTAATAGTATTAAGAAAAGAACACAAAGAAACTGATCAAGCACACAGTACCTGGTTCGAAAGAATAGCCTATGTAAATTAATTAAGGAATTTAAAGGGTTAACTATTAGGCCTAACTATAATAATTTATAAATTTAATAATACATATCTTAAATACTAGGCCTGATGCTGGAATCCATCCTGGTGAGACGTCTCATGGAGAGATGAAATGTTGTAGTATCACTGAATCTCAGTGGTCTTGAAGGGTGATGAACGATAAATACAAGTAACACGAAAAAATGTTCATGCATCGATAAAATTGGCCGCCATTGCTCTGTGCCAAAAATTCTTGGACTTTGACGTGCAAGTTCGATTAGTCAATCTGATTTCAAGTAGGCTATACACAATTTGTGGAACAGAACTTCTTCTTCTTCAACCCTCCGCCACTGACCGGCAAAGCAGTCTGTGGCAAAACGCCAGGTGGCGTCGTAGGGCAACAATAACTTAATTGTTGTTCCGTTACACCTATTGGCGTTTATTGGAACTCAGAAAGTTTATTGTTGTTTTTTGATCAGAGTGACTGGCAAGCGGGTGATCAGCCCACTGTGCCCGTCGAACAGAACTATTACAGTATTTACTAATTCACAGTTTCCAATGCAAAAATGTCACCAATTCAGATGTAGAACAATGCAAATATTCCAGTCAATTGTTTACAATCGATAAATAAATATTAGACAAACATAAAGGTATGTTTTCAGGCACTCTTAAAAAAATAAAGAAGTAGAAAATTAGACAATAGATGTGAGTGGCTTACCCAGGACTCGAACCCAGGACCTTCCGTGCGACAACCCCACTTAGCTATGCAAGCGAATCACACTATCCTCCCCGCCATCTAGGGATCCCGTTACACGCCCATTGAGGCATATTGGGAATATGGTGTTAGGCCCATATTTTCTTGACCATCGGCACACTAGGGGTGATGTGGTCAGCAACACGCCTTCACCTAATTTCCCTTCCTTATGTGTTTACAATCGATGCGTGTTGAACACAGTCCGACACAGTTTGTAATTCGAGATGTTGGAGTTTTTTCCCGCTTTACTGCAATTTTTCGTAAGTGATTGACTTGGTACGAGCCATTGGGTTCATGTGAGGAGACTTCCTCCATGTTTTGTGCTACATGCAATGTCTGCATGTTACGTAAATACCTGAATGAGGGCATGATTTTGGAATGTTCAGCTAACGACACTGTCAGCCATCTTGTCATGTCAGAAAATTCTGTTCACAAAAAGATTACGTGTGCTTTCTTCACATGCTTTACTATAATGGCGTCATCAACAAATGTCTTCACTTCGTATAAAGCATGTAGTCTTGGTTGACAATCCACCTAAGAGAAGGACAACTTCACACAAACCCAGGTAGGAAAGACTCGTTAGTCCAGAAAGATAGCTCTCATAGGAGAGACAACTCTGATGTAAAACAACTGCTGCCTTGTAGGAAGGTCACGGAAAACCGGAGGCTAGGGAAGCAGTTCCGAACAAATGCATGCTGAAGACGGATGCACTGGGCCGCAAGGCGCACAACATAGTGCAACGCAAACCGCCATGAGATGACAGACACAGATATGACTCAACGAGATAGTGCTCGACCCAAGGAGTCCCGCCAGGTGGGAAGAGTGCCGGACTCCCTGCCTCGAAGGGGTCCACCCAAGGCTACTGGTGGTCACTTATCTCTGCATCGTGCAGCCAGGGCGCAGAATATTAGAGAAAATGAGACTGGCCAAAACACCCAGGAAAGAACACTAAATATACTCCAATGGAATGCAGAAGGTGTCCTAAGGAAGAAACTACCGCTCACAAAAAAAACTACATGATGAGCAAATTGATATAGCCTGCATACAGGAAACACACCTAAATACAAACCACAGATTTTCTGTAAGAGGATATGAAACCCTCCGGCTTGATAGAGAGGGACACAAGGGAGGAGTACTCATGTTAATCAGAAATTCCTTGCCTAGCAGAGAACTTTCTGTTGCTACAAACGGTCAGGCGGAAATTATAGGAGCTGATATCACGATAGATGATCAGACCGTTAGAGTATACAACCTATATGCCCCCCCCCCCCCCCCCCCCCCCCCCCCCCCCACAGATAAAGATCTTTCATTAGCCACAATGGAGATTAGGCGCACCAACTGCCTAGTTGTTGGTGATTTCAACAGCCATTCAGAAAGGTGGGGTTACACAAAGGCTGATACCCGTGGCATTGAGGTAGAGGACTGGGAGATTGACTCAAATCTACAACTCATCAATAGAGCAGATGATACACCCAGCTTCTACTCAAGAAGATGGCAATCGACCTCGACACCCGACCTTGCCTTCTCAACAGGAGACATCAACCATAAGATCGAACGCATTGTGCTCAACCAATTGGCGGGCAGTGACCACAAACCAATCAAATTAATGATCAATATGGAACATACACTCCACCTCCATAAACCATTACCCCGCTGGAACTACAAAAAGGCCAACTGGAACAAGTTCTCAGCACAGACTGATGAATACTGTGGTTCCATAAACACCCAAAACAAAAGAATTGGAGAAATAGTTGACGGATTTAACAAAGCAGTTCTGAAAGCTGCCCTGGAATCAATACCAAGAGGGGCGAGGAAAGATTATAAGCCGTACTGGACAGAAGAACTCAATGAACTGGCAGAACAGGTAACAGAGGCCAGAGATGTAGCAGAACAGGTCAAAACAGTTGAGGCAAACATCGCCTACAAAGCTATCTCTGCAAAATACAGGAAAATGTTAAACTGTTCAGCCAAAATAGTTGGATCAAAACAACAGAAAGTCTTAACCTCGACAAAGATGGAAGAAAATTATGGAGGCTCGCCAAAGTCTTAAATGATGAGGAATGCAAAAATAAGGAAATAGCCCTACAACAAAATGAAAAAATACTCACAAAGAAAGAGGCAGCTAATGTTTTTGCTCAAAAATTCTCACTTGAGAGCCAGATAAATATTCCACTGGACAGAAAACAGGAAATTTCCAAAGAGCAAGAAATTTACCAAAATATACCAACTGTTCCAGAAGAGCATATGACAACAAACCTCACCATGAGAGAGCTAGAGGCAGCCATCGTATCCCTTAAGCAAAGAAAGTCACCTGGAAAAGACAGGGTAACAAATGACATGCTTAAAGAGCTAGGGCCTAAGGCCAAGAAAGTACTCCTCAAGATTATGAACTATAGCTGGAAGCGTGGAATAGTACCACAAGCCTGGAAAGAAGCAATACTAGTTCCAATCCCCAAAAAGGACAAAGACCGAATGGACCCCAACAGCTACAGACCCATCAGCCTTCTAAGCTGCACGGGAAAGCTTATGGAGAGAATGATCAATACCAGATTAAGCTGGCACCTCGAAGAAAAACAAATTTTACTGCACCAACAGGCAGGCTTCAGGCAACATAGGTCTACAGAGGACCAAGTCACCTATATTGCACAGGAAATCGAAGATGCTTTCCAAGAAAGAAAGCACACTTTAGCAGTTTGGGTAGATATGGAGAAAGCATTTGATAAAGTTTGGAAAGATGGGCTAAGAGTTAAAATGCTTAAATATGGAGTATGTGGAAGAATGTATAACTGGATCAGCAACTATCTAACAAACAGAACAGCTAGAGTGCAGGTGCACGGGCAGTTAAGCAAAAAGACTACAATGGAACATGGAGTTCCACAGGGTGGGGTCCTTTCCCCAACACTCTTCCTCATATATATAAATGATATAACAGAAAACATCCACAAGAATGTCCACAACTCCCTCTACGCTGATGACCTGGCCATGTGGACTTCAGAACAATACATCTCCACAGCAAGAGTGCGCATACAGGATTCACTGCTAGCCCTTGAAAGTTGGTCCAAAAAGTGGTTGCTCAAAATAAATGAACAAAAAACTACACACACTATTTTTACCTTGTCAAATAAACCACAGCAAGCAAAGCTGCAATTAAATGGACAGGCAGTACGAGGAGATGAACACCAACATACTTAGGAATCACACTAGACCGCCGAATGACATGGAAATCACAGATTAACAAAATACAGCTAAGGGCAAAACTTCGCATGGCCATCATGAAAAAGTTAGCAGGTACCACATGGGGCGCTGATGAGAATATCCTCAAAAAGCTGTACACAGGCAGAGTCAGACCTGCTATGGAATATGGCATCACAGCTTGGTCGACGGCAGCAAAGTCAAATTTTGACAGAGTAAACAGACTCCAAAACCAAGCAGCACGTATTATAACAGGGGCCCTAAAGTCTACACAAATCAACCATATGGAAAACATCACAGGGCTACAGTCAATGGAGAATAGACGTGACAGCAGAGTCTTAAAACAAGCTGAAAAATTTAAGGGGCTCGAAGGACACCCCATGTACCAAAGAATGAATAGGCTAGGAAGAGGCAGGCTCAAGCGAACTAACTTTGTCGCCCAAGCAAAAGAAAAAATTAACAATAATACCATACTAGCTAGCTCAGTTGCAAAGAAAATCCCAACAAGCTCAACTATCCCACTGTGGAAAATAAGAGGCTTTCCTAAGTTAAAATCTGATATTCCAGGCATTGAAGGTAAGGGAACACAGACAGAAACACAAAGAAAGTGTATAGCAACCAAGTATATTGACCAAACATTTCCAGCGAAGCTTTGGACACATGCATATACTGATGGTTCGGCAACAAATGCAGTTGAAAATGGGGGTGCCGGCATCCTCATAAAATTAAAGAATAGAATTCACTCTATGGCAATTGCCACTGGAAAATACTGCAACAATTTCTGTGCTGAAGCAGAAGCCCTGAAACAGGCAGCTGAAACTCTTATTGAATGCAAAGCACAGGCAGAAAAACAGATAGTAATCTTTTCAGATGCCCTCTCAATAATATCAGCGCTGAAGAGCCACCAAACTAAAGGATTGAAAGATCTGATAATCTCCCTTGAAAGACTGGCCGAATGCTTCAAGAAGTGCACTATCCAGTGGATAGCCCATTGCAACATACCAGGAAATGAAGAGGCAGATAGACTTGCTAAAGAAGGAGGTGCCTTACAGCAAAATGATATAGAGACAACTTACGCAACGGCAAAGACCACTATAAAGGCTACATTCAAGTCCAAATGGGAAAGAGAGCACCCGGGACATTTGAAAAATGACGCATATCATCAACTATCCAGAAAAGAACAGGTCATCACTTTTCGACTACGCACTGGACACAACAGATTGAGATACCATCTGTACCACAAATACAAAATTGGTGCAACAGATCTCTGCACCTGCGGTACCAGCCCGATGACAGTCGAACACCTGCTGCAGTACTGCCCAACCTACAGTAATGAACGGGGTAGCATATGGCAACAACCCACTTCTGTCAACGAAAAACTGTTTGGAGATGTCGGGAACCTTGAGTTGACTGCTGCCTTTATTAGAGTCATAAATGTGGAAGTCTGAAGGCGAACGAGGAAGAAAAAGAAGAAGAACACAGCTAATTTTCCGGTCTTCATCCGGTGACTGTGCAAAAAGGCTCCCAATTAATAAGCTTAGAGTATGGTGGGGTGTGAGATGGTTTCTTGGCTTCCCTAGGTTCACATGACTCCTTAGACGAGCCTTCCAATGTTAGGAGACTAGTAACATCTATCTAGGGGATGTGTAGTGGGCTTGTGACTTCTCATTGACAGATAACATGAACGATTGAAGATAATCAATGAACAAACCCGTGTGTACCGTCCCACACTGATATGTATTTCAGTACAATTCGGACAAATCCTGGTTATGCAAATGCAGTTATAACAATGGCGTAAGACTTCAACCACACGCACTACAACTGGCCGGAATTCCTTGTCACAAGACATCAATTACATTTCGATTACAATTCAATGACAATTCAATAACAATTTCAATTACACTTACAAGCCCATCAACCAGCAATCACACACCACTCTGTCCCGTACCAAATCCGCAATCCATCTCCTTACAAATCTCTCTGCCCTCTTTTTTACCGCTCACCGCTCGCATTACTTGCACAGGGTGTCTCTCAATATCGATGTCAGTCAAAATAGCTCAGGCGTACTTCTTAACCCTTGAGCGCTGCTCAGTACTTACAAACGTTAATTATTTCGTTACATGGAACATTTTCTAACTCTTAAACAAAAATGTCTTTTGCAACACAAGCAAAACATTCATAAACAGAAGTATCTAGTAATATGTACATATATTAACTTGTCTCACACAATTATCGGAGTAATCATACTGTTTGCAGGCAGTGTAATCAGAATAATAACTGAAATCATAAAATACATTTTCAAGTGAAGGTATATCAGTGTTTTACTCTGCATGTGGTGAAGTACATTGATGCAACGATAAAATCATAAATTAATTATATATTAAAGTCAAAATAATAGCAGAAGAAATAAAATTAGTAAAGTTGTAACGCGTCTTCATTTAGCCTTTAAAACGCGCCCGTCAAGGGTTAACGAAAAAAATTTGAAAAGCTACTAGCGTATTGGTTCCAGGAAAGATAGAAAGAATAAAACGCACAAACGCATAAGATTGAGAGAGCGGACACCTGCTGCCGGCTTGTCAAGTGTTAGAGGTTTGAATTAGCTACTCAGGCCAACAATGCGAGACATGCCGTTAGATTGTGTCGAGAACGATGTCGCAAGTTTGAATATTTAAAAATACCCCGCTAATTCATCATTTCTAACCACAGACACTGTGAAAAACAAATATATATACACACACGCATAATTGATCTGAGGCGATTTTTATAACATTCAAGTAGTGGAAACTTAGAAAACAACGAACACCAAAATGGAAAATATATTGAATTCTTTATTAATAGGTTTATGATCATAAAAGTTAGCTAGTCTTAGAGCTGGTCTTCTCCTGAAGGGAAATATGCTTTCGAATCAAAAATCCGATAGATAGAAATAAAGTTTTAGACAAAAGACGGTATGTGTTCGTACAGACCAACACATGCTCGGTTGGACGGTAATGTGTTCGTACAGACCAACAAGGTTACAAGTAGTCTGTTGAAGAAAGGGGCAGAAAAGGGGGAGAGAAATTATGGGATGGCTTAACACAAAATATATTTAGCAGTAGAGATCTAAGAATGAGAGAGGAAAAAACTTGGTAGTGTCCAAAAATCAAGTATGTTTTTGCTTTTTATTTCGAATTTCAAAATTGTCGTTCGGTCATTGGCCAAAGTCTTTCATATTATTAAGAAAATTCAAAGGCTGGACGCCATTTGCAGAAGTTAGTCTCGAAAGCAAGACGTTGTATAATTCTAAAAAAAAAAATGATTAGCCTTAGCAAAGCAGAGATTTATGAAAGTATAGGCATCACAGTCCAGCAGGCAGCATATCTGGAATCTGCAAGTCAACGTACCTGTGTGTTTTTTCATTGAATTCTGGTAAGACCGACATTATTCATATATTTTGTTTAAAAATGTGAGTGAGAGATGCTGCCATCACGACTGTAAGTAATCAGGTCCCAAGCTGATTTATGCAGGGCTTGAAGGGGAATTAAGATGAAACATATTGCCAGTTTTGTAAATGCACATGTCTTGTGAAATAACATGTTTTCTTAGGTGACCAGAGGGACACAGCTCACCTATCCCATTGTATGGTAGAAAAGAAAGATTAATAAGATTATTGCAGATGCAGTGCCGCCTTTGTAGGAGAGACATGTGAACAACACTGGTACACTGTAGAATAGATGTGCTGGATTGGTCCATTGGATATGACCCAGCTCTTTATTTCTTACGTATGTTCTTTTGTGTATAAAACACAGTCTAAATAAGATATCACCCAGGAGACATTGTTTCATTATTATAGGGTCTTATCTGGCACTAGTCAGGTGCCAGAGCTCTATGTGAAAGCTGTTGAGAAGTTTTGGAGGCCAGTAGCGATAGGGGTCGCCAGGATCCCCCCTATTGCTTTTGGAGCAGTGGTCATTCGGCAGAAAGAATTCAGACAGTTCCAGTGGGCCAGATAAGTGCAATATCTGGTACCCTAACAGTACATCAGCTATAAGAGACGAATACCCCTGTATTCAAGAAATAAAATATTTCTATAGTGAAGGGAACAGTGACATTAGATTATAAAGAGACTGTGAGTGATTAAAGAATCCCAAACAGCCATCCAGTAGTAGAAACCAGTTATAGACAGATCTTAGTAACACTATTAGTATAATTTAACAATATTTGTTTAGACACTTGTCCCTGTATGTCTAAAATTTATATTTTGTATATATCGTGAATTCTTTTCATTTTTAAAGTCCTGACCA
This sequence comes from Oreohelix idahoensis, assembly GCA_024509875.1. Taxonomy (NCBI): domain Eukaryota; kingdom Metazoa; phylum Mollusca; class Gastropoda; order Stylommatophora; family Oreohelicidae; genus Oreohelix; species Oreohelix idahoensis. The sequence goes on from JAMPIV010010953.1 coordinate 505,478, forward strand.
GAAGAATACTAGGTTCAGGACCAAATAAATTATACAGAAAATTATTAATTGTAAAACTTTACACGAGGTGTTATTTCCTTTAATCTTAGACCTTTAATACTTGTTTGTATGTCTGTGTATTATAGTTAAATTACCATCACACCACACTTGCATATCCCTAGACATTAGACGTAGCTATCATTCATACTAGTCAAGAATAAGTCTGCTGGAGGCCATAAGGTGGTAGCAGAAAGGTCTCATGATAACTCAACCCTAAATTTATTATAATCAGGAACCTTCACAGCTGGCCTCATTCAGTACATTAAGGAAAAATATCAACATCATTTCATAACATCAAAACCCACCACGATACTGCACATCAGCTAAGGTTTGTTCTCCACTGGTCCATGGCAAAAGGATAAGCTACTATCTTCGTGAACATGGAAGAGCATGTCCACAAATAAGTATGGGTTTTCCATTTGGCTCAAAGAGAGGTTTACACCCCTCATAGCTTTCATTATTAAATTTATCCATGATACTTGCATCATTTGCATGTTGTGTGTTTTGCTGGGGACAGTTCTTTTGTAAGTGATCACGTTCATTACATGAAAGATAACAATAGTCACATTCAGCTTTCTTCTGGGGGCTATTTCTGGGACTTGGTGGTGTTATGGTTGTACCATGAGACCCTGTTGGTTGACAAAATTTATCTGCATGGAACCATGAAACACCCTAGTTTGTTCTGGTTGGACTTTCTTGGTGTGTATTGCTTCCGAGGGGATCTATCCTTGTTGGCCTGACCCCAATTTCTCTCACTAATTTGCCTATTCTTAGATCTATCACAACTCTGAATCATGGAGAATCGGGAACATCTGTGACTCTCTCCATGACTGTCAGAAAAGTCAGGTGCAAGCGTTAATTACAGACTTTGCTGATGTCCTTACAGACATTCCAATTAGGCCGTACGGCACTAGTTACACGTAACATTATTCTTACATCATCAAGAAAATGACTGGTCGCTTAAATTCTTTTTCCAGCCCGAAGAGTCAGTGGTATCGCTTCTGACGCAAACAAATGTTTATCTTTCATCATCTGAGGTAAAGGTAACATTTTCAGTTTTTTTTTTTCGCGTCCAGAACATGTACCTACAGCAGACCACACTGTTACAAGAGATAGCTTGAAGAGAGACATAGGCTCTGAGGAAATCCCCGTAAGAAAATGCAGACAATTATACTGCTTTCTTTCAATGACTCTTCGCAGGGCCTTGTTACCCAGAAGTAAAGATCAGTCAAAGTATGTCAAAAACAGATTTTTAAAAAGGATAGAGCCAATGAAACATTTCCAACTAACAGCCATACAGAGCTGGGAAACAGCTGAGACCTCGCCACGTTTAATTGATCTAAGTGGTAACTTGTCTAAATCGACACCTACGGGTTTTAACCCACAAAGAATTAGCTTAAGAATAATTTGTGTCTATTCAAGAAGCATAGTCATAGGAATACTCCCACTGCTTAGATAAGATGACCTGGCTCTCCAGTAAAACGCTCTAGTAGCATATAACGTCGCTTTCAATAAATGCATTCCTTCGGAAAAAATAACTGCTTTTTACACATATTTTTAAATTGCTAACATTTTCAGCACAAATCAACAATGGTGTGTATTAGAATGGCAGTCTGAAATTTAGCTTCCAGGAAAAACGTGACAGCACCCATCAAGGGCCAGCGACCATCATTGTTCTGACAATTGACATTTGCTTCTAGCATTAACTAAAGTTTTCATAAATTTATGTACGTGTTGGGATAACATGGTCACTGCACGAAATCAAGCCATCAATTATTACCATTTGTATCTTTGATGTTTACTTGAATCTATCCGCTCTTCCATAGCACACATGTTGTTGTGATCCACGGCCCACATCAGTTTGGCAAATAAATAAAGATTTTGTTTAATTAAATACACCATGGGTTCATGTTTACACTTTTCAAGGAAGAAGCTGACATACTTTGGCATTTGATAATTCACGTTTAAGGGTATATCTAATGTTAATTTGTGAGCCACGTTTGGGTAAGAAGGTTGTCCCGTCCATTTTGACTATGACTAACGGCAAATTTCAGCATGAATTCGATAAAATCAAGATCTATTAATATTTGCATTATATTTCAGCAGAAGTTCAACACGATCGTGACGACCATTTTTGGCTGCTATACTGATGGGATCTGTTTCACGTGGGTACGAACGGCAGTTAACGAGCGCGCCATGTTTACATAGTAGCTCAACTAGACTGTAATTTCCCGCCTGGACGGCAACAGTAATATACGAGGAATTACTATAGTAACTTCTGTCGTTAACTTGTGCTCCATATTCCAGAAGCTTCTGGATCATTTTAATTTCACTGTCATTAAACGTTTTAACGTTTTTAGCTTGAAATTTTGTAAACATGTTTCTCAAGGTGTAATCGATATTATGTTGTTTGTCAGTGTCACGTAGCGTTTAAAGGATAAGAGAATTATTTAGAGGAAATAATAGATCTGATGTGGAAGATTTGGCTCAAGGATTCCCTGCTGGGTTTTCCCACTTCCGAAGGGTGACGAAGAGGGTAAATTCTCCTAACTCGACAGGTCTGGAAAAGATTGTAAGGAGATATTTGGTCTCTCGCTACCGTCGTCCCCTTCTCAGTTATCTATTATTATTATTCTTTAATTTATATTATATTTTACGAGCCCCCCTCCCTTATAAAGGAAGATAAACATAGACAATATTCAACATCTAATGGAAGGAACAAAGCGTGGGGTACAGTATATACACCCAATTGGTTTATTGCAATAAAATGAATAGATGGTGAATGATAGTATTGTCGATGGAATTAGTGTCTGCTGTATGTATTATGTGTCTCACAATTCAAGTGTTTTTCATCATGGATGACTAAACTAGGCATTGATGTAGTGAGTTTCCTTTTTCGTGGACTTAGCTTTTCAGCCCCCGGCTGATAGTGAAGTGTGGTTAGTTCTCCGGTCTCCTGACGTTGCCCCCGGTAGGTCTTGAATGGTTCGGATTTGCCTTCTCTGTGCTCGACTCCGTATTCTGCGCTGAGATTGGACTGTCGTGCAAGGCTCCACCATAGACTGAAGACAAATACGACGGCTTCATTAATTTACTAGCTTTAGAAAGCAGTCTTTCCCTAAGCCGTCCCTCTGCCAGTCATCTCAGATTTTAGTCTCTAACATCATATGTCTAGAGCCTAATCTTGAATTCAAGTTTCTCCTGTCTGTCCTTTATTATATTTCTCTGCCCCAGTGACAGTATTATAATTCTTTAGACTGATTTATCGTCAGCTTAACCCGATGACTTATTATAAATGTCAGTTAAACCCACCAACTTTTATCATAGAAATGTCGGCAACAGTATTCTAGTTCTGTGCCTCTAGCCTAATCGTCATGTCATTATGATGAATTTAACAATTAATTGGACATCCGTGTTTTAGAATTGTCTGACAACATTATCACACACTTCATGTCTGGTCGCCTCGTCATATAATTTATAATGAATATATGTCACGGTCTGTCAACATTATCGTTAATATTAATTTCCGTTAGTCTAAACGTCGGGTCGAAAATACTCAAATATTATGGAAATTAATAGCTATATATATATATTCCCGTTAACATTCTTATGAACAGGTACATATCCCGTGGGATCATAAAATATACCCGATCACATGTGGCTGGATGTGATCGTAAAACAAAAATATGAATAAAGTAAACATACCAATCTTGCGTCGATTTTGCAAGGTACTACACATTTCATCACATTATATTCTAGCGAGATTTCACTTACCTACTCAAAGATGGACGCTAACCCGCAATTTAGGCACGTGGCTTCAGTGCTTTTAATGCGAGAATTCGCCGATAAATGGGTTAGACCTAGCTTTCTTGAGATTTCCTGGGCAAGTGAAGAATGCTGGCTTTGCCGCCTTTTAGCGGGTCATTTCCGCTTGGACACGTGATCCGTAGCGTGCATCATGTGACCTTAGCCTCGTTTTAGACGCTCCAATCAATAATGTTAAAAGTCACGTGATGTCTTCCTAAATAGCCTAAACTGGTTCTCCCAAGTTCAAGCAGCTCTAAATTAAAACGGATTTCTCGCTACCGAGGTCATTGGTCAACAATGACGTCGTATCTAAAAATAGCATTAAACGCGAGGAGAAAATACCGAACGCTAGGAGAATTTCCGCAAGTGACACTTCCCGGGACTTTGCAATCATGCATTGAGGATGAGAAAAAATGATGTCACGTAAATAATAAAAAAAAATGAAGAGAAGATTGGGCAAGTTGTCACACAAGCCCCTCCTCAAGTTTGACGTTCCGTCCAACTCCTCTTGTCCTGTCTTCCTCTTCTTTTCCAGTTTCTCCTATCTCCTAGGTTGCGTCCGGATGTCTGCTCAAAAAATCTGCCCCTACGTTGTTCTTCCCAGGTATGTATTCTATGTGAAATGAATATGGCTGCAACAGTAGTGACCATCTCATAAGCCGGGCATTAAGGTTCTTCGCCGCTGCAAGAAATATCAACGGTTGGTGATCACACTGCACCGTGAACTTTTTCCCGTATAAATATGGTTGAAACTTCTGCACAGCCCATATTAGCGACAGACATTCTCGTTCGATGGTAGAGTAGTTCTGTTCAGCAGGTCGTGGGGCCCGCTGTAACTTCTCAATATTACGTGCATCTGGGAACATGCATCCATGCGAGATAGTGTGTCCCAGGAATTCTAGTTGCTCGCAGGCAATTTGACATTTTGTAGGGCGAGCGGTGAGTCCTGTTTCTCTAAGTCTTTCGAAGAGTAGGGAAACTGCGTCCAGGTGCTCCTCAAAGGTGTTCGTGGCAATAAGTATGTCGTCCATGAAATTACTTATCCCAGGGTGGTTCAGGGGTTCCAGTAGCTTCCTCATCATACGAGTAAAGACGCTTGGGGCGTTGCTTAGCCCAAATGGCAATACATTAAACTCGTAATGGCCTTCAGAAGTACTAAATGCTAACATATGTCGAATTTCCTCTTTTACCGGGATCTGGTAGTACCCTTAGCTAAGGTCTATCTTCGAAAAGTATCGTGCTCTACTCAGCTTGGTGAAAAGCTGATTCTGATCCGGTAAGGGCTCCGCTTGAAATTCCGTTACAGCGTTGAGCCTTCGGTAGTCTATGCAGAGGCGATGTTCTCCTGTGGATTTTCTAAGCAACACCACACTCGCACTATAAGGCGACTCTGATTTTGAGATAATATTTTCCTTAAGCAGGTACTCGATTTCCTCACCCAATGCCTTTGCTTTAGCATAAGGAACAGGATAGTTCTTAACTCGTACCGGGGCGAGGTCTGTTAGCTTCATATCAAATTCTATCAGGTTGGTCATGCCAGGTTTATCCGTGAGTGTACTAGTGTGTTTTCTCAACAACTGTTGAACCTGTGCCTGCTGATCCTCCGTTAAAGTTGAACTAATCTGAACATCTTGATGAGTTTCGCACTGACGAAGAGGGTATTCACAGGAGGTCAGGGGTTCTGCCTCAGTTTCCGTCGCAATAGCCAGTGTCAGGAAATGTGCTGGTTCTGCACCTGGTCTTTCATAATATCGCTTCAGCAGGTTTATGTGGTAAATTTTCTGCTTCCCCTTTATGGCAATCTTGTAATTGGTGCGCGACATTTTCTCAACAATTTTATATGGACCTCTCCACCCGATTTGCAATTTATTATTGCTACTGGGCAGGAGTAATAATACCTGTTCTCCTACTTCTAGCTACCTATCCTTCGCAGTGCGGTTGTAGTAACGCGCATGTTTAAGACGGGCACGGCGTACATTTTCCTTTGCCAGTTCCCATCCTGTTTTAAGGCGTTGGGTCAACTCATTCACGTATTGGGATGCAGAGGTGACCGTCTCATCAGCTTTATCATCTGTCCAAGTACGTAACAGTGCCTCTAAAGGTCCTTTTATAGGTCTACCAAACAGCAATGTGGCAGGAGGCATCCCAGTAGAATTGTGGGGTACTTCGCGGTAAGCAAATAGTGCTGCGGGTAAGTATTGATCCCAGCTCTCTGGTTTTTTCCTGCGCAAGTTTCCGAAGGATGGAAATAAGGGTCCCGTTAAACCGCTCCACCTGGCCATTTGCCTGGGGGTGGTAGGGAGAGGTGTGGATATGTCGGGCCTGAAATATCCTAAACACTTCCTCGGTGAGTTTTCCTCGGAATTGGGAACCATTATCTGTCAGGATCTGTGACGGAAACCCTAGCCGAGTAAATATGGTGAGCAGAGCCTCAGCAACATGCTTAGAATCACAGGCGGGCATAGCGATAGCCTCTGCCCACATGGAGCAACAATCCACTAACGTGAGTATATAACTGTTTCTCTTTTTGCTACGAGTAAGTGGACCCACAATATCCACCGCTACTCGTTCGAAGGGTGTGCCCAAGATTGGCATTTCTCCCAGAGTGGCTGGGGCCGTCCAGTGTTTCGGCGCTGTCCTCTGGCACTGCGGGCATGATTTCACATATCTCTGGATATCGGCGTTGATACCTGGCCAATAATAATGACATGAAATACGCTGAATCGTGGCACTTATGCCCATGTGGCCACCAAACGGAAGGGCATGGCCCATTTCTAGGACCTGGGCTCGGTATGCTGATGGAACCACAAGTTGCCCATGTTCCTGTCCTCCATTTCCTGCTTTCCGATGCAACAGCCCATTTTTCTTGTAGAAGTCTCCCTTTTGGAGAGGAGTGTGCGCTCTCGGTAGTTTTTTTGTAGCAGGGTGCTAGAGATTGATCCTCCGTTTGTGCCTTTTTTAATTCCTCAGGAAGGATGTTGGGTGGGGATTCCAACTCCGTATTCCGTTTGGCCTGTCCTCTAGTGGTGACAGCCGCCACAACCAGAGGGTGAATGGGTTCTCCCAAGAACACATACCTACACCCTAAGATCAAGGGATAAATAGGGTCGTCCAAGATCGCTGCACTGATTTCCCCAGTCACATATTTTGATTTGACCTTAATCTTGGCTATGGCCAAACGCATAGGTGCTGCACTTTTAGTAGGTCCTTGTATTTCTATAGTGTCTTCTGTCATCTGGTCAGGCTTGACTAGGGATGCACAGACAACTGCGTCGAATGCAAGGCCTGTATCATAAAGGCAGGTCACCTCTTGGTCATTTACGAGGACTGTCTCAACGACCGGGGGATGTCGGGGTTTGTCCAGAGGTTCTTCCGGTCCATTTCCCCTTGCGGCACTTTTACGTAAGCAGGCAGCATGATGAGGTGGGTTTTTCCGGTTGCACTCCTGCGTATTGTGGGTGATGGTTCTACAGTGCTTACACCATTTTTCTCCTTGCCTCTGCTGCTGGAATTTAGATCTCTGAGTAGTCTTGTAGTCTGGCTTGTCATGCTTTTTGAAGTTAGTATACGGTGGTTTCACTTGGGGGTCCATGTGTGACTGAGCTGTCTGTCTAGGTACGTAATCTGGTTGTTTCCGTCTGGGTGGTGGATTCTCTGATAGTGCTGCCTGATATCGTTCCGCTAACTGGACTATGGATTCTAAAGTGCTGGCCCCATTCTCTGTCAGGAATCTTCTCATGTCGGAAGTCATGGTGTCCTTCAGTTGTTCAATAACGACCATCTCCTTCAGACGTTCCCAATCATGAGTAAAATTCCCTAGGGCACCCCACTTTTCCACGTACGAATCCAGTCTAGCAGCAAATTGAGCAAAGTTCTCTCCGACTTCCCAACTAGAGTTACGGAACCTCTTCCTATAGGCGTCAGCATGTAGCTCATAACGTATCAGGAGTGCCTTTTTCAAAGAGTCGTAGTCATCCTGTAAACCTGGAGGAAGCTTGCTATACACGTCATAAGCAGTTCCTCTAAGCCCTTGCGACAGTTTCAGGTTCCATTTGCTCTTCTCCAAACCAAACGTGGTGGCAAACTTCTCAAATTTGTCCAGATACCTATCGATCGAGTCGGCTTGTTCCGAGAAAGCTTCGAATGGAAACGTCAAGGGTCCCAAAGTTGACATGAGTGAGGATGGCAAAGGTCCTGTGCCCCCTGCGTGCAAGGAAGGCATATCATCTGACCGTGGCGATAGGTTGCCTGAGGAGGTAGATGCTGTCGCACCGGCTACCGGTTCAACTCTTTGAGCTTGTCCCTGCATCTCTAACTGCTTCATCTTCAGTGCATGCTCGCGTTCATCTCTCTCGCTTCTTTCTCTAGCGTCTACAGCTTTTATCCTCTCATCTATTTCTGCTAACTTTATTCGCTCTTCTCTTTCAGCTTTAGCTGTTTCTCGAGCGTAATACTTATCAGTCTCGACACTGACATAATTTGCAAGGTCCACCCCACTATAACCTAGATCTCGACCGGCCTCCCCTAGTGCTGCCTTAAGCTTAACTATTTCAGCCATCTTTTGCAGTTAAAGTCCACACTGAGTAAGCTAGTGCTATCTTCCAATAGTATTTCTAACAACAAGTAAATACTAATTATTTATCAGACTGCTGTAGAATGAAATTACTACAGTTATCGAGACTTAAGGTCTGTAATTCAATGAAATACAAAATCAAGAACTAACTTAATTAAACACAACATATATAAAGGGATTCACCAATCAATGCCTGAATTTCTAGAAAAAATGTTTTCTGTCTTTCTAGAGCTCCTGTGTGAAAATACATGTGTTAAAATGGTATACTGTAATGACTGAATGAATGATACTATCCCAGAGGTATGATAAAATACATAAGTTCAAATCCCGGACGAGCCCCCAGTGTCACGTAGCGTTTAAAGGATAAGAGAATTATTTAGAGGAAATAATAGATCTGATGTGGAAGATTTGGCTCAAGGATTCCCTGCTGGGTTTTCCCACTTCCGAAGGGTGACGAAGAGAGTAAATTCTCCTAACTCGACAGGTCTGGAAAAGATTGTAAGGAGATATTTGGTCTCTCGCTACCGTCGTCCCCTTCTCAGTTATCTATTATTATTATTCTTCAATTTATATTATATTTTACGAGCCCCCCCTCCCTTATAAAGGAAGATAAACATAGACAATATTCAACATCTAATGGAAGGAACAAAGCGTGGGGTACAGTATATACACCCAATTGGTTTATTGCAATAAAATGAATAGATGGTGAATGATAGTATTGTCGATGGAATTAGTGTCTGCTGTATGTATTATGTGTCTCACAATTCAAGTGTTTTTCATCATGGATGACTAAACTAGGCATTGATGCAGTGAGTTTCCTTTTTCGTGGACTTAGCTTTTCAGCCCCCGGCTGATAGTGAAGTGTGGTTAGTTCTCCGGTCTCCTGACGTTGCCCCCGGTAGGTCTTGAATGGTTCGGATTTGCCTTCTCTGTGCTCGACTCCGTATTCTGCGCTGAGATTGGACTGTCGTGCAAGGCTCCACCATAGACTGAAGACAAATACGACGGCTTCATTAATTTACTAGCTTTAGAAAGCAGTCTTTCCCTAAGCCGTCCCTCTGCCAGTCATCTCAGATTTTAGTCTCTAACATCATATGTCTAGAGCCTAATCTTGAATTCAAGTTTCTCCTGTCTGTCCTTTATTATATTTCTCTGCCCCAGTGGCAGTATTATAATTCTTTAGACTGATTTATCGTCAGCTTAACCCGATGACTTATTATAAATGTCAGTTAAACCCACCAACTTTTATCATAGAAATGTCGGCAACAGTATTCTAGTTCTGTGCCTCTAGCCTAATCGTCATGTCATTATGATGAATTTAACAATTAATTGGACATCCGTGTTTTAGAATTGTCTGACAACATTATCACACACTTCATGTCTGGTCGCCTCGTCATATAATTTATAATGAATATATGTCACGGTCTGTCAACATTATCGTTAATATTAATTTCCGTTAGTCTAAACGTCGGGTCGAAAATACTCAAATATTATGGAAATTAATAGCTATATATATATTCCCGTTAACATTCTTATGAACAGGTACATATCCCGTGGGATCATAAAATATACCCGATCACATGTGGCTGGATATGATCGTAAAACAAAAATATGAATAAAGTAAACATACCAATCTTGCGTCGATTTTGCAAGGTACTACACATTTCATCACAATATATTCTAGCGAGATTTCACTTACCTACTCAAAGATGGACGCTAACCCGCAATTTAGGCACGTGGCTTCAGTGCTTTTAATGCGAGAATTCGCCGATAAATGGGTTAGACCTAGCTTTCTTGAGATTTCCTGGGCAAGTGAAGAATGCTGGCTTTGCCGCCTTTTAGGGGGTCATTTCCGCTTGGACACGTGATCCGTAGCGTGCATCATGTGACCTTAGCCTCGTTTTAGACGCTCCAATCAATAATGTTAAAAGTCACGTGATGTCTTCCTAAATAGCCTAAACTGGTTCTCCCAAGTTCAAGCAGCTCTAAATTAAAACGGATTTCTCGCTACCGAGGTCATTGGTCAACAATGACGTCGTATCTAAAAATAGCATTAAACGCGAGGAGAAAATACCGAACGCTAGGAGAATTTCCGCAAGTGACACTTCCCGGGACTTTGCAATCATGCATTGAGGATGAGAAAAAATGATGTCACGTAAATAATAAAAAAAATGAAGAGAAGATTGGGCAAGTTGTCACAGTCAGATGTGAAGGAAAACTGACAATCTAAGAAAATATCGAAGGAATCAGTATCACATTTCTGTATGGCCAACTCTAACGGTGAGGTTCCTGTCTTTACGTGTTCTTGTAAGATATCAAACACTTTTTCAAGTCCAGATTGAATAGCGATTTGTATTGTTGATTCTCCTTTTACGTTCTTAACTCCATTAAGGTCGCCCCATTCAAAATCTTGTCTGCGGCCTACTCTCGTTTTCTGTGTGAAGTATTCTTTTAGCAATAACTGAACAGTATCAACATCCATAGCTTCTAACGCCTTCATAAGAGCTGTGTAGCCATCTTGATTCTGGTGATTAATGTTTATGTCAGTTTGTTCTAAAAGAAACTTGGTCATGTCTGTAGATCCAGCTGTGCGTATGGAGAGAATCAATGCGGTGTTACCTGCAGAATTAGCAGCATTGACGTCTGCATGTCTTCTAATGAGAAATCGAACAATGTCGGTGAAACCATTTTCAGCACAAATCAACAGTGGGGTGTTTCCATTTTGATCTTTGTGCTGGATATTTGCTCCAGCACGAATAAGTGCCTGAATTAAGAATTTATGTCCACGTCGACAAGCTGAGATTAGAGCTTTGTCTAGTCCATCCTGTGAGAAGGGGTTAAATGCCGTAAGTAGAAAGAAGGCCCGCCAAGGATCGGTTGAGTTTATAATATTTAGTAGAAATTTATCATCTACTTGACCTTTTGTGTGTTCCTGTGCTCTTTCATGACGAGGTAACTTGTGATCCACATTGATGATATGGCCAGCATCTGAAAGATTTGATGGTATGTGTGATGATAAATCAGAGGATTAGTGTACTGACTGAGATCAGCTGTGAAGGTATCTATATCTATTAAGAGTAGTGTATTATAGATAACCTTACTTGCTACCACATATCTATATATCTCAGTCAGAATTATTCTGGAATAGTGTGATGACTACGTTATGTGTCTAGGGTATGTGTATGATGAAGTGTAAGTCACAACAACAGACAGATAAACAATTTAATTTAATCCACTACTCTTGACAACACTGTGACACTCACATACATATAACACTCTATGAGAATATCTTAAGGAGTCACTGATAACTTTTCAAATAACAATATGTATTCATTGTTATCATAAAGGTATATGTGTCCTGATTCAAATACAAAGGAACCAGGAATCACAATCAATTTTACCCACAAGTATATGTACAGACTTTATCAACATGAATATTGCAGTGACATATATTATTAAAAATATCCTATGTGTGTCAGTTGCGCAGTAGTAATATGAGGTAATACTGGTTTTGTTTTGTTCAAGCTCTGTTGGCATCTGTCATCATGACTTCAATAGTTTGTCTTTTGGGACCAGTATTGGAGATGTTCTCAGTTCCTGATATTAAGACAATTAAATTCCCCTCTGAATGTTATTTTTACAAAGTCATTTCAAGATGAGGGGACATAATGTTGAGCTCAGCTGGCCAAATCAGCTTATCTTGCGTGATGGCGGCAGGAAAGGACTCCTCTGCTCGAATTCTCCCCTGGGCTCTGGAGACACCTCACTGATAGCTAAAAAGACCAAGGAGTATGCTGTCCGACTCTGGATTCAGCAAAGCTCTGACCAGGTGCTGCTCAGTACCATCAAGACCACGGTCCCACAATTCATGGAAACAAACACAGATACGTTGATTAGCAATGAATTCTGGCACAAATTCCCATCTGCTTATGTTCCAGGCTTTTATTTAGCAAAATATGAGCTGGCTTCAACGCACTGTTGCTTTATCAAGCTTATTTGCACTAGTGGTCTCGAACTAACGCTCCTAAGTGAGTATATCAGCGAGTCTAGCCAATGGAGCCACGTTTCGACAAGTGTTTGAAAAAATGTTACCTTTCCACGTCTCCCCTAACAACGATAGATAGTATTTATAGCCCGACCAATCGTGGTTAGTCTTTCATTTGTTGCGCTCCAATCAATTTGGAGTTTACATGGTAGGCTATTTCTGTAACGTAAGGTTTTTTTCAAACACGTTATAAAAAAATTTTATGAGCAGAAATGATTCCATGTTGTCAGGCATCCCCACTATTTTATTTTGGTTATAATTTATTAATTCCTGGACTATTTGCGTAACGTTTTACATATTCTTTGTCAGCAAGCCCTAAGGAACCCAAATATCCAAATTTAAAAGAGCTACGTGGCTGCGTTCAAAATATGCAATTTCTTCTACCTACTGTTTCGAAGATGTGCTGTCTGGGTACTGTAATGTTTTCAAACGTAAACCCATCTATTGTTATCTTTCCTAATAAGCGTTTTTTATGATTTTAAAACCTAACTCTGGGAAGGGTAGTGAATTTATCACTGTCCGTCCGAAAAAGTTAGTGCATGTAGCCTAACACGCGTGATAGTAGTAATTGTGTATCGCGTTACGCTTGTTGGGGGTGGCATTAATAGCGAGACGCGTGTTTAATTTTGCATGCGTTCCTGATTTTATTCGCCCCTCTCTCTTTTTATTTGAGTCCATCTGTTCGTTCGTTTTGGTAACGCAGTATAATTAATGTTAGGATTAATTTAGGTCATTACGCAGGGTGCCTCTCAATGTTTTTCCAAGAAATACAGCACACGTTTCATTGAAGAAAGTGGGTAATAATACAGTAAGCTTTTACTATCAACGTGAAAGCGTTACAATTTGCAGACGAAGCAGAAAACAAGGGGGATTTCGAGTACCTTCTTTGTGGCAGCACTGTTATTTTACCATTGCTCTTTTCTTTATTAATTTTATTTGTTAGGCTTCATATTTACCTAATAATTTATATATGTGGATTAGAATATTCCACGACACCTCCCCTCTTAAAACAGACATTATATGTCAGTCCTTTATTCTATATACACATAGAGAAATTTATTATTATTTCTGGGGTTTACGGTGATTCTCATCACACGGATGGCGGCTTAAAAAAATCCGCTCCCAAATTGGTTTTTCCAGATATATACTCAATGCTAAAATTATATGGAGCCAAAAGTAAAGACCATCGGAGTAACCTGGAGTTCTCATGCCTAGCCTGTGCTAGAAACGATAAAGGTTTGTGGTCTGTTTGCAACTTAAATGCCTTCCCATATAGATAAATATTGAATTTCTTTATCGCCCATATTACTGCAAGACATTCTTTTTCGCTAGTTGAGTAGTTGATTTCAGCTTTATTCAACTTTCTGCTAGCATATGCCACTGGGCTTAATTCCCCATCCAATGCATCTGATTTCTGTAGTAGAGTTGCACCTAACCCAATATTACTTGCATCCGTCCTTACTATGAATTCTTGACTTAAGTCAGGTAATTTCAAAATGGGTTTACTTGTGAGCTTTTCCTTCAATTCTTGGTAAGTCATTTCACATTGTGGTGTCCATGTAATGCGATCTGGATGTCCTTTACGTGTCAATTCAGTTAACGGTGCACATATGGAATTAAAGTTTTTGATATACTTCTGGTAGAAACCACATAATGAGACAAAGGATCTCACGTCCTTCTTGGTTTGTGGTCTCGGGGCTTTCTGTAGTTTCTCTAAATTCTTTGGGTCAGGGGTCATGTTTCCCTGATAAACTGTGTGTCCCAAAAATTCCAATTCTTTACATCCAACGCAACATTTGGTTGGTCGGGCTGTTAAATTTGCCTCCCTAAGTCGATCAAACAGCATGTTCAGAGAGTCAATGTGTTCCTCAAATGTTTCTGTTGCTATAAGGATATCATCCATAAAATTTGTTATACAGGGATTATTCAGAGGATCCAATAATTTTCTCATCATTCTAGAGAAGACACTAGGCGCATTCTTCAATCCAAATGGCAATCTATTAAACTCATAGTGTCCTTCTGAGGTACTAAAAGCTAGGTATGGTCTAACCTCAGGCTTTACTGGAATCTGATAGTATCCTTTACTCAGATCCATTTTTGAGAAATATTTAGCTTTATTTAGCCTGGCAAACAGCTGATTTGTATCCGGCAATGGATCCACCTGTCCTTCTGTAATAGCATTCAGTCTCCTGTAATCTATACAGAGTCTATGTTCTCCAGAGGGCTTCCTTAAGAGTACAACACCGGAACTATACGAAGATTCACTGTGCGAAATAATTCCTTCCTTCAATAGATAGTCTATCTCTTCCTTCAAAGCTTTTTCCTTAGCAAACGGAATCGAATATGGTTTCATACAGACAGGTGTGGGGTCCATCAGTTTCATATCATATTCCAATAGGTTTGTATGCCCTGGTCGGTCTGTTAACACCTCTGCATGATTGTTTAGAACCTGTTGCACTCTCTCTTTCTGAGTTTTCGTTAAATGTGTACTGATTTTCACCTGTGCTGCTGTCTCACAGGGGTGTAATGGATATTCAAATGATGAAAGTGGTTCCTTTTTCATCTCCATGGCGATGGACAAGGTCAACAAGTGTGTCTCTTCCTGATGTTCTCTTTCCAAATATTTCTTCAGGAGATTCACATGATAGATTTTTTCTTTCCCCTTCTTATCTATCTTATAATTTGTTCTAGACACCTTCTCTAAAACTGTATATGGACCCTGCCATCCAATTTGTAACTTATTCTGACTCCCAGGCAAAAGAAGCAGTACTTTCTCTCCCACAGCCAAATTTCTGTCTTTCGCCTTCCTGTTATAATAGGCAGCATGTTTCTTCCTGGCTTGTTTCAAATTTTCATTGGCAAGTTTCCAGCCAGTTTTTAACCGAGTGGTCAGCTCATTCACATATTGGTATGAAGATGTAATGTTTTCCTCTGCCTTTTCATCAGTCCACGTTCTTAACATAGCTTCGAGTGGACCTTTTATTGGCCTTCCAAACAATAATGTTGCCGGGGCCATACCGGTTGAACTATGGGGTACCTCCCGATAAGCAAAGAGGGCGGCGTGCAGGTACTGGTCCCATGTTCCCACTTGTGGGTGTTCCCTCATGTGCTATGCTACACCTTTCTACAAAATTCTCAATGTCCCATCTTGCTTTCATTCATTCATAACCCTCCACTCCCAAAGGAGCATAGGCCTTCAACAAACACATGCCAAGTCCTCCTGTCCCGTGCCATCATCTCAAGTTCTTTCCATGTTCCATCTTGCTTTGGGCCAATAATAATTGTGAGCCACCTTTTGAATGATGGTACCTATCTTCTCATGGTCCCCATCTGGTTTCACATGTAGGCTCCTTATTAAGTCTGCCCTATATCTTTTTGGAAGAACCAGCTGTCCGTGACCTTTGGATCTAGCTCCAGTCTTCCTATACATCAACTTGTTTTTCATGTAAAAATCTCCCTTGCCTGGAGGTGTATGAGATTTGGGCAACTTCTTGAAACATGGCTTGAGTGTTTTGTCCTCAGCCTGTGCCTTCCTCATCTCTTCTGGAGTGGTATCCAACATAATATCCTCCTCCTGTCTTGAGGTCGACCTGACCTGAAGGGTTGCCATATACACAGGTTTCCTTCTGCAACGGTCAGTGTCATGATTGTCCATCTGACAATTTTTACACCACCTTTTTCCTTGGTTGAAAGATTTTCTTTCATCATATTTCCTTTCATCGAATTGTGGGAATTTATTTTTATTTTCATACCGTGGCCTATCAAATTGGTGCTTACCTTTATTTTGATCCTTAGGATCAAATTTATTAAAGTTCTGTGGTGCCCTAAAGTTATCCACTTGTTTCTTTTTATTACCTGTTACCTCTGCTTGAGCTGCTTGTTACCTTTCAGCAACATTTAGCAACTCACCCAGCCTCTCTGCACCTTGTTCCATGAGAAACTTTCTCAGGTCTGGAGCCATGGACTCTCTTAATTGCTCTATAAGGACCATTTCCTTAAGATCTTGGGTTTTCCCCAGAGAAGTCCATTTCTCCAATTATGTCTCTATTCGTGCAGAGAACTGGTGATAGGTTTCACCTGACAGTAGTTTAGCATTCCTAAATTTTTTCCTATAAAATTCAGCATTCTTTTCATATCTTAACAAAAGAGCCTGCTTTAGCATGTCATAATTTTCCTGATCACCTCTGCTCATTTTTGCAAAAACTTCATAAGCTGCCCCACGAAGTCCCTGAGATAACTTTAAGCTCCACCTTTCTCTCTCTAACCCATACGTGGTAGCTAATAGTTCATACCTAATTAGGTAGCTCTCTATATCATCGTCTTTCTCAACAAAATGATCTAAATGAAAATTCATAGCTGAGGTTGAGGCTCCTTGGCTAGCAGTGGCATCAGAGGCAAAGGGACTGGCACCATTTTCAGGAGCATGGCCCTGAAACTCAAACTCCCTTAGTCGTAATTCATGTTCCCTTTGTAATCTTTTCTCCTCCTTTTCTGCTTCCCTCTCTGCAGCTAATCTCTTCTCTTCCCTTTCTGCAGCTAATCTTTTGTCTTCTCTTTCTGCTTCCAATTTCTTAGCCTCTTTGTCAGCCTCAATCTGCAACCTCTTAGTCTCAGCCTCAGCTTGCAACCTCTTAGTCTCAGCCTCTAACTTTCTTTCGGCCTCTTTTTCTAATCTTCTTTCTTCGCGTTCAATAAATTTGTCACATTCCGTAGTGACATAGGCAACCATAACTTGCCCATCTAATCCTAACTCTTTTGCAGTCTGTACAGCAGCAGATCGAAACTTGGCCAGGTCCGCCATTGTCTATCAGGTAAATTTCTACAATGTCTAACCAACAATTTAATCTCTAAATATATCTAATGGACAACACAGGCACCATGAGCTCAACCTTATTTAATTCCACCCAAGGATACCTTTTAATTCTTATATTCCCTGAAGTGAATTACCCCCAATATTTTTAATAGGGAAAGATTCAAAATCCCGGACGAGCCCCCAATACATGTGGTGAAGTGGGATGTTATAAATATTTATAGGGGACTTAGTGTACTGACTGAGATCAGCTGTGAAGGTATCTATATCTATTAAGAGTAGTGTATTATAGATAACCTTACTTGCTACCACATATCTATATATCTCAGTCAGAATTATTCTGGAATAGTGTGATGACTACGTTATGTGTCTAGGGTATGTGTATGATGAAGTGTAAGTCACAACAACAGACAGATAAACAATTTAATTTAATCCACTACTCTTGACAACACTGTGACACTCACATACATATAACACTCTATGAGAATATCTTAAGGAGTCACTGATAACTTTTCAAATAACAATATGTATTCATTGTTATCATAAAGGTATATGTGTCCTGATTCAAATACAAAGGAACCAGGAATCACAATCAATTTTACCCACAAGTATATGTACAGACTTTATCAACATGAATATTGCAGTGACATATATTATTAAAAATATCCTATGTGTGTCAGTTGCGCAGTAGTAATATGAGGTAATACTGGTTTTGTTTTGTTCAAGCTCTGTTGGCATCTGTCATCATGACTTCAATAGTTTGTCTTTTGGGACCAGTATTGGAGATGTTCTCAGTTCCTGATATTAAGACAATTAAATTCCCCTCTGAATGTTATTTTTACAAAGTCATTTCAAGATGAGGGGACATAATGTTGAGCTCAGCTGGCCAAATCAGCTTATCTTGCGTGATGGCGGCAGGAAAGGACTCCTCTGCTCGAATTCTCCCCTGGGCTCTGGAGACACCTCACTGATAGCTAAAAAGACCAAGGAGTATGCTGTCCGACTCTGGATTCAGCAAAGCTCTGACCAGGTGCTGCTCAGTACCATCAAGACCACGGTCCCACAATTCATAGAAACAAACACAGATACGTTGATTAGCAATGAATTCTGGCACAAATTCCCATCTGCTTATGTTCCAGGCTTTTATTTAGCAAAATATGAGCTGGCTTCAACGCACTGTTGCTTTATCAAGCTTATTTGCACTAGTGGTCTCGAACTAACGCTCCTAAGTGAGTATATCAGCGAGTCTAGCCAATGGAGCCACGTTTCGACAAGTGTTTGAAAAAATGTTACCTTTCCACGTCTCCCCTAACAACGATAGATAGTATTTATAGCCCGACCAATCGTGGTTAGTCTTTCATTTGTTGCGCTCCAATCAATTTGGAGTTTACATGGTAGGCTATTTCTGTAACGTAAGGTTTTTTCAAACACGTTATAAAAAAAAATTTTATGAGCAGAAATGATTCCATGTTGTCAGGCATCCCCACTATTTTATTTTGGTTATAATTTATTAATTCCTGGACTATTTGCGTAACGTTTTACATATTCTTTGTCAGCAAGCCCTAAGGAACCCAAATATCCAAATTTAAAAGAGCTACGTGGCTGCGTTCAAAATATGCAATTTCTTCTACCTACTGTTTCGAAGATGTGCTGTCTGGGTACTGTAATGTTTTCAAACGTAAACCCATCTATTGTTATCTTTCCTAATAAGCGTTTTTTATGATTTTAAAACCTAACTCTGGGAAGGGTAGTGAATTTATCACTGTCCGTCCGAAAAAGTTAGTGCATGTAGCCTAACACGCGTGATAGTAGTAATTGTGTATCGCGTTACGCTTGTTGGGGGTGGCATTAATAGCGAGACGCGTGTTTAATTTTGCATGCGTTCCTGATTTTATTCGCCCCTCTCTCTTTTTATTTGAGTCCATCTGTTCGTTCGTTTTGGTAACGCAGTATAATTAATGTTAGGATTAATTTAGGTCATTACGCAGGGTGCCTCTCAATGTTTTTTCCAAGAAATACAGCACACGTTTCATTGAAGAAAGTGGGTAATAATACAGTAAGCTTTTACTATCAACGTGAAAGCGTTACAATTTGCAGACGAAGCAGAAAACAAGGGGGATTTCGAGTACCTTCTTTGTGGCAGCACTGTTATTTTACCATTGCTCTTTTCTTTATTAATTTTATTTGTTAGGCTTCATATTTACCTAATAATTTATATATGTGGATTAGAATATTCCACGACACCGTGTCAAAGACATCACTTGTGACAGCTGTTAACTCGGTGGAACAGTAGGTCATATTTGAATGTTATGACTGTTGTTCTATCTCCAGTCTCTGATGATCTATCCTCCAGTAATCTTATTCCTCGTCAAGTTACTTTTCTTATTTGTGTCTGTGCCTGGTATTGTCTGGTTTAGGAAGAAAGAAAATAGAAAATTATGTAAGCAAATTGGTGACGTTGAAAACTAGCAAATAGAAACAGTCCTTTGTCTGAGGCATACTTCTATATTAATTACTTGATTTTTTTATATTAAATAATAATATTGAATAATATTGTAGTTATATTTTATTTTTATTTTCTATTTGCTAAATAATTTATGATTGTTAACATTAGTGCTTACTTAAGAATTAACTTTTGTCTTTTGTAGAAAGAAACAAACAATATTCAGCAAGCCACTTTGTGACGTTAAAAACGGGAAAAATGGTCGTGCACATATGACATCACGCAGTGAGAGGGGGAGGGGGGGTCAAGCTGTATCTGACGTTGCGTAACGATGGGGAGAAGGAGAAGTGTGACGTCACACAAAATTTATAGTCTTACTCGCTTCTTACATAAATTATTTTTTTACTTTTATCTGCAATACTTTTACGCTCATTTGTTAACTTTTATCTGCAATAGTTAACTTTTAGCCGTAATAAATAAAAACTCAGTTTTTTCAATCAATATGTGCCCTGTATAATTAATTCTCACAGGCATGCAATAACAGACGTCAGTCAAAATATTTTTGCACAAACGTTGCAGTCTAAAATTTATATAAAAATTGTGCTCTTCTGGCCTGTGCACTAAACTGCTCGATGTTCAATGTAATCTGCATCTTTTATTCCACAAAAAATTTAGTTTTATTTTAAATAATAAATAAAAAAAAACCTATAGTAAAGCGTCACATGTCATTAATACATTTTATTATTATTATTTCTTTCGGACAATTTGTTTTTTTTTTTACTTGAAAGGGGAGAGGATAAATTACATCCCTAAAAAGAAAATCGACCATCGATGTGTTTTTTTCAAAATTTTACAAAAACTGATAAAAATAATTTCATTCAGAATCACCATATGAGTTCCTCAGTCTTCTAAATGTGCTGCAGGTGCTGGAAGGTTAAGTGTTCGCTTTCATTCTTTCCCAGCCATTATTTTTACGGGTATATTTACTAGTTAATATTATAATCTTAGCTGAAATGTTGGATAGTTGTTATAACCTTTAACTGGTTTAAATTGTTTTTAATTATTATTTTTTAAATAATGTAATACACAACTTAGAAAACAGATTGCAGACTAAATAGTTTGTGCTGTTTAAAATTAGATTAAAGACAGTAACAAGTTATCACCATCGCGACAACCTTCTGATGAAATCAAAGAAATGTTGGTACCGAGATTAAAAGACATAAATATCAGAATCAATTCAAATGTCACATAGTCCTATTGTATGGCTCTCAAGATGGAGAACAACAAAAACAATAACCAAAAGCTTCAGATTTTCCTAAATGGGTTAAAAAACAGATGTCTCATAGGAGATACTGACGTAGAGGAATGAATTGTTAGATTGTTCACAACGCGTGATAAAGCTTCGAGAACCACTTCCTCTCCTCGCTGACTTTGCCTTTCATGACTCAAGAGTAGAGTCAAGTATTCATTTACAACTTATAGACTGCAGCGTGAAACCACTGTGTTTCCAAGCCGCTCCCTTTGCCACCAAAGGCCTGCGCTCTAACCATAGACGCTCTCATCAATGGATGCTTGCTAAAATAGAAGGACTGTAGTGGTATGACAAGATCACTAATGTAGAACCGATGACACGCAACCAAACAAGTGTCAGAAGCACCAGACATGAGAAGATTTCGCCAAGGTAACTAATTTACATTCGATTACGTTATTGCTTTTCACTAGTGCCATAAGAAGGGGGGCATCCGTGTGTTACCGGGGCCCGAAAGGGGAGCAAATAACAGTACCACTGTTCCTTACTATGCATCGTAGAAAGCGACTTAGGAGGGTTGGGCATGGGGCTGGTTACCCCATTCTGTTAAAAGAAAATTTAAACCTCAAAAGACGTCAACAAACATGGACAAGTCAATTAAGGAAAATAAAACACAGCCATCCAAGACAGGGGAAGGACCTCTCGCAGGGAGAAGTATGATGCAACACAGAGAAAGCCGAAAGGGGTCTGTGTTACTGACTAACCTTTTTTCTTCTAGGAGAACCTCCAGATTTGGAACCTGGAATGTTCGGACATTGAACGAACAAGGGAAAGCGGCACAAGTAGCAGCAAAACTGAAGGAATATAAAATCGAGGTTCTGCGACTGCGTGAAACAAAGTGGAAGGGGGTAGACAGGAAGAAACTCATCACAGGTGAATTGGTGCTGTCCTCGGGACATGAAGACGAAAGTTCACACCACAGTGAAGGGGTAGCTCTTATGTTATCTAAAGAAGCACAGAAAGCACTCATTGAATGGGAAGCTGTTGGACCTAGAATAATAAAGGCCTCATAAAAGATTAGAATGGAGAATTGCTTAGTAATATACAAGAACAAATGAAGAGATGGACGGAACATTTTGAGGAACTTATCAATAGACCATCTCCAACTAATCCCCCAGACATCCAGCAAGCAGAAGAGGAGCTACAAACCAGCTGTGAACGACCAAGTAGAGAAGAAATAAAAAAGCCATAAAGCTTCTGAAAGATGGAAAAGCAGCTGGTCCAGATTTCATTCCAGCAGAGGCCATCAAAACAGATATTGATACCTCTACAGAGATATTATACAAACTACTTGGCAAAGTCTGGGAGAGAGAGGAAATACCAGCAGAATGGAAGGAAGGTTATCTGCTCAAGTTGCCTCAGAACGGAAATTTACAATAGTGCACAAATTATAGAGGAATAGTGTTACTATCAGTGCCAGGAAAAGTATTAAACAGAATCATCCTTGGGAGATTAAAAGAGTCCATTGACAAGCAACTGAGAGATGAACAAGCAGGTTTTCGACAAAACAGATCCTGAACAGACCAGATAGCCACATTGAGAATAATAGTTGAACAAAGTCTGGGATGGAATTCACCGCTATATATCGGATTAGTGGACTATGAGAAGGCATTTGGCAGTGTAGACAGAGAATCGCTTTGGAAATTGATGAGGCATTATGGAGTTCCCATGAAGATCATTAACTTAATAAAGAAGACCTATGAAGACATGACATGCAGAGTTCTACATGAAGGACAACTTTCAGAAGCGTTTAGGATTAGAACGGGATTTAGACAGGGATGCCTCTTGTCTCCATTTCTTTTCTTACTAGCAATAGATTGGGTTATGAAAACATCGACATCACACAACAGAAATGGAATCCAGTGGAATCTGACTAAACAGCTTGATGATCTGGATTTTGCAGATGACTTGGCTCTTCTGTCCCATAACCATAAATCAGATGCAAGAGAAAATGAAAATTCTCGATGAGAGGTCACAACAAGTGGGTTCGAAAATACACAGGGAAAAGACAAAAATAATGAGAATAAATGCAGGTAATGATAACAGGGTTGAACTTGAAGAAACATCACTACAAAAAGTAGAATCGTAAACATATCTTGGCAGCAATATAGACAAAGTTGGAGGGACAGACACTGATTTCAAAATAAGAATGCAAAAAGCAAGAGGAGCTTTCATTGCATTGGGAAATATATGATCAAGAGAAATCGGATCCAACAAGAAAATAAGAATCTTCAACTCAAATGTGAAGTCAGTCCTATTGTATGGCTCTGAAACATGGAGAACTACAAAGACAACAACCAAAAAGCTACAGACTTTCATAAATGGGTGCTCGCGTAGAATAGAGGGATTAAAATGGTATGACAAGGTTACCAACGTGGAACAGATGACAAGAACTAGACAAGTGCCAGTGCAACAAGAGATGAGAAGAAGACGATGGCGAAGAAGCACATGGAGAAGAGAGCCGGAAACAGAGGTGAAAAAGATGAGGAGAACATGGAAAGAACTTGAGATGATGGCACGTGACAGGAGGACTTGGCATGTTTTTGTTGAAGGCCTATGCTCCTTTGGGAGTGGAGGGTTATGATTATAAGGAGGGGGGAGTTTAAAAGATTTATGACGTCAAATTGGGGGGTGGGGGTGTGTGCTGTGACGAAATGTGACAAGAGGAGAAGGGGTAACAATTGACAACAATTGAGAGCCGTCATATGTGGACCACCGCAAAGATAACATGAGGCTGACACTTGGGAGCCATGACCCAAGTGGGCCCGCCCTCCCCCACCCTCCATTTTGTTCAGTGTAAATGAGATTGAAAAACAGAAACACTTGTTCGACGCAAAGACCACTCTGTAGATCAGATTGCCTCTTGTTATGGCGCTCTGTATAGAGTTTCCTATCACAAATAAGTGACATTAAGTCATAACCATTAAAGAGGATCTTCCTTAGTCATCTTCTTCTTCTTCTTTGATCCTTAACCACCGACCGTCAAAGCAGTCAGTGACCATCACGCCTAGTGGCATCTTGTAGGGCAGCAACTAATTGATTCCACTTTGCTCGGTCGGCGGCCATCTTTCGTACAGTGCCCCAACTGTGGTTCATTCTTTGCATATCAGCTTCAACAGTTCTCCGCCAAGTTGTTTTTGGTCGGCCTCTCTTTCGCTTTTCCTCGGGGGTCCATAGCATAGCTGTTCATGTGATGGTATCAGGGTCCCTTCTGAGGACGTGGACACCCGAACTCCAGCGTCTGTTAGCTATGATGGCGTGCATGTCCTCCTGGTTACTCCGAATAAGTAGTTCTTGGTTGCTGATGGTATTCGGCCAAAAGATTCGGAGAATTTTCCTTAGGCAGATTGTGTGGAAGAAGGACAGTTTCGACATTTACTTCTCTATTACTCTCCCGCATTCCACACCATAGAGAAGCACAGAAAGTACACAGCTCTCATACAGTCTTAATTTGGTGTTTGTCCTGTACTGGGAAGACTTCCAAATGTTGCTGAGACTAGCAAAGGCTGTTCTCCCTTTATTAATTTTGTTGTTAATGTTCTTGCTTGTTCCGCCGTCAGGAGTTACTATGCATCCTAAGTAAGTAAATGTGTCTGTCTGTTCTAATTTCTGGTTCCTTATTGTTATTGGCTCAGGATTGCCCACATTTAATGTCATGACCTCTGTCTTCTTGAGATTGATGTTCAGACCAACCTGCTGACCATACTTATTCAGTCTTTCGGTTTTTCTTGGATGTGTTGATGTGAATGCGCGAGTAGTGCAATATCATCTGCATATTCCATGTCTTCCAGTGTAGAAAACGTTGTCCATCTAATTCCTCTTGGACTGCCTGTAACCGAGAGACCTACGCTAGCCTTATCCGTGTTATTATTATGATTTAGAATAAGACAAGCAGTTACGACATATCATTCAAAAATAATAATAATAATCAATACGTTACTGACATCAGTTCAAGTTAGCAGCTCACGTTTACCAAAAGTGAGTGATCACAACAATCTAGGGACGTAAATAGAATAGTCAGAACAGCGAAGCTGGCCAATGAATTTAATCCAAAAGTATTGAGTTGACGAATCAGAAAGTGGCAAGGTCACACACCACGCTGAGGTAACTAGAAGTCATTCAGTAGGTGTGCGGAGAGAGAGCTTGCACTAGGACAGGTTATATGTCTGTGGTTGTACAGACTGGCTCTCACCGGTATATACATATCTTCAGGCAAGTCTTAATCTATCGAAAGATAGAAAGTATTTCTGTAGTGAACAGGAAGTGTATATTACTATATGAGAACAGCGATTATGCTCTCTCGTAAGTATCTGATTATAAGTACATTTTTGTATTAGGTTGATTCTTGTTCTAGGGAACGTCTGTAGAGGTACAATTAACCAGTTCGCCAAGAAAACTCTGCGAATATCTAAAGGAAACTGAATGCTACAGAGGAGCATAAGCACCACAAGTTAATGGTGTCATATTTGGAAAACCAATAGACAATGTTATAGAGAAGAACAAATACTACATGTTATTGAGCTCACATACGAAGTACCAGTAATATCTAAGGATTCAACTTTTGACTATATGCGAGCTCCATTGTTCGAATTATCTTGTCATGCCTGTTAAACCTTTATGTTATTAAAAGTTTTAATGGAGCAGCTAGAATTTGATTTCATCATTACTCGTTGCTGAACTTGTACCATTAATGTTTATACTACCACTGTATGGAAAGTCACTATAGTAACATCATAGAAGGAACTGAGCGAACCCGGGATATTTAAAAGAAAAAAAGATCATCCAAGAATCACCACCTCTGGCGGAGTTGACCAGTACTAAAATAATCTTTAACTTGGAAGATAAAACGGAGAAATCTAAACTTAGACCACGTCTCTAGCCTGCCATCCGACACCTAGTGATATTATCACAGTACCCTAAGAGGTCCCGGCGCGCTATGATATGCCCTCTGTTGTCTGGCGCATCACCCAATCTATGCCTGTCAAAAATAATGTTGTTGATAATGGGCACACCTGTCGTACACCTATTTTCACTTCGAACGTTAGATTGCTCAATCCAACACTTCATGTAAAGTTATAATAGAGGCTTTTTAACGTTAGTAGTGATTGCTAGATAACATTAGAAGATTGTAATTCTACACCACATCACATACTGATGTTTGATTGCTACGTTTTTTGATGGAAGGTGTAATAAGGCATCTATAATATTTACCTTGAATAGTCAGTGAGGTATTGTATAGACACTGTATAGCTAACTGCCACATTATGAACTTAATTCTCAGAATGCAAACACCGGCTCCGAAAGGCAGTTATCGATTTCCGTAACGACGATATCGCTCAACATAAAACACATCTTATATTTATAAACTCTACTGCATGGTAACTAAAATCGGGCCGTAAGTCGTGACTTCATTAAAAGTTCTTTAATTAAACTTGTCCTTATACATATAACTGATCTTGCAAGGGAAAAATATCACGATATAATTTTGATCTAAGTGAGAACACCTTTATCAAGCGTGGTGTGCATTCTCGACAACATAGTTTCAGTTTCAATATCGTAACCGATTCACATTATAACGTTTGCGTCACTCTATATTCGATAACAGTACACATTGGCAGTGTTTACGTTGCCATAGGCAACTCTAAACTGTAACGTACAACGTCACATGTTTACACAAATAATAATGAACTACCAGTAAACAAAGAAGTTCACTCATTACTAACGAAATGACAAACATTAACACACCATCACAGATATATAACACAGATATATAAAAACATATATATATATATATATATATATATATATATATATATATATATATATATATATATATATATATATATATATATATATATATATATATATATATATATATATATCACCCGCACTCTCAGTTCCAAAGTCTGACAGAGACAGCAAAGAATGTGAACAACGTAACCTTTCGGGCAAGTCATAAGAAGCGAAATGAGTGTTGGGCGTGTGTGCTGCTTTTGCCATCTCAAATAACTTAAACTTCAAAAGCTTTTTTTTTTTAATTAAAATTTTGCCTCGCTGTTATATTAGTGTGCATGTCCAAATATAAAAGACATTTAGGTCTAACTTCAAAAGCTTAAAGCGGATATGCCTAAGTATTATTCAATGGGATAACGTGAGAGAGAGAGAGTGTATGTGAGAGAAAGAGAGAGAGAGAGAACAAACGAACGAATTTATTTTCAAAGGGTTTAGAATTGGGCAGGCACGCCCGTCAAACATTCTGCCTTTCTTTTTTCTCGTCTTCCATACTGAATACCAGCCTACTGCTATGGAAACACCTGTTAAAGGTAAATTAGGGAATTCAATACCAACAGAAAAAGAACAAATGAAGAGATGGGCTGAGCACTTCATGGAGGTGCTAAACAGACCACCACCAACAGTAACACCTGATTTTAATAATGAAACATCCACAACCACTTTGCCAATAACTTGCGATGAATTCACGCTGGACGAGATCAAACAAGCCGTTAAAAGATTAAAAAATTTTAAAGCTGCTGGAGTTGACGAAATTTCAGGGGAAATGATTAAAGCTGTTAATGACAACAACCTCTTGAGAATTTTAGATATTATAAATGAAGTATGGAGAGAAGAACAACCACCACAACAATGGAAAGACAGTATTATTGTAAAGTTACCGAAGAAAGGTGATCTATCAGACTGTAATAACTGGCGTGGTATATCTCTATTATCAGTACCTGGAAAATTATTATGTTGCATGATATTAGAAAGACTTAAATTGCATGCTGACGAAAAGATCAGAGAAGAACAAGCGGGTTTCAGGCCGAAACGATCATGTATTGATCAAATATTCACACTAAGAACAATTATAGAAGAATCAGTGGAAAGGCAATCGCCACTTATTATCACCTTCGTCGATTTTCAAAAAGCCTTTGATAGTCTACACCGCCCATCATTGTGGAAGATACTTACAATCTATGGTTTTCCAACAAAATATGTGAATATAATCAAAGCGCTATATGACAATGCAAGATGTTGTGTTAGAACAAATAAAGGGAATACAGAATGGTTTACAGTAGAAAACAGGGGTGAAAACAAGGCTGTATTATGTCACCACTACTTTTTGGAATAGCTATTGATTGGGTTATGAGAAACTATACCCACAATGAACAATTGGGTATAAAATGGACAAATGGAAAATTCCTGGGGGACCTGGATTTCGCAGATGATGTAGCATTCTTAAGTTCAACACCAAGACAATCCCAAGAAGCAATAAATAATTTGTGTCATCTCTCGGTTTAAAATTGGTCTCCAAATAAATGCCTCTAAAACTAAAGCTATGAACTTTTCTAACGAGACCTTTGATATCATCTTGAACGGGGAAAAACTACAGAAAGTTGAAAGTTTCAATTATTTAGGCAGTAAAATGACTCAGGATGGTGACACAACAAGAGAAATCCATACTAGAATTGCTTTGGCAGCTAGCGCCTTCAATAGATTATCTAACATTTGGAAATTACGATCATTGAATATACATACCAAGCTTCGTCTGTTTAATTCAAATGTTATCTCAGTGTTAACATACGGCTGTGAGAGTTGGAAAATAACAAAATCATTGGAGAACAAGCTGAATACATTCGAGAACAAATGTCTTAGAAAACTCATGAACATCAGTTGGAAAGAATTCAAGACTAATCGACAAATAAGAGAAGACTCTAGGCAGAAATATGTCTCCGACTATATAAGGAAAAGACGATGGTCATATATCGGTCATGTCCTACGAATGCAAAACAACAGAATACCACTACAGGCGCTCACTTGGGTTCCTGAGGGTAAGCGGAAAAAAGGAAGACCAAAAGAAACACTCAGAAGAACAATAATAAGAGAAGGAAGAACGTTGGGCCTAAATAATGTGCAAGAGCTAAGAGGAGTGGCGTCACAACGAACAACCTGGAGAGCACTGGTTTCTGCCTTATGCGCCGTGTTTGGCGCTTAAAGAATTTATTATTATTATTATACTGAATCCATTTATTCTCACACGTAGGCTATCTTAAATGTTACTTAAATTTTAAAATAACAAAATAAAATACAATAAAATAAAATCCCAACATTCTAACATTACAATAACAATTACACACATTTACAGTACCTTATTATAATTAATGAGAGAGAAAGAGAGAGATATCCAAAAACACATATAGAAGAGATCTGGAGACAAGATAGAGAAAACATTGAAGAACTTCAGTAGATGACATAAGACAAAAGAGCTTGACCTGACAGTGGATGACATAAGACAAAAGAGCTTGACGTGACAGTGGATGACATAAGACAAAAGAGCTTGACCTGACAGTGGATGACATAAGACAAAAGAGCTTGACCTGACAGTGGATGACATAAGACAAAAGAGCTTGACCTAACAGTGGATGACATAAGACAAAAGAGCTTGACCTGACAGTGGATGACATAAGACAAAAGAGCTTGACCTGACAGTGGATGACATAAGACAAAAGAGCTTGACCTGACAGTGGATGACATAAGACAAAAGAGCTTGACGTGACAGTGGATGACATAAGACAAAAGAGCTTGACGTGATCTCATTTCAGACATGCCGTGCAGGGAGCTGAAATGTAATAGTGGTGATGTCTATACACCTCTGACTCCCCGGTGTCTCTGAGGAGACAAAGTTATAGGGCCACTGCTCCCATCAGGCGTGACGTAAGAGAAATTATTGTTGGACATGTTGCAGGTACAAGCATACACGTACACACCAACATACAGTCTTTGAATTTAACAATAAAATACAAAATACAATTGTATGAATTGATTTATTAATTTTTAAAGTAGTACCACAAACGCGTACACAATATGGATTGTTAATTAATCATTGCACACCGCGGAATGAGCATCCAAGTTGTGGGATGGGTCGAGTCCTTGAATAAGGCTCAAAATTACCCAGCAGTACCTGACTAAGCTTGGAATTGAGGAAGGCAAAAGACAGTGAGGAAGGATGGTGGTAAAGGATATATGTTGCCTGTAAACAAATAACAGTAAGTGAATACATTATCTACAGTTATAGACACCATTAATTCTAATTATACTGGTCACGTGTGGAACCAAATATGTTTTCCTATTTATTAAAATGGCCCTTGGGCAGTTACGCCGATTGAAGCACTTGAGATTATATGTAGCGGAAGTCAGAGGAGCTTAATTAAGGTAGTCTTTGTTGTGTAATTCCCAATAATAAAAGAAACAGCAGTAGGCCTTGACACAATTAAAGACAAGAATTTGAGAAGGAATTCATATGGACAAAGGAGACACACAAAAATGGATCAGAGAGTTGACTTGGCAGCTTTAAGTGGGTACTTAGCTGCCATTAAGATGTCGGTTGGTTTCTGCTCCAGCCGATGTTGGGCAAGTTTTAGACTGGTTCACTCTCGTTACTGGTCTCTATGAAATACTCGCATGAAGCAGTCAACAGTTATCGCAGTGGTGGTTCATGAAACCATCATTCTATATGTTGAGGTTGCCAGCCGCGTATGACTTGCAGATCCACTAGCAATTTCCACATGTTAATAATATGCAATATAAAATTATAAAATGGACAACTTACCCTAAATATCTTTGGGCATACAGACTTCTGGCTCAGTGAAATAGTTCTCGGCAACTTGGTGAAGATGTCTCTTTCACGTGGCCTGGGGCATTACTTTGCAAACTGAATTCTACCATGATTTAGTGTTCAGGTTCCTTGGTTTCCGGGCTTTCCGTATTAATAAGGGCATAATTTTCTTGGAATGTAAATCCACAAGATGCTCAAACATTTTGTCCGGTCCTTTAACGTGGAATCTTGATCCTTTTCCTTATTCTGGCGTGTCTGACTGTCTTCTTGACGAATTGGATTTATCAGTGCCATCGACTCAAAATGTGTTAGATTATAAGGCAACTGATAAGGTTGATAACGTTGGATTTTTATTCCCGTTAATGATATCCACCAAAAGATAGATATAAGTGGATGGAAGCAGACATCATCATCATCATCAGTTGATAAGATCTCTATGGTGTTGTTTGCTCCACTGTAGTGTATGGAATGTCAACTTGACCTACGCAGTGGTGTGTAGACATGGATTGAGTGTATAATGTGCGAATGATGATAAAGGTTCGTGGTGTTGACAAAAAAATGTTCTTTTCTCACACTCATGTATGGCTGGAAGTCATCGACACCAACGACTGTGTACCTTTTCTAAAGTTTAATTGGACGTACACACTCGACAGCACAGATAGTGACAAATCACAGGTTGCCATAATACATCATAGTACAGTGGATAAATGGTCTTGCAATGTTACATGGGCACTCATGTAGAATAAGTGTATAATGGACTGTCAGTAGCCAAGCACTCAGTATCGCCCATACATATATCATCTGACTTCACTGACTGAGCACGTCAGCTTATAAACAACATTTCAGATGGCTTCTAAACCTAATCTCGTCTAGCGACGATTCTTCAACATAATGTTCAGCACATATTTTTCCATATAATAATATTGAACCGCTAATAACGGGTTCTCATGTGTAGCAGTGATCTCTGGACTAAACAAGCGATAATACGGGCATCCCTTTTCTCTTCTTGAAAGTCACTACATGTTTTGGTTCCAAGATGGCTTCACTCGTGAGCTGTCACTCACGTTTGGATACAGATAATGAATCTGTCCTAAAGTTAGTCATTCATAAAACATTTCATTGCTCTGTAGATTTGATCATGAACAATTGACTGCAATCTACAGGATATAGTGCTGCTAGGAATCGAAGTCGTTTTCATCGAGTCAAATATATTCTCTTAGACATTCAAATCGTAACTATCGAAAATGGTGGCTTCGATCGAGAGTTCATAAGAGTATCTTTGATTACCTTGGTAGAGGAAATATGAAACTGCCATTCCTTGGCAATACGACTAAACACTGGGGTAAAGCATACACGATAGGTTTAGACGACTATCACCTTCCCCACAAATACTGAGATCACTTTTTCCCCGGCGACAGGCCGACATGGAAAACACACAGTCCCTATCAGGACGAAGCCAAATCACACCACACTCTAGCGACACATCCGCCGAATAGCCTTCGACCTCTCTAGAGACAACAGAACATATAGTTCGACTTAGATATGTAAAGATATACAGATATAAGACAGACTCGTCCTACTCAGACAAACAATACACATAAATTCAGGCCATAGATATTCTGAAGCAAGAACAATCTATTATTACCCAAACAACGAATAAATCGCAGTAAAATGGATTTATCCGCGGAGTTTGATCGAAAGAGCCGACACAACTTTCAAGGGAAGTAACTCAATAATGACTTTCCCTTAAGCACTAAAAAATTACCTATGTATAATATTGTAAGATATCAAAGACTGCACGTAACAGTCTTACCACACCTCCCGGGAAAAAAAAAAAATGGAACATTTTTTTTTTTTTTGAAATACATCTAGGAGCAACGTACAATAGGCTCACAACGCATGAATAATGCGCAGATGAAAATATCAGGAATACCTATAACGCCTAATATGAGGCTAAGTCGACTTATGGAGCGACTGGTGAGAATGTGTCTCATAAACTGAGAGAAATTATTTCTCTACAAGTATATTTTTCCAGGAAGGTGTCATCAAAGTATAATACAATTCTGGCAATTAGACAATGCCTAAAAAATTCATATCATCATTTCGTATTAGATATCTTAAATTTATGATTTATGAAGAAAAAAATCATCAAAGCACAGCGGTGAATAAACATCAATGAACCGCTATGTAGTGATACAATCATTATATTATTAAATTACAAATGTGTATCTATCATGATATAGAAAAGGAACTACTATAGAACTAGACATATCAAGAAGTCTAAGCCCTAATAGTTATGTGGAATCATGTGGGCATCTTGACAGAATGTCTGCCATCACATTATCTGATCCACGAATAGCTCGCACAGAGAAATGAAAAGGTTGAAGAGCAATTGCATATCGAGTAGACCTCGAGCTCTTCAAATTCTTACTCTGTATAGCAGTAAGAGCTTTTTGGTCGGTTTCTACTATGAAATGTGCGCCTAGAAGGAATCTCTGTAGTTTGAGGATCGACCAAACCATAGCTAATAGCTCATGGTCTAAAACCGAATAATTCCTTTCTGCCACATTAAGTTTTCTGGAAATATACATTACAGGATGCAGAGTTCCAGAGTACTCTTGCATTAGTGCCGCTCCAATCCCAGTGGATGAAGCGTCACTACGAAGAACGAATGTCTTATCTTTAGTGGGTAGCACTAAAATAGGTGGTGTTGAAAACAGTGTTTTAATCTTATCCAGAGAGCATTGGCATTCCTGAGACCAGTGGACCACATTAGGCGAACCTTTCTTTAGAAGTGTTGAGAGAGGTGCCATGATAGAGGATAGATTCTGAATGAATCTGCCATAAAATTGAATAAGACCTAAAAGACTTCTCACCTGTTTTTTAGTCTTAGGGATTGAGATGTTAAGTATCTTACTAGTATTATGGTCCTCTGTCTTTAGGAAACCATGACCAACTCGGTGGCCTAGGAAAGAAATTTCGCTAAAACCAATATAGGCTTTAGAGGGTTTCGCTGTCAGGTTGTGCTCACGCAAAGTAGACAGCAATTCATCTAACCCCGAATAGTGATCTTCCCAAGTATCGCTGAAAAGACAGATGTCGTCTAGATATGCAATGACATCTGACCGATAAGATAGGATTCGGCGCATCATGCGTACGAATGTAGCTGGTGCGTTCATAAGACCGAAAGGCATAACATTCCATTGGAACAAACCTCTAGGTGTTGAAAAAGCCGTGAGAGGTTTGGCGCGTTCAGATAAAGGAACTTGCCAATATCCTTTAGACAAATCAAGTTTAGTGAAAAAATGAGATTTGGAGAGTCGAGTAAGTAGCTCTTCCAGTAAAGGCATAGGTTCGGCATCGAACTTAGTTACTTGATTCAATTTTCGATAGTCAACGCAAAGACGTATGTTATTGTCTTTTTTACGCACAATAACCATCGGCGAAGAATATGCAGAGGTGGATGGTTCGATTATTTTCAAATCTATCATCTCATCCAACTCTTTCTCGACCTGTGCTTGAAAATGTATAGGTATAGGATAAGGTCTAATCCAAATAGGAGTATGGTCAGTTAGAACAATGTCATGTTGAATGACATTCGTTTGTCCAGGGATGTCAGTGAGTACATCCTGAAATGTTTGCAACATAGTTGAAACTTGTCGCTGTTCTCCTAGAGACAAATCAGGAGAGACAGTAACGTTCTTCCATGATTCACTGGAATGAAGTGGGATCATTGGAAGAGGAAGATTTACATCTGAAAAACTTGTTTCCTCATCCTGTATCACGGACAGTGATGAGTAATGACCATGTGGTACTGGAGAATTGTCCGTTGCTTGGAAAATGGGTTGCAAATAATCCGGACGTTCATGGAATTCAGTAAGCATATTGATGTGGAAGGTTTTATGCTTCCCATCAATATCGACAATATAGTCGACATCGGAAATTTTCGATATTATATCGTACGGACCTTTCCAAGAAATAAGTAATCTGTTTTCCCTACAAGGTAGTAATACAAATGCTTTGTCACCAGGACAAAGTTGTCGTAAGCATCTCTTCTTATTGGCAAATTGCCTTGCCTTCTGTTTCGCAAATTCAGAAGAAGAAGTTGCTAATTTGCATGCTTCGATAATCTTTTGTCTCAACGCGATGACATATTCGTAGGATGACTTTGTGTCATCGTCAATATTGTCAGATGTTATGAGATCGTGAAGCAACGACATAGGGCCACGCGGACGCGCGCCAAAGACGAGTTCAAAGGGAGAAAATCCCGTATGTTCATTGGGGACCTCTCTGTAAGCGAAGAGGGCCGCAGGTAAAACTCTGTCCCAGTCCTGAGGATGATCCTCAGTTATCTTCCCCAGTAAGTTTTTAAGTGTTCTATTAAGGCGTTCGACCATACCATTAGACATTGGATGGTAGATACTACTTAAAGATCTATCTATCTGCAGAGTAGACATTACTTGAGACATGGTATCTGATATTAGTTGGGTGCCATGGTCTGACAATATCTCTCCGGGGAACCCCAGACGAGAAAATATAAGCCAAAGAGCATCTGCAATATCAGCAGTAGTAATGCTCTTCAGAGGAATAGCCTCTGGCCAACGTGTGCACATATCAACACACGTCAAGATAAACTGATGTCCTCTGGCAGACTTGATCTTAAATGGACCAATTATGTCTATGGCCATTTTTTGGAACGGCCGAATAGGAATGTCCGCCGCCTGAATGGGTGCAGCATGCCGTGGACCTTTGGATTTAACTTCCTGACATACTTTACAAGATCGACAATAAATCCGTATGTCCTTGTTTACCAATGGCCAAAAGAAAGCCGCAAGGACTCTTGACTTAGTACGGGAAAAACCCATGTGTCCAGCACACTGAGAGTCGTGAGCGTGCTGCAAAATTTTAACTCTCAAATTCTTGGGAACCAGGATTTGAGAATGACTTGACGTAATGGAGTCTTGAACCATACGTACAAGTACGCCATTCTTCTTTGTAATCCACGATTTACGACTTGTGTCTTTATTCGGATCACCTTTAGTTGCAAGAATGAAGAATTTCTTCAGAGTGGGATCATCTTCTTGCTGTTTTATAAACGAGTCACGAGAAATTACCAAGGGATTATCTTGGTTATGCACTTCATTATTTTCAATAGATGAAGTTTGAGGCATATTAAGAGCCTGAGCTCTAGTGACTACAGCGTTAGCAATCTGCATGTTTTGCCTTTCCCACGTGGAAATTTGTTGCGGAGTGCATTCTTTGACTCCATGAATGCGACCGATGATGAGGTCAGCGATCGGATTCGGAAGAAGACATGCGTGTACATCTCCTGTAAAGAAAGGAGTAGCAATCCTAATGATAGCAGTAGAGTATTTCTCTAATGTGCCGCCAAATGTTACACATTTGACTACTTGTCCAGTGGCACGGGAAGGATCTACGAGTGACTGCCTAACACCAATTGTGGTGCATCCAGAATCAAATAGCACAGAGACTGGATTGTTATTCACTAAACCCTTATGTAAGACAAGAGAACCTCTTCCATCATGCGCGACTGATGCTGGAAGAGCAGGAAGAGGATGGCCACAGCTTAAAGTAGACACTGTGGTTGGCTCAAATAACGTTTTGCATTGGGGGCACTGAGATGCTCTCCC
The DNA here is from genome assembly GCA_024509875.1 of Oreohelix idahoensis. Classification (NCBI taxonomy): domain Eukaryota; kingdom Metazoa; phylum Mollusca; class Gastropoda; order Stylommatophora; family Oreohelicidae; genus Oreohelix; species Oreohelix idahoensis. Next base: position 541,765 of record JAMPIV010010953.1, read on the forward strand.
AAAATCAAAAGCGGCACATGCCATATTACTAGCATCATTATTATCTTTACTCTGTTTATAGGCTTCATGGGACTCTTGTTGTGCAGAGTTTGCCTGAAAATGTGGTTTATGTCTTTTGTTTTGAGATCTACCTCGGTTATTATCACCTCTGTAGTTATTGTTACCTCTATTGTAACCCCTATTTGGGTTTGAGTCATAGTTCCCTTGGTTTCCATTATCATATTCATTATAATGAGTATCTCTGTAATTATGATCTTGTTGACTCCAAGACGGATAACCCTGATAGTTTCTATAATTACTTCCTCTACGGAAATTCCTATAATTATGACCACCCCTGTGTCGAGAGCTATCAGCTCGTCTCCAGTTCTTTGAAGAAGAACCCTGAAATGATTGGTTACCTTGGTTTTGATAACTATTATGGTTACCTTTTTTATCAAATCTGTTTTGAGGTCCCTGAAATCTGTGTGAATAATTGGGATTGTATGGTGTTGCTGAAGCAACTGGCATACTCTCCTTAATCTTAGTGTTGCCAAAAGTCACGTCGGGGTGGGCAGTGACATATTGGGAACAATATTCTTCCATTTCTTTTAGAGATTTAGGTTTACGCTCATGTATAAATTCAAGGAAAGGTTTGTTCACACATGACATAATCTTATCTCTGAGCAACAAATCCATAAGTCCTTCATACGTTTTTTCTGTTTTGGAAAGCTCAATCCAACGATCAACTGTGAGACGTGCCTTTGCAGTGAATTCTGAGAATTCTACACCCGTCTCAGGCACCATCGTTTTAAATAAAAGGCGATAGCCTTCCTCACTTAGCTGATATTTTTTTATCAAAGCCGCCCTAATGACATCATAATTATCCTTATCTGCTTCTCCTACAAGGCATAATCTAGTCAAAGATTCACCTTTCAAGTTTTCTGATAATTGATTAGCGTATTGTGATTTATCCACATTATGTGTACGACAAGAACGTTCAAATCTATCCAGCCAGAATGTAATATCGTCACTGGACTGATTGAACGGTGGAACCTTAACCTTGTAAGTAGAAGGTTTACCATTACCACTAGATGCCTGATTAACATTACTCATACTTGTCAATCTCAATTTCTCTAACTCAAATTCATGTTCTCTTATTGCTTTTTTCTCTTCAGCATCTAATCTTTTTTGTTCAGCTTCCCTGTCTAATCTTTTTTGTTCAGCTTCCCTGTCTAATCTTTTTTGTTCAGCTTCACTGTCTAATCTTTTTTTGTTCCGCAGCAGCTTCTCTTTCTAATTTTTTTTGTTCAGCTTCACTGTCTAATCTTTTTTGTTCCGCAGCAGCTTCTCTTTCTAATTTTTTTTGTTCAGCTGCAGCTTCTCTTTCTAATTTTTTTCTCTTCCGCCATAGCTTTCTTTCTTCTGCAGCTAATCTTTTCTCTTCTGCAGCTAATTCTTTGTCATATTGAGCAACTGCCCATTGTTCTAATTGTTGACCAGTCTTATCAAGGGCTTTCCCTTGTGTAATGAAGTATTCTAATGTAGCCATGATGTCTAACAATAATACTAATCACCTGAATCAATAATAATATCACAAGTTCTCAATGACTTGATTAATCAGTATACTATCCCAATATCTGTGGGTCACAAGCCTTTAATAAGGTCTTGTATAATAGTAATAATAATCAGGTACTGGTTTATACCATAATCCAAGTGCAGTGCACAGGCAATTGTGTCTTATGAAATATACCTATATAAAACATATGTCAACCAACAGAATACATAAAGTACAAATAGGACTGACAATACAAGAACGTTTGCAGAAATCAAAATAAATCAAATAGGGAAATCAATGAAAATAATCACTGAATCTGCAAAGAATAACAACACAAATGACGTCACAATATATGAATATAAATTGAGAATAGAACTGAAAGATAGAAAAGGTTAGACCAACAAATTACAAACAAATCAAAACAAAACTAAAGAACAAAGAAATATTACAAAAATAACAATAATTACAGACTTCACAGCTAACACAAAAGCAACAGTTGTCGCAGCAAATTTTCAATCAAGAAAATTGCACCTATAGAAAACGCCCACAACGGACCCTCTATGACATGGGATATTCTGTTGTGAGGACGCCGCCCAACCTTAAACACAACCCGCTGACATAGAAACTAACATACTATACAAACAAATAACATGTAAACATAAATATATATAAATTATGTTTATGATAGTATGTGTTGCAAAATAGGCTCAGTTTTACAGTAATGGCAAAGTTATTTTTATGAAAACAAACAAACTGCCACTTTATTCAATTAAACATTCTGGCCTTAAATATTAAAGTTCATATATGGAAAACAAGAAGATCCATCGATGAAAATAGGACTTCTTAGTTCACTCATACTGTCTTCCTGTTAACATTGACAAGAATTGATCCAACTGTTCTGTGAAACTCTATAATGTCTAATGTAAAAAATGTCAACAACGCTGACCTACATACTGCATTCACCTGACAGGTCACGTGACGAAGTGTTGACAAAGAGCAAACCAATACTGCAAGTGTGTCGTATCAGCCACAGGAAACGGTCTGGTATCGGTAATCTGTTGACTTCTGAACTTCTGCGAGGTCAAACCCAGAAAGCTGGTCCACCAGTTGATAAGGTTGATAACGTTGGATTTTTATTCCCGTTAATGATATCCACCAAAAGATAGATATAAGTGGATGGAAGCAGACATCATCATCATCATCAGTTGATAAGATCTCTATGGTGTTGTTTGCTCCACTGTAGTGTATGGAATGTCAACTTGACCTACGCAGTGGTGTGTAGACATGGATTGAGTGTATAATGTGCGAATGATGATAAAGGTTCGTGGTGTTGACAAAAAAATGTTCTTTTCTCACACTCATGTATGGCTGGAAGTCATCGACACCAACGACTGTGTACCTTTTCTAAAGTTTAATTGGACGTACACACTCGACAGCACAGATAGTGACAAATCACAGGTTGCCATAATACATCATAGTACAGTGGATAAATGGTCTTGCAATGTTACATGGGCACTCATGTAGAATAAGTGTATAATGGACTGTCAGTAGCCAAGCACTCAGTATCGCCCATACATATATCATCTGACTTCACTGACTGAGCACGTCAGCTTATAAACAACATTTCAGATGGCTTCTAAACCTAATCTCGTCTAGCGACGATTCTTCAACATAATGTTCAGCACATATTTTTCCATATAATAATATTGAACCGCTAATAACGGGTTCTCATGTGTAGCAGTGATCTCTGGACTAAACAAGCGATAATACGGGCATCCCTTTTCTCTTCTTGAAAGTCACTACGTGTTTTGGTTCCAAGATGGCTTCACTCGTGAGCTGTCACTCACGTTTGGATACAGATAATGAATCTGTCCTAAAGTTAGTCATTCATAAAACATTTCATTGCTCTGTAGATTTGATCATGAACAATTGACTGCAATCTACAGGATATAGTGCTGCTAGGAATCGAAGTCGTTTTCATCGAGTCAAATATATTCTCTTAGACATTCAAATCGTAACTATCGAAAATGGTGGCTTCGATCGAGAGTTCATAAGAGTATCTTTGATTACCTTGGTAGAGGAAATATGAAACTGCCATTCCTTGGCAATACGACTAAACACTGGGGTAAAGCATACACGATAGGTTTAGACGACTATCACCTTCCCCACAAATACTGAGATCACTTTTTCCCCGGTGACAGGCCGACATGGAAAACACACAGTCCCTATCAGGACGAAGCCAAATCACACCACACTCTAGCGACACATCCGCCGAATAGCCTTCGACCTCTCTAGAGACAACAGAACATATAGTTCGACTTAGATCGAAAGAGCCGACACAACTTTCAAGGGAAGTAACTCAATAATGACTTTCCCTTAAGCACTAAAAAATTACCTATGTATAATATTGTAAGATATCAAAGACTGCACGTAACAGCAACATTTGGCTAACGCATCCACATTGATACTATGTAACAAGGCTCCAGTCAGAAACGCTGTATTTTAATATCTCATGCCAAACCAATAACATGCAACTTGCGTATTTTGCTAACGGTATATCCGTACTATCCTCTCATGGACAAGTCCTGCGTGACACATAAAATGTGATTTTTACAAGTCACTTCCCACATACGGTTTTTTCGTTTTCCGTTGGTATCCATCATGTTTATGTTCACGACTTCAAAGATCTCTCACAGATAATCTCTGTCAATATAGATAAATTATCGTATGTCACCGTGGGGTTTGGATGAACAATGATTTAGTTTTGATAGGACAAAAGAGTATGAGAAAATGGTTCGGGAAATTTGAATAATTTAGGAAACGGGCTGTTTATCGTAGAGATGGGAGATACAAGATTGTACACCTGTGATTGAATGAAAAGGGAGGGAACCCTTTAATTTAAGGCTATTGAAAGTAACGCTGATTTACGCTTAGTTAGTTTCCAGGAGTAAACAGTTAGGATGTAGGACATTTGTATATCATGATTGTTTTAGTAAGCCTTAAGAAGGGAAAGTAATATTTAAGCAAAAACCTCCAAGGGAAATAACAAATAATTAACGTCCCTTGCAGACTTTGTGAGCAGGGTGAGTAACAAATGCACGAGAAAAATATGAGTAGAATATAAACAGTTATGAAGCACAGTTCACTGGGTTGCCAGCGTAGAATTAAGCGTGAAGGTTGTGATAGGTGAGTAGGAAACACGATGGACCAATCGTATTGACTGGAAAGCAAGAAGCGGATGACGGGATGATGATTTGAAGGACAAAAGAAATCAGTCCAGGCGGCGAACTCAACGAAGCAAGATGTGACTTTGCTGGGCTCAAGAAGTGAAACCTGTGGGTGACAGAAGTTCAATACAGAGAAAGTAGATAGCTCTAGATTGAATAGTAGTAGGAATTCCGGATACTAGATCAAACTGTGCTTTAAACCTAGGGCTAGCTTATAGGAGTGATTAGTAAGAATTGTAATAAGTACTTGGAATTTCTTTGACCCTGCGACAACATGGCTACACCACCTCTTGATGAAACATGCCAACAGCAACAACAACAACATTCCATATTTGTTTCACCACCTCTAGACCAAGAATCATACAGAACAAAAAGAAAATTGTTTCAAGAGGGAATACATATGAAATAATTGTAAAAGAGACTTCAACACAATAGATATAGCAGCATAAATAGTTTAGTTGAAGAGACATTGAAACATGGAGAAGTGTTCGACAACCATAGAGAACAGAAAGAAGAGAATAGCAATGAGAGACTTCGCTTCAGAGTTAAAGCGCTGTAGAAAGTACGCAGTCGATTTTCCTTGGATAAGAATAGTAGACGGATTGGTTGCAAAAGTTTATAAGATAGAAATAAAGGATATTGTTGAAATTAAGCTGCAACCATTGAAAGTCAAAGAAGGGAGACCAAAATTAAACTTGAAAAAACGAACTGAACCTACAGTTACTAGAAGAGAACCTCAAACAAAGAATATCGCAGTGCAAACAGATGACAGGTGTAAGAAGAGTCTAATCCCAGTCAGAGTAAGGTCAAGGCAAGTTATAGATGACTTACCTGATTTGTGCAGTGTTGAAATGGTCGATAAGATAGAAAAGCTGACATCTGGAGAAAGAGATGTAAAGAATGACAACGAAATCGTGAAGCCATGTACATACTTGTCGATGTTATGTAGTCAAGCACAGAAATGTAAGAGATATAAACAGTGCGAAAAAGTCCATCAAACAATTGCTAATATTTCAGAGCTAGAGACTGTTGATGGTATGCTGAACAGTCTAGTGTCAAAAGGAATAGGTGTTCTAGAAGACATAAAGACATTACTTCTTCAGAAAGGACAATCAAGTCAAAGTAACAAGAATGTTATTGATAACATACAACAAAGTAACATTCAAGATAAATTACAAGATGAGAAACAAGAAGCTGTCACATGCAAAAATCTAGAAAGAACTGACCTGAATGTGCAAAGTCATATACCGGCTCCAGAGTTGAGCGAAGTTTCCTTAGATAGTGGATATTCAAGAGATGATAGCCTTAATCCACAAAAGAATCAAGAACAGTTGAAGCAAGTTACAGCATCAGCACAGATAGATTCAGCAACACAAACAGAGAATAGAGTTGCAGTTTCAGCAACACAAACAGAGATGTATATTGAAGCATCACACTTGGAGCCACCACAAAATAATAAATACATTATGAGAGAAGAAGAGAACACTGACACATCATGCAGGCGTATAAGAACAGCAGTAAGAAGGAATTCTATCAAAACAGGTCCACAACAAGTACAGGACATGGACACATGTTATGGGCGTACAAGAGCAGTACATAAGAAGAAAACTAGACATAGACAATTTGAAGACTTGGAGAAGAGAAAGATGAAACAAGAGAGCGTAAATACAGTGCATGAAAAGTACCAGCTTGACATCGAATTTGAATACGATTCGTCAAGTGCAGAAGAAATTACTATAGACTCTGACGAGAATACTCCAACTGTAAAGGAAATAAGGAAGGCAATAAAAGATATCCTAAAAATATCCGATCTTAGCACCTTGACAGTACAGAGGATGCAAGAATTGCTGGCAGCCAGGTTTAATAAAGACTTCTCAGACAGGCAACAAGAAGTGCGCAAACTTATGCTTGAAGTGCAAGATACAGGTCTAATGTACCGCCGCTTCATTACGCCTATGACGACATCCACTCGACCAGTCCGGAAGACTACCGCACACAAGAGAGAACTGAGTACACCTGGCCAATAGGGTGCAGCAGTAGAGGAGAAGAGTGAAGGAGATGTAAGAGGTAGATTCGAGGCCATGATAGTATGGTTGAAATTATGTGAAACGACGTGGTGACGACGGCAGAATACTAGAGACTTAGATTTTTGGTGAAGCAGCAGAGGAAGACAGCAAGTATGGAACAAAATAAAGTGACAACTATAACTATCAGCCACAAGTTAACATCAGCCTAGACGATCAAGTCGGGACATTGAAGATAAGAGACCTTTGCAGTCAATGAGAAGTGACATACTACAGCAGAATCGAAGCCTTACAGAAGAAATAAAGAAGCAAGAATCACATGAGAGTCTACCTGCACTCAAAGACAACACATCAGTGTTCGCAATGTTAGTCACATGGTCACAACCATCGTTTCCTATCCCTTTGTCAGCCCTAACATATTCCCTGCGACACCTGTCGCAACCTCAGTGATCATGTGAAGCGAACATGTGATGACAGAAGATAATCTCTTACAGCCTCAGACGAAGCAACATAATTCAGCAGAAGCGGAGAATTACAGAAGAAAACTTGAACTAACAACTACAACTACCAGTCACAAGTCAACCCCAGCCTACATATTCCAGTTGGGACGATGAAGAAACGACACTCTTATGATCAACGAGATGTAACATAATTCAGCAGAGACGAAGACTTATAGAAGAAAAGATGAATCAACAACTACAACCACCAGCCACAAGACAACCACCTGCCTACACATTACACTTTGGACGATTGAAGATGAGATATCTTTACGAGCAGCTGAGGAATAATAAAACTTATCAGAGTCGAAGCTCTACAGCATAGCGTACAAACATTCGCAAGAATATTGTTGACAAATCGGTAGCACCGGTATAATCAGAACTTAAAAAACAGAAAGCGAAGAAAATGACACTGAATGTATGAACGACTTTACCAACACCAGATTCAGAATGTAAACATCGTCAAATATTCAAACCATTGTCATACTGACAACAAAATATTAAAATTCCTTCGTCCTCATCCTCCTGCAGAGCGACTATAAAAACATTACAATTGAAACCAACTTCGTCAGAATACGACAGTCGTCTCTCCAGTAGAGAAATTACACTACTAGAACTTACAAAACAGTTCTTGAACTTAGTGTAATCGTCGTAAAGTACTCACCCAGCAACAGTACTAACTCGCAGCACTCACCCAGCTATAGTGCTTAATAAGGTACCCCAATCAACGGTATCCAACGGTTAGTTAATTATTTAGATCTCTCAGTGGTTAACTTAGTGGTTGCCTAGATTCCGGAACACACTTAGACATTTACATTATACACTAACCTTTGTGAACAGACAGGGTGGAACTTCGCGAAAAAACTTAAATGTGTAGCACATTATAACTAGTGATAAAGTACATGGATCACATAAACACATGAGTGATAAGTTTGATTAATCACGGGACACATTATACAGTGATAACAAATTAGTTAGACATAGACCATTGTGACCGATGAAGTAGATTAAACAATGAAGTATTTCAGACTAGAATAAAGATACAGAATTCTAGAAAGCCCATACAAGATTCCTTACAAGATAAGACTTACTGCACCAGAGGATCAACACTGTTAAGTAGTTAATATATATAGCAATTTGCATGTTGACTAATAATGTGTATGTATTTCAGGTATATGTTTGGTTCAAGACTAGATGAAGTAGAAAGAAAAAAATAAAGAGAGTCAGAAGAAAAGATGTCATAGACCAAACCAGAGGATATTGAGCCAGAAAATTTACTTCTTCAGATGGAGGTGCATACATTCCACTGATAATAGATGCCCCTACCCACTATGGCATGGGTTACATGGCGACACAGAGCTATGATGTGATCAAAATGTGGATATTATAGCCACTATGTAGTTAAATAATGATAATACTGACACTTATATAATTAGGTACACATTAACTTCAGGTATAATGATGTTGAATACTTGCTTGAGTATGACATACTGGGGTACAAAGTATACAGTTCAGACTGAGTTAACGTTTTGACTGATGCATCCAAGGCTAGAATCAGTCGGGCACATCATGTTCTGACTTAGTGACATAGGTCTTTCACTGTCGTCCCAAGACAGATGGTTAGATTGGCGTAGATAGCTGCACACAAGACTGATAGTTAGACTGGTGCATCCAATGCTAGCATCAGCCGGGCACATCACATTCTGACTTAGCAACACATGTCTCTCGCTATCCCTTTGGGGATATTTGTTTGGTGCATGCTTGGTGACGTTACGATATAGATCTCTTACACACTCTGCCTGTCTGACCGTTACAATGAAACACTGACGTTGACGGCAGATGTTATAGACATTTGACGGACTGACGGGCCTCTGCTTTCGGAGGCAGTTCCATGTCGCCCCTTGTAGATAGGTAAATACAAAAGTGAATGATGTATGTTTGCATGTTTATGTACTTTGATGTTTTATGTTTGAGTAATGATTAGTGATACACTTTAGTTGAAACATTACTATTTAGACTATAGCATAGTCTCACTATTATGATTTAATTTGTTTGATGTCTTTTCGGATAGTTTTTAGGTATGGTGATAGAGATGATAGTGGGATAGATAGAGAGTAGACACTTGTTGATAGAGTGCAAATGTCTCCCTGCGGGATACATTTGTGTGGCCCGGGTTGTATGTCACCGTAGGGTTTGGATGAACAGTGATTTAGTTTTGATAGGACAAAAGAGTATGAGAAAATGGTTAGGGAAATTTGAATAATTTAGGAAACGGGCTGTTTATCGTAGAGATGGGAGATAAAAGATTGTACACCTGTGATTGAATGAAAAGGGAGGGAACCCTTTAATTTAAGGCTATTGAAAGTAAGGCTGATTTACACTTAGTTAGTTTCCAGGAGTAAACAGTTAGGGTGTAGGAAATTTGCATATCATGATTGTTTTAGTAAGCCTTAAGAAGGGAAAGTAATATTTAAGCAAAAATCTCCAAGGGAAATAACAAATAATTAATGCCCCTTGCAGACTTTGTGAGCAGGGTGAGTAACAAATGCACGAGAAAAATATGAGTAAAATATAAACAGTTATGAAGCACAGTTCACTGGGTTGCCAGCGTAGAATTAAGCGTGAAGGTTGTGATAGGTGAGTAGGAAACACGATGGACCAATCGTATTGACTGGAAAACAAGAAGCGGATGACGGGATGATGATTTGAAGGACAAAAGAAATCAGTCCAGGCGGCGAACTCAACGAAGCAAGATGTGACTTTGCTGGGCTCAAGAAGTGAAACCTGTGGGTGACAGAAGTTCAATACAGAGAAAGTAGATAGCTCTAGATTGAATAGTGGTAGGAATTCCGGATACTAGATCAAACTGTGCTTTAAACCTAGGGCTAGCTTATACGGGTGATAAGTAAGAGTAGAGATAAGTATTTGGAATTTCTTTGACCCTGGTAAGATTGACTTTTGACTTTTATCATATTTTGTATAAACTTATGTAAAAAGAGGAACATGGTGCAGAAATATAGCCAAGACATCACCAGAGGGTAATGCTGCTCATGCTTAAGGGAGAGATCAACAAGAGAGAACATTGAAGATGAATTTTATTATGCACCAATATTAATTAGAGAGTCATGTTTTCAGAAATACAGCGAATGAATTACCAGAGGGTAATGCTGCTCATGTTTAAGGGAGCAATTAACAAGAGAGAACATTGAAGATGAACTTTATTATGCACCAATACTTCAACTTCAATGTAATTTCATGCAGTCTGGTTGATGCTTGAAAGTAATCATTTTGTATTGACCGGACAACCTTAGAAATCTTGCTTTATTTTCAAGACTGCTATTTCAACCGAACTGATCTAACGAGGTCTAAAGTTCTTAGGGCGAGAGACACGTACCTTTATCTTTGTGGATCTCTCCATCCACTGAAAAATAACACACACTCTTGGTTCACTGAAAACACTACTCGAACAAATCATATCTGGAGTTCTAACATCTCGTGTTGACTTTGAGTTTCTGTTTGCACAAAATGGCTTTGATAACACATCTCAAAGCATTTCACATTTTAAAAAAGGAGAACTCTCTCTCTCTCTCTCTCTCTCTCTCTCTCTCTCTGGTCCTTCTACCATCAAAACCAGGCTCGAACTAACATCAACGCACACTTGATGCACTGTCTGCCTGTCTGTCACGCGACCCTTGCAATTCGTGGTTGACTCTGCCTGAATCAAGTTCACCTATGCCCACGAATTGTCTTGCACCTTATGGCCTTTCTAACTAGCAAACAAAAGTACTCAATCTGGTCGTTTTGTATTCCGCTTTATTACTTTTTACACCCTTTAATAATTCCGGCCACAGAGGTTTACCACAGAGAACGCCATAATATTCTATCGGCTGTCTTCCTCCTGGTCTGATTCCAATCTAGTCCTTGGTCCTTTAGGGGATGTACAATGTTGTCCTCCTAGCGAACTCTGGGTCGTCTTGGAAGTCTGGATCCTTTGCTCTTAGTTTATCATTTTTGTCGTGCTAGCCAATCTTCTACAGATATATACATAAGCTAACATACCACTCGTCCTTGCTGTGACAATACGTCTGAACATGCTCTTTTGTGTGATCTCTCACATCTTCAGCCCACCGGCAGTATCCTTCCTTTTTCTTCAGTTTTCTCACTCATCGCTTTTATTTGGCATAAATCATGCCTTTTCATTTGTATTTTCACTATTTTGCTCTATGCTGGACATAGCATGGTTGATAAAGTTGATAACGTTGGATTTTTATTCCCGTTAATGATATCCACCAAAAGATAGATATAAGTGGATGGAAGCAGACATCATCATCATCATCAGTTGATAAGATCTCTATGGTGTTGTTTGCTCCACTGTAGTGTATGGAATGTCAACTTGACCTACGCAGTGGTGTGTAGACATGGATTGAGTGTATAATGTGCGAATGATGATAAGGGTTCGTGTTGTTGACAAATGTTCTTTTCTCACACTCATGTATGACCGGAAGTCATCGACACCAACGACTGTGTACCTTTTCTAAAGTTTAATTGGACGTACACACTCGACAGCACAGATAGTGACAAATCACAGGTTGCCATAATACATCATAGTACAGTGGATAAATGGTCTTGCAATGTTACATGGGCACTCATGTAGAATAAGTGTATAATGGACTGTCAGTAGCCAAGCACTCAGTATCGCCCATACATATATCATCTGACTTCACTGACTGAGCACGTCAGCTTATAAACAATATTTCAGATGGCTTCTAAACCTAATCTCGTCTAGCGACGATTCTTCAACATAATGTTCAGCACATATTTTTCCATATAATAATATTGAACCGCTAGCAATGGGTTCTCATGTGTAGCAGTGATCTCTGGACTGATCAAGCGATAATACGGGCATCCCTTTTCTCTTCTTGAAAGTCACTACATGTTTTGGTTCCAAGATGGCTTCACTCGTGAGCTGTCACTCACGTTTGGATACAGATAATGAATCTGTCCTAAAGTTAGTCATTCATAAAACATTTCATTGCTCTGTAGATTTGATCATGAACAATTGACTGCAATCTACAGGATATAGTGCTGCTAGGAATCGAAGTCGTTTTCATCGAGTCAAATATATTCTCTTAGACATTCAAATCGTAAAATGGTGGCTTCGATCGAGAGTTCATAAAAGTATCTTGGATTACCTTGGTATAAGAAATATGAAACTGCCATTCCTTGGCAATACGACTAAACACTGGGGTAAAGCATACACGATAGGTTTAGACGACTATCACCTTCCCCACAAATACTGAGATCACTTTTTCCCCGGCGACAGGCCGACATGGAAAACACACAGTCCCTATCAGGACGAAGCCAAATCACACCACCCCCTAGCGACACATCCGCCGAATAGCCTTCGACCTCTCTAGAGACAACAGAACATATAGTTCGACTTAGATATGTAAAGATATACAGATATAAGACAGACTCGTCCTACTCAGACAAACAATACACATAAATTCAGGCCATAGATATTCTGAAGCAAGAACAATCTATTATTACCCAAACAACGAATAAATCGCAGTAAAATGGATTTATCCGCGGAGTTTGATCGAAAGAGCCGACACAACTTTCAAGGGAAGTAACTCAATAATGACTTTCCCTTAAGCACTAAAAAATTACCTATGTATAATATTGTAAGATATCAAAGACTGCACGTAACAGTCTTACCACACCTCCCGGGGAAAAAAAAAATGGAACTTTTTTTTTTTTTGAAATACATCTAGGAGCAACGTACAATAGGCTCACAACGCATGAATAATGCGCAGATGAAAATATCAGGAATACCTATAACGCCTAATATGAGGCTAAGTCGACTTATGGAGCGACTGGTGAGAATGTGTCTCATAAACTGAGAGAAATTATTTCTCTACAAGTATATTTTTCCAGGAAGGTGTCATCAAAGTATAATACAATTCTGGCAATTACACAATGCCTAAAAAATTCATATCATCATTTCGTATTAGATATCTTAAATTTGTGATTTATGAAGAAAAAATCATCAAAGCACAGCGGTGAATAAACATCAATGAACCGCTATGTAGTGATACAATCATTATATTATTAAATTACAAATGTGTATCTATCATGATATAGAAAAGGAACTACTATAGAACTAGACATATCAAGAAGTCTAAGCCCTAATAGTTATGTGGAATCATGTGGGCATCTTGACAGAATGTCTGCCATCACATTATCTGATCCACGAATAGCTCGCACAGAGAAATGAAAAAGGTTGAAGAGCAATTGCATATCGAGTAGACCTCGAGCTCTTCAAATTCTTACTCTGTATAGCAGTAAGAGCTTTTTGGTCGGTTTCTACTATGAAATGTGCGCCTAGAAGGAATCTCTGTAGTTTGAGGATCGACCAAACCATAGCTAATAGCTCACGGTCTAAAACCGAATAATTCCTTTCTGCCGTATTAAGTTTTCTGGAAATATACATTACAGGATGCAGAGTTCCAGAGTACTCTTGCATTAGTGCCGCTCCAATCCCAGTGGATGAAGCGTCACTACGAAGAACGAATGTCTTATCTTTAGTAGGTAGCACTAAAATAGGTGGTGTTGAAAACAATGTTTTAATCTTATCCAGAGAGCATTGGCATTCCTGAGACCAGTGGACCACATTAGGCGAACCTTTCTTTAGAAGTGTTGAGAGAGGTGCCATGATAGAGGATAGATTCTGAATGAATCTGCCATAAAATTGAATAAGACCTAACAGACTTCTCACCTGTTTTTTTAGTCTTAGGGATTGAGATGTTAAGTATCTTACTAGTATTATGGTCCTCTGTCTTTAGGAAACCATGACCAACTCGGTGGCCTAGGAAAGAAATTTCGCTAAAACCAATATAGGCTTTAGAGGGTTTCGCTGTCAGGTTGTGCTCACGCAAAGTAGACAGCAATTCATCTAACCCTGAATAGTGATCTTCCCAAGTATCGCTGAAAAGACAGATGTCGTCTAGATATGCAATGACATCTGACCGATAAGATAGGATTCGGCGCATCATGCGTACGAACGTAGCTGGTGCGTTCATAAGACCGAAAGGCATAAAATTTCATTGGAACAAACCTCTAGGTGTTGAAAAAGCCGTGAGAGGTTTGGCGCGTTCAGATAAAGGAACTTGCCAATATCCTTTAGACAAATCAAGTTTAGTGAAAAAATGAGATTTGGAGAGTCGAGTAAGTAGCTCTTCCAGTAAAGGCATAGGTTCGGCATCGAACTTAGTTACTTGATTCAATTTTCGATAGTCAACGCAAAGACGTATGTTATTGTCTTTTTTACGCACAATAACCATCGGCGAAGAATATGCAGAGGTGGATGGTTCGATTATTTTCAAATCTATCATCTCATCCAACTCTTTCTCGACCTGTGCTTGAAAATGTATAGGTATAGGATAAGGTCTAACCCTAATAGGAGTATGGTCAGTTAGAACAATGTCATGTTGAATGACATTCGTTTGTCCAGGGATGTCAGTGAGTACATCCTGAAATGTTTGCAACATAGTTGAAACTTGTCGCTGTTCTCCTAGAGACAAATCAGGAGAGACAGTAACGTTCTTCCATGATTCACTGGAATGAAGTGGGATCATTGGAAGAGGAAGATTTACATCTGAAAAACTTGTTTCCTCATCCTGTATCACGGACAGTGATGAGTAATGACCATGTTGTACTGGAGAATTGTCCGTTGCTTGGAAAATGGGTTGCAAATAATCCGGACGTTCATGGAATTCAGTAAGCATATTGATGTGGAAGGTTTTATGCTTCCCATCAATATCGACAATATAGTCGACATCGGAAATTTTCGATATTATATCGTACGGACCTTTCCAAGAAATAAGTAATCTGTTTTCCCTACAAGGTAGTAATACAAATGCTTTGTCACCAGGACAAAGTTGTCGTAAGCATCTCTTCTTATTGGCAAATTGCCTTGCCTTCTGTTTCGCAAATTCAGAAGAAGAAGTTGCTAATTTGCATGCTTCGATAATTTTTTGTCTCAACGCGATGACATATTCGTAGGATGACTTTGTGTCATCGTCAATATTGTCAGATGTTATGAGATCGTGAAGCAACGACATAGGGCCACGCGGACGCGCTCCAAAGACGAGTTCAAAGGGAGAAAATCCCGTATGTTCATTGGGTACCTCTCTGTAAGCGAAGAGGGCCGCAGGTAAAACTCTGTCCCAGTCCTGAGGATGATCCTCAGTTATCTTCCCCAGTAAGTTTTTAAGTGTTCTATTAAGGCGTTCGACCATACCATTAGACATTGGATGGTAGATACTACTTAAAGATCTATCTATCTGCAGAGTAGACATTACTTGAGACATGGTATCTGATATTAGTTGGGTGCCATGGTCTGACAATATCTCTCCGGGGAACCCCAGACGAGAAAATATAAGCCAAAGAGCATCTGCAATATCGCAGTAGTAATGCTCTTCAGAGGAATAGCCTCTGGCCAACGTGTGCACATATCAACACACGTCAAGATAAACTGATGTCCTCTGGCAGACTTGATCTTAAATGGACCAATAATGTCTATGGCCATTTTTTGAAACGGCCGAATAGGAATGTCCGCCGCCTGAATGGGTGCAGCATGCCGTGGACCTTTGCATTTAACTTCCTGACATACTTTACAAGATCGACAATAAATCCGTATGTCCTTGTTTACCAATGGCCAAAAGAAAGCCGCAAGGACTCTTGACTTAGTACGGGAAAAACCCATGTGTCCAGCACACTGAGAGTCGTGAGCGTGCTGCAAAATTTTAACTCTCAAATTCTTGGGAACCAGGATTTGAGAATGACTTGACGTAATGGAGTCTTGAACCATACGTACAAGTACGCCATTCTTCTTTGTAATCCACGATTTACGACTTGTGTCTTTATTCGGATCACCTTTAGTTGCAAGAATGAAGAATTTCTTCAGAGTGGGATCATCTTCTTGCTGTTTTATAAACGAGTCACGAGAAATTACCAAGGGATTATCTTGGTTATGCACTTCATTATCTTCAGTAGATGAAGTTTGAGGCATATTAAGAGCCTGAGCTCTAGTGACTACAGCGTTAGCAATCTGCATGTTTTGCCTTTCCCACGTGGAAATTTGTTGCGGAGTGCATTCTTTGACTCCATGAATGCGACCGATGATGAGGTCAGCGATCGGATTCGGAAGAAGACATGCGTGTACATCTCCTGTAAAGAAAGGAGTAGCAATCCTAATGATAGCAGTAGAGTATTTCTCTAATGTGCCGCCAAATGTTACACATTTGACTACTTGTCCAGTGGCACGGGAAGGATCTACGAGTGACTGCCTAACACCAATTGTGGTGCATCCAGAATCAAATAGCACAGAGACTGGATTGTTATTCACTAAACCCTTATGTAAGACAAGAGAACCTCTTCCATCATGCGCGACTGATGCTGGAAGAGCAGGAAGAGGATGGCCACAGCTTAAAGTAGACACTGTGGTTGGCTCAAATAACGTTTTGCATTGGGGGCACTGAGATGCTCTCCCAAAATCAAAAGCGGCACATGCCATATTACTAGCATCATTATTATCTTTACTCTGTTTATAGGCTTCATGGGACTCTTGTTGTGCAGAGTTTGCCTGAAAATGTGGTTTATGTCTTTTGTTTTGAGATCTACCTCGGTTATTATCACCTCTGTAGTTATTGTTACCTCTATTGTAACCCCTATTTGGGTTTGAGTCATAGTTCCCTTGGTTACCATTATCATATTCATTATAATGAGTATCTCTGTAATTATGATCTTGTTGACTCCAAGACGGATAACCCTGATAGTTTCTATAATTACTTCCTCTACGGAAATTCCTATAATTATGACCACCCCTGTGTCGAGAGCTATCAGGTCGTCTCCAGTTCTTTGAAGAAGAACCATGAAATGATTGGTTACCTTGGTTTTGATAACTATTATGGTTACCTTTTTTATCAAATCTGTTTTGAGGTCCCTGAAATCTGTGTGAATAATTGGGATTGTATGGTGTTGCTGAAGCAACTGGCATACTCTCCTTAATCTTAGTGTTGCCAAAAGTCACGTCGGGGTGTGCAGTGACATATTGGGAACAATATTCTTCAATTTCTTTTAGAGATTTAGGTTTACGCTCATGTATAAATTCAAGGAAAGGTTTGTTCACACATGACATAATCTTATCTCTGAGCAACAAATCCATAAGTCCTTCATACGTTTTTTTCTGTTTTGGAAAGCTCAATCCAACGATCAACTGTGAGACGTGCCTTTGCAGTGAATTCTGAGAATTCTACACCCGTCTCAGGCACCATCGTTTTAAATAAAAGGCGATAGCCTTCCTCACTTAGCTGATATTTTTTTATCAAAGCCGCCCTAATGACATCATAATTATCCTTATCTGCTTCTCCTACAAGGCATAATCTAGTCAAAGATTCACCTTTCAAGTTTTCTGATAATTGATTAGCGTATTGTGATTTATCCACATTATGTGTACGACAAGAACGTTCAAATCTATCCAGCCAGAATGTAATATCGTCACTGGACTGATTGAACGGTGGAACCTTAACCTTGTAAGTAGAAGGTTTATCATTACCACTAGATGCCTGATTAACATTACTCATACTTGTCAATCTTAATTTTTCCAACTCAAATTCATGTTCTCTTATTGCTTTTTTTTCTTCAGCCTCTCTGTCTTATCTTTTTTGTTCAGCTTCCCTGTCTAATCTTTTTTGTTCAGCTTCCCTGTCTAATCTTTTTTGTTCAGCTTCACTGTCTAATCTTTTTTGTTCAGCCGCAGCTTCTCTTTCCAATTTTTTTTGTTCAGCTTCAAATCTCCTTTCCTCTACCTGCATCTGCAATTTCTTTTGTTCAGCAGCAGCCTCAGCTTCTCTTTCTAATCTTTTCTCTTCCGCCATAGCTTTTCTTTCTTCTGCAGCTAATCTTTTCTCTTCTGCAGCTAATGCTTTGTCATATTGAGCAACTGCCCATTGTTCTAATTGTTGACCAGTCTTATCAAGGGCTTTCCCTTGTGTAATGAAGTAATCTAAAGTAGACATGATGTCTAACAATAATACTAATCACCTGAATCAATAATAATACCACAAGTTCTCAATGACTTGATTAATCAGTATACTATCCCAATATCTGTGGGTCACAAGCCTTTAATAAGGTCTTGTATAATAGTAATAATAATCAGGTACTGGTTTATACCATAATCCAAGTGCAGTGCACAGGCAATTGTGTCTTATGAAATATACCTATATAAAACATATGTCAACCAACAGAATACATAAAGTACAAATAGGACTGACAATACAAGAACGTTTGCAGAAATGAAAATAAATCAAATAGGGAAATCAATGAAAATAATCACTGAATCTGCAAAGAATAACAATACAAATGACGTCACAATATATGAATATAAATTGTGAATAGAACTGAAAGATAGAAAAGGTTAGACCAACAAATTACAAACAAATCAAAACAAAACTAAAGAACAAAGAAATATTACAAAAATAACAATAATTACAGACTTCACAGCTAACACAAAAGCAACAGTTGTCGCCGCAAATTTTCAATCAAGAAAATTGCACCTATAGAAAACGCCCACAACGGATCCTCTATGACGTGGGATATTCTGTTGTGAGGACGCCGCCCAACCTTAAACACAACCCGCTGACATAGAAACTAACATACTATACAAACAAATAACATGTAAACATAAATATATATAAATTATGTGTATGATAGTATGTGTTGCAAAATAGGCTCAGTCTTACAGTAATGGCAAAGTTATTTTTATGAAAACAAACAAACTGCCACTTTATTCAATTAAACATTCTGGCCTTAAATATTAAAGTTCATATATGGAAAACAAGAAGATCCATCGATGAAAATAGGACTTCTTAGTTCACTCATACTGTCTTCCTGTTAACATTGAGAAGAATTGATCCAACTGTTCTGTGAAACTCTATAATGTCTAATGTAAAAAATGTCAACAACGCTGACCTACATACTGCATTCACCTGAAAGGTCACGTGACGAAGTGTTGACAAAGAGCAAACCAATACTGCAAGTGTGTCGTATCAGCCACAGGAAACGGTCTGGTATCGGTAATCTGTTGACTTCTGAACTTCTGCGAGGTCAAACCCAGAAAGCTGGTCCACCAGTTGATAAAGTTGATAAAGTTGGATTTTTATTCCCGTTAATGATATCCACCAAAAGATAGATATAAGTGGATGGAAGCAGACATCATCATCATCATCAGTTGATAAGATCTCTATGGTGTTGTTTGCTCCACTGTAGTGTATGGAATGTCAACTTGACCTACGCAGTGGTGTGTAGACATGGATTGAGTGTATAATGTGCGAATGATGATAAGGGTTCGTGTTGTTGACAAATGTTCTTTTCTCACACTCATGTATGACCGGAAGTCATCGACACCAACGACTGTGTACCTTTTCTAAAGTTTAATTGGACGTACACACTCGACAGCACAGATAATGACAAATCACAGGTTGCCATAATACATCATAGTACAGTGGATAAATGGTCTTGCAATGTTACATGGGCACTCATGTAGAATAAATGTATAATGGACTGTCAGTAGCCAAGCACTCAGTATCGCCCATACATATATCATCTGACTTCACTGACTGAGCACGTCAGCTTATAAACAATATTTCAGATGGCTTCTAAACCTAATCTCGTCTAGCGACGATTCTTCAACATAATGTTCAGCACATATTTTTCCATATAATAATATTGAACCGCTAGCAATGGGTTCTCATGTGTAGCAGTGATCTCTGGACTGATCAAGCGATAATACGGGCATCCCTTTTCTCTTCTTGAAAGTCACTACATGTTTTGGTTCCAAGATGGCTTCACTCGTGAGCTGTCACTCACGTTTGGATACAGATAATGAATCTGTCCTAAAGTTAGTCATTCATAAAACATTTCATTGCTCTGTAGATTTGATCATGAACAATTGACTGCAATCTACAGGATATAGTGCTGCTAGGAATCGAAGTCGTTTTCATCGAGTCAAATATATTCTCTTAGACATTCAAATCGTAACAATCGAAAATGGTGGCTTCGATCGAGAGTTCATAAAAGTATCTTGGATTACCTTGGTATAAGAAATATGAAACTGCCATTCCTTGGCAATACGACTAAACACTGGGGTAAAGCATACACGATAGGTTTAGACGACTATCACCTTCCCCACAAATACTGAGATCACTTTTTCCCCGGCGACAGGCCGACATGGAAAACACACAGTCCCTCTCAGGACGAAGCCAAATCACACCACCCCCTAGCGACACATCCGCCGAATAGCCTTCGACCTCTCTAGAGACAACAGAACATATAGTTCGACTTAGATATGTAAAGATATACAGATATAAGACAGACTCGTCCTACTCAGACAAACAATACACATAAATTCAGGCCATAGATATTCTGAAGCAAGAACAATCTATTATTACCCAAACAACGAATAAATCGCAGTAAAATGGATTTATCCGCGGAGTTTGATCGAAAGAGCCGACACAACTTTCAAGGGAAGTAACTCAATAATGACTTTCCCTTAAGCACTAAAAAATTACCTATGTATAATATTGTAAGATATCAAAGACTGCACGTAACAATGGTGAAGTCTCTAACACGCCACTTCCCTATGGCAGTATTTGCTACGGGAGTAATTCTTATCTTATTGTGTCGCATTCACGCTTCATGAAGACGTGTTAAGTTACGCCAGGTTATTAGAAGTCAGCGACAGTATTTTATCACAATATCGGTCTGACCATCTTTTCAAGCGACGAGGCGTGTTTATCCAAGGAGTGTTGAATAGAATCAGATTTGTTTGTCTGGCGAAACACGTGATAACCCGTGAACGAGGCGGAACTGATAACATAAGCGCTTCCGGGTCATCCTTGCTACACCAACATTACCGTCTGTGTGGCACCTGTGGGCAGACAAGAGTGATATAATCGCTTCGGGTCACTTGTTAAAAAGTAATCATGGATTTATTACATTTTAGACAATATGAGTCTGCAAATGTGTTGGTGAGAGTGTATGCAACACAGCATATTACCATATACGGGAGACGTGACCTTTTGCAAAATTGTCCGTGTAGGAAATATTTGGAAAGTGTCACACCCGACCTGTTTGAAATGATTGGATCTTTCTGATTAGATTCATAACATCATTGGAGGGAATATAGGCTGACAATTTCACAGTTTTATTTCTCTGTGATTTGCACGCTCGCCAAGACAACATCAGACCTTCGCCAGAGCGAAGAACTAGATTCATAATTTCTATTTGTTAACCGGACCTTTTATTGGTGAACCAGAAACGACTTACAAAAGGACAGGGAATCTCTACATTTCAATAAGGAACCACGGGACTAGGAAATTGAAGAAACACGGAGTCAGAAAGGGCAATCTATTGTAAAATTAAAAGAAATCCCAGACACGTGTAAGAGAAAGATTCGTCTCTTTTATTCATCTGTATGACACGTCTGTAGCCAGGATTGGCTTATTGGTGGTACCACCAGAAAGGACCATTTCTGGCACAAGCAGGGACAAGCGGTTTACGCATTAAGACGACAGACCAGCTTTGAAGACTCTCCTAGACTTTCCTGTGACACTAGCTTCACCCTACAAACCTTGACCAGAGACGAGTAACAGCAGTGTACAGAAAACCTACCCATAAGAAGGAGGAATAAAATCGTCATTGGCAGCTAAGTTAACCTATATGCTGCCACTTGAACTTTTTATAAACCCCACACTACCATCACCAACGTGATGAGTAACTTTTCTTGATTCATACTTACTTACTTAGTCGTTCCCCTTCTACCGTGAGGTGTAGAGGTTTTCTTGATTCATAACTATTCAAATTATTTTCCTACTGTTAAAACCTAAAGTGATTATTAAATTTCGTTATTTGTAATGTTACAAATTTAACTTCGATTCAATCCTTTTAAATGTACTACATGTTTGTCTCAGTCAAAGTTACTAAACACACAATCTAAACATATATATATATATATATATATATATATATATATATATATATATATATATATATATATATATATATATATATATATATATATATATATATATATATATAATAATTGCACTGATTAACTCAGCGGTGGGGGCTTAAGGAGCTCGAATAAGCCATTGCTAAATTCTTCATAAAAGTGTCGGCAGATTATAGAATCAACGTGCTTAGCGACAGCCAGCATTAGTTTTCGCTTATCTAAATATCTTATGAAGACTCCCATGTGATAGAAGCTTTACTACTCTTCTATCGACATTCCTGGCAAGAGTAATCTTGTGTAAAGATAGACTCCATTAAAGCCTATAATAGATACTCTTGAGTTTTCGCCACTGTTGGACCACTACTGCAAAGCAGGGGAGGCAACACCGTCACACTTGCTGACCCGAGGTCATAATGATGGAGCCAAGAGTGTTGACAATGTATCTCAAGGTTCGGCAACCGGTCAATCTTAATCTATCGGTAGATCCTAGGAGATCTCTCAGAGGCAGAAGGGTGGAGGGTAGGGGGGGGGGGGAATTATTTAACTAGATAAATTGTAGACTAGCACTTTCCTTGCGGTGTCAACGAGTACTTTCACAACATTCCCAGTGGAAACCCGCAAGCTAGCTGACTAAAATCTACTTTATTCGTAAAATGCATAAGATAGGAAGCCATCTTTTGTTCGAATGTGGAAGTTAATGTTTTGTTATCTATAATTTAATTTATATGTTTCACTTCTCTGTCGATGAAACAGCTGGAAGCAGATCCACCGGCAGAGATACAAGTTACAAAATATACGGTACTTATTACAAGTTCCAAATGCTCTAAAACCGAAAAACAGATGTGATTTTATTAGTAGATCTGTAGAGAACTCAGTGGCTTGAAAGTAGATCCCGCCGCTCCTTGGTTATCGACCTCTGCAGAAACCAACTAGGCATCTTGTATGAGTTATGGGCATAAGGTTGGCTACTCCCATTCTTAAAGATAAAATTCACATATTATATTACGTTACTACATGCTGGCGTATGTCCATTTATTTGAGGAGATGTGTTCGCCTGTAGGAAAACACTTTTTTTACGACCGTTCACTTGTGTTGAACGACGGTCACTAATGACGTAACGTATCACGTGTTTTGGTTTTTAACTAGTAATCATTTTGGGCTTTTCATTTTTGTTCACTGGTCGGGTGTGGTCGTATTTTTTCGAGCTCCAGGTTTGTGGAGAGTGTATAATAATATATTGTGGAATTAATATATTTGCGAGTGCCGCCAACTATTCTTGGATATAAGAAATGGTTTCCGAGCATAATGAGAAGGCTCGCGCCATGGTTTTTTTTTTTTTCGTAAGGAGTCATCTCACATTTTGAAGCAACTATTATTGTCTGCCATAAGTGACTTCTACCACATTACTTGGGTATTGCGGATTTCGCCCGAACTTCTTAGTTCAACGGCCAGAATTAATGGAAATTGTGAGAAGTATTATATTAATTGGCTATTGCCATTATTCATGAACCTGCCCAACTTTTCTTTTTTTGAAGCCTGCTATCGACAGACCAAGTTTTTGCTACTACCAGTGTCCTATGCCATGTACTTTGATGTTCTGATGGATTTAATGTTTTGCCAAGAAGTTTGTGTGTATAATAAACGTTAACCATGTTCCGTGGGCCTGTTCACCTACCGGCTTATGTTATTTTCAATGCAAGTAAATGTCCTGTGTGAAAACCCATAATCATTCGTGTACACAGCATGATATGCTCTGCATTCCAGTCGTAACACCCTATTTTGGTCGCCAGTGTGTTCTGGAGCAAATTTTCTACATGACATTTTGGTTTCTAATAAGACCAGTACACCATTTCTAGTCTTCTCCGGTGGTCTTCATTTGCATAACGTTGTGTTGGACTGCGCATGTCTGCCGGTCTAGCATCTTCAAGATTTCGCCATTGTTGCTGTACTATTCTCGTGTTGACATCCTGTTTCAAGTTGACGATCCGATGTCATTCAAGTCCACTACGTGATGTTCTTCAAGTTTGACAAAGTTGGTATCAAGTTTACATGATCTGCGTGGATTCCGTCATTGTTTGCTGTGACCACAGATGTATTTTTGCTCCACCAGGAGTTACATGCAGCGCTAACGCCTTCATCGAACTCGGCACCTGTTCGCATCGCGATAAAGCTAAGTGGCCTGTGTTTTCGTACTTCTGTGCATAAAAAACAATTACGAGTCTGCCAGAGCTCTACTATTAAAACGTTTTCAGTTGGACACTGAAGGTTACCGTATGCGGTTTAAAACCATGTGGTGTGAGCCTGTTTTATATCTTTTTAATCGTTTTCACGTCTTCTGTGTTTTTTTTTTTTTGGGTTGGCGGTCTGTTGTTAGCGATACATGTCATTGTAAAATGACCGCACAACAGATGTGTCTGTAGGTGTGTTTATAGATTCCAGCTGGTGAAATTTCCGGTTCGAGGTATCTCGCCGATGTTTCGATTCACTGCTTGGTTTTTGTGACCCAGTTTTTGTTTAACCGTGCTACTCCGTTCATCTATCTACTTGTCTATTACTGTTAGTTTTTTTGTCTTTTTCCTTATTTTCATAGGCATTTTGTTCGTACTGTTGGTCTTACCTTTACTATTACTTGATTTATACACGTTTACATTTATTTATCGTCTCAGGTCCTGTCTCGTTTTTTTTTCTTAGCAGAAAGTGTGTCATATTTGCTGTTTTTCTCTTTAGTTTCTCATTTGCATTATCCTTCTTTTACTTGCTGCTGTCATTACATTGTCTTTGTCACTTGTACTCGTCTTGTTCTATCGATTTTCTTTTGGTGCACTAAATTTTTTTTAAACTTTCATGGGTGTTTTTCCGTCTTACTATACTTTACTATCATTGCTCCAACATCTCCAATCCAACTTGCAAGACTGGAAGGAAGAGCTGGAGAAGAGAGGGGTGGTCATAAGCAGCTCTAAAATAAAATCCATGGTGATATCACGAGAAGAAAGAAGACATCAGATTAAGCTGGGAGAACATGTCCTTGGAGCAAGTCAACCACTTTAAATACCTCTGAGCTATTATAGACCGAAAGGGAGGCATCAAAGAAAAGTTGGCCACTCGAAAGGCAGCAGCTGAGAGACTTTTTCAGGCCAAAAATCGAGGATTCCTCAGCAAAAGAGAAGTTGGTAAGAAAACGAAGATGGCTGTATACCGCTCCACCTATGTCCCAGTCTTGACATATGGAAGCGAGTCATGGGCAATGACTACAACGCACAAAAGCCAGATCCAAACCTCAGAAATGAGGTATCTGAGGAAGGTGGTTGAAGTAACAAGAAGAGACATGGTCCGCAACCAGACGATACGTCAAGGCTTAAAATCTCACCTCCTGCAGACCCAAGTAGAACAGTCCCAACTAAGATTTTTTTGCTATGTCTGCAGAATGGGAGAAGATCGGCTACCACGACAAGCATGGGAAACAAAGAGACAGGGGTCCAGACCCCCAGAGTCCGCTGGGAGGACACAATTAGACAATCTTTGAAGAAACGAGGACTAGAATGGAACCAGGCCAGGAGGAAGATAGCCGATAGTGGCGCTCTCTCTTCCAAACCTCTACACCTCACGGTAGAAGGGGAACGACTAAGTAAGTAAGCTTAGTAGTATCGTTTGTATTGCATAGCACAAAGCCTTATTATGCAAAATGGCTACTTTGGACTATTTTGTTAAGCAAGTTAAAGCGTTTGTATGAGAGGGTGAGGCTTTACAAACCTACGCCATGACTAAGTATGACCAAGCCAAGGCTGAAGCCATGGAAGAGAAGAAAGAAGAAACGAAAAGTTTTGATCAATTAGAACAGCGGTTCCCAACCTGTGGTACGCGTACCCCTGGGGGTACGCGACAGGACGTTCAGGGGTACGCGAAAAAAATTGAGTAATGGCGGAAAAAATATACATATGTCAACAGTGTAAAAGACAAGTCGTCAGCTAACAAAGATAACGAAAATGCGGTTGAAGCCTCCTACCGTATTTGTTATCGTATTGGTAAATGTGGCAAAAATCATACTTATAGCTGAGAATTTAATTTCTCCTTGTATAAAAGATGCCGTTCTGTGCATGCTTGGAGAGGAACATGTTCACAAAATGAACGCTATCCCTCTTTCGAACAATACAATTTCTCGAAGAATGCAGGATATGTCTGACGATGTTGAAGCGACAGTAATAAGTAGAATTAAAAATAGTAAATTCTTTGCAATTCAAGATGACGAAAGCACAGATATTGCTAATTTCGCTGTTTCGCTTGTTATTGTGAGGTATTTGAAAAGCAATGAAGTTGAAGAAAACCTTTTGCTTTGCCATCCTCTGTCAGGGCTTACAAGAGGTGAGGATATATTTCATGCTATTGATTCTTATTTCAAAGAAAAGGACATTAATTGTGGTCTAATTGTTGTGGACTATGCACTGACGGAGCCAAGTCTATGTCAGGTTGCTACTCCGGTCTTCGCGCTCGTGTCACGAAGGTAGCCCCCAATATTACCTGGAGCCACTGCTGCATCCACAGACAAAGCCTTGCATCTAACCGCCTCCCTGGTGAATTAAAAATCGTTCTTGATGAAGCTGTGAAAGTGGTTAATTTTATAAAGTCAAAGTCCACAAACTCGAGGCTTTTCAAAGCACTGTGTGAAGAGATGAATAGTCTTCATTCTACCCTGCTCCTTCATACACAAGTAAGGTGGCTCTCTCGTGGTAAAGTCCTTACCCGGCTGTTCGAACTTAGACATGAAGTCCAACTTTTTTTTGAAGACCATCCTTTCCAACTTACTTCAAAGTTACACGACTGTGATTGGCTTCAGAGTCTTGAATACTTATCGGATATTTTCCTACAAATAAACAAACTAAATTTGGCACTTCAGAATAGTTCGGTAACGATCTTCAATGTTTCAGACAAAATTGAATCTATGATTAAAAAATTAGATTTTTGGAGGTCGTGTATTGATAAAGGCCAGCCTGAGGTATTTGAAACTCTGCACAATTTCCTACCTGAGAACGAGCTGCACCTCTCCCAGGAAATCAGCGAGAAAATAATTGAACACTTGAAAGGGCTAAAATCATCTTTCGAGAAGTACTTTCCGAAACCTGGAAAAGAGAACTACTGGATTGCAAATCCCTTTGAAGAAGAATATTTCCAAGCAGCCACATTATGAATCAACGAAAAAGAGAAGTTGATTGAACTTTCGACTGATACTACTTTAATAGCTCAATTCAAAGTAAAATTCCTTATTAACTTTTGGGGAGACATCAGCAGAGAATATGAACAGCTGACCGACAAGGCGCTTAAGTTTCTGTTGCCATTTACAAATACTGAGCTGGTGGAGAGGGCTTTCTCTTCTTATACCTTTATAAAAAAAAAATACCGTAGTAAACTGAATGCAGGTCCAGAATTGAGACTGTATCTTACATCACTTTAACCTGATTTAAAAAAAAACTATGTGCCTTAAAACAAGCTCAAGGATCGCACTGAACATTTGTCACGGTCACCTGACATGTGTGTTATAAAAAGGGATTTCAACTTTTAACAATAACAACGTTTTTATTATTATTATTAATAAATTAAAAGTGTTAATTTTTATTGTAACTTCTGATTTTTTTAATGTAAAAATATATGCACTGTTTGTTCACCTTTATATTACATTGTATTTTAATCCCGTGATTGGCTCCTTTATTTCTGGTTATAATCTTATAATATATTTTCAAATTTTGAAGGGGTACAGTTTATAGAAAGCTGCCAATATAGGTTGGGAACCGCTGAATTAGAAGAAAGTTTTCTAAAATATTTTGCTAATATTAGGGGTACAGTTTATAGAAATGGGCTGCCAAGGGGTACGCAAGTGAAAAAAGGTTGGGAACCGCTGAATTAGAAGAAAGTTACTTGCCGAAGAGAAGAAAAGAATTGAAGAATTGGAAGAAAAACATAAGCATTACTGGCACATGAAGAGAAAATGGCGACTTTACGTCTTGAAGAATTTAATGTTCAAAACCAGAGTAAACAGAATGATAATTCTGAGGCTCAAGGTTCACACACCACCATAATGGCGGTTCTGCTAAGTTTCATTTACCCATTTTATGCCTGCTGTCGACGACATTTCGTGTTTTTTAAGTCGCTTTGAAAGTGTATGTGACTCTCATAGGCTCGACAAATCCCAGTGGTGTGCAAAACCCCAATTATAACCAACTTTCAGGTTGAACAGGGTAGACCAAGATGGAACGAGAAGAGGGAACAATGATCAGATGTTGAGTGCCCGATCTCCACCCATCAACTCATCAAAACAACAACAACAGATGTGGTCATCCACTACGAGCAGTTACTGCTTTATCAGCACATGATGGCACAGGGACACTTCAGCTTCATAGAGGCTTATTAAATGATACACAAGTTTCGGTACTCCGAGATTCTGGATGCACAACTGTGGGAGTAAGACAATCACTGGTGCATCCATCTTGTGCGACTGGTGGTTTTGCTAAATGTGTAACTTTTGGCGGGACAATTGAATTTTATCCTACAGCCATTGTGGATATTCAAACACCATTTTTTCATGCAAAGTTAAAGTATGCCTGCTGAGAAGCCCAATTGCGGATGTCACACTTGGCCGGATCCACGGTAGCAAAGACTTCTCACCTGAGGAAATAATCAGTGGGAACGCCACCACCACTGCAGTTACTACACGTGCCCAAGCTCAGGCGCTGGACAAAAATGTTGATAGTGATCCTGGTACTCAGGACAATTTTTATATACACTATGATATAGACAAGGAGTCATTCGTTAAACTTCAAAGAGAAGAAGGTTGTATTTATGCTGAAACAGAGTTTGGCAGTCTGGACAATTTGAGGCAGTAACAAAATCAAATGAGCAACATGAAGCTGACTGATTTACAACATTGTTGTTCTGTGCACTCTCAGGTGTATCAGCAGTGTGTGCTGAGTTTATATGATAGTTGGGATGTGTAGCATTGCGAGAGCATGATCTAAGTCCCTGAGTGTTAAAGGAGTTACATTGATTCCTGTAGTTTTTTGGAATATTCCTAGATGAAGAATTTTGATTATTGGGTCCATAGTTATTCCAATTTCTGTTATAGGGAGTGAAATTATCATGTCTTCTCCATCCTGAATTTTGTTGTTGGAAAATGCTGATAATTTTGCTTAATATCCAGTCTATGATAGCTCCAATGTTTTTAAAGTGGTTGACTTGCTCCAGAATCTATTCTCCCAGCAAAATCTGATGCATCTTTCCTTCTCTTGAGATCATCATAGTTTTGTTATGGAGCTGATGATACCTGGATATTAAGCAAAATTATCAGCATTTTTTAAGGACCGGGTTTGCCTTCCCATTTCGATCCATGCTCGCTCAGCCAGCCTGCACTGCTGCAGACTGTTTCCAGGACCACCACGTGGAGGTGGAGCACGGTCTTGACCAGCTCTGGTTCGCTGGTCCTGACGCAGGCAGTCAAGCTATGAGTCGCTGACTGCATTCACTATTGCTGCATCTTGTATGAAATAGGAGTATGAAAGCATACTGTTAATGTGGGTTTCATTGTTGTTCACTTATGTCACTGGCGACCACTTCTGTTACGGTCGGTGTTTGATCTTAATTGCAATAGCAGGCCCAAATGTTACGGGATAGATTTCGTAATCATCCTACTGTATAATATATGGTGTATAAGTTTGACTGACACTCACGACAGTACGTACACAAATAAATAACCTGACAGAAGTCTGGGTCACAGTTCCATAATATAATATTGACAGCTTAGTCCTGGACATCAGTAACAATAGTACAGAATACTTGCATAATTAGAATATGTAGTACAGTCATCCTTACGTACTGGTAACAACTGCATTCAATGTAAGTGCGGCATTCACCCCTCGCACATATATCTCTATGGTCTGTATTCAATGTAAGTGCGGCATTCACTCCTCGCACATATATCTCTATGGTCTGTATTCAATGTAAGTGCGGCATTCACTCCTCGCACATATATCTCTATGGTCTGTATTCAATGTAAGTGCGGCATTCACTCCTCGCACATATATCTCTATCTCTGGTCTAATCACCAGGCATCCAAGTTCCTCCAGAACTTCACAGCGCGGGAAAACCACAACGCGCTTATAGTGTCGTAACACACGAGCTTTCTATCAACGCTCCTATTAGGTGTCCAAACACTGGAACAGCCAGGGTCTTATAACGTAGACCTCCTATTGACGTGGGAAAGCAAACAACGCACCTTCAAACAATAACATATAATGGTCTTACCATAGACCTCCTTCCGACACGGGAAAACGACGTGTCTTTTAATCCATCCACTTCCAAGCGCGGGACAGAACACAACGCGCTGGTAAATAACAATATATAAAGGCCTTGTAAATACACCTTACGCGGAACATCATCGCGTCACATCCAATATTTCATAATCAAAATCACAAACACTATTCACATACTCTAGAAAACACCGATCGTCTCCCACGACGGATGGCCACAGACTCCCCTTAAGTTAACATCTTAGTATACTTCTCTGACAAGTATGCTAACTACATTCACTTCGCACGTTTTACTCATGTGCCTGTAAACCTCAATTCACACATGAACGCCCCTGAGTAATCTTCAACCAAGCTACATGCTTCTAAACAGTGAACTTTTAAATGTAACATTCCAAGCTTGCATACTTCAATAATAATACACTCTAAACAGAGTTACACACCCTTTTCTACCCACACACACACATGTATAAACGTTATGTATCTCATGAAATTAACCTACTTACTAACAAACACCAGCCCCGTACACAAAAATCCTTAATACCTAACTCTAACTTAGAATATGACTTAACAGACCCGTTTACAGAACATCACCTTGTCTTACATCAGTGGTGGTCCTAAACTCTTCCGACTTATGGTTTGCCGTCCATAAATAATTTCTGTAAGTCTTGTAAAATCTCTGTATAGCATGGATCAGAGGAGCTGGACTGCTCTTCCTTGCCAAGCAATCCCCAAATTTGCTCCACGGGACCTTGTCAAACGCCTTCTCCAGATCCAAAAGACAACGAACGAACAAAATCTTTGTTTCATCAGGGTACAGAAATTGGCATAATTGCCTTTGTACATTTCCGCCCTGCAATACAATTCTCAACGTTTTTTTTACAAATTAAAATAAAAATATTAATAACATCAATCACAATTCATCAATTAATCATCACATTCATTAATTGAGCACACATAAGTACATTTTTTTTTTAAATATAAAGTTTTGCCTCATTTTGGCGAGGCATGTCCTGTTCAACCTAGTCAGGTTATATTAGGGCGCATGTCCAAATATAAAAGACCCTTAGGTCTGAGGTTATAAACCCTCTTATCTTATATACACATAAGTACATTTACTCATAGTCATTGGGAGCCGCGCTGGTGTAATGGCTACGGAGTTGTACTGGCGACCAGGTTTTCATGGTTCAAACCCGAGCGTCAGCGTTTGAAGAAATGTTTACGACCGGAAATTTGACTGAATAACCTGAACGGCTCCTGCACATAAATCCCGTGTGGATGGGAAGGAGCGAAGCTTCTGACCGGGTTGGAAGGAAAGTCCACTGACCCCCCAGCCTCGCAATGACATGTCATTGGGCCAAAAAGAGCTGGAAAGCTCGAGTGCCGCTGGTTAGGAAAGAAAAAATAAAAAACCTCATAGTCATTCACACACTTAGAGAAGAGAGAGGAATAGAGATAAAGAAAGAGAGAGAGAGAGAGAGAGAGAGAGAGAGAGAGAGAGAGAGAAAGGAGAGAGAGAATGGAGAGAGAGAGGTCAAGAAATAAAGCTACTTAATATTAGAAATTCAATTTAAAATTGAAAATATTACAATGACAAGTAAATGATCATGGAAACGTTGAAATATCTGAAACAGAATTGCCGTTAAATGTGTGTACAAGATTTCATGACATGTGAATGCAGATGTCTTTTGAATGTGGTGTAATTATTAGTATTGACAGACTTGGGTAAAGCCTTCCATGTTAAAGCACCTGCATAACTAAAAGTAAAACAACTTCGGAAGAGGTCAGTTCGAAGTTTTGCAAGGTCCAGAAGTAGGTCGACACGTATAAAATATG
Source organism: Oreohelix idahoensis (assembly GCA_024509875.1). Classification (NCBI taxonomy): domain Eukaryota; kingdom Metazoa; phylum Mollusca; class Gastropoda; order Stylommatophora; family Oreohelicidae; genus Oreohelix; species Oreohelix idahoensis. Next base: position 574,244 of record JAMPIV010010953.1, read on the forward strand.
AGCAGTATTTATAGCATCTCACCTTTACACTCAAGCGCCTTTCACTCAGTTGCCGTAGTTTGAAGATACGGCCCTGAGTACTTCAGTTTGCACGGAAGGCACACTAGACTTATCCATTTGTGGCTCAGCCAGTCATCTGAGTCTTTGCCCCAGTATTCTACAGTAAATTTTACCAAGACACTAAGCAGGGATATGCCTCTATGATTTCAGCATTGTCGGTTGTTACCCTTTTTGAAAATGGGTATTATGATGACTATCTCCCAGTCCTTTGACACCAATCTTGTGGTGCCAGGCTGCCTGTAAGATCTTGAGGAGAATAGGTCACCTGCTGCTTCCATGTACTTAAAAATTTCTGGTGTTATATCATCTTGTCCTGCTAGTTTGCCCACCTTAATTGTTTCCAGTGCTGCCTTCAGTTCTTCCATCTTGATGCCGTCTTCATCACCATTGGTTTCCTATTCTGAGATAGTGGTTATCATGTCTGAGGCTTGGCCTTGCTCATAGTCAAGGTGCTCTGAGAAATATTCTTTTCATCTTTCTATCACCTCCTTTCGGGGTAGTAAGCAATTTGTCTTGTTTGCCTTTTATAAATTTAAGAGGGCACTGTTTTTCCTTCCTCATGTTCTTTAGGACCTTGTAGAACAATGTCTGGTTTTCTTGAGCATCTTTTTTCTAACTTTTCTAAAAGATTTTCACAGGAGTTGTGTTTTGCTTCTAGCATCTTATTCTTTGCTTCTTTCTGAGTATCACAAATTCTCTATATTTCTCTGCTTTTCCTTCCGTGTTCTCAGCTTCAAGTATTGTTTCCATTTCATTTTCTTTTCTCTTATTTTCTCTCCAATGACGTAGAGCTAAAATATTGTGCTCTGGTTCTGGACTTTCCAAAGTAATCATCATGTTCTACAGAGAGCGACTTCTCAGCTCCCTGGGGTCTATCGTGAGATCCTTCTTCATGCAAGCAACCAGGTAAAAGCCAAAGTTACGTCTGGGGCAAAAATGACACCCCCAAGCTTTGTGTGAAATGCTGGATTCTCAACATGGTTTACCACAGAGGGAATCACTGGAAAATTGTAGCTGATTTCAAGAGTCACTAAAGATGTAATTAGCCTAAGGATGTAATTAGCCTCACAGAGGTTCACATCCAAATCTACATACTATAGCATTGTGCACAGCTGGTGGTCATATAAGGATGACTCTATATATGCCTCAATAGATATCCTTCATTTAAAATCGTGTCCCAAGATCTCTTCTTTGTGTATCTCCTTACTTCTTTTTTTTTTCTTTCTTTGTTTTTTAATTGTGGGGGGAAATAATGACCTTATTTAAGTTATTGCAGTCTACATTTCTACAGGATGGGTGTTGCGACTGAAATGCAGAGCATATCATGCTGTGTACACGAATGATTATGGGTTTTCACACAGGAAATTAACTGGCATGGAAAACAACATAAGCCGGTAGGTGAACAGGTCCACGAAACATGGTTAACGTTTATTACACACACTCTTCCTGGCAAAACATTAAGTCCATCAGAACATCAAAGTACATGGCATTGGATACTGGTCGTAGCAAAAACTTGGTCTGTCGATAGCAGGCGTAAAAAAAAAAAAAGTTGGGCAGGTTCATGAATAATGGCAATAGCCAATTAATATAACACTTCTCACAATTTCCATTAACTCTGGCCGTTATGCTAAGAGGTTCGGGCGAAATCCTCGATACCCAAGTAATGTGGCAGAAGTCACTTATAGCAGACAATAATAGTTGCTTCAAAATGTGAGATTACTCCTTATGAAACAAAAACCATGCCGCGAGACTTATTAAGCTCGGAAACCATTTTTTATATCCGTGAATAGGTGGCGGCCCTCGCAAACATATTAATGCCACAATATATTATTAAGCACTCTCCATAAACCTGGAGCTCGAAAAATACGACTACACCCGACCAGTCAACAAAAACGAAAAGCCCAAATGATTAATAGTTAAAAACCAAAACACGTGATACGTTACGTCATTAGTGACCGTCGTTCAACACAAGTGAACGATCGTGAAAACGTTGTTTTCCTACAGGTGAACACATCTCAAATAAATGGACATATGCTAGCATGTTGTAACGTAATATAATAATAATATATGAATTGTATCTTTAACATCAATCCCTCCGCTGTGAAAAAATCAACAAATTTATTATTTTTTTTTTCCCAAATCACATATTTCCTATCCGGAAATAGCGGCCAAAATTAATTACATCTCCAATTAATAAGCCACATCGAATATTAACTTAGTCACAGTCAGTCTGCATATAATGTATCAATATAAGTAACATACTTATTTACTTACTTAGTTGTTCCCCTTCTACCGTGAGGTGTAGAGGTTTGGAAGAGAGAGCGCCAGACTATCCTATCGGCTGTCTTCCTCCTGGCCTGGTTCCATTCTAGTCCTCGGTCCTTCAAAGATTGTCTAATGTTGTCCTCCCAGCGGACTCTGGGTCGTTCTGGGGGTCTGGATCCCTGGCTCTTTGTTTCCCATGCTCGTATTTAAAGTGGTCGACCTGCTCCATGACCTGTTCTCCCAGCTTAATCTGATGTCTTCTTCTCGTGATATCACCATGGATTTTGTTTTAGAGCTCCTTGTGACCATCCCTCTCTTCTCCAGCTCTTCCTTCCAGACTTGCAGGTTGAATTGGAGATGTGCCTCTGATTTAGCAATCAGGGCAACATCATCAGCAAATGCCAGCTCTGAAATACAGACCAGTCTCATCTTCCAGTACCCCACTGAATGCTTTCTTGTTCTCTCCTTACATGCCTTGATGACATCGTCCATGAGGAGTATGAAAAGATAAGGTGACAGGATATCACCTTGTCTTACACCAGTGGTGGTCCTGAACTCTTCTGACTTATGGTTTGCTGTCCTCACATAATTTCTGCAAGACTTGTAGAAGCTCTGTATAGCATGAATCAGAGGTGCTGGAATGTTCTTCCTTGCCAAACAGTCCCAAAGTTTGCTCCAGGGGACCCTGTCAAACGCCTTTTCCAGATCTATGAAACAAAAATGTATCTCACTCTTATACTCAAGGGCCTTTTCACTCAGCTATCTGAGTGTGAAGATTAGGTCTTGAGTACTTCGGTTCGCTCGGAATCCGCACTGGACCTCATCCAATTGTGGCTCAGCTAGGCGTCGGAGTCTCTGCTCTAGGATTCTAGAGTAGATTTTACCAGGGTATAAGTAACATGCCAGACAGATTGCCGTCAGTCATATGCCGTCAAAAGTCAATGAAGTAAAGGAGTCACATACAGTCATAAGTCAATCAGGTAAAGAGGTCATTTGCATACATGTATGTGCAATGTGAATAAACAATGGAACCAAATGAGAGAAAAGCAATTCATATCTCAAGAAAATATATGACATAAAGGGAACAAACCGAGATCAGAAAATGTATAAAACGAAATTATGTCCCTGAAAATGAGCGAATATATATATATATATATATGTGTGTGCTTTTTTTTTGCTGTGTGCGTAAACCTACTTAAACAATGACTTCCTCACAATATTGGGTTATACACCTGTAACTTATAATCTTGTGTACTAAGAACAAAACAAATATTAGTGATGCAGGTGATAAAGACAAGAAGCACATGATTCACATTGGGGACGTCACCTACAAGGACCACAATGCACTTCTTGTGCTACGAAAGTCAAGAATAAATAATTGTACGGTGGTTACATAATACCAGAGCTGGCTTTACCCATAGGCGAATTAATTAAGAAGACGAAATAATGCATCTAAAACTTTAAAACTACTTTATAAAAAAAAAAAACATTATTTAGCAAGTGATAGATTACTTATTACATTTGCTAAGAACGTTTCTTTTTTTCGCCTTACCGCAGCATCATAGTCTGTAATAACATTCTCAAAGTCCTTATTACGAGCAAAATCGTCCTCAATGCAAAGAAGAGACAACTACGATAGGCGATTGTGACTTATTGTTCAATGCATGCAGCTCTTGATTTTCTAATGTTTGGAAAATGATCTTCCTTCTTTTTGTATTTGATCCAAATATCGATCGATAATTACTCAAAGCAATATGCATAATTGAAAAGCTTGTAATACGTTTTTGTTTTATTTGGGATTTTATCAGTTCCGCTACAGACATTTTGTTATTGTACACCGCAGTAACACTTTACGTACTCATCAACAGTTTTCTTATAAGTCTGATGAATGAATCTTCACTAACTCAATGGCACTGAACTGAGCTTCATGTATTGACAGAGATGTGTCTGCAAGAAAACTGAATGCTTCATGTAATGTGCTAAGTGCAGCGGCACGCTTTTCTATCATGTTTTTATAAACTAGCACACCTACAATATGAGAATAAGCATCTATTCGAAATGCCTCTTTTGCACAGATCAAGTGCTTGTACACCTTGTGTGTCATCTAGCTGTGTCTTCCTTTCCAGCTTTAGATCTATGCATTTTCTGTACTCAGATTTTGAAACTAACTTGTTCCGCTTTTGTCATAATCATTATTTTTGTCTTCACCTCGAACATCAACAAAATAATCGAGAAGGGCCTCTTATAATTTTGCAATCACGCAGTTGCAGGTTCTTGGAATTCGGTATTTGCTTTATCAATGTCTTTCAGAACATCTACTCAAGTGAATGTCATCAATGCCATTTCTAATCTATTCAGCTTTTTTTAAGTCAAAGGTTTTGCTTCATGAACCACTGTTAGGTTTTGTTCTCCACATTCTCAGATATTAAACAGTTCGCAACGGATTTCAGTGTGAGTTTTCTTCAGTTATCTCAAAGTTTCATAACATGATGATCATCTTGTGCTGATAGAATTTTGACACTTTTGTTCCATTATACTCAGTGTATGACCATATTTGATGTAAGGTTAAAGATATGTGTAAAGTGATGGTAAAATGGCAAAACAATTATTGCGGCCAGGAAACTTTCTGCAGATATGATCCCTACTAAATTAAAGTTGTGAGCAGCACATGGAACTCATACTGCCAGTTTGTTTATTTCCTTGAATCTAGCTTGGACGCCATAATTGCTTAACCCAGTCTGCCCTGAACTAGTCCCTTATGTACATGCCCAAACAGTGCACGATTAGAGAGTTCTGATGTTACTCTCCACTGTTCAATTTTATACGATTGAAAAAAGATGTACTTACTGTTAAGTTAATGTTGATGGTTTTTTAACCCCACAATATACATTCTTAAACATAAGTATTCAGTAATGTACACATATATTAACTTAAGTAGCAAAGACACGATGCCGCGTTTTAATCGCTGTCGTTACTATAACCGCTAAAATTATTAGCAGACGTATCCTCACCAGAAACGGACTCATTGTCGTCCGAGTCAAAATATTTTAATTTAAACTCCCTACCATATACATTACTGTATGCCATTAAAAATTCATCATCCCAATTTTCCGGATCCATAGGCGTGTTTCCTGCCGGAAGAGTCCAAGGTAAATCTTCTGACTTGAACAAAAGCTTATTTTTCACCGTCAGAGGTAAAGGTAACATGTTCATTCTGCTCTCACGTTCAGGACACGCGCCTACAGCAGCTGACACTGTTACAAGAGACAACTTGAAGAGGGACATTGGGTGTGAGGAAATCTCCTGAACAATATACAGACAATCCTGATGTCGCCTCCTTTCAATAATACGTCGCAGATCGTTGTTACACGAAAGTAAAGACAGGTGGGAGTTTGTCAGAATTAGGTTTCCCACAAAGTAACGAGCTAAGCAAACATTTCCAACTAATAGGGCCACACAGAGAGGGGAAACAGCTGAGACCACGCAAGTTTCAAGGAATTCCGACGGTAACTTGTCTAACTCGACATCTGTAGATCCTAATCCACAACGGCAGAGTGTAAGAATGAGGGGTCATTCTGTTGTAGAATTATAGCTTTGTGAAGAACATATGGCCTTAGATACAATGAACTGGCACCTTTCTCAAGAAAAGATTCCATACAGCTTATTACGTCTCTGCCAAGAAATCGGTTCTTTGGAAGAAAGGAAAGTGCTTTTTGTTTATTATTGCTGACAGCGTTGACATCTGGTTTATACTTTAGAAGTATTGATATTGTAGCTTTCGTGCATTTCTCAGCACCTATCATCAAGGGCGAGAGACCATCATTGTTCTGACAGTTGACATCACTTCCAGCAACGATTAAAGTTTCCAGAATTTTTTCATCCTGCTTGGAGTGTTGTGTCAGTTCCCGCAATAAAGCAGTATTCCCATTTACATCTTTGATATTCACATCAGATCCCTCAGCTATCAGCTCTCTCACAAGACTAATATCTATGCAATCCACAGCAGACATTAGAGCTGATAGTCCCTCACAGTTCTGCACATTAATAAGACGTTTCTTGTCTTTGGACAACTGAATTAGATATAACAAGTTTTGAGAACAATATTTTAAGACTGCATGAATAAGAGCTGTATTACCGTCCTTGTCTGTGTCATTAACATCAGCACTATGATCTAACAAGATCTGTAACATACTCATACTACCTTCTTGTGAAGCTGCAATCATTAATGGTGTTCTACCATCGTTACTTCTTACGTTGACTGATGCTCCATTTTCTAGCAGAACTTGAACATCTTCTGTTGTAGAAAAATCATTATTAGGTCTCTCTCTGAGAACCTGGATGAGAGGTGTCACTCTCTTTGTCAAGCAATTGACATCTGCTCCCCTTTGGACAAGAATTTCGGCAACTTGTCTGTTATTTGACTCCGCTAAGGGCGTCTGAATTCGCTGTATTGATGCTGGTTCCAATGTCAAGAATCTGGTCAATGATATCAAGACTTCCCCCTTGACCAGCAGAGATTAGTAAATTATTAGCATCTTCTTTTAGTAAATTTGTCATAACTTCATGTTTATAATTTTCAAACAGAAAATTCACGGACTGTGGCATGTTGTGATCCACGGCTGATTGAAGGGCACATATGATGTCCATTCGTGAGCCATGTTGGATAAGAAGTTCAGCACAGTCTATATGACCATGACTGAGGGCATAGTTCAGGGCAGTTTCCGAAAAAGTGGTCCCGTTAACGTCTGCATTATATCTCAGCAGAAGTTCAATGAGATCGTAACGACCATTTTTTGCTGCTATATTTAAGGGAACAAACTCCCCAATGCACGAGTCGTTGTTAACATCAGCGCCATGTTTACAAAGTAGATCAACTAAAATGTAATTTCCCGCTTGGACGGCAACAGAAACAGGTGTGAAATTATCATTGTGATCTGTGCCAACATCTGCTCCAAACTCTAAAAGCTTTTTTGATCATTTTAACGTCACTGTCAATAAATTCTTTAACGGCGTTAATCTGAGATTTAGTAAGCAACTTTCTAAAGGCGCTATCGACAAATCTTTTTCTACCAGACGTGTCAGACAATTGACAGTCTAACAAAATACCAAATCATTCTGTATCTCTATTCTGAATGGCTAGCACTAACGGGGAAGTTCCTGTTTCAATGTGTTCTTGTAAGATGTCGAAGACTTGACTAAGTCCAGATTGAATATAGCGATTTGTATTGTTGATTCTCCTTTGACGTTCCTAACTCTATTAAGGTCGCCCCATTCAAAATCTTGTCTGCGGCCTACTCTCGTTTTCCGTGTGAAGTATTCTGTTAGCAATAACTGAACAGTATCAACATCCATAGCTTCTAACGCCTTCATAAGAGCTGTGTAGACATCATGATTCTGGTGATTAATGTTTATGTCCGTTTGTTCTAAAAGAAACTTGGTCATGTCTGTAGATCCAGCTGAACGTATGGAGAGAATCAATGCGGTATTACCTGCAGAATTAGCAGCACTGCCGTCTGCATGTCTCATAATGAGAAATCGGAAAATGTCAGTGAAACTATTTTCAGCACAAATCAACAATGGAGTGTTTCCATTTTCATCTTTGTACTGGATATTTGCTCCAGCACGAATGAGTGCTTGAACGAGGAATTTGTGTCCACGTCGACAAGCGGAGATTAAAGCTTTGTCTAGTCCATCTTGTGAGAACGAGTTATGTTCCCTTAGTAGTATGAAGGCCGGTCCAGGAGCATTGGAGTCAATAACGTGTTGTAGAAACGTATCATCTACTTGTTTTGTTTTACATGCATTCTCTGTTTCCGTATTAGTTATAACGCAGTTTCACATTATGGCATCAAAATCACCAAGAGCTTTGATGGTGAATCAAACACAAGACAAGTTGTAACACATTCCCGACGAGACACTGCATGGGAGCGGCCGATTAATAACTAAACAACCTTGAGATGGCCACAGTCGATTGTCTTATCACTGATAATATCTTCTGTCTGGCCAGGTTGTTGTTTGATAGCGTTTGCTGGACCAGGTAAATGACAATAAATTCCGGGCAGACTTGTACGCAATGATTATGATAGGTATCCATCTTGAAAGAGATTATCTGTGATGGATATGTGAAGTTGTGCGTGTAAACACGATCGATAATAAATGGAAGACGAAATATCTTATATGAGAAGTGACTTGTAAAAATCACATTTGGTGTGTCACACAGGAATTTTTCATGAGAAGGTAGTGAGAATATACCCTTACCAATATACACAAATTGAATACTATTTATTACTGTTTGAGATGTTAAAATACAACATTTCTGATTGCAGTCTTGTCATATAGTGGCAAGCTGGATGCGTGGGCCGAATGTTGCCTTATAATTTAGAGCCTTTTGAGTTTACAGCACTGTGAAATTCAACTCATCAAGAAGACAGTCAGACAAGCCAGAATAAGGAATAGGATCAGGATTCCGCTTTAAGGGACCGGACAACGTGTTTGAACATCTTCTGGACTTACACCACAAGAAAACTCTCCTTTCATTATACAGAAAGTCCGGAATCCTAGGATCCTGAACACTAAGTCATAGTGGGAGTCTATTGTAAAGTAATACCCCAGACCACATGTAAGAGGCATCTTAATCCAGTTGCCTTAACTTTTCCTCTGAGCCAGGAGTCTGTATAAATAGCTCAAAGACATTTTGGCGAAGTTTTACATTTTACAATTCTAAATTTTGCATAATTAATATGTGAAAATTGCTAGTCGATATCCAAGTTAATAGTGGGCTGTGAACCTCAGCATATAGAATGATGGTTTCATGAACCATCACTGCAAGAGCTGGTGACTGCTTTATGCGGGTTTCTCATGGTTATAAATTATGGGCATTTGGATGGAGTTACCATCCCTCCTATTTCTTTCTGATTTTTGGCACGCCCATTTTACTTCTTTTAGTTCTTCTGTAGATATAAGCGGGGTAATTGACTTGTCATTCTTGAGTCCGATAGGTTCTCTCCCCTTAGTCTCAATGTTGGTAGGAGATAATGAACGGAACGAATGGACTGAGCTAGTTGGTAGTGGAAAGCGTTTTAAAGATATTATGCTTGCTGGAAAGGACTATCCAAACTGGAAGAAGGAATGACTGTAACCGATTGATTTTCTGTATTATTTGATGCATGACACAATGATTGCCATAAGGCCTATATGATTTTAAAGAAGCAAATAATGGACAGAATTGTAACAAGTGAGTTACTGAAATATTGTGCTGGAACTTGAATGAATTATTTATTCATGACTTACTATGTCTTATGATTTACCATAGCTTGTCTGAACCGTCTCATTATACCTCCTGACTGTGTAGGGAGACAATGAGCGATACTACGTAGGTTGTATATTATGTTTCAGGTTATATCCTGCCCTGAGTGTCATACAAAATCTATGGGGCCCAGTCGGCTAATAGATGTTCAAGTTTGTCAGAGCTTTTGACAGTATTAACTGTCATCTTTACGATTTGGAAGACCCGCAGTGGAGGGGTACTCTCCAATCATATTGCTGTACGAGGCCTAGCAGGACATTTTTTTTACAGATAAGTAGCTCTTTGTTGGGCTACTTCAGCTTTCAAACACCATTTCCACACATACGAATAAACAGTGTAATGATGCTGTCTATTATAGCTTGTGGTTTATATAGATGACAAATGACTGTCATAAATGAGTGCTTGCGTAGAATAGAGGGATTAAAATGGTATGACAAGGTTATCAACGTGGAACTGATGACAAGAACTAGACAAGTGCCAGTGGAACAAGAGATGAGACGTAGACGATGGAGAGGACACACACTGAGGAAACCTGTTGATATCATTACAAGGCAGTCCTTGTTCTGGAACCCCCAGGGCAAGAGAAGCAGAGGTAGACCAAGAAGCACATGGAGAAGAGAGCTGGAAACAGAGGTGAAAATGATGAGAACGTGGAAAGAACTTGAGATGATGACACGTGACAGGAGGTCTTGGCATGTGTTTGTTGAAGGCCTATGCTCCTTTGGGAGTGGAGGGTTATGAATATGAAATGACTGTCATATGAATCGTTATAAATTAACATTGCTATTAGATTCAAGAAAGCACAACAGGAAGACAGATTCCATCAAGGATCCAGAGAACAGTTGAAAAATGAACTTTATAAATTAAATGGAAAGTAATATATAATGAAAGTGAAACAGATGTTATTTTGAAATCAACTTTATTTTATTTGAAATTTAACAGAAGAACCAAAGAAAAAGATCTTGCATATAAATAAATTATAAGTTGTACTCACAGCCTTCAGTGAATTATTTAAATTTGGTTCAAAGTTCTTGTTGTTTAGTTAATTACCCCTAGCAGAGTCAGTGTCTAAGGTTAGTCTGGAGAGGAGCCCCATAGGAACCTAAGATAGTACATTACCATCTCATCTAGGAACCTATACAGCTTGACTATACCTTTGATGTCGATACACCATTACTCTTTTCAAAGAATGGGGTATTTCTTGTAAGACCAGTCTCTTATCTGGCACTATCCTGGTATCACCTGATACATCTTTTTGTCCAGGATATTATCATCATCATTATATCATTCCTCTCGCTACAATTAACTACACCCAACACTGACTCGTCACACCAACAATAGTAGCGTTAACCCAGCTATCTGTACATTATCTCTCACATACATATTACTTCTGTACACATGTAAAATATAAAAACAAATATCAAAAGAAAAGAAGGTACATGATACATTAAAAACAAAACCAACATAGAAAAAAACTCCTAGCAACAAAATGATCATACTTTAAAAGCCAAAAAAAAATGTACAGGCAAGTACAATTAACTGTAAAAAAGACATTCTTATAAAACGTCCAATAGACAATGAAGTTACATTAAATACCCTAATCATAACTGACAGTTAGTTTTAACAGGGTTGACATCGTGTTGACATTCTCCATTAGCTGAGGCAAATGAAGCTCATCTGATACTACATAGCTTTCCTCTCATGTCATCTTTTAAGAAATCATGATGTATTTTTCAGGGCAGTAACACTGTTTCACTTTATCAGCATTCTTCTTTCACCTTTCAACTCCCAAAGGAGCATAAGCCTTCAACAAACTTATGACAAGTCTTCCTGTCACGTGACATTAGCTAAAGGTGTTTCCATGTCTTCTTCCAGTTCTCTTCTCCGTGTGTTCTTTGATCTTCTTCTACCTTTCTTACCCTGAGGGTTCCAGAAAAAGGATTACCTGGTAATCTTATCAACAGGTGTCCTATCCATCTTCAGAGTTTTCTTCTCATTTCTTGTTTCACTGGCGCTTGCCTGATTCTTGTCTAAAATTCCACATTAGTGATCTTGTCGTGCCACTTAAATCCTTTTATTAACATTATTAGAAGATGTGTAGATCATATATTCACTCTCAAGAACATTATAGTGCAGTGCTCAGAATGGCAAAGACAGCTGTCCATTAATTTCGTTGATTTTGAAAAGGCTTTTGACAGCATACATAGGGACAGTTTATGGAAAATACTGAGGGCTTATGGAATTCCAAGCTGCATAGTGTCAATCATAAAAAGCCTCTATGCCAACTGTACGTGTAGTGTTGGGCAGAGCAACCTAACCTTTGAGGTGAAGACAGGAGTACGACAGGGATGCCCCTTATCAACAACTCTATTTTTAACAGTCATAGATTGGGTGATGCGCCAGACAACAGAGGGCAGTCCAAGAGGAATAAGATGGACTACATTTTCTACATTGGAAGATCTGGAATATGCAGATGACATTGCACTACTAGCACATTCACATCAACACATCCAGGAAAAAATGGATAGACTTAATAAGTTTAGTCAGCAGGTGGGCTTGAACATCAATTTAAAGAATTCAGAGGTCATGACGCTCAATGTGAGCAGCCCTGAGCCCATATCAGTAAGGAATCAGCAACTGGTACAGACAGACACCTTCAAATACCTAGGATGCATAGTAACACCAGAGGGCGGGGCAGGAAAAGACATCAACATCAGAATGAATAAGGCAAGAACAGCCTTTTTTGCCTAAGCAACATCTGGAAGTCCTCTCAGTACAGCACAAGCACACAATTAAGATTATATCAGAGCTGTGTGCTTTCTGTGCTTCTCTATGGTGCGGAATGCTGGAGAGTTACAGAGAAGGAAATGTCGAAATTGTCCTCTTTTCACACAACATGCCTAAGAAAAAATCACCGAATCTTTTGGCGAAATACCATCACCAACCAAGATCTGCTTACTCGGAGCAAGCAAGAGGACATGCCCACCATCATAGCTGGCAGACGGTGGAGCTGGGTTGGCCATGTCCTCAGAAGAGACCCTGATGCCATCACAAGAACAGCTATGCTTTGGACCCCTGAAGGAAAACGAAAGAGAGGCTGACCAAAAACAACCTGGCGGAGGACTGTGGAGGCTGAGATGCAAAGAATGAGCCCGAGCTGGGGCACTGTACGAAAGATGGCCATCGACCGAGCAAAGTGGAATCAATTTGTTGTTGCCCTACAAGATGCCACTAGGCGTGATGGCCACTGACTGCTTTGAAGAAGAGGAAGAAGAATTAACCTTAGCAGCAAAGTAATACCGTATCCTAGGTGTTTGGAAGCAGATGACGCCTCATTCTGCAAAATACACCGATATGATTTGATAGACACAAATAATCCATTTAAAATAAATTTCTTGATACGGGTATTTATATTATATATAAGAGATGTTCCGAAGTTCTGAAACAGCTGCTCCGTTTGCTGAAAAATGCTTGGAAAAACCAGCTTCTAAGCAAAGAATGGAGAAAGGCGAATGGAGTCTACATCGTGAAGGAACTAAATTACACAGACATCAGTCAGTTCAGGCCAATTTCACTACTTAATGTGGAAGGGAAGATATTTGTTTCAGTGATGGCTAAAAGGCTCAACACATACTTCCTGGAGAATCGATACATTGTCACTACCATCCACAAAAGAGGTATCCCATGTACACCAGGATGACTGGAGCATGCCACAATGATCTGGGAAGCAATTCAAAAGTTTCCATGTAATCTGGCTGGATTTAGCTAATGCGTATGGATCCATTCCACACCAGATGCTGTGAAAAGCCCTGGAAATGTACCTTGTCCCACAAGAAATAGCAGCAATGCTGAAACTCTATTTCTCAGGGTTCTCTGTCAGATTTTCAACTAGACAGTACACAACGAAGTGGATTGACCCATAAGTTGGAATTGCGATGGGATGTACCATCTCTCCAATACTATTCGTGCCGGCTATGCAGGTAATCCTCAAAGCGGCTGAAGGATTTGCAGAAGATCCTAAGCTCAATGGGAGGTGTCACGTGCCACTACTTAAAGCATTCATGGATGATACAACAATTTTGACATCAGATGAACACCAGGCCTGGAGAAAGTTATCACGCCTGGATGAACTAGTCAGCCGGCGCAGAATGAGTTTCAAACCTAAGAAGTCGAGAAGCCTGTCAGTCAGGAAAGGGAAGACAGTTGAGGTCAGATTCATGGTTTCAAACCAAAGAATCCCTACTGTCATTGAGGAACCTGTTAAAAGTCTTTGCAGGGTGTATGATGCCTCATTAAAAGACTCAAAGGCAGTTCAACAGACAACAGAAATGGCAGACAGAGGACTACAAATAATAGACCGAAGCGGAGTCCTAGGAAAGTTCAAACTGTGGTACCTCTAGTTCATGTTGTTACTTAAATTGCTATGGCCACTGCTTATATATGAAATAAGCATCTGCACCATGGAAGCGATAGAGCAAAAGGTCAACAAGTTCATGAGTAAATGTCTAAGAGTACCACCAGGTCTTCAGACGTAGCAGTGTGCTGCAAGAAGGCAAAGCTTGTGCTTCCTTTCAAGTTTGTTGTTGAAGAATAAAAAGTAGGCAAGGCAAGGCTCGCAATGATGCTGTGCCATCGTCTGCAAACCTTGCGAGATGGGGAAAGTCTGATGATGCTCAGTGCTCCCTGTGCCATGAGAGGTAGACACATGAACACGTGCTCTTAGCTTTCAAGGTGTCATTAGTGCAGTGGCGATACACATGGCACCACAACAAAGTACTAAATAAGCTGACTGCTACAATAGACCTGGCAAGGGTGAAGGCGAACAGCAAAGTCAGACCGAGCACCGCAAATAAATACATACTCTCTGAGAGCAGGAAAGTCAGCACATCCCAAACCAAGTAAATTAAGTAGCAATTCACCATCACTTCTTGACTGCAAATGACTGGGAGATGGTAGTAAACCTACCTGGGCTAGGAGCATTTCCAGAAAGTATCAGAAGATCTCAAAGATGGCCAGACATAGTGCTGCATTCCTCATCATCACACCAGACTATAATGATTGAGCTGATCGTGCCATTTGAATTCAGATTGTACGAGCAACACTAGTTCAAAGTGGCCAAGTATAATGATCTGGCCACGGACTTGAGACATGATGGGTTCACTGCAAGGGTCATGGCTCTTGAAGTGGGTGCAAGAGGTCTCGCAGCGGCCTCAGTGTATGATCTTCTGAAACTGTTGGGGGTTGAGGAGACAGTCAAGAACAAGGGCGCTTAAGAGGCTCAGCGAAACTGCAACGTGCTGGCTGTGGAACAACCGCAACGGGCAGTGGAACTCGAAACAGTAATTTGTTTTCAACATATGGGTTACTTTCACAATTGCATGTAGCTGGCATGAAATAGGAGTGGAAGTTTTAAAGCTGCAACCAAGGTGGAGTGGGTTCAATTCTTACTTACTTACTTACTTAGTCATTCCCCTTCTACCGTGAGGTGAAGAGGTTTGGAAGAGAGAGCGCCAGACCATTCTATCAGCTGTCTTCTTCCTGGCCTGGTTCCATTCTAGTCCTCGGTCCTTCAAAGATTGTCTAATGTTGTCCTCCCAGCGGACTCTGGGTCGTCCTGGAGGTCTGGATCCCTGGCTCTTTGTTTCCCATGCTTGTCGTGGTAGCCGATCTTCTCCCATTCTGCAGACATGGCCAAACCATCTTAGTTGGGACTGTTCTATTTGGGTCTGCAGCAGGTGGGATTTTAGGCCTTGACGGATCGTCTGGTTGCGGACCATGTCTCTTCTTGTTACTTCAACCACCTTCCTCAGATACCTCATTTCTGAGGTTTGGATCTGGCTTTTGTGGGTTGTAGTCATTGCCCATGGCTCGCATCCATATGTCAAGACTGGGACATAGGTGGAGCGGTATACAGCCATCTTCGTTTTCTTACCAACCTCTTTCTTGCTGAGGAATCCTCGATTTATGGCCTGAAAAAGTCTCCCAGCCGCTGCTTTTCGAGTGGCCAACTCTTCTTTGATGCCTCCCTTTTGGTCTATAATAGCTCTGAGATATTTAAAGTGGTCGACCTGCTCCAGGACCTGTTCTCCCAACTTAATCTGATGTTTTCGGGTTCAATTCTCGGCACAAAACAACAGGAGGCTGACACTTGTGAGTCAAGACCCAAGTGGGCCCGCCCCTTACCGAGTAAAGGAGATTAAAAAGGCTGAAAAACTTGATCGACGGGGAAAATTTTCTGATGATCAGATTGCCTCCTGTTGTATTGCTCTGTATAGAGTTTCCTATCATCATTTAGTATTGTCCCTACACCATTTGTTTCTGAAGATAAAAGGAAAAAGACACTGTTTCTGTGCTTCTGGTGATGTCAGATGTAGTGCCTCGAGGAGTAGGTGATCATGTTCCTTCCCATATCTCGACAACTGATGTTCTTCCTTTAAGGTCTTTCCATGTCATATTTGTTGTCTGATACCAATTATCTTTTCCTTGAGTTATTAAAGTCTCAAAATACTTCAGTTACTCATACCAAGCCTTGCATTGTTTTGGCTGGCGCGTTGGGTTAAATTGATTATAATTACAGTATATGAGAATGTCGATACATTCTTTGCTACTCTGCAGAAATACCTCTGAGAATATGTTTATTCTCCTACATGGAAAGATATATGTTACTCTCTGTCATTCAAATCCAGGCAACTGACACATTACTGACTATTAAAGTAGATAATGATGTTTCTTGTATAACAGTTTGAACTTTCTTAATCAGTGTCACAATTATAATAATCATCAAATTCTGTGTCAGTGGAATCCTCATCAGAGTCAGTCACATTGTCAAACGAGTCATGGTCCATCATTAAATTAGAACAACAACCTCTATCAAACAAGCCAATCCTTGTGGTGAAGGATCCGAAGGTTTGGTTTCTGTCAGCGGTACGTCTTCTGACATAAACAAAAGTTTATCTTTTATCATCGGAGGCAATGGTAACATGTTCACTCTGTTTTCACGTCCGGGACATGCTCCTACAGCAGACGACACTGTTACAAAAGACAGCTTGAAGAGGGACATTGGCTGTGAGGAAATCTCCTCAATAAAATTAAGACAATTCCGATATCTGCTTTCAATAATACTTCGCAGAACATTGAAACATGTCAGTAAAGACAGGTCCGAGTTTGTCAGAAACAAGTTTCCCACAAAGTAACGGGCTAATGAAACATCTCCAACTAACAGGGCCACACAGAGAGGGGAAAAAGCTGTGCCAGGTTCAGAGAATCTCCCCGATAACAACTTATAGGAGTCGACATCCGCAGGTCCTAATCCACATCGAATAAGTTTAAGAATGAACTCTGTCTTTCTCCAAATGATAGCTTTGTGAAGAATATCAGGTCTTAGATAAGGTGAACTGGCACCTCTGTCAAATAAATGTTTCATACAGCTTATTGTTTCCATTTCTAGATATCCCATTTTTGGAAGAAAAGAAAGTGCTGTTTTTGTATGATCTTTATTGATGACTGCATTGACATCTGCTCCAGAATCTAGTAGTATTGATATTATTGCATTCATACATCTCTGAGCAACTATCATCAAGGGCGATAGACCATCATTGTTCTGACAGTTGACATCACTTCCAGCTTCGACTAAAGTTTTCAGAACATTTTCATCGCTCCTGTGGAGTATTACTTCCTGTAATAAAGCAGTGTTTCCATCTACATCTTGAATGTTCACATTAGATCCCTCAGCAATTAGCTCTTCCATAAGACGTTTGTCCTTTTTATCCACGGCACGCATCAGCGCTGTTACTCCCTTAGAATTTTGCAGATCAATAAGATGTTTCTTGTCTTTGGATAACTGAATCAGGCATGACACATTTTTGTAACATTTGCCATTGACTGCGAGAATAAGAGCAGTATTTCCGTCTTTATCCTTGGCATTAACATCTGCACCATTATCTAACAAGATCTGTAGCATGCTCATACTTCCTTCAATTGAAGCAGCTACCATTAATGGTGTTTTATCATCCATCCTTTTTTCGTTCACTGAAGCTCCATTTTCTAGCAACACTTTAACAACTTCCGCTTTGAAAGAATCTTTATTAGTTCTGTTCCTAAGAGCACTGAAGAGGAGTGTCTCTCCACGGTATACACGTTGATTGACGTCTATTCCCTTTTGGATAAGAAATTCAGCAACTTGTCTGTTTTTTGACTGCGCTAGGAACGGCATTCCATGGAAATTAACGTGATCAGTTTCAAGAAATTTGCCGATGATTTCGAGATTTCCTCCTTTAACTGCTGTTATTAGTAAATGATTGACATTTTTGGTTCGTTCTGATAAATGGGCCATAACTTCATCTTTACAATTCTCAAACAGAAAGTTAAGATATTTTGGCTTTTGATGGTCCACAGCTGATTGAAGGGCACGTTTAATGTCGATTTTTGCGCCATGTTCAATAAGAAGTTTGGCACAGTCGATGTGATCACCCATTAGGGCACAGCTGAGGGCAGATTCAGAAAAATCATGCTTGTTGACGTCTGCTTCAAATCTCAGCAGAAGTTTAATGAAATCGTAGTGACCATATTTTGCTGCAGTTTTCAAGGGATCTGATTTTCGTCCGTACGAATAGTCATTAAATTTAGATGTATGTTCACAAAGCAGCTCAACTAGAGTGTAATGTCCCGCCTTGACGGCAACAGTAACAGGATCGACACCACAGTAACTTCTTACCTTTACTCCACGTTCCAGAAGCTTCTTGATCAAATTAACTTCACTGTTATTAAAATGTTTGACGTCATTAGCTTCAGATGTTGTAAATATGATTCTAAAGGCATCATCCATACATTTTTGTCTGCCAGGGATGTGTGATAACTGACAGTCCAAGAAAATATCAAAAGATTCAGCATCACGATTCCTATTGGCTAGCTCGAAGGGGGAGGTTCCTGCTTTTATGTGTTCTTGTAAGATGTTGAAGACGTTTTTCAGTCCAGATCGTCTAGCAATTTGCACTGCTGATTCTCCTTTGGCGTTTGTTGTTGTATTAAAGAATGCCTTGTAATTGCCTTTACGTAACAATATCATAACAGCATCAACATTCATAGCTTCCAGCGCCTTCATAAGAGCTGTGTAACCATCATGATTCTGGTGATTAATTTGTGTGCCTGTTTGTTCTAAAAGAAACTTGGTCATGTCTGTAGATCCAGCTGTGCGTATGGAGAGAATTAATGCGGTATTACCTGCATAATTAGCAGCATTGACATCTGCATGTCTCGTAATGAGAAATCGGACAATGTCGGTGAAACCATTTTCAGCACAAATCAACAATGGGGTGTTTCCATTTTCATCTGTGTACTGGATATTTGCTCCGGCATTAATAAGTGCTTGAACGAGAAACTTATGTCCACGTCGACAAGCGGAGATTAGATTTTTCTCAAGCTCATCTTGTGAAAACGAGTTATTTTCCCTCAGTAGTAAGATGACATGTTCCGGATGTATCGAATCTATTTCGTTTAGTAGACATGCATCATCTACTCGTCGTCTTTTGTATCCTTTCTCTCCTTTCCGATGAAGTACATTGTGATCCAGCCTGGTGTCATGGCAAATATTTGAAATATTTAGGTGTCTGGTAGATGATAGTTCAGATGATATACCAGGTAATGACTCATCCATTACAGCGGTACCACAAGGATCACTTGTGGCAGCTGTCCACTCGTTGGAACAGTGGGCCAGATTTGAACGTTCTGAATTCTGTTTTACTTCCACTCTATGATATTTTTTTGCTGCAGCAATATTTTTCCACATCTTGTTTCTTTCCGTGTTTTCTTTTTGGGGGACTGATATTTTCTGGTTTATGAAGAAAAACAAATTCATTTTCAGTAAGCTAACTAATAACATTAAGACTTAAGAACATCAAACACTACTTTATGTCAGGTGATCATCTGTATTAATTATGTTATTTATTAAATTTCACTTTTCAGTAATCTTTATTACGTGTTGTGCATCGTGTGTGTGTGAGGTTTATTTTTTAACTCTTTAATCATTAAGTCCATAATTTATATGTTTTCATTGTCTATTTTGTATATTACTAAGCAATTTTCCATTATCTTTTATGAGGCCATTTGAAATAAAGAATGCCATAAAGCTTCTGAAAGATGGAAAAGCAGCTGTTCCAGATTGCATTCCAGCAGAGGCCATCAAAACAGATATTGATACCTCTACAGAGATATTATACAAAACTACTTGGCAAAGTCTGGGAGAGAGAGGAAATACCAGCAGAATGGAAGGAAGGTTATCTGGTCAAGTTGCCTAAGAAGGGAAATTTACAAAAGTGCACAAATTATAGAGGAATAATGTTACTATCAGTGCCAGGAAAAGTATTAAACAGAATCATCCTTGAGAGATTAAGAGTCCATAAACAAGCAACTAAGAGATGAACAAGCAGGTTTTCGACAAAATAGATCCCGTACAGACCAGATAGCCACATTGAAAATAATAGTTGAACAAACTCTGGAATGGAATTCACCGCTATACATTGGATTCATGAACTATGAAAAGGCATTTGACAGTGTAGACAGAGAATCGCTTTGGAAATTGATGAGGCATTATGGAGTTCCCATGAAGATCATTAACTTAATAAAGAAGACCCATGAAGACATGACATGCAGTTCTTCATGAAGGACAACTTACAGAACCGTTTAGGATTAGAACAGGAGTGAGACAGTGATGCCTCTTGTCTCCATTTCTTTTCTTACTAGCAATAGATTGGGTTATGAAAACATCAACATCACACAACAGAAATGGAATGCAGTGGAACTGACTAAACAGCTTGATGATCTGGATTTTGCAGATTTGGCTCTTCTGTCCCATAACCATAATCAGATGCAAGAGAAAATGAAAATTCTCGATGAGAGGTCACAGCAAGTAGGCCTGAAAATACACAGGGAAAAGACAAAGATTATGAGAATAAAAAAAAGAAATGATAACAAGGTTGAACTTGAAGAAACACCACTAAAAGATGTAGAATCGTTCACATATCTTGGAAGTAATATAGACAAAGTTGGAGGGACAGACAGTGATATAAAAATAAGAATACAAAAAGCAAGAGGAGCTTTCATTGCATTGCGAAACATATGGAGAACAAGAGAAATCAAGTCCAACATAAAAATAAGAATCTTCAACTCAAATGTGAAGTCAGTCCTATTGTATGGTGTAACGAACAGTTTTAGTGTAAGGGGAAGTAAACTGGAGTATGTTAGAAGTTGAAATAGATTTTGAGTTATAGCACTTAGTTGCTTGTTAGCTATCGAATTATTTAGAGAGTATCTCGTGATAGTTTCGAGAGACAGATTACAGACAGCGTGAAAAGCGCTGATATATTTATTCTCTAATGTTTTGAACGGAGTGAGAATAGCTCGCTGCTAGCCCGCAATTGTTTGTGTGGTGTGAACAGTGAAAAAGTATCGTGACTGCTTTTGAGCGGGACGAGTGTGTTATCTAGTGTGTGTTCCGGGCGTTCGAGGGAGTAAGTCGAGCCTGTGTTTTTGGGAAGTGTGAAATGCCTGTACAGTGCTGAATTTAAAAATGTCGACGGATTTTTCGCTGTGGGTACAGCGTAGTATAAACCTGCAGTTTGAATTATTGTGGGAGTGTTTATAACTGCAGTGTGCAATCTTTAAAGGCCATTATCTCCTGTGTGAGGAGTCTTGATTAATAAGAGTACTTTAGGCCATGAATCATGATAGCTCCTGTGAGAGGATTGTTATTGAGGATTCTTTATAGCGCTGTGTTTAATAAGAGTACTTTAGGCCATGAATCATGATAGCTCCTGTGAGAGGATTGTTATTGAGGATTCTTTATAGCGCTGTGTTTAATAAGAGTACTTTAGGCCATGAATCATGATAGCTCCTGTGAGAGGATTGTTATTGAGGATTCTTTATAGCGCTGAGTTTAATAAGAGTACTTTAGGCCATGAATCATGATAGCTCCTGTGAGAGGATTGTTATTGAGGATTCTTTATAGCGCTGAGTTTAATAAGAGTACTTTAGGCCATGAATCATGATAGCTGCTGTGAGAGGATTGTTATTCAGGATTCTTTATAGCGCTGAGTTTAATAAGAGTACTTTAGGCCATGAATCATGATAGCTCCTGTGAGAGGATTGTTATTGAGGATTCTTTATAGCGCTGAGTTTAATAAGAGTACTTTAGGCCATGAATCATGATATCATTGTAGCTGCCGAGTGCGCAGTTACTATGTGGTACTTTATATCTTGTGTTGTGCTGTGAACGGTATTCTATGTGTATTTCATCAATGTGTTGTGACGTGAATAAACCCATATGAAATGTCACCAGTCGTTTACAACCATCCATGACTCTTGTGTACGTACCTGTGGTGTAAACGACTAAACCAACACACGCACTTAATATTACAAGTGTGACAGGGAACTTAACACGTATTTAGAAATAGCCCCGGAGTGGGCGTGGTCTATTTGTATCGAGAACCTGTGCATCGCTTACCAGTAGACTTCTACAGTGTTTGCCTGTGTGGCGTATATGTATGTATCAAATGTAGACATTACCAGATCCACAACACAGCAGCAACGTTAGCAGATAATCAATAAGACACCTTACCGTATCCACCAAACCAATACGTTATCAGTGAAGCCCCATGACGTTTCACAAGACTTACGGCCATGACCTCCCGGGGTTTTCACTTCAAAAGTTAGGGGGGTGCAACATATGGCTCTGAGACATGGAGAACAACAAAAACAACAACTAAAAAGCTGCAGACTTTTATAAACGGGTGCTTGCGTAGAATAGAAGGACTGAAATGGTATGACAAAGTCACAAATGTGGAATTGATGACAAGAACCAGACAAGTGCCAGTGGAACAAGAGTTGAGAAGAAGACGCTGGCGGTGGATAGGACACACATTGAGGAAACCTGTTGATAGCATTACAAGGCAGTCCTTGTTCTGGAATCCACTGGGAAAGAGAGGCAGATGTAGACCAAAAAACACATGGAGAAGAGAATGTCGTGAAATATTCTAATCCCCATATATAAATTAAAGCGTAAATGTAAAGCCTAACGAATTACTTCAATAACAGGAAAGAGAAAAGGTAAAAAAGAACAGTGCTGTCACAATGACTGTACTCGAAATCCCTCTTGTTTTCTACTTCGTCTGCAAATTGTAACGCTTTCACGTTGATAGTAAAAGCCTACTGTATCACTACACGCTTTCTTCAATGAAACGTGTACTGCCTTTCTAAGAAAAACCTTGAGATACGCAGCTGACCTAGATTTAATATTTCATTCATTCCATACACGGCGTAACTAAAAGACAGATAAAGCAGGAGAGAGAGAGGGACGACTGGAAGCAAGGACGCATGCAACACTACACGCGTCGCGCGATTAATAGTAACGCCAATCCCACGTGTAAGGCCTGCACTAACTTTTTTTTCAAATAAACAGTGTCAGAAAAACACTACAACAACTACAAGAATCAGGTTTTAAAACATGAAAAATGCTTATTAGGAAACCTGAAATTCTACTGATTTACATCTAAGCTCCTGAAAGTACAGAAGACACCCTATGACATAGAAGTGAACGCGTGGTAAAAAACAAATATACGACTATCTTTGGAAAACACATATTTTGAACGCCACCATGTAGCTCGCTTTAACTTATATATTATTGTACGGCAGGACTTGCTAGCCAAGAATATGTTATGCGTTACGCCTTTAGTCTGTTAATAAAATAATTATGGCCAAAATACAATAGTGGGGGTGCCTGACAGCATGAAATCATTTCTGCTCATAAAATTTTTTTTATAACGTGTTTGAAAAACATTACGTTACGGAAATAGCCTACCATGTTAACTCCTATTTGATTGGCGGGAATGAGATGTAAGACTAAACACGATTAGTTGGACTGCAAATACTAGTTTTCTGTTGTTATGGGAAACGAATAGAAGGGGTACTTTTTTGAAAAGATGTGTAGACATGGCATGATTGGTTAGATCTGCCAATATAGTCAGTTCAGAGCGTCTGTTCCGTGCCACATCTTGTAATAAACCTATTAAGAACAGTGCGTTGAGCACCAGTGCATATTTTTTTCTAAAATAAAAGCCTGGGACAAGAGGCAGATCGGAATTTGTGCCTATTCATTGCCAGTCAACGAAACTGTTTATTATTTCCATTGAATTGTGGTAAGCTGAAATATTTGATATCTTTTTAATGAAAATTGAATGTGAATTGATGATTTATGTCTATATATATATATATATATATATATATATATATATATATATATATATATATATATATATATATATATATATATATATATATATATATATATATATATATATATATATATATATATATATATATATATATATATATATATATATATATATATATGTAGTTCAGTGGCCAACTTGAGAAAAGCCTAAATATTGCTCCAACCTGAATAGGAGGTGTCGGAAAAAAGTAAAACTGCATGGGATTGCCAAACAGTACACTGACACCTATCTTATGGACTAGGAAGAAATAATGCTGGAATGGCAGAGGCGTAGTAACCATTAGGAAGGAGTATAGTGGTGTAATTTGTTTCAGATGAAGCTAGCAGTGGCCTACAGCACTGAACACAAGTGTTTGTTATGTATTGTGCTCATTGTGGAAATGGATTATGACTTAGTTTTGAAATAGGAGGTACAACCTTCTTGTTTCAGGGACGGTGGTCAAAAGTCATTGAGGCAGCATTTGGCCTGAGTTACTGAATCCTGAGGCTGACAGCATACTACTGGGTCCAGATAGCGACCAGTGAGGTGGCTCCAGAACTCATTGAAGTAATCGAGCAGAGGAGTCTTTTACTGCAGTCATCACGAAAGTTAAGAAAGTGTGGCCATGGAGCTCAATATTATGTGCCCCCCCCCCCCCCCCCCCTCTAAAATTGACAGTAAATAAAGAGGGAATATAAACTGTTTAAATTGACAGGAACTGTGAACTTTTCCCAATGATAAGACACTTGAAGTCATGATGACAAACAACACTCTAGCTTGAAAAACAAAACCAGTATTAACTCATATTACTACTTCACAACTTACACACATAAGATAAGAATAATAAAATATGTCAATAACAAGAGTAAATTGATAAACTGTGTACATACTACTTGTAAGAATATTGGTTGTGATTCCTGGTTCACTGTGTAGTTGAATCAGGATATCTCTATGTAAAGAAATTAATACATATATATATATTTGACTTTTCAAACTGACTCTTTTAAGATCTATAAAAATATTTATAACATCCCATTTTACCACATATATTGGGGTCCCGTCCGGGATATTGAACTTTCTCCTGTTATATATATTGGGAATTATAAGAATTAAAAGGTATCCTTGGGTGGAATTAAATAAGGTTGAGCTCTCAGTGCCTGTGTTGTAATTACATAATTAATTACAGAGTATATTGTTTAGTTAGAAATTGTTTACATTTATCTGTTAGAAAATGGCGGACCTGGCCAAATTTCGATCTGCTGCTGTACAGACTGCGAAAGAGTTAGGAATGGACGGGCAAATTATGATTGCTTATGTCACTGCTGAATGTGACAAATATATTGAACGGGAAGAAAGAAGATTAGAAAAAGAGGCCGAAAGAAAATTAGAGGCTGAGACTAAGAGGTTGCAGATTGAGGCTGAGGCTAAGAGGTTGCAGATTGAGGCTGACAAAGAGGCTAAGAAATTGGAGGCAGAAAGAGAAGACAAAAGATTGGCTGCAGAAAGAGAAGAGAAGAAATTAGCTGCAGAAAGAGAAGAGAAGAAATTAGCTGCAGAGAGGGAAACAGAAAAGGAGGAGAAGAGATTACAAAGGGAACATGAGTTACGACTAAGGGAGTTTGATTTTCAAGGCCATGCTCCTGAAAATGGTGCCAGTCCCTTTGCCTCTGATGCCACTGCTAGCCAGGGAGCCTCAACCTCAGCTATGAATTTTCATTTAGATCATTTTGTTGAGAAAGACGATGATATAGAGAGCTATCTAAATAGGTATGAACTATTAGCTACCACGTATGGGTTAGAGAGAGAAAGGTGGAGCTTAAAGTTATCTCAAGGACTTCGTGGGGCAGCTTATGAAGTTTTTGCCAAAATGAGCAGAAGTGATCAAGAAAATTATGACATGCTAAAGCAGGCTCTTTTGTTAAGGTATGAAAAGAACGCAGAATTTTATAGAAAAAAATTTAGGAATGCTAAACTACTGTCAGGTGAAACCTATCACCAGTTCTCTGCACGAATAGAGACATACTTGGAGAAATGGACTTCTCTGGGGAAAACCCAAGATCTTAAGGAAATGATCCTTATAGAACAATTAAGAGAGTCCATGGCTCCAGACCTGAGAAAGTTTCTCATGGAACAAGGTGCAGAGAGGCTGGGTGAATTGCTAAATGTTGCTGAAAGATATCAAGCAGCTCAGGCAGAGGTAACAGGTAATAAAAAGAAACAGATAGATAATTTTAAGGCACCACAGAACTTTAATAAATTTGATCCTAGAGATCAAAACAAAGGTAAGCACCAATTTGATAGGCCACGGTATGACAATAAAAATAAAATCCCACAATTCGATGAAAGGAAATATGATGAAAGAAAATCTTTCAACCAAGGGAAAAGGTGGTGTAAAAATTGTCAGATGGACAATCATGACACTGACCGTTGCAGAAGGAAACCTGTGTATATGGCCACCCTTCAGGTCAGGTCGACCTCAAGACAGGAGGAGGATATTATGTTGGATACCACTCCAGAAGAGATGAGGAAGGCACAGGCTGGGGATAGGACCCTCAAGCCTTGTTTCAGGAAATTGTCAACTTGTCATACAACTCCAGGCAAGGGAGATTTTTACATGAAAAACAAGTTGATGTATAGGAAGACTGGAGCTAGATCCAAAGGTCAGGGACAGCAGGTACTTCCTAAAAGATATAGGGCAGAATTAATAAGGAGCCTACATGTGAAACCAGATGGGGACCATGAAAAAATAGGTACCATCATCCAAAAGGTGGCTCACAATTATTATTGGCCCAAGGCAAGATGGGACATTGAGAATTTTGTAGAAAGGTGTAGCATAGCACATGAGGGAACACCCACAAGTGGGAACATGGATCAGGACCTGGACACGCCAAGGGGCAACCGTAGGCCTGACAATAGAAGGAAAAATAAATTTGATAAAATGGACCAAATGGAATGGGAAGCCCCTTTTCACGGACAAGCTTCACTTAACTGTTTTACAATAACCACTATGTGGAGAGTGCAAAAAGATGTCTTACCCCAGGATAAGCCGAAAATCCCTCAATCAGACTTAAACAAACTGGAGGAAGAGGATGTAGAGAGGAAATCTCTCATCAAGAATTTTAAGTGGGGAGACAGCCCCAAGAGAAGAATTGGTAGCGGTCGTTTTGTGACTGATAATTCTGGGAAGAAAAATCATCACTATAGAGCTTCCAGTGGAAGAGACCATATCGGTCCATGGACAAATAGGTCCACAAAATTAAAGGTCCATATGTAGCTCTGTTAAGAACGTGGACTGATGAAAAAGCAGAGGAAAATATCACATCCTCATACCAATATGTGAATGAGCTGACCACTCGTTTAAAAACTGGCTGGAAACTTGCCAATGAAAATTTGAAACAAGCCAGGAAGAAACATGCTGCCTATTATAACAGGAAGGCGAAAGACAGAGATTTGGCTGTGGGAGAGAAGGTACTGCTTCTTCTCCCCGGGAGTCAGAATAAGTTACAGATTGGATGGCAAGGTCCATATACAGTTCTAGAGAAGGTGTCTAGAACAAATTATAAGATAGATAAGAAGGGGAAAGAAAAAATCTATCATGTGAATCTCCTGAAGAAATATTTGGAAAGAGAACATCAGGAAGAGACACATTTGTTGACCTTGTCTATCGCCATGGAGATGAAAAAGGAACCACTTTCATCATTTGAATATCCATTACACCCCTGTGAGACAGCGGCACAGGTGAAAATCAGTACACATTTAACGAAAACTCAGAAAGAGAGAGTGCAACAGGTTCTAGATACTCATACAGAGGTGTTAACAGACCGACCGGGGCATACAAACTTATTGGAATATGATATGAAACTGATAGACCCCACACCTGTCTGTATGAAACCATATTCGATTCCTTTTGCTAAGGAGAAAGCTTTGAAGGAAGATATAGACTATTTGTTGAAGGAAGGAATTATTTCACACAGTGAATCTTCGTATAGTTCCGGTGTTGTACTCTTAAGGAAGCCCTCTGGAGAACATAGACTCTGTATAGATTACAGGAGACTGAATGCTATTACAGAAGGACAGGTGGATCCATTGCCGGATACAAATCAGTTGTTTGCCAGACTAAATAAAATCCCTGAGTTGCCTCTTTGATTGAGGATATTCCGAATGTTTCTTCATACAGGCTAATAAGAAGATTATGGGATCCACTACGAAAACTCTGCTATCACCAGGTATATGTTATCTCCTCATAACGTACATTTTGAGGAAAATCTAATGTTCTCTGGACATGTCATTGCGCAGACTCAGAGAAGAGAAATGGTGAATACGGGTTGTGAAGCAGCATTAAGACAAGCAGTCCCACTTGCGGCTGTTCAGTAACATAACCAAAAAATATTATTGGTTGTAGAGGTCTGAGGCAGATTTCATGAGTAGTGCTTACTCTGAATGGACCGAACTACATAAAACCATGATAGCACAACAGCAGAGTAAAGTCAAGTTGACTTACATTTATCTATGTGTATATAGAATAAAGGACTGACATATAATGTCTGTTTTAAGAGGGGAGATGTCGTGAAATATTCTAATCCCCATATATAAATTAAAACGTAAATGTAAAGCCTAACGAATTACTTCAATAACAGGAAAGAGAAAAGGTAAAAAAGAACAGTGCTGTCACAATGACTGTACTCGAAATCCCCCTTGTTTTCTACTTCGTCTGCAAATTGTAACGCTTTCACGTTGATAGTAAAAGCCTACTGTATCACTACACGCTTTCTTCAATGAAACGTGTACTGCCTTTCTAAGAAAAACCTTGAGATACGCAGCTGACCTAGATTTAATATTTCATTCATTCCATACACGGCGTAACTAAAAGACAGATAAAGCAGGAGAGAGAGAGGGACGACTGGAAGCAAGGACGCATGCAACATTACACGCGTCGCGCGATTAATAGTAACGCCAATCCCACGTGTAAGGCCTGCACTAACTTTTTTTCAAATAAACAGTGTCAGAAAAACACTACAACTACTACAAGAATCAGGTTTTAAAACATGAAAAATGCTTATTAGGAAACCTGAAATTCTACTGATTTACATCTAAGCTCCTGAAAGTACAGAAGACACCCTATGACATAGAAGTGAACGCGTGGTAAAAAACAAATATACGACTATCTTTGGAAAACACATATTTTGAACGCCACCATGTAGCTCGCTTTAACTTATATATTATTGTACGGCAGGACTTGCTAGCCAAGAATATGTTATGTGTTACGCCTTTAGTCTGTTAATAAAATAATTATGGCCAAAATACAATAGTGGGGGTGCCTGACAGCATGAAATCATTTCTGCTCATAAAATTTTTTTTTATAACGTGTTTGAAAAACATTACGTTACGGAAATAGCCTACCATGTTAACTCCTATTTGATTGGCGGGAATGAGATGTAAGACTAAACACGATTAGTTGGACTGCAAATACTAGTTTTCTGTTGTTATGGGAAACGAATAGAAGGGGTACTTTTTTGAAAAGATGTGTAGACATGGCACGATTAGTTAGATCTGCCAATATAGTCAGTTCAGAGCGTCTGTTCCGTGCCACATCTTGTAATAAACCTATTAAGAACAGTGCGTTGAGCACCAGTGCATATTTTTTTCTAAAATAAAAGCCTGGGACAAGAGGCAGATCGGAATTTGTGCCTATTCATTGCCAGTCAACGAAACTGTTTATTATTTCCATTGAATTGTGGTAAGCTGAAATATTTGATATCTTTTTAATGAAAATTGAATGTGAATTGATGATTTATGTCTATATATATATGTGTGTAGTTCAATGGCCAACTTGAGAAAAGCCTACATATTGCTCCAACCTGAATAGGAGGTGTCGGAAAAAAGTAAAACTGCATGGGATTGCCAAACAGTACACTGACACCTATCTTATGGACTAGGAAGAAATAATGCTGGAATGGCAGAGGCGTAGTAACCATTAGGAAGGAGTATACTGGTGTAATTTGTTTCCGATGAAGATAGCAGTGGCCTACAGCACTGAACACAAGTGTTTGTTATGTATTGTGCTCATTGTGGAAATGGATTATGACTTAGTTTTGAAATAGGAGGTACAACCTTCTTGTTTCAGGGACGGTGGTCAAAAGTCATTGAGGCAGCATTTGGCCTGAGTTACTGAATCCTGAGGCTGACAGCATACTACTGGGTCCAGATAGCGACCAGTGAGGTGGCTCCAGAACTCATTGAAGTAATCGAGCAGAGGAGTCTTTTACTGCAGTCATCACTAAAGGTAAGAAAGTGTGGCCATGGTGCTCAATATTATGTGCCCCCCCCCCCCTCTAAAATTGACAGTAAATAAAGAGGGAATATAAACTGTTCAAATTGACAGGAACTGTGAACTTTTCCCAATGATAAGACACTTGAAGTCATGATGACAAACAACACTCTAGCTTGAAAAACATAACCAGTATTAACTCATATTACTACTTCACAACTTACACACATAAGATAAGAATAATAAAATATGTCAATAACAAGAGTAAATTGATAAACTGTGTACATACTACTTGTAAGAATATTGGTTGTGATTCCTGGTTCACTGTGTAGTTGAATCAGGATATCTCTATGTAAAGAAATTAATACATGTATATATATTTGACTTTTCAAACTGACTCTTTTAAGATAGTCTTATAGAGTGTTACTTGTGTGTGAGTGTCACAGTGTTGTAAAGTACTGTGAAATAAATTAAATTGTTTATCTGTCTGTTGTTGTTGTGACTTACACTTCATCATTTTCATAACCCTAGACATTCAACGTAGTCATCACAATATTTCAGAATAGGTCTGACTGAGATATATATATATATGTGGTAGCAAGTAAGGTTATCTGTAATACTCCACATTATTAGATACAGATACCTTCACAGCTGATCTCAGTCAGTACACTAGTCCCCTATAAATATTTATAACATCCCATTTTACCACAGAGAACTGGAAACAGAGGTAAAAATGATGAGGAAAACATGGAACGAACTTGAGCGGATGGCACAGGACAGGAAAACTTGACGTGTTTGTTGAAAGCCTATGACTGATTGTCTATTTTGTATTTGCTTATGCATTTTCTTTATTTCTTCAACATATTTCTAGCATCTCTTTTCCATTTCACTATTTATTTTTATATATTTTAATAAAGTCATTTATATTCAATCGTTAATATTTTATTGATTTTCTTGCTTCATGCATACACACAATTATGCACACACACATATACACGCATGCACATACATACACACGTATATATATGGCAGTCACTAGAAATTTTCTTAATTATACTGCAGACGTTAAGTTTGTGCGACTGTTACACCTACCAATTACAGGTATGATGAGGCTTTGGTAACCTTTAGGACCAATAGAGATGCTTGTATGGTTAATTAATATTAGACAAACATAAAGGTATGTTTTCAGGCACTCGTAAGAAATAAAGAAGTAGAATTCCTTATGTGTTATTTATGCTTGTATGGTTATTGAGCAAGACAATGGTGTGTATTTTCACCACCATTCTCTCGGGTTAACATTGGTACCTGATTCTGCGTCACGCAGATAACATATATATATATATATATATATATATATATATATATATATATATATATATATATATATATATATATATATATATATATATATATATATATATACATAGCTCTCGTACTTCTAATTCAATCCCACAGCTTATCATTTCTTGGTATATAATATCATTACAAGGTACTAATCCAATTTTTAATATATTTATTAACTTGTTCATGGATTGTTGCTATTTAATCTTGCGATCTCTATCACTGGGCTATTTCTTATCTCATACTTACACTTTCTTTACAGTCTCAACTCTATTTTTTTCTTGAGTGATCACAATATTTCTACTAGAATAAATGAAATGATGATTTTAGAATAGAGCAGCGATCTTTTTTACCTATCCGTTTGTTGCTGTTGTTGTTGATGTGACTTTAGGTAGGCCTACGTTTTTTTCCACTCTGAGTTGCTGTTCTTTTGTCGGTTAGGCCTAAATGACTTTTTGGTCGTAACAGTACTTTCTTCTCCCAGTAAGACTGGGGCTGCTTGTTTTCATTCACTTCATTTCTGTCATTTGTTTTTCTAAATAAACTAATCGCATTTATTTATGTTGAATAGATAAACACAGTATGAAAAAAAGGTAAAGGAACCCGTTACATGCCCATTGAGACATATTGGGAATATGGTGTTAGCCGGCCGCCTTAACCTTCCCAGAGTTGCTCTGGTACCCATTTGGGGCTGGGTCGACCCAAGAGCCATTTTTGGCCTAAAAAAATTCCCGCCTAAACACAGTATGAGGCTGTAAATAATTTGAGACCTAGGATTGCAGAAAGGAACAATATATTTGCAATAAAAGAAACCAGCGACTTACTTAGTCCGGCTTCCTGGTAAGATGGCGTAATACAGAAGACAGGTGAAATCGGTGGCTTTTATAGACACGTTGGGTTCATGAATTCAATGACATTAGCATTAAGTCATCTCTGATGAATTACATTAAAATATTGTAATTCTACACTACATCACATTGTAGTATTTGATTTAAATAAAGGATATAAGAAGCCAACTAAAATACGTACCCTGCCTCAATCAGCAAGACTTGAACTCGGACGGAACATATTGATTTAAGACGATTCAGCTTCAGAGGAATCGAATCTTACGAGAATGTCATTCAATTCCAAACTTAGTATGTGACTACATGGTGAAGTTCTTATGCAAAATTTTCCCAATACATATAACTGATCTTGAGTGTGAAAAATGTAGCCTTACGATTTCCACTGAGGAGAGTACGTCTTTAACATTTACAGTATGTGTAAACGAAACAGTTCAAATTTCAGTATCGCAACTGCGCGATGCTACAGTTGACATTAAAAAATCCGGCCGTCGATATTCCGGTTCCTTCAGATTTCCGGCATGGATTTCGGAGCGCATTTTTAAATTTACCGCGTTGGCGCACAACTGTTTTCAGGACCCGTTTATGTTTTGATGCAGCTATAGTCCGTTCTGAAATTCGTGCCCAAAGAAAACGTCAATTTTCTCCAAAACTGTTTGTTGTATGGACATGAATTTTTGCATGCAGTCTTAGATTTTCCATATTTTTGAACGGATCTTGTAATTTTCCTGTAAAACTAATAAAAATTAACCAAGACAACGGTAAGAGTTTTTTATATAACGTAAAGAAGAAAATTCGAAATGACGTGAGTTTTGTAAGGGAAAAAAACATATTAATAACTGCATGCAAAAATTCATGTCCATACAACAAACAGTTTTGGAGAAAATTGACGCTTTCTGTGGGCACGAATTTCCGAACGGACTATAGTGCCCCTAGATCTATAGAGAGTTACGCCAACTATGTCAGAATCGAAAACGAGGCTGAACGACGTAGACGCCATTTTCGGCTGACAATACCAGGACTTGTAACGAGAATAAGCATCGAGTAAGATTTTTTTTTTAAATTAATGAAGAAAAATATCCCGTTCAACCTCTGATGGGTTATAATTAGGATATATATTGTTTTAAATACCAAATAATATGAACAACTGCTGATATGAGAAAGTAGCATCACATTTGTCAAATCATTGTAAATACGGACAATCACAATTATGCCAATACGTTAAATAAATAAACAAAAACCAACAAACAAACAAACAAAATCAAGAAGAAACTCTGAACAAGAATAATATTAAAATGGAGGTGTGTAAAGGCCTGGTGCTTCCAGTTATATAACTGACTTTAACATATATTTAATTGACTTTCATCTGTTAAAAGTCATATGCATTGTAAGAACAGCATCAGACCTTCACATTCCCAGCCACTAATATTAACATTTGTTCGTGTTAAATATTGTTTGACTATATTTTGAAGTTCCCTAGGTCTGTCTATTCTTAACGCCTCTTCTATATTTATAAGATTATATATATATATATATATATATATATATATATATATATATATATATATATATATATATATATAATATATATATATATATATATATATTATATATATATATATATATTATATATATATATATATATATATATATATATATATATATATATATATATATATATATATATATATATATATATATATATATATATATATATATATATATATTTTATTTTTTTATATAATTTTAAATTATATAATATATATAATTTGGTAATTTCCTATCTTTCGTACCTTTTTACTCCGCAGTGAATATGTATAGTTAGGTATTGTTTCGTAGCGCTTAGGGTTTGTGTTAGGGTTAGTGTTAACCATAATACTAATCCTAACCTTAATCCTAACCCTAACTGCTACGAAACAACACTTAACTACATATATTCACCGCGGACCAAAAAGGTACGAAAGATAGGAAATTACCGCTTACAGTTTCGTGCTGTGTGTGGCGAAAAACGTTCAGCACACAAAGATGCGGCTAGTGTGTATGTGGATGAATTTGCAAAGTTAGTTAGTAATGAACATTTAAATCCTGAACAAGTGTACAATGCTGACAAGACTGTCTTGATTTGGAGATATACGCCAAAAAAAAAAAAAAAACTCTGACAACTGAGGATGCAGAATCGCCATCGTGGTTTAAAGCTTCGAAGGATCATGTCACGGTAATGTGCTGCTCTAATGCTGCGGGTACCCATAGATGTAAGTTGCTTGTTATCAGTAAAAGTTTACATCTGAGGGCCTTCAAGGGAATGATACGGTTTCCTGTCAATTACCATGCCAACAAGAAGGGGTAGGTTACCACTGATATTACATTGGATTGGTTTCAAACATGTTTTGTTCCTGATGCTAGGGCTCAATGTAACTCGGTTGGACTAGACCCTAAATGCAAGATAGACCCTAAATGCAAGATACTTTTTATTTTAGACAATTGTTCGGCACATCCAAAAGCCGATCTTCTAGTGAAAGATAATGTTTTTGTTGTCTACCTCCCATTCAACTGCACATTACTAATTCAGCCACAAGACAATGGTATTATTCGTTCTATGAAGTGTAAGTATCGATCCCTGTTAATGAGGTGTCTGGTGAGTTCAGTTAATTCAGGTACCCCAGTACGGAAGTTCATAAAAGAATTCAACATTAAGGATGCCGTGTACTGTGTTGTCAATGCGTGGAAGTCTGTGGAAACATCAACACTGAAAAATGGATGGCATAAATTGTGGCCAAGTTTAATGTTTACTTCTCATTCTAACGAAGACATTGAAAATAATTTTGCAGGGTTTAGGGTTTCGAAAGAAAAGCAGCTTATACAGGAACTTCTTGCTTATGTTAAAGATGTAACTAATCCTGATGCCAATGAGCTTTCATCAAGGATAAATGAAGATGTTTTAATGGAATTGATGGATGTTGATGATAATGTTCCTACAGTTCATCATTACACTGATTCTGAAATTGTAGATATGGTTAAAAGTCCAGAGAGAAATGCCTGTACAAGTAGTGATGAAGATGAAAGCAGTGACGAAAATGTGAGAGAAACAATCTCTATTGACAGGTTAATTACTTTGACAACTGAACTGCTGGTTGGATTAGAGCAACGAAATTTTGTAAGTGAACAAGAAATCATGAATGTTTACTTGCTAAAAGATAAACTTATTAGAGAAAGACCCAAGTATGTGAAGTAACAGACACTGCTCGATATGTTCAAGAAAATAGCTAGGAAGCAGGAAGAAGCAGCAGCGGTGTCCACACTTGATAATCAACTGCCATAAAATTCAAGTCAACCAGATGTGCTGTCACCACCATCAACATTTTCTCCACAAGTTGAAGGTGTCCCTGTTGCTGACGATGCTGTTACATGTACTGTCAGTCATGAAGATGACCATCCTGACAGACTTTAGTTGAATTAAAACTCTGTAGAACTATTTTATTCAGTTGAACTAAAATTCTGTAGTACTGTTTTATTTAGTTGATGAACATTACAATTTCATTTGCTTTTCATTTAGTTTTTAATTTTCTTTCTTTAAAGGACTGTACAGGTAATCATTTTCTGTTAAATATATACAAGCATATATAACCATAAAAAATCCGGCATTTTAAAAATCCGGCACTCCTCAGGTCCGGAGGTTGCCGGATTTTTGAATGTCAACTGTATACTTTTAGAGTCACTTGGTATTCGAGTACATAAAGGCACTTTGTACATGACTATTGGAAATCCTCAATTGTAACACACAACGTCACAGGTTTGCACATAACACATCGCAAGTAAACTAGGGTTCCCATTCGTCCCGTTTTTCCCGGGACAGTCCCGTTTTTTTTGATAAAATGTCCCGGTGTCCCGAATTTATTCCAAATGTCCCGCTTTTTAAGGGTCCTTCCTGAAAAAAAAAAATCTTTGGGTTACGGATTTTATTCCGTGTTTTAGTAGTGTTACTTTATCAATTCCTGGTTACAGTGGACCCTCGGTTTGAATCTCGAACAAAAATTCGAAAGTCGACCAAAACAGTGTTCAGTGAGCATCTACCAAATGATTTAATGCGTATTAGCATTATTATACAGTATTTTTATCGTTTTTCATCCGCATAATGCCGAAACGTAAGTGCAGTATAAATGATACCATTACAAGAGAATTTCCCTTCATTAAAGGTGTAGATGAAAATGTCGAATGTACTTTATGCAGCTCTAAATTTTGCATTTCACATGGTGGTCGGTCAGACGTAGTCAACCACGTGAAAACGAAAAAACATAAAGGTGCTGTTGAATGTAAGGCTTCTAACAGCAGTATAAGTCATTTCTTAAATGCAAAAACCCAGAGTGAAAAGAAAATGGAAAAACAGTTATCATTGGCAGCACAGGAAGCAACCTTCGCTTATCATACGGCGGTGCATAACCACAGCTTTAAGTCCATGGACTGCACAACAGCCATCGTGAAAAAACTTTTCAACGATAAATTCAGATGTTCGCAAACAAAGTGCAAGGCAATAATCACCAATGTTATTGCGCCATTTGCGACAAAGCAGATTGATGAAGAGCTAAAAGAAGCTCGTTTCATATCAGTATTAATCGACTCATCAAACCACTTGGACAAGAAGTTAGTGCCTCTGGTCGTGAGATATTATCATGCAGCAAAAGGTGTGAAGGTGTTTGAGTTAGTTAATTTAGGCGGTGAAACTTCAGAACTGTTATTTTCTTATGTATTGGAAGTGTTACAGAAGTTAGATCTCCTTAAAAAGGTTATTGCTATATCAGCAGATAATACAAATACAAACTTTGGTGGAAAGAAGAGAAAGGAACAGAATAATCTGTACTTCAAAATGCAAGAAAACACTGTGAACAATTTAATTGGTATTGGTTGTCCTGCACATGTGATACATAATGCTGTGCGGATTGCTTACCTATTGATCTTCAGTTAATAATTAACAAGATTTACCAGCATTTCCACATTTATTGTGTACGAGTTGAGGAACTCAAATCATTTTGCGAATTCACCAATACAGAATATAAAACTGTTTTGGGTAACAGCAAGACAAGATGGCTCTCTCTCTTGCCTGCAGTCCAGAGAGTTATCGACATTTTCCCTGCATTGAAGTCATATTTCCTTTCCATTCACAAATGTCCTACCAGTCTCAAAAATTTCTTTGAAAATCCACTTTCAATTACACTCCTGCATTTCATTGCCAGCCAGTTAAAAACCTTTTCTGATACCATCAAATGTGTTGAAAAGCAAGAGACAACAGTAATTGAAGTGAAGGATGAAGTAAACAAACTGGTGGAAAAATTAAACAACAGGAAGGCAGAAAAGTTTCTTACCACTACTGTGAGAAATCAGTTGCAAGAATTAGAAAAAGAAGGACACATAACAGTTGAAAAGTTTCAAAGCTATGCAGTAGATTTCTATGACACCTGCATTGAATATATTCAGAAGTGGTGTACACCATTTCTTACGCCTCTTCAGTCTATGGATTGGATCAATATGAAGGGAAAGGAGTCTGTGACTTGGAAGAACATCCAAGAAAGCTACAAATTCATGAAGACAGTGTCACCAAATTTTACTGTGAATGAAGAGGACGTATTTGATGAGTTTGCATGTGTGAAAAAATATTGTGAAAGCAAATTTGATGTGTGGAGTGAACTGAAGGATCAAAGTGTCAGTGAAAAATGGTGTGAGATGTTCGCTCATTTTACAAAGCAGGATATAAATGCTGAGAACCTGAAATGCCTAGTTAGTTTTTGTTTGGCACTGCCAGGATTCAATGCAGCTGCTGAACGTGTTTTTTCATTAATAAATGCGCTTTGGACAGACGAAAAAAAAACAGACTTAAAATTGAGACAGTGAAAGCTTTAACCATTATAAAGACCCATTTTAAGGATTTCTCTTGTGCTGAGTTCTATGTCCAAATATCAGAAGGAAAAAAACTTCTTGAACAGGCCCATAAATCTGATAAATATTCTGATGGATCTGAAAAATAAACTTGACTATTGTGTATTTTTTAAAGGTGCGATTTTTCTAATTAAGTATGTTTGTAATTTAGAATTCTTTTTTAAAGTGGAAGTTGTGTTAGTTAATGTGTGTATTTTTATACCAGTATCTTATTTTAAGTGCAACATATAATATATAATAGATTTATTTGTGCTTTACCTTAATTTTTAACATGTCCCGTTTTTTTACAAAATGTCCCGGGTTTTTTAGGTAAAAATTTGGAAATGTCCCGGTTTTTAAACAAAACATTATGGGAACCCTAAAGTAAACACCCCATTCAAGTCGTCCATTACTTTAGGTGCACGAATATCTTAAACACCGTAACACATGATAACACACCACCCGCCCACCCTGAACAGAGGTTTGAAAGAGGCATGCCGATCTGGGGGTTCAGTCGTCCCGAGTCAACATGGATTAAATCGTTCCCAGCCTATTTATTCTGTGACCCCTTCCCCTTCATATATATATATATATATATATATATATATATATACATATATATATATATATATATATATATATATATATATATATATATATATATATATATATATATATATATATATATATATATATATATATATATATATATATATATATATATATATATATATGTGTGTGTGTGTGTGTGTGTGTGATAGGGTGGGCGAGATGATGATGATGATTATATTGTGATGTGTGATCACTCTCTTGCCACACTCGCACCGACCCGAACAACAATAAAACTCTTGATTCTAGAGGCAGGGGCTATATTTATTTTTATAACCCATTCAGTGACAAAGCAAACATTAAACAAATAAACCAAGGAACATAACACCAAACAAAACAAAACACCCAACAGTGCCCGATGCTAATCTGAAGAAGCAAACAAAGCACAGAATAGTTAAAATCATAATATAATACTGAATGATAAACACCACGCTCTCATCTGTCAAACTGTCCTACGCCGCCACCTGACACACTCAACAATCACACACACACACACTCATGTGTGTCATCCAATGCGACTAGTAAGGTGTTGTGCGTGGGGGCTGGCAATCTCACCATGTAACACAGGTTGCTACGGAAACCACTACTGCAAGAGCACACACTCAGCTATCACACACACACACACACACTCATGCATGTCGTCCAATGAGACTAGTAAGGTGTTGTGCGTGGGGCTGGCAATCTCACCATGTAACACAGATTGCTACCGAAACACTACTGCCCTAGGATATGAATACTTAATATGGAGGCAAGCCACACTGTTGGCCCCATGCTCCCTCAGGAGCGGAGAAGAGAAATATATACCTTGAAGTGAGCCCACGTGCTCTCACAACCATTCCTCACATAACCATAATTAAATAATCATAAAATGGACATAAAATAATATTCAACTATATGTACAACAAATACTCTCAGTAATGAGAATAAGCTACTACCTCGTAACCGATCCACATCAGTATTCGCTACTGCATTCTGAAGCATGCCGTATGTGACGACTGGTGCGCCTGGCAACAAGCGTGTCGTATATGACCACTGATGAGACTGGGAATCTCATCACATGAAACACATCGTTACCGAAACAAATCACTGCCATAGCAATTTTAGCATAAAAATGCTTCTTGTCGGCTTGTGATAGACACCAGTCACATTGGTGTTTCCATGCTCCGCCGGGAGCAACCAGAGAAACACATGTCTCAACAAAGGAGTGGCCTCGCGCTCTCCAGAAATCTAAATACATATTCTCACCTCACAGTAACCCATTAAATATACAGTAGAATTATCAATAAACGTGAAATACACTAAATTACTCTTACATAAAGAATACAATATAATTATTCTCGACTTAAGCCAAACTGGGACTAAATACACAACGTGCCACATGGCGTAACATTTACCAAGAAAACTCTCTCTTTCCTTTACTGGGGAACATTATCTTTATCTGCTTCCCACCCCCGTCTCAATTCACACAATATAAAACTGCGTAACATTAAGTGATATTTGGCGTCGTCGACAGGATCAGGCAGACAGTGACACTGAGCAAACAGCAAACTAACAAATATTGTAAACCCCCAGCAGTGCATTCCTGCAGCAAGATGGCTAATGCGCATATGAAGGTACTGTACGTGGAGGAGCCAGAGATAAGGTTGTTTAGTGGAGAGGGGAGGCCCACTTGGCAAGAGTTTGTGGGAGATGTGGAAGCCGCGTGGAAGGTGGCGCCTTTTTGTGCAGAAGACAAGTTAGACATGATATGGAACAACGTTACGAAATGGGTATCTAGAAAATTACGGATACATGGCGGAGCCAAGGCCAGCCCTGAGCAGTTACTGGAAATTGTCAAAAAAGCCTACAGCGAGCAACCACAAGTCAGTGAGGTGAACAGGAATTTCCCTTGGGAATATGCTGCTTATGGTGGAAGTAAAAAGCCTGAGACACTGGTCCAGATAGCAAGTGCAGAAGTTAAGAAGGAGGAGGAGGCACTCAGAGCAGAATTATCCTTCCTAAAGTCCCAGATAGCACAGATGTCAGAGGCCAGTTCGCCAGCACAAGAGGAGGTGCAGAGAAAGAGAGCACCAAGCCAACCGCGGGAACAGCCAACGCAAGACGAGGAGGTGTGTCCGCGGGAACAGCCAACGCAAGACGAGGAGGTGTGTCCGCGGGAACAGCCAACGCAAGACGAGGAGGTGTGCCCGCAGGAACCGCAACTAGCCCTTCTTGTATGTGAGAGTCAGGCTGTCGTCAAGGGAAGCTGTGAGCTGACAGCACCAATAAAAGCAGTGGCACCGACAAGGCGAAAAGGGATGTGCAAGTGGTATAGTGTCCACAGGGGATGGGGGTTCATCACGCCAGATGATGGAGGTATTGATGTATTCGTACATCAGACCAAGATCTACAGAAAGGGATTCCGGAGTCTGGCGAAGAATGAACGAGTAGAGTTTGACAGCAAACCATCGGTCCAGGGCATGGAAGCAATTTATGTATGCGGCATTGGCGGTCAAGAGTGTAAGGGCAGCAGAAAGCGACCCATGGCACAGAGGAAGCCCAGAAAGATAAGATGCTACAATTGTGGAGACCTGTCAGACCACATGGCAGCCAAGTGCCCTCAAGGCCCGCTTCCGAAGAGATGTTTTGGATGCAAATCCCCAGAACATTTGATAGCCGCCTGTCCCTCAAAGAGCTCTTTCCCGAGACGTGCTACCACAACCAGGTTTCCTTCCGGGTGCAAGCCAAGAGATGACCGTGACAACTGTCACCCTAAGGGCGCCGAGAAGATTGGTAGTCGGTTAGGGGAGGAAACTCGTCTTAAGCAGAGAGGAGGGAGTGCAAGTCAAGGTTCAGAGGAGGAGACACATCAAAAGCAGATAGTGGGGAATGTTGGCCACCGTGCACGCAAAACGAGTGTCAAGCACGTCAGGAGCAATCC
The DNA here is from genome assembly GCA_024509875.1 of Oreohelix idahoensis. Lineage (NCBI taxonomy): Eukaryota > Metazoa > Mollusca > Gastropoda > Stylommatophora > Oreohelicidae > Oreohelix > Oreohelix idahoensis. The sequence goes on from JAMPIV010010953.1 coordinate 616,023, forward strand.
CCCTACAGATTCGACAGCTACAAGCACTGACAGGCAGACGTCACGGGCAGGCAGCGATGCGGCACAGGTGTGCGAGTCTTCTAGACCACAGCAACTGCCAGCCAGACAACGTACAACTGGGGACATAACGACCAAGAGGGTCCCCAGCCGAGTTGTACCGAATACAGAATCTGAGCCCAAAATATCGCCGCTGAGAAATAATCAAACGCAGCACCAACGATCTAAGAGATGTCGACTGAAGCGCCAGAGGTAGTGATGTTGTCGGGACGACAACAAAATCAGGAGGGAGATGTGTGATGGGGCCGAAAAGGAGACGCCCGCCCCTTACCTGTTTTTGGGCAGATTTATCGCCCATGTATTTTAGAAGTGCGCGAAGCATGCTGAGGTGTAAATTCTTCAAGATTGATGAAGTAGAAGATATGTTATTAGGCCACAATAAAGTCTACATATAGTTGTGGTGTAGAATTGTGTTATTTGATAATAGCTGTAGGTTTTACTTGTGTTTTCGCTATTCCTAAAGCAATATATCGCGAGTGTTATTTAAGTAGCGCGATTACGGCGCGCGCGGACTAAGTTGAGTGTTTAGGCTTAGCAGTCTATATAAAGCATACGAAGGCCAGCAGCGACCTTTCAGAAGTATCAGTCCAGAAGAGATAACAAACAAGACGAGAGAGATACGAAGTTAGGCTAGCCCTGTGTCGGTAGAAGGGGAACAAAGACATGACATGTGAGTTAATTTAAATTAGAATTAGTTTTATTTAATTCGGAAATAATATCGATGTGGCTATTTTAATGTTGAGTGATATAGATAGATGTGTTTCCAAAGGAAATGTCTTTTTAGGACATTATGATTTAGTATCAAGTATTTCATCCATCAGACCGGGCAAATTTAGTAGGAGAGTCTTTTATACATGAAACTGGACAGAAATGTTATCAGAAACTGCAATTTAGATAATATTAACTAGTTGGGAAGATGGCAACAGGGAGAGCCACGTGGTGATTGTATAAAAGCGGCGCGAGGGGTCTGCGGTAACACTCTTAGTTATCACTTAATGTTACGCAGTTTTATATTGTGTGAATTGAGACGGGGGTGGGAAGCAGATAAAGATAATGTTCCCCAGTAAAGGAAAGAGAGAGTTTTCTTGGTAAATGTTACGCCATGTGGCACGTTGTGTATTTAGTCCCAGTTTGGCTTAAGTCGAGAATAATTATATTGTATTCTTTATGTAAGAGTAATTTAGTGTATTTCACGTTTATTGATAATTCTACTGTATATTTAATGGGTTACTGTGAGGTGAGAATATGTATTTAGATTTCTGGAGAGCGCGAGGCCACTCCTTTGTTGAGACATGTTTTTCTCTGGTTGCTCCCGGCGGAGCATGGAAACACCAATGTGACTGGTGTCTATCACAAGCCGACAAGAAGCATTTTTATGCTAAAATTGCTATGGCAGTGATTTGTTTCGGTAACGATGTGTTTCATGTGATGAGATTCCCAGTCTCATCAGTGGTCATATACGACACGCTTGTTGCCAGGCGCACCAGTCGTCACACACGACATGCTTCAGAATGCAGTAGCGAATACTGATGTGGATCGGTTACGAGGTAGTAGCTTATTCTCATTACTGAGAGTATTTGTTGTACATATAGTTGAATATTATTTTATGTCCATTTTATGATTATTTAATTATGGTTATGTGAGGAATGGTTGTGAGAGCACGTGGGGTCACTTCAAGGTATATATTTCTCTTCTCCGCTCCTGAGGGAGCATGGGGCCAACAGTGTGGTTTGCCTCAATATTAAGTATTCATATCCTAGGGCAGTAGTGTTTCGGTAGCAATCTGTGTTACATGGTGAGATTGCCAGCCCCACGCACAACACCTTACTAGTCTCATTGGACGACATGCATGAGTGTGTGTGTGTGTGTGTGATAGCTGAGTGTGTGCTCTTGCAGTAGTGGTTTCCGTAGCAACCTGTGTTACATGGTGAGATTGCCAGCCCCACGCACAACACCTTACTAGTCGCATTGGATGACACACATGAGTGTGTGTGTGTGTGATAGTTGAGTGTGTCAGGTGGCGGCGTAGGACAGTTTGACAGGTGAGAGCGTGGTGTTACTCATTCAGTATTATATTATGATTTTAACTATTCTGTGCTTTGTTTGCTTCTTCAGATTAGCATCGGGCACTGTTGGGTGTTTTGTTTTGTTTGGTGTTATGTTCCTTGGTTTATTTGTTTAATGTTTGCTTTGTCACTGAATGGGTTATAAAAATAAATATAGCCCCTGCCTCTAGAATCAAGAGTTTTATTGTTGTTCGGGTCGGTGCGAGTGTGGCAAGAGAGTGATCACACATCACAATATAATCATCATCATCATCTCGCCCACCCTATCACACATATATATATATATATATATATATATATATATATATATATATATATATATATATATATATATATATATTATATATATATATAAATATATATATATATATATATATATATATATATATATATATAAGCTGACTACTGCCTTTATTAAAGTAATTAATGTGGAAGTCTGAAGACGAACGAGGAAGAAGAAGATATATACATATTTATATTATAAATCTGTTCTCGCTGCCTTTGCCTTCCCTAATTAAAGAGCACAGTCGGGTACCCAGTTACAGCTGGGTATACCCGAGCGTTTCGCAACCAGGTTTCGATCTCGGAACCCTATAACTCTACGACGAAAAAAGGAAAGCGGTCTGACCCCTTAGCCAGTCGGACGCACATAATATGTATCAATAGGAAAAATCATTCTTCATTGATTGTTGCTATCTGCGAACTATTTATTAAAGAAATAGACGCTTGCGTGAATGTAACAACTTTATTTATACCATTAAGTATTGAAACGAGACACACTACCGATCTGATCAATTTCAATGTAATAAACGGTAACATGGATCTTTAACACGTGTAAAGCCACTCTTCGAGCTTTAACTCTTTAACTACTAAAAGCAAATAAATTGGCTCGGGTGGTTGTTCTGTCAGAATGTAAGCCGAATACCGGCTTTTTGATTTTGTTTCTCATCAAACTGCTGGATGATTTCTTCTTGATAAAAATGTGTGGCGATAGCCTACTCAGTTGATAATGTTGTAAATCCATATTTACATCACTGTGTCATCATTATACGTAAATATGTTTTTATTGATTTATACGGATAAGCTTTTTTTTGCAGTAGCCACAGGTAGGGGCAAAGTTAAAAATATTTACTGGCACAAAAAGATTTGGAAATGAGAACGTAAAAATATTTGAACATATGCAGTTTAACAATTATTTAGGACAAAAAAGCACTCTCTAATTATTCCAGATAGTTTCTTATCTATTTTAATTCAGCTAAGAAATAAATTCTAGGCATGTCTTTTTTTATCACCAGCAGTTAGAATAGTTTCTAATTTAATACAGCTCTCAATAGCTCGTCTCCACACTGATTATTGAGACATTATTCAAATTATTCATGTACTGGAAATGATCGTTATGGTTTCCTATCAGTTCAAATCTGTCATTTAATAACTGCATGATGGTGTCTAAAATATTTTACAAGTGGGCTAGAAAATTCTGAAGATGGGGCTGGCAGCCGAATACAGGCGCAAAGGCAACTTCTTCATTTTTAATATTCTATGACCATTTATTTCTACAATAACACACTAAATAAGATTATTCAATTGGAAAAGCTAATTAACCGAAATTATTTAGAGTGGCAAAGCTGGTAATAACTCTTACTTATCGAAGTGAACGTTCCAGCCCACGCACCTTTGAAAATGAGTTTCTGACTCAGGTCTTAAGTTAGGAAAACAATAGCAACGTGGACGGGAATTGGTCACCCCTACATCGTAAAGCTGAGACTAGTATAGTGAGGTCACTAGCGCTTTAACATGCTAAAGGTAGTCCCATAACAGATACTGCCGTAGGGTAGTGAAGTGTTAAAGACTTCACTGTACTACGTTCAGCATCGAGAGGTGGGTTGAGCAGTTCCCTTCCTCACCGTCTTTTCCTTCCCTAACTCAAGAACAAGTTAGGTACACATTTACAGCTGGGTAGACTAAAGCGTGGCAATATCATGAATCGAACCCGGCGTCTTTGCCGGGAGAGACCAGTTTTCTAACCACTCTGCCAGTCGGACGCTATGGGACTACCTTTACATTATTAATAAGAAATAAATTATTAAGAACTGAGTTGGCAGTAAACAAACGGCAGCAGCTGAATACTGTGACAGGTATGTAAATATATTATATGAATCCACACGTTTTTGCTTCTACGTGTTTTCCACCTTTGCTTGCTTATTAATATTCACGTTTCGTTAACGCAGAAGGCATGCGCTTCGATATCTGTCGTACTCATATTTTAGCCACGCCTATTTTCTTTCTCTCTATGTCTTACAGACACTAGGAATGTTTACAAACAGACCTATTAACTAGTCCTGAGCCGTTAACTGTATTATCACACGAACGATTGGGCAATTGCTGAATAGTGACAGATCATAGAATGAGTCCAGTTAAGTAGTGTCTCTTCCTCTCACGGTACAGTTACTGGGTTCCGGGATTGACACCTCGTCACATCAGTACTGCTTTATTTAATCTCCACTACAGCTTGTTTTGAGAAAAACGCGTTTTTGGACTACTAAAACGAAGGATATATCAATGTTATGATTAAAATTCATAACGATTGTGTCGGTGTAATGGTTAGCTCAACAGGGCTCCTTATTTGTTTATTTTATACGGAGTCATTTATTAATACAGGAAGTGACGTCATGCCGATATGATTGCTTTGCAGATGTGAAACTAAAACTGCAGAAGTGAGGAGATTGTCTGCAGGTCTTCTTCCAGTATGTGTCATGGCGAGAGAACGCATGTGTTTGAGCTCCTGATTGTATATATATATATATATATATATATATATATATATATATATATATATATATATATATATATATATATATATATATATATATATATATATATATATATATATATATATATATATATATATATATATCCCTGTGTTGTTCCTTCACTAATACCCCAAGATCTTCTGTGAGGTGTATCTAGTTATCTGCATGTACAGGGAGTATAGCTTCTCAATGTCGAGTGTGAATATATATTAAAAATGTTAAAAATGAAAAGGACATCGTTCCGAACATGAACCCTAAAGTTATATCGACGACTCCATATTATAAGCCATTGTATATTGGCCTGAGCTGTATTGAATTTGGAGCAGCGTGAAGTATTAATAAAAATGTATACTGTCCACTTCGTCCATTGTGGCTCAAATAATTCGAATTGATGTTGGCTTGTTTCGGTGTCTGATACGTCTACTACCCTAGAAGTGATCTTGGCCACAGGAACCATCCTGTCGCTAAATATTAACATTCATAATATAAAAGACACGTAACAGATATATCACATGAAAATGAAATGTTTCGTGGTGATCCAAACTTTTAACTGTAAGATGAATAATAGATTAAATTATATGATGTCGATTTATGACCTAAGGTTAATGTTGGCTGAAAGTGGAGATAGAATAAAGCAGTACTAAGTCGACGACCTGGTAGCTTCACGCTCCAGTCTACCCAGCTGTAAATGGGTACCTGACTTGAGTCCAGGAAGGCAAAAGCAGCGAGGAAGGGAACTGATCATCCTACCTCGTACAAAAGTTGGATCTAGCGTCGGTAAGTCTTTAACACTTCACTTCACTACGGCTGTTTCTGCTATGGGACTGCCTTTATCTTATTTAAAATAAAAATCGATCAAGTTGAAAAAAAAAGCTGAGTGAGACAGTTAAGATGACCTGGTGAGAAAGTCAAAGACCAGTGTTACGTGCAGTCTTTGATATCCTGCAATATAATACATTTGTATGCTTGTTATGTTCGCAAATATTTTGTAAACAAAATAGATACTTTTTAGTGCTTAAGGAAAAGTCATTATTGAGTTACTTCCCTTGAAAGGAGTTTCAGATCGAACTCCGCGGATGAATCCAGTTTTACTGCGATTTATTCTTTGTTTGGGTAGAAATAGATTGTTCTTGCTTCAGTATATCTATGGCCTGAATTTATGTGTATTGTTTGTCTAGGTAGGACGAGTCTGTCTTATGTCTGTATATCTTTACATATCTAAGTCGAACTATATGTTCTTTGTCGCTAGAAAGGTCAAAGGGCTGTTCGGCGGATGTGTCGCTAGAGAGTTGTGATTTGGCTTCGCCCTGATGGGCGCTGTTGTGTTTCTGTATCGGCTTGTCGCCGGGAAAAGTGATCTCAATATTTATGGGGAAAGTGATAGTCGTTTAGACCTTCGTGTATGCTTTACCCCAGTGTTTATTCTTATTGCCAAGGAATGGCAGAATCATGTTTCTGATAATAAGGTAAAGAAAGCACTTCTTATGAACTCTTGCTAAGCCATCGTTTTTCGATAAGCAGACGCATTGTACGTCTGAGAGAATATTTAACCAGATGAAGATGACATTCATTCCTAGCAGCACTATATTGTATGATGAAGTCAATTGTATCAATGATAGAATCTACAAAGCCATACGGACATTTAATGAATGACCAGCTTTGATGCAGCGGCCTAGTTTGTATCAAAAAAGAAAGTGAGTGACAGCTCACGAGAGAAGCCATCTTGTATCCGAATATTTTGTGACTTTCAAGAAGAGAAAAGGGATGCCCCGTACTATCGCTTGATGAGTCCAGAGATCACTGCTACTGTATGAGAACCCATTTCTAGTGGTTCAATCTTATTATATGAAAATATGTGCTGAACTTTACTTAAAGGAATCTTCGCTAGACGAGGTTAGGTCTAGGAGTCATCTTGAATATTGTTTATAAACTGACGTGCTCTGTCAGTGAAGTCAGATGATATATATATGGGCAATACGGAGTGCTTATCTACTGACACTCCATTGTGCTATTAGTCAACATGAGTGCCCATGTATCATTGCAAGACCATTTATCCACTGTACCATGATGTATTATGCCAACCTGTCATTTGTCACTGTATCCGTGCTGTCGAGTGTGTACGTCCAATTAAACTGTAGCAAAGGTACACAGTCGTTGGTGTCGATGACTTCCAGCCATACATGAGTGAAAGAAAAAGACCATTTGTCAACACCACGAACTCTTCTTATCATTCGCATATTATACTCTCACTCTATGTCTACACACCACTGCGTAGGTCGAGTTGACATTCCATACTCAAACCACGAGCAACACTCTGACGAGTCTTTAACACTGGAGCTTCCAAACATCCTCTTAACACCGTGGTCCTGTACACAGTTGATGTCAGCAGGAAAAATAAATAAATAACAACAACCCAATACATCTATTTATAACGCAGCATTTAACACTGGTGGACCAGCTTTCTGGGTTTGACCTCGCAGAAGTTGAGAAGTCAACAGACTACCGATACCAGACCGTTTCCTGTGGCTGATACGACACGCATGAACACCGGTATACAAGTTTACAACTATACAGGCGATGTCAGCTTGACCGATCCTAACAAGTAAAGTGAATCTGGGTCAATGTTTGTTGACATTTTTGGCAGTACAGAGCTGATACTTTGAAGGCCATAAACTGTTCTATTGGATCAGTATTGTTGAACATAAGTGCATAAATTTCATCGCTGGACCTTCTGATGCTCATATCATATAATAGATTAAATCATAAATCTAGTATTGATTAAAGTGGCAGTTTATTTTGTTTATTCAGAAACTGTGCCATTATATTTCTGAACTGAAACTCTTTCCAACACATTTCATTATTTAATGTACAACTGAACATCCTATCTGCAACACAGTGCTTTATATATTACACACATGATATATGCATTTATGATTATATGTTATATGTTATTTGTTTGTATAGTATATTAGTTTATATATGTCAGCGGGTTGTGTTTAGGTTGGGCGGTGTCTCTCAACAGAATATCCCACGTGATAGAGGGTCCGTTGTGAGCGTTTTCTGTAGGTGCAATTTCCTTAATTGGAAATTTGCTTGCAACAACTAGTTGCTATTTGTGTTAGCTGTGACGACCTGTACCCATCATTGTTGTTGTAACATTTTTCTGTTCTTTAGTTTTGTTCGATTTCTTTGTATTTGTAGGTCTCCCTTTCCTTTTATTTAGTTGTATACATAATTTAAATTCATATACTGTGACGTCATTTGTGTTGTTATTATGTTATTCCTTGCAGATTCAGTGATTATTTTCATTGATTTCCCTATTTGATTTATTTGATTTCTGCAAACGTTTTCATATTGTCAGTCTTATTTGTACTTTATGTATGCTGTTGGTTGACATATGTTATATAGGTATATTTCATAAGACACTATTGCTTGTGCACTGCACTTGGATTATGGTATAAACCAGTACTTTATTATTATTACTGGTATACAAGAAATTATACAAGACCTTATTAAGGCTTGTGACCCACTGAGATTGAGATAGTGTACTGATTAATCAAGTCATTAAGAACTTGTGGTATTATTATTGTTTCAGGTAATTAGTATTATTGTTAGACATCATGTCTACATTAGAATACTTCATTGCACAAGGGAAATCCCTTGATAAGACTGGTATGGAATTAGAACAATTTGCAGTTGCTCAATATGACAAAGCATTAGCTGCAGAAGAAAGAAAAACTGCTGCTGCAGAGGAGAGAAAGCTTCAAATAGAAGCTGCTGCAGAACAAAAAAGACTAGACAGAGAAGCTCTAGCTGAAGAAAAAAATTGCAAAGAGAAGCTGAAGAGAAAAAATTAGAAGCTACTGCTGCTGCTGAACTAAAGAAATTGCAGATACAGACTGAGGAAAAAAGATTCCAGATGGAAATGGAAAAAGAGAAAAGAAAAGATGAAGCTGAACAAAAAAAATTAGACAGAGAAGCTGAAGAAAAAAAAGCAATAAGAGAACATGAATTTGAGTTAGAGAAAATAAGATTGGCAATTATGAGTAATGTTAATCAGGCATCTAGTGGTAATGGTAAACCTTCTACTTACAAGGTTAAGGTGCCACCGTTCAATCAGTCCAGTGACGATATTACATTCTGGCTGGATAGATTTGAACGTTCTTGTCGTACTCATAATGTGGATAAATCACAATATGCTAACCAATTAGCAGAAAACTTGAAAGGTGAATCTCTGACTAGATTATGCCTTGTAGGAGAAACAGATAAGGATAATTATGATGTCATTAGGGCGGCTTTGATAAAAAAATACCAGCTAAGTGAGGAAGGCTATCGCCTTTTGTTTAAGACGATGGTGCCTGAGACAGGTGTAGAATTCTCAGAATTCATTGCAAAGGCACGTCTCACATTTGATCGTTGGATTGAGCTTTCCAAGACAGAAAAAACTTATGAAGGACTTATAGATTTGTTGCTCAGAGATAAGATTATGTCATGTGTTAACAAACCATTCCTTGAATTTATACATGAGCGTAAACCCAAATCACTAAAGGAAATGGAAGAATATTGTTCCCAATATGTCACTGCACACCCCGACGTGACTTTTGGCAACACTAAGATTAAGGAGAGTATGCCAGTTGCTTCAGCAACACCATACAATCCCAATTATTCACACAGATTTCAGGGACCTCAAAACAGATTTGAAAAAAAGGTAACCATAATAGTTATCAAAACCAAGGTAACCAATCATTTCAGGGTTCTTCTTCAAAGAACTGGAGACGAGCTGATAGCTCTCGACACAGGGGTGGTCATAATTATAGGAATTTCCGTAGAGGAAGTAATTATAGAAACTATCCGAGTTATCCGTCTTGGAGTCAACAAGATCATAATTACAGAGATACTCATTATAATGAATATGATAATGGTAACCAAGAAAACTATGACTCAAACCCAAATAGGGGTTACAATAGAGGTAACAATAACTACAAAGGTAATAATAACCGAGGTAGATCTCAAAACAGAAGACATAAACAACGTTTTCAGGCAAACTCTGCACAACAAGAGTCTCATGAAGCCTATAAACAGAGTAAAGATAATAATGACGCTAGTAATATGGCATGTTCCGCTTTTGATTTTGGGAGAGCATCTCAGTGCCCCCAATGCAAAACATTATTTGAGCCAACCACAGTGTCTACTTTAAGCTGCGGCCATCCTCTTCCTGCTCTTCCTGCATCAGTCGCGCATGATGGAAGAGGTTCTCTTGTCTTACATAAGGGTTTAGTGAATAACAATCCAGTCTCCGTTCTATTTGATTCTGGATGCACCACAATTGGTGTTAGGCAGTCACTCGTAGATCCTTTCCGTGCCACTTGACAAGTAGTCAAATGTGTAACATTTGGCGGCACATTAGAGAAATACTCTACTGCTATCATTAGGATTGCTACTCCTTTCTTTACAAGTGATGTACACGCATGTCTTCTTCCGAATCCGATCGCCGACCTTATCATCGGTCGCATTCATGGAGTCAAAGAATGCACTCCGCAACAAATTTCCGCGTGGGAAAAGCAAAACATGCAGATTGCTAACGCTGTAGTCACTAGAGCTCAGGCTCTTAATATGCCTCAAACTTCATCTACTGAAGATAATGAAGAGCATAACCAAGATGATCCCTTGGTAATTTCTCGTGACTCGTTTATAAAACAGCAAGAAGATGATCCCACTCTGAAGAAATTTTTCATTCTTGCAACGAAAGGTGATCCGAATAAAGACACAAGTCGTAAATCGTGGATTACAAAGAAGAATGGCGTACTTGTACGTATGGTTCAAGACTCCATTACGTCAAGTCATTCTCAAATCCTGGTTCCCAAGAATTTGAGAGTTAAAATTTTGCAGCACGCTCACGACTCTCAGTGTGCTGGACACATGGGTTTTTCCCGTACTAAGTCAAGAGTTCTTGCGGCTTTCTTTTGGCCATTGGTAAACAAGGACATACGGATTTATTGTCGATCTTGTAAAGTATGTCAGGAAGTTAAATCCAAAGGTCCACGCCATGCTGCACCCATTCAGGCGGCAGACATTCCTAATCGGCCGTTTCAAAAAATGGCCATAGACATTATTGGTCCATTTAAGATCAAGTCTGCCAGAGGACATCAGTTTATCTTGACATGTGTTGATACGTGCACACGTTGGCCAGAGGCTATTCCTCTGAAGAGCATTACTACTGCTGATATTGCAGATGCTCTTTGGCTTATATTTTCTCGTCTGGGTTTCCCCGGAGAGATATCATCAGACCATGGCACCCAACTAATATCAGATACCATGTCTCAAGTAATGTCTACTCTGCAGATAGATAGATCTTTAAGTAGTATCTACCATCCTATGTCTAACGGGATGGTCGAACGCCTTAATAGAACACTTAAAAACTTACTAGGGAAGATAACTGAGGATCATCCTCAATACTGGGACAGAGTTTTACCTGCGGCCCTCTTCGCTTACAGAGAGGTCCCCAATGAACATACAGGATTTTCTCCCTTTGAACTTGTCTTTGGCGCGCGTCCGCGCGGCCCTATGTCGTTGCTTCATGATCTCATAACAGCTGACAATTTTGACGATGACACAAAGTCATCCTACGAATATGTCATCGCGTTGAGACAAAAGATTATCGAAGCATGCAAATTAGCAACTTCTTCTTCCGAATTTGCGAAACAGAAGGCAAGGCAATTTGCCAATAAGAAGAGATGCTTACGACAACTTTGTCCTGGTGACAAAGCATTTGTATTACTACCTTGTAGGGAAAACAGACTACTTATTTCATGGAATGGTCCGTACGATATAATATCGAAAATTTCCGATGTCGACTATATTGTCGATATTGATGGGAAGCATAAAACCTTCCACATCAATATGCTTACTGAATTCCATGAACGTCCGGATTATTTACAACCCATTTTCCAAGCAACGGACCATTCTCCAGTACAACATGGTCATTACTCATCACTGTCCGTGATACAGGATGAGGAAACGAGTTTTTCAGATGTAAATCTCCCTCTTCCAATGATCCCACTTCATTCTAGTGAATCATGGAAGAACGTTACTGTCTCTCCTGATTTGTCTCTGGGAGAACAGCGACAAGTTTCAACTATGTTGCAAACATTTCAAGATGTACTCACTGACATCCCTGGACAAACTCATGTCATTGAACATGACATTGTTCTAACTGACCATACTCCTATTAGGGTTAGACCTTATCCTATCCCTATACATTTTCAAGCACAGGTCGAGAAAGAGTTGGATGAGATGATAGATTTGAAAATAATCGAACCATCCACCTCTGCATATTCTTCGCCGATGGTTATTGTTCGGAAAAAAGACAATAACATACGTCTTTGCGTTAACTATCGCAAATTGAATCAAGTAACGAAGTTCGATGCTGAACCTATGCCTTTACTGGAAGAGCTACTTACTCGACTCTCCAAATCTCATTTTTTCACTAAACTTGATTTGTCTAAAGGATATTGGCAAGTACCTGTATCTGAACGCGCCAAACCTCTCACGGCTTTTTCAACACCTAGAGGTTTGTTCCAATGGATATTTATGCCTTTCGGTCTTATGAACGCACCAGCTACATTCTTACGCATGATGCGCCGAATCCTATCTTATCGGTCAGATGTCATTGCATATCTAGACGACATCTGTCTTTTCAGCGATACTTGGGAAGATCACTATTCAGGGTTAGATGAATTGCTGTCTACTTTGCGCGAGCACAACCTGACAGCGAAACCCTCTAAAGCCTATATTGGTTTTAGCGAAATTTCTTTCCTAGGCCACCGAGTTGGTCATGGTTTCCTAAAGACAGAGGACCATAATACTAGTAAGATACTTAACATATCTATCCCTAAGACTAAAAAACAGGTGAGAAGTCTGTTAGGTCTTATTCAATTTTATGGCAGATTCATTCAGAATCTATCCTCTATCATGGCACCTCTTTCTACACTTTTAAAGAAAGGTTCGCCTAATATGGTTCACTGGTCTCAGGAATGCCAATGCTCTTTGGATAAGATTAAAACATTGTTTTCAACACCACCTATTTTAGTATTACCTACTAAAGATAAGACATTCGTTCTTCGTAGTGACGCTTCATCCACTGGGATTGGAGCGGCACTAATGCAAGAGTACTCTGGAACTCTGCATCTTGTAATGTATATTTCCAGAAAACTTAATGCGGCAGAAAGGAATTATTCGGTTTTAGACCGTGAGCTATTAGCTATGGTTTGGTCGATCCTCAAACTACAGAGATTCCTTCTAGGCGCACATTTCATAGTAGAAACCGACCAAAAAGATCTTACTGCTATACAGAGTAAGAATTTGAAGAGCTCGAGGTCTACTCGATATGGAATTGCTCTTCAACCTTTTCATTTCTCTGTGCGAGCTATTCGTGGATCAGATAATGTGATGGCAGACATTCTGTCAAGATGCCCACATGATTCCACATAACTATTAGGTCTTAGACTTCTTGATATGTCTAGTTCTATAATAGTTCCTTTTCTATATCAAGATAGATACACATTTGTAATTTAATAATATAATGATTGTATCACTACTTAGCGGTTCAGTGATGTTTATTCACCGCCGTTCTTTAATGATTTTTCTACATAAATCATAAATTTAAGATATCTAATACGAAATTATGGTATGAAATTTTTTATGCATTGTATAATTGCCATAATTGTATTATACGTGGATCACACCTTCCTGGAAACATTTATTCGTAGAGAAACAATTTCTCTCAGATTATGAGATATATTCTCACCAGTCGCTTCATAAGTCGACTTAGCCTCATATTAGGCGTTATAATTATTCCTGATATTTTCATCTGCGCATTACCCATGCATTGTGAGCCTATTGTACGTTGCTCCTAGATGTATTTCCAAAAAAAAAATGTTCCATTTTTTTTTCACGGGAGGTGTGGTAAGACTGTTACGTGCAGTCTTTGATATCCTGCAATATAATACATTTGTATGCTTGTTATGTTCGCAAATATTTTGTAAACAAAATAGATATATTTTAGTGCTTAAGGAAAAGTCATTATTGAGTTACTTCCCTTGAAAGGAGTTTCAGATCGAACTCCGCGGATGAATCCAGTTTTACTGCGATTTATTCTTTGTTTGGGTAGAAATAGATTGTTCTTGCTTCAAAATATCTATGGCCTGAATTTATGTGTATTGTTTGTCTAGGTAGGACGAGTCTGTCTTATGTCTGTATATCTTTACATATCTAAGTCGAACTATATGTTCTTTTTCGCTAGAAAGGTCAAAGGGCTGTTCGGCGGATGTGTCGCTAGAGAGTTGTGATTTGGCTTCGCCCTGATGGGCGCTGTTGTGTTTCTGTATCAGCTTGTCGCCGGGAAAAGTGATCTCAATATTTATGGGGAAAGTGATAGTCGTTTAGACCTATCGTGTATGCTTTACCCCAGTGTTTATTCTTATTGCCAAGGTGTGGTGAAGTGGGATGTTATAAATATTTATAGGGGACTTAGTGTACTGACTGAGATCAGCTGTGAAGGTATATATATCTAATAAGAGTAGTGTATTATATATAACCTTACTTGCTGCCACATATGTATACCTCAGTCAGAATTATTCTGGAATAGTGTGATGACTACGTTATATGTCTAGGGTATGTGTATGATGAAGTGTAAGTCATAACAACAACAGACAGATAAACAATTTAATTTATTCCACCACACTTGACAACACTGTGACACTCACATACATAAAACACTCTACGAGGATATCTTAAAGGAGTCACTGATAACTTTTCAAATAACAATATGTATTCAGTGCTGTCATGAATGAATATGTGTCCTGATTCAAATACAAATGGAACCAGGAATCACAATCAATTTTAATTACAAGTTATATGTACAGAATTTCTCAATATGAATCTTGTAGTGACATGTATTTTTAATAGTATCCTATGTGTGTCAGTGGTGTAGTAGTAATATGAGGTAATACTGGTTTTGTTTTGTTCAAGCTCTGTTGGTATTTGTCATCATGACTTCAATAGTTTGTCTTTATTGGAACTAGTATTGGAGATGTTCTCAGTTCCTGATATTAAAACAATTAAATTCCCCTCTTAATTGTATTTTACACTGTCATTTTAAGATGGGGGTACATAATGTTGAGCTCCATGGCCACACTCTCTTATCTTGCGTGATGACTGCAGAAAAAAGGCTCCTCTGCTCGATGAGTTCTGGAGCCACCCCACTGGTTGCTATATGGACCAAGGAGTATGCTGTCCACCTCTGGCTTCAGCAAAGCTCTGACCAGGTGCTGCTCAATAACTTTAAGACCACTGTCCCTGAAAACAAGAAGGATGTACCTTCTACGTCATAACTAATTTATACTCTCTTTCTACACTGAGCACAATACATCACAAACATTGAGTTCAGAGCGTTAGGCCAACTGTCAGCTTCATCTGAAATATTTTATACCAGTATTTCCCTCCCTAATGGTTACTACGCCTCTGCAATTCCAGCATTATTTCTGTCTAATCAATAATCTAGGTGTCAGTGTACTGTTTGGCCATTCCATGCAGTTTTACTTTCCTCCGACACCTTCTGTTCAGGCTGGAGCATTATAGGCTTTACATCATGTTCGCTACTGAACTACACATATATACAGGCATAAATTAACAATTTACATTCAATTTTCATTAAAAGATATTGAATATTTCAAGCTTACCACAATTCATAGAATAATAAACAGTTTCGTTGACTGGCAATGAATATAGCACAACTCCGATCTGCCGATGTCCCAGGCTTTATTTTATAACAAATATACACTGGTGCTCAACGTACTGCTTCTTAGTAGGTTTATTACAAGATGTGGCAATGAACAGACGCTCTGAATCAAGTATATTCGCAGCTCTACCCAATGAAACCACGTCCACACATCTTTTCAAAAAAAGTACCCCTTCTATTCGTTTCACATAACAACACAAGATAGTATTTATAGCCCGACCAATCGTGTTTAGTCTTATATTTGTTGCGCTCCAATCAATTTGGAGTTAACATGGTAGGCTATTTCCGTAACGTAAGGTTTTTTCAAACACGTTATAAAAAATTTTATGAGCAGAAATGATTTCAGGCTGTCAGGCACCCCCACTATTTTATTTTGGTTATAATTTGGTAATTCCTAGACTATTTGCGTAACGTTTTACATATTCTTTGTCAGCAAGCCCTAAGGAACCCAAATATACAAATTTAAAAGAGCTAAGTGGCTGCGTTCAAAATATGCAATTTCTTCTACCTCCTGTTTCGAAGATGTGCTGTCTGGGTACTGTAATGTTTTCAAACGTAAACCCATCTAATGTCATCTTTTCTAATAAGCGTTTTCCAGGTTTTTAAAACCTAACTCTGGGAAGGTTAGTGTTTTTATCACTGTCCGTCTGAAAAAAAGTTAGTGCATGTGGCCTTACACGCGTGATAGTAGTAATTGTGTATCGCGCGACGCGAGTTTAGTGTTGCATGTGTCCTTGCTTTCATTCGCCCCTCTCTCTTTCTATTTGAGTCCATCTGTTCGTTCGTTTTGGTAACGTAGTATAATTAATGTTAGGATTAATTTAGGTCATTACGCAGTGTGCCTCTCAATGTTTTTCTTAGAAATGCAATACCCGTTTTAATGTGTTGTGGAAACGCTTGTATTTATGCAGTGGCTTATATTTAACGTGGAAACGTTACAATTTGCAGACGAAGCATAAAACAAAGGGGATTTCGAGTACTGTCATTGTGACAGCACTGTTCTTTACCATTCTTCTTCCTTTTATTAAATTTATTTGTTAGGCTTTGCATTTACCTTGTAATTTATATATGTGGATTGGAATATTCCACGACACAAGGAATGGCAGAATCATGTTTCTGATAATAAGGTAAAGAAATCACTTCTTATGAACTCTTGCTAAGCCATCGTTTTTCGATAAGCAGACGCATTGTACGTCTGAGAGAATATTTAACCAGAAGAAGATGACATTCATTCCTAGCAGCACTATATTGTATGATGAAGTCAATTGTATCAATGATAGAATCTACAAAGCCATAAGGACATTTAATGAATGACCAGCTTTGATGCAGCGGCCTAGTTTGTATCAAAAAAGAAAGTGAGTGACAGCTCACGAGAGAAGCCATCTTGTATCCGAATATTTTGTGACTTTCAAGAAGAGAAAAGGGATGCCCCGTACTATCGCTTGATGAGTCCAGAGATCACTGCTACTGTATGAGAACCCATTTCTAGTGGTTCAATCTTATTATATGAAAATATGTGCTGAACTTTACTTAAAGGAATCTTCGCTAGACGAGGTTAGGTCTAGGAGTCATCTTGAATATTGTTTATAAACTGACGTGCTCTGTCAGTGAAGTCAGATGATATATATATGGGCAATACGGAGTGCTTATCTACTGACACTCCATTGTGCTATTAGTCAACATGAGTGCCCATGTATCATTGCAAGACCATTTATCCACTGTACCATGATGTATTATGCCAACCTGTCATTTGTCACTGTATCCGTGCTGTCGAGTGTGTACGTCCAATTAAACTGTAGCAAAGGTACACAGTCGTTGGTGTCGATGACTTCCAGCCATACATGAGTGAAAGAAAAAGATCATTTGTCAACACCACGAACTCTTCTTATCATTCGCATATTATACTCTCACTCTATGTCTACACACCACTGCGTAGGTCGAGTTGACATTCCATACTCAAACCACGAGCAACACTCTGACGAGTCTTTAACACTGGAGCTTCCAAACATCCTCTTAACACCGTGGTCCTGTACACAGTTGATGTCAGCAGGAAAAATAAATAGATAACAACAACCCAATACATCTATTTATAACACAGCATTTAACAACCAGGATCATAAGGTAGATTCTACTCTGGAATTCTCAAATATAAAAGAAACAACGTGGATCCTGAACTATTTGTAAAATAGAATGTGAGACGGAACTGAGAGGGACAAGGAGGACACAAGAACATGGTTCAGAGTGTCAAGAACATGGTTCAGAGTGTCAAGAACATGGTTCAGAGTGTCAAGAACAATCAGAAGACTTCTTGTGTGCTTATATTTCTTAATATACGATAATATTAGACCAACACGAGAAAGTCTGCCCGTTAAAACAGGGACAGGAGAAGACTTAAAGTCAACATCTGAAGCATTCATCCCCTGCAGCCCATTTAGAAAACTGAGAAACTGGAATAGGTGAATATGATGTAGTTTTACTCATTACATAACAGTTCTTTAATCAAAACATTTGTTGTAAATGCACGGTTATCTTTAAAATAGTTGGCTTGATATATTGCTTCTGAATATATGCTTTAAAATTGTCTGGGTTCTTTCTTCGCGTGAGCGCTACATAAAGTTGACCATGAGCAAATAGTACTTCTGGAAGGTATGCACATACATGACGAAAATGTTTGTCCCTGTGCTTTGTTGATTGCCATGGCAAAAGCTAACATCACTGAAAACTGCCGACATTTCAAGACGACAGGAATGGTAGTATAATTTGGCTCGAAATTGATGCGTGGAATGAAAACTCGTCAAACCTTAGTTCCTGCCTGGGATGATTTTTTTTTTTTTTTTTTTAGAAAACAAACAGATTAGCTCTCTGTCTTTAATTTGAACAGAATGTTAAAGTTACAAAGAACATGAAAGGATATTCGGTATTTTTTTAAATTATGGAACTAAATTATTAAAGTCTGCATCATCTCTTGACGGGTTACCTGCGAAGTTTTCTGTGAAATCTGAATAATGTAGATTATTTACCTCTATATGGGAGGATTATAATTGGTACTCAAGATAACGTTCACTCAAAGCCCAGAGCAATGCGCGTCATGTCCGTATTTTCCCGAAAAGCTTGTGCGAGTATTCCTAATACAATGAACAATGCACCATAAAAAAGATCGAAAGGCATGCGTGTTCTTTTAATGCGTGTTTTCGTTTCGTTTTCACAGCGCAATGCGCCATTTCCGTATTGTACCGAAAAGCTGATGCGAATGCTTCATAGATTAAAAACTTTTAGCAAGAAAACTAGTAACTTGGGGAATTGTAAGTATGCGCTAAGTCTCAATGAATCTAATGAATGCTTTGACACAGTAGACGATATATACAGTTTCTGCGCTTTTGAGATAAAACTGGATATGTTGTTTCATGAAGCATTAATAAGTTGTCCATTTAAAACACATTTTGAGGGGATGGGGTATAATTGAAAGTTGACGAGACTACTGCCTTGCCGACTACTAACAACCGTGTCTTTGTCACAAAATAAAACGGTTGTTATTTAAAACTGTACCTCGCAGTCTTGTGTACTAACATTGTTCAAACAATGGTTTGCAACCATAACATTGCTCGTTATTCAACGAAACCTACCATACAGGCATTAGCACTGTTCTCTGTCACATCAGACTGGATACTAGTCAAAACAAAACAAAAACGAATGGAGCCGGTCACATGGGCAACACACATACTGATGACGTCATGTACTAGAATTGACAGGTAGATCTTGTTTGGGGATCACAAAGAAAAAATAAATGTAAATAAAATAATAATAGAAGATGATAACAATAGACATTTATTAAGCCTGATAAAGAGAACGTGTACTGAACTTGAATAGACATAATGAAGGCATGTGCTCGGGGACAAGGTGGGGGGGGGGGGGGGGGGGAAAAAATATAATAGACACCATAAATACTACAGTTTTAAATAATAACGTTGGAGGGACATAGACTTCATAATCGAACGAGGAAAAATAAGCTATTTAAATATGACACTTACTGGAGTAAAACAACAGAATATTGAGTGACATAAAGACTAATTGCTGGTATATCATTTATCAGACTCCGCATATTGAGTGACACAATGACTAACTGCTGGTACATCATACACCAGACTCCGCATATTGAGTAACGCAATGACTAACTGCTGGTATATCATACACCAGACTCAGCATATTGAGTAACGCAATGACTAACTGCTGGTACATCATACACCAGACTCAGCATATTGAGTAACGCAATGACTAACTGCTGGTATATCATACACCAGACTCAGCATATTGAGTAACGCAATGACTAACTGCTGGTACATCATACACCAGACTCAGCATATTGAGTAACGCAATGACTAACTGCTAGTATATCATACACCAGACTCCGCATATTGAGTGACACAATGATTAACTGCTGGTACCGTATATCATACATCAGATTCCTCACAGGTCACAACATATTGGGATACCATCTATTCAGCAAGCTAAAGATAGGAACTCGTGATGAGTGTTGCTGTGGCACGATAAAAATGACTGCTGAACATCTGCTGCAGATGTGCCCAACATCATATACTATGTGAAATCTAACTTTTACACAGTAGCGAAACACGTCCAGATATAACTGAAGGACCCTGTCTGTAGTTGAAAGATGTGTGTCTTGTTTCTTCAAGGCAAGCACATAAGAGAAAATAAAAATAAGTGAATAGACTGTGAAAAGCAAATCAGGTTGTTTGTTCCGAGACAAGGTTGGTTAATTCGGACTTTGATATGTTTTATATCAACCCGTCACTGCAGACTCAAAGTACCATCTATTCAAGAAATTAAAAATAGGTCAGACATAGACATGTGACTATGTTTGAAATACAAGCACAACAGTAGAACATATCCTTCAAGACTGTCGGCTCCATGAGACGAACACATTGACACCATTGCGTTCAACAACCAGTTTGAACGAAGACTTGTGCGACAACGACTGAAGACTGAAACAGACCTTCAACTTTGTGATAGAAATAAAAATGGCAACATGGTAGCAAATACAACCTGTTTTTCAAGGGAGCGAAACACGATTAAATGTTTCAAAAAATGGGTACAGTGAATTGTTTGGTTGTCTTTCTTTGCACAGAGGAAAATCTTTCTTGTACTTTGAGCTTGCGAAATTAGATTAATTTTCTGTCTGTCTGTCTGTCTGTCTACCCGTCCGTCCGTTCATCCATCCAGCCATCCATCCATCTTTTATCTATGTATGTATGTATGTATGTATAAGTACTATCCATTGACTGCAGAAATTAACGAACTAGGCTATCGTACGCATGTAATCGTACTGATAATTGGTAGTTTGGGTCATGTGCATGCAAAGTGTGTGAGTGGATTAATGTCGCTAGGGTTGCGGAAATTTGAAGCAAAGGTTTTATGTAAATATGTCAGTATCAGTGCAATTATAGGTTCTTACAGAATATGGAAACTTCGATGTAAAAAACACCCATTTTAAATTGCTGAAATGTTTTCCCCACCGTCTAATCTCAATTGTGCTCTGTCTACTATATCAAACGACTATTGTATTTGATGCTATATTTAGCATCTCACTCTACTAGCTGTCAAAGATTTTATGGCAAACAAAAATTCTGATAAAACCCCCATGTAAAAACAACCATATTGCTCTACTTGAATGGTATTCGCACACATTTTGTAAATTTCAATAATTCTCATTTTTGGCAGGTTATATCATATCATTATATGCCAATGTCTTTTAGAAAGCTTAAAAAATTGTTATGTATATGTAACACAAAGGTTCGATGTAAATCACCCACATATAACTACTTGAGACGTCTTCAATACTTTATGTAAATTCTAATGATTCTCCTATATGCCATGTTGTATCTATTATATCATGTCTGTACATATTAATGTATTTTATGGAGAATAAAGTTTCTGATATTTATGTATGTATGTATGTATGTGTGTAGGTATCTATCTATCTATCTATCTATCTATCTATCTATCTATCTATCTATCTATCTATCTATCTATCTATCTATCTATCTATCTATCTATCTATCTATCTATCTATCTATCTATCTATCTATCTATCTATCTATCTATCTATCTATCTATCTATCTATCTATCTATCTATCTATCTATCTATCTATCTATCTATCTATCTATCTATCTATCTATCTATCTATCTATTTATCTATCTATCTATCTATCTATCTATCTATCTATCTATCTATCTATCTATCTATCTATCTATCTATCTATCTATCTATCTATCTATCTATCTATCTATCTATCTATCTATCTATCTATCTATCTATCTATCGATCTATCTATCTATCTGTCCGTCTGTTTGTACGTCCTCTGTCTATATATCCACCCATCTATCCTTCGTCTTTCTACACCTCCCCCTCCCCCCCCCTCCTCCAGAACAGCCGACTCCAAAAATATTCCCTAATACGCCACTGACAGCAGTGTCGAAGATAGTTGAAACCTGAAGTGCTGGAAACAAGATCACAACGTGCAAAAAAATGAAGATGTCTGAGAAAATAGCTGGAAATTTTTATCCAAAGAGATCAAAGTCAAAAATAAAAAAATAAAAATGACGAATTAGGAAAGCAGGTGACAATAAAACTATATCAATGTTATCATTGTCATTATCATCATTCATTTCAGCTACCTAAGATTCGCACGCCTTTAACTAATTCGCACCAAGCTCTCCTTTCCTCTTCCGACCACAACTACGTAAGTTGCACAGAAAACATCATAGAATGCTATGTCCCTAATATTGCAATGAGTGACCACTATCCAGTATGCTGTACATGGTCAAAGAATAAATGTAAAGTTCCCAAAAATAAACATGTAAGTATTAAAACACCCGTGTGTTACCGGGGCCCGAAAGGGGAGCAAAGAATAGTAACACTGGTCCCTGACAAGCATGTCGTAGAAAGCGACTAAGGAGGGTTGGGCATGGGGCTGGTTACCCCATCCTGTAAAAAAATTTAAACCACAAAAACTTCAACAAATATGGACAACTCAATTAAGGAAGTATTAAATTTAGAAGTTTCTAACATTTCAGTAGGGAATTATTTTTAAATGACTTGCTAACTGCACCTCTCGCCCATGTTTACCAACTTCCTGATACGGATGACGCTATTGCATACTGGACAAAAATTTTTTATAATGTTTTTGACACGCACGTACCAGCTAAGGAAATTCGCGTTAAACGACAATTAAAATCTCCGTGGATCACGCAGGAAGTGTTGGAGGCTATGAGGCAGAGAGATCAAGCGCACAAAAATAAGGACCTCAACACATACAGGGTATACAGGAACAAGGTTCAATATTTAATTCGGAAAGAAAAGAAAAATCACTTTAGAAATATGGTTCAGAACAAATCAAATAGTAAGGAAATATGGAAGGCAATTAACACCTTAGCGAAAAAACGTAATGCACCAGATTCATTCTCTTCCAACACTTCATTTTTACTTGCACAGATTTCAGCAATCACTTTCAAGCAGAAATAAACAGTCTGAAATCCACAATACCACCTTCCTGTAGTGACTTAGACAAACTTTCAGCATTCTGTAAAAACAAATGTACAAACTCAGTTCCACCCGACATTCCTTTTATGACAGTTAATGAAGTGTATAACTATCTTATTGGCCTTAAGGATAATAGCTCATCAGGGCTTGACGGAATTAGTAATCGAATACTGCGTTATGCCGCACCAGCTATTAGTGATTCGCTAACATATATATATATATATATATCCTCTTTTCAAACCTGGCTCGTCAGATAACAGTAACCTTGGTAACTATAGACCAATTTCTTTTGTATCATCGCTTTCTAAACCACTAGAAAAACACATACATAAAGC
This sequence comes from Oreohelix idahoensis, assembly GCA_024509875.1. Lineage (NCBI taxonomy): Eukaryota > Metazoa > Mollusca > Gastropoda > Stylommatophora > Oreohelicidae > Oreohelix > Oreohelix idahoensis. The sequence continues at coordinate 639,649 of JAMPIV010010953.1, forward strand.
AACACTACAGTACCTAGTTAGTAATGACTTGCTAATTGACAGTCAGTCAGGGTTTAGACAAAAGCATTCATGCGACACAGCTCTAACTAAGATGATAGACAACTTGCACCTAAACATCAATAACGATAACATATGTGGAGCAATATTTGTAGACTTTAGGAAAGCATTTGACATGTTAGATCACGCTGTTTTAAAAAGAAAATTAGTGTAGTGGTTTTTGATGGAGATTAAGTTGGGAGAACAGGTCCTGGAGCAGGTCGACCACTTTAAATATCTCGGAGCTATTATAGACCGAAAGGGAGGCATCAAAGAAGAGTTGGCCACTCGGAAAGCAGCGGCTGGGAGACTTTTTCAGGCCATAAATCGTGGATTCCTCAGCAAGAAAGAGGTTGGTAAGAAAACGAAGATGGCTGTATACCGCTCCACCTATGTCCCAGTCTTGACATATGGATGCGAGTCGTGGGCAATGACTACAACCCACAAAAGCCAGATCCAAACCTCAGAAATGAGGTATCTGAGGAAAGTGGTTGAAGTAACAAGAAGAGACATGGTCCGCAACCAGACGATCCGTCAAGGCCTAAAATCCCATCCGCTGCAGACCCAAATAGAACAGTCCCAACTAAGATGGTTTGGCCATGTCTGCAGAATGGGAGAAGATCGGCTACCACGACAAGCATGGGAAACAAAGAGCCAAGGATCCAGACCCCGAGGACGACCCAGAGTCCGCTGGGAGGACAACATTAGACAATCTTTGAAGGACCGAGGACTAGAATGGAACCAGGCCAGGAAGAAGACAGCCGATAGAATGGTCTGGCGCTCTCTCTTCCAAACCTCTACACCTCACGGTAGAAGGGGAACGACTAAGTAAGTAAAGGTTTTTGATGGTACTATATGGTTGTTGTGTTACCTAGTGTAATGTATGAGGTCAGCTGTGAAGGCTCCTGAGATAAATGTAGATGTGAATTACAGAAGGCCCTTCTTACTACCACTTACGACCTCAAACATATCTTTTTTCCTATTATGAATGTAGCTACGTTAAAAAGTCTAGGGTACTGAAATGTAATGTGTTGTAGTAGAATATACAAACACACACAGATAATTAATGTCTAATACTATTAATAAAATGTATAACACACTGAAATAACTCAGGCTGTTTTAGTTTAAATATTAAAATTTTCTTTAAATTTATTTGTTCTGAACCAATGTTTTAGTTTGGTCAGAACATATGAAAAGTTATGGAGTTATAAATGGAATGCATGAATATATGGCATAATAAAATGGAAAGTGTGTACATAAGTATTTTATAAGACTGGTTAATATTAATTATATTTATCAAGTCTCTGGGAAACTATTACTGGATATGCTGTTGGGGTGGTGTCATCACACCCACTCTGTGACTAGAACAAGCTTTTTCCATTTTCTTATAAACTTTAATAAATGTTATCTTTCCCAAAATTCAGTATCTTTATGTTGGGGAAATGTTTATAAATCTCTAGGAGTATGGTGAATCCTCAGCAGGCCACTAATCACTCATCTTGTCTGCGAAGATCTCATGCTGGATTCAGATGGCCCACTCCTCTCGGTAGCTAGAATACAATGCTAGACTGCACCGTCACACTGTTTGACTGCACACACGTCTGCTTGTGTAATCTTGATTACTTATGTGGCACTATCCTAGTGCCACAACAGAAACTCACAATTCTGAAACCAAAGTTGTGCGGTGTGTCAGTAATCTACCTACTGCACCACTCTTACACACAGCACAACACAACGACACTACACAGAATGGGTCAGATCTCTCTGACCAACACAGCACATCTTACCCAGTTGTTTTCATATAGTACTAGTTCCCCAAGACTGCATTGCATCTGAGATACGTTCAATAGTTTCCTTTTATTCAATAAGATAGGTGATATGTTCCCACTGATCTCAACAATAGATCCGCCTTCCATCTTTTTAGTTAGGCGTCCATATATTTTGTTTGTCTCTAGACCCTGAACTTGGGCTGGGGATCTAGAGCGAACACTTACTTGTCGTAATCATTTTATATGATATGGCAGTATCAATCACTCGAAATATTAAAATGTACAAAATAAATACTTTCATTCTTACCAGAATTCAGAATTGAGAACACAGTTATTTGCTAGCAAAACTCAGCTGAGCTGCTGGCTATATGATGGCGTCCCACTAAATGTATGTAATATCTTCTGTGAAAAACACCACAGGCAATAATCAACTGTGTCCCTGGACAGAATTGTATCAAATGGCAAAAATGCGCATCTCTGTCCTGCCAATATGATTACATTTGACCAATCACAGACTTCCCCCTTAACGTTTTTCAAATCTACAACCAAAAGTCAAATTTCAGTCAGCTCTCAGTCAAGTATGTATTATTGTCTGTTGGTCCGTCTGTCTCTACTTGGTTTTTCCCAAAAACACACTTGGTTCTACATGCAATACCCTACACAAATCTGCCTCCGAAGTTATTTTTAGCCACAATTCTCCACCTTTCCCCTCTCTTTAGTTACAGCTTGATTTTTGCATTTGCGTGTCTCAAGGACGAATATTTGAAACTTTAGTGAAATTTTTAACAGTACAGTCGCTAGTCTGATATGAACAATACAGTCTTTTGTCAATATCTTCCTTGTTATCTATCCGTCTGTATAATTTAAAGTATATTATTTCTCTGCTTATGATGGGCTATCAAACTAGCTAGGTTTTATATTCATAACTCTATTATTAAGAAAAATCATATTTTTCCTCGTTTAGTTTTTTTTTTAAATTTGTTCGAGAACCTTCTCTACGGCGTTTGCCGCTGAATTCAAATAAAACCGCCCAGTATAGAAAAACGTCCAAGAAATGACTGTTTCGAATAAGAGCTAAGGTCCTTTTTTGTCCGTTTCCTTACATTGTGTCAACTAGTGACGTGAATTTTTTTTTTCTTTTACTACCAATTGCGTCTCTTTTGCCGCTCTAGATTCAAACACGTGTTCAGTCATATTTTTCCTTTTTTTGATCTCCGTTTCCCTCCCGTCTACAAAAAGGGTAAACCGTTTCGTCTGCACGTCTAACTAGTTGTTTTAAATGGCGGTAGGAAATGCGGGCATGGGCGAGCATGTCTCCTAGTATCTTACGCATTATTTTTATCCCTACATTTTAATCCTTATATTTGGAGATATTTTAACGTTGGATCACGGTAAATTCATCACAATTAGAAACAATGAAAGTTAACTTTAAACTAGAGACATTACTTAAATCATTCCTGTCCGACAGACAGCAAGTAGTGTGGTACAATAACTCCTTGTCAAGCCCAACTATTATTGACACCGGTGTTCCTCAGGGTTCTATTGTCGGCCCTCTACTTTTTTCCATTTACATAAAAGACCTTCCACTACACATCAAGCACTCATCCTGCGACCTATTTGCCGATGACTGTACCATTTATACCAGTGATAAAAGTTGCAACACGCTAGAAAGATTATTACAAAGCGACATAGACAATCTTATTAAGTGGAGTAATGAAAATTGCATGCAAATAAATATCATTAAAACAAAATGTATGATAATATCAACTAGACAAAAATTACAAAACTCACAGAAAACAACACTTCAGCTCTACATTGGAACCTCTTTAATTGAAAATGTAAATGAAAATAAAACACTAGGACTCATAATTGACCAACATTCAAGTTGGAATTCGCATGTACAAGCACTGACCAAACAAACGGCACAAAAAGTTTACCAGTTCGCTAAAATCAAACATTTCCTAGATGAGGAGACACGAAAAATGTTCTATACATCCCAAATACAAACACATCTAGACTATTGTTCCACAATTTGGGATGGCTGCACCATGTCCAAGACTAAAAGACTCTATTCATTACAAAAACGTGCAGTGCGCCTAATTTCAGACAAAAACCTCCCACAGAGTGTAGACCCATATACATATCTTAACATATTACCACTAAGAAAGCGCCTTCTCTTCAACAAAGCCAAATTTATTCACAAAATCTTATCACAGAATGCTCCAACGCATCTGTGGCCTATTTTCAAATAAAGTGGAATACGCAGTCAACGCTTAAATAAATTACACATGCCCAAGTCTAGGCTCGACTTATTCAAGAAAAGTTTAGCTTTTTCTGCAGCTCATCTGTGGAATAATCTTCCACACGACTTAAAAAACACGCTTAGTCCATATTCATTCAATCACAGACGTTTCAAATATATCATGAGTGCAGATTATATGCCACCCTAATTTAGTTATGTTCTTAAATAATTACATAACATTAAATGTAGGTTTTTAAAGATAATTTTGTCCTGTTTAGTATTAATTATGATAAGGTACTGTAAATCTGTGTAACTGTTAGTATACTGTTACAATGTTGGGATTTTATTGTATTGTATTTTATTGTTATTTTATTATTTAAGTATTATTTAAGATACATGTGAGAAAAAATGGATTCAGTATGGAAGACGAGAGAAAGGAAGGGCAGAATGTTAGACGGGCCTGCGTGCCCAATTCTAAACCCTTTGAAAATAAAGTTCGTTCGTTCGTTCCATCCCTAGCTCAAGATATTTCCATATCTTCCTTTCTAGACAGAAATGAGGTCAATAGCCGATAACTCCTTTCGACATTTTCTGTGTTACGTCACGAGCCTACTTACTTACTTAGTCGTTCCCCTTCTACCGTGAGGTGTCGAGCCTACTTAACGGATTAAATTCTTTCGTCTCGGAAGACCCAGGTGAATTATTTAAATGACTTGCTTTGCATCCAAATAAGAATAGTAATTAATCAGCTTTATAGATAGACAGAAAATTAATTGTGACCTATATCTGATCAGAATTGAGAAAATTCAGCCATCATGACAAGTCAAGCACTGTTAAGGTTCCTGTTTTCTGTAATGAGACAAACAAAGAAAACGAGAACTGATCTCTTTGGGTATGTCGTAATGGGCGATTACTGCCAGGTTTTGGTTGAGGCTAGCAACCTCGTACAAACTGCTAAGGAAATCATCACTTCAAGAGCACGTGCTTTGACGCAAACTTCCTGCACGTGCGCCTTTTGCAGATGTGTCTACATGCTCCATAATGACCTAAACAGGAAAGGACAATAAGAATGAGAATTCAGAGATCTGGCTACAGAGAAACTGAACGATCCAAGACGATGGTTGGTTAAAGAAGGATTTAAAAACATGCTGATGAAACCTTTTTAGGCGCTGTCTAACGCAGCACACAACTCTCAACAACGGTAGCTGCCTCTTCCCACCGGGATTCCGGGCACAAGTAGACCCTAAAGTCAAGTAAAAGTATATTTTTAGGGACTTGGTCCTATTTTTATCGCAAAAGTTGAGAAGCTCTGGTTTGTTTATAGCTATGACTATAACATTAAACAATAATGCGCCAGTACTTGGAAAATTTTCAAAACCTAGTGAGGGGTTCGTGGAATTTTTTCAGCATTCGATGGCAGCGCGTGGGGACTGTCGCGAGAGAACTAGTCAGACATTTTGTCATATGACACCGATAAATTTTGAGATGTGTGCATACTCGTAAAGTACGCGCGTGAAGACAATTGTAGCGTAGAAGTGCAGAGAAAATGGGGAGGTAATGTGAATCATTTGTTTGGCTTGCGCTTCCTGGAGGTCGAACGCTAAATGTGGGTACAGGCTGAAGGGAGAAAACAAAATCTTAAGAAGTGCTTTATCATAATATCATCCATCTAAGATCGAGATTTTTCATTACGTGCCAGCTCAAGGTTGTCCAGCCGGCCAAAATATTTTCCGACTCGGACTAGTTTTTTACTGGTCATATGCGATAAAGTTCGGACATTTTTTTACCGACCGACTCAGACTCCAGTTAAAAAACGACCGACTCCGCGACTCTGACCCCCGACTACGACTCCATAGACCTATATTCAGCTCCCAGGTGAGAAGTTACAGAATTTCATAACTAGGTGCTTGCGTAGGATTGAAATGGTATGACAAGATCAGCAATGTGGAACTGATGGCAAGAGCTAGATGAGCACCCGTGGAACAAGAGATGAGAAGAAGAAACTGGCGATGGATCGGATACGCGTTGAGAAAACCTGTTGATGGCATTGCCAGGTAGTTCTTCTTCTTCTTCATACACTCTCAGACGTCCATTCTCATACGTCAACTCTCAGACATCCACTCTCAGACATCCACTCTCAGACGTCCACTTGAATGTTTCTAAAGAAAGTAGTAGTCATTCTGAATCTCCGTAGAGCTTTAGGCAGTTCTTAGTTCTGGGACCCCAGGGTAGAAGAGATGCAGAAGCAGAGACCGAAGAAAGAACTTATGGAGAAGAGAACTAGAGACAGAAATGACAATGGTGAAGAAGCCGTAAAAGAAATTGAGTGGATGGCACGTGACAGGAGGACTACGTGCATGGTTTGTTGAAGGCATTTGCTCCTTGGGGAGCTGAAAGGTAGTAACTGATCCTGGTGAAGCACTGACCTCAACAAATGTATGTCAAGTCTTCCTGTCATGTGCTGTCTTATCAAAGTTCTTACTGTGACTTCTTTTTACGTATAATTCTTTCTCCATGTGCATGTGTGTGTTTGTCTTTCTTTGGGGGGGGGGGGGGGCGGTAGTTTTTGTAGTTTACTCTGCATACTCAAGAGCAAGGACTGCCTTGTAATGCAATGACTGGTTTTCTCAGTGGCTATCATATCCAGCTTCTCTTCAGATATTATCCAGATGTATCATTATATATGGGAGACTGAATTTAGAACAAGTTGAAATTACGAACATACAAAGCAGAATCAGACAAAGACATTCATAATGTTAAGAAGATTGTTCTTATAAGAGGGAAAGAATGACAAAGGCATGAACACCTTAGTGAAGAAGATGCGGCTGTGCACAGAGAACAAAATAATCCAACGACAGCGAAAGAGTAAAAAAGCAAAAAAAATTAGAGCACAAAGTCTGGAATAACTGCCGGGATTCTGACCTTCTCTGAGAGTCAAAGTAAACATTGAATTACTGCTCACTCAGGCGGTAAATGTTGAAGAATATGACGTTAGGCTTGAGGCTGGCAACCTCATGATGTATTTCAAATTGCTACAGACACCATTGCACCAAGAGCATGCTCTATGTCGTAGGCTTCTTCAATGGGGGGGCATCTGAAGTGGTGGTTCCATGCTCCATAGCAGCGAAACAGGAGATGATGATGATGATTGTGATAGTGATGTTGCTGATGATATTGATGATGATGATGATAGGGATGTTGATGATTTGTGGTGATGATGATATTGATGATGATTGATGATGATGACGATGATAATGATGTTTCTCAATTTCTACTTAATTAACCCATACGGAGGAATTAAATGCTTACTCCAGTTCACATCCTAGCGTCCTTGACTCTCCTGATTTATCCATCAGCATTTCTTGCATATCCAACTTCCTTGTTGTCTGAGCCATGTCCCACCGACCTCAATTAATCTGCCGACACTGACGAGACAAATTAGATTAAATGTCCAGCAAAGAAATCACGCCAACTGTAATTTGATTACACTGTGTTTTTTTTTGTTGTTGTTGCGAACTTTAAATCAGAAAGTTCGTATTGTGTCTCTGACCAAATTTCGTCACCGCATAATGCTCTAGTTGGACTGTGGGTAATTGTTTTTTTTTTTTTCATTTAAAAGAAACTACACAGTAAACATTTTTTTCCCATCAACAAAATGACTACTGATCAATGACAAAGATTAAACAAGGAAAAAGGGAAGAAGTGTTGTCGAAACGGGTTAATTGTTGGTGTTTAACTCGGGCTGCTCAGCTTCTCGCTGTTCTGAAGCCATACCTAGTTGAAGACAATTGCTTTTCTGCCAGTCCGAAACGTGTTGAAATCATGAGCTCCGTTTTCTCCAGCTTTGCTTGCCTTTAAAGGACCGCCACATCTGGTCCCAAGCTTGAGGAGTGAAAAGCGCGTGGCATACTGTGCATTCCGTGCCATCCAAGGGGGCTCTCCTAATATGCAGAGCTAAAATGCTGTGCTGTGGTTCTGGGATCTCCAAAGGAATTGTCACATCCTACACAGAGCAATAGCTGATCTATATACATATAGATCAGGCGGGAAAAATGTGCTGAAAACTGTTCACGTCTGCAAAGAATCTGTTTGCAACAGAAGATCAAGCCAGTTAAAGGGCAGAAAATAATTATTTCCTCGACTTTGTGAACCAAACCAAAAGGGTTAACGATAAAAGTTAATTGGGTATCTGACTCTGCTCTTAAGCTAGTGAAGGCAAAGGCAGCGAGGACGGGAACAGGCTACCTCCACCTCAAAGGGCTGGACCTAGTGTGGTAAAGTCAGACATGTTTAAACAAAATATTATGTTATCACATGAATTCTCGCATCGCCCATGTTGCAATAGCCAACGAGTGATAATAGTATCTAACCAGAACAGGTGGTATTGATGTTAGCGTTACTGGATTGCACCAAGAGGGAAATATTAGTTATTATTAATTTCAAGGTGTGATTAGGAATTAAATAATTATGATATAACAAAGACGGGAGAGAGGGGGAAGATAATGCGATCGATGAAGAAAAAGGTAAAAAAATGACCAAAATTGTTCCACTTCATCACACCATATCAAGCTGTCGTGCCCCAGGTAGTTCCAGGTGTTCTCTGATAAGGCAAAGAAAGAGTATGACTAGTGTTTCCTCATGCATGTCGTACAAGGCGACTAATATCAGGTTGTGCATGAAGCTGGCAGTCTAATCATGGACAAGAAACAGCTAAAGACACCACACCTCTAAAAACATGAGAATTCTCAGTGGAGGCTTCCTGCAAGGGGACCAACTACGGTGGAGGTTTCCTGCATGGTGACAAACTAAAGTAGTAACTTCCTAAGATGACAAACTATGGTGGAGGCTTACTGCAAGGAGATCAACTATGGTGGTGACTTCCTGCAAGGTGACCAACTATGGTGGAGGCTTACTGCAAGGAGACCAACTATGGTGGAGGCTTCCTGCAAGGAGATCAACTATGGGGGAGGCTTACTGCAAGGAGACTAACTACGGTGGTGACTTCCTGCAAGGAGACCAACTATGGTGGAGGCTTACTGCAAGGAGATCAACTATGGTGGAGGCTTACTGCAAGGAGACCAACTATGGTGGAGGCTTCCTGCAATGAGACCAACTATGGTGGAGGCTTACTGCAAGGAGACCAACTACGGTGGTGACTTCCTGCAAGGAGACCAACTATGGTGGAGGCTTACTGCAAGGAGACCAACTACGGTGGTGACTTCCTGCAAGGAGGCCAACTACGGTGGTGACTTCCTGCAAAGAGACCAACTACGGCGGTGGCTACATAATCTGTAAGGAGCACAAGAGAAATGATGATGATGTGAGAATGTGCTGCTTTTCGTGTCTTTTTTTTGTGTGTATGTAAAGATTATTTATTTTTTATCAGTGAGAGTGCTTGTGGCTGAACACCCCCTACAGCTATTATAATTCCCCAGCCCGTCACAGCTTCTGTAGCTTTAAGAACTTCCTAAAAATGACATCTCCCCCCCCCCCCCCTCTCTGGTTACAGCAGCATCCGAGTTTGTAACCATTCCCTTGTAGCATAACTGGTCAGACGCTGATATTGGACGCACGGGAAAAGAGAAACAGAAAGCTAGAGAACACATGGGAAAAAAACGCTAAAGGTGACACTAATGATAGCAGATAGGCCGTTAAAGAACTTAGATGAATGGAAGTTGTCAGCCTGCGCATTCATAACATCCCCTATGTCATCGACTGATTGTTCCAGAAGAATATCCGACATAAAAACATAACATCCCCCATGTCATCGACCGATTGTTCCAGAAGAATATCCGACATAAAAACATAACATCCCCTATGTCATCGACCGATTGTTCCAGAAGAATATCCGACATAAAAACATAACATCCCCTATGTCATCGACCGATTGTTCCAGAAGAATATCCGACATAAAAACATCACATCCCCCATGTCATCGACCGATTGTTCCAGAAGAATATCCGACATAAAAACATAACATCCCCTATTTCATCGACCGATTGTTCCAGAAGAATATCCGACATAAAAACATAACATCCCCTATGTCATCGACCGATTGTTCCAGAAGAATATCCGACATAAAAACATAACATCCCCCATGTCATCGACCGATTGTTCCAGAAGAATATCCGACATAAAAACATAACATCCCCTATGTCATCGACCGATTGTTCCAGAAGAATATCCGACATAAAAACATAACATCCCCCATGTGATCGACCGATTGTTCCAGAAGAATATCCGACATAAAAACATAACATCCCCTATGTCATCGACCGATTGTTCCAGAAGAATATCCGACATAAAAACATAACATCCACCATGTCATCGACCGATTGTTCCAGAAGAATGTCCGACATTAAAACATAACATCCCCCATGGGATCGACCGATTGTTCCAGAAGAATATCCGACATAAAAACATAACATCCCCTATTTCATCGACCGATTGTTCCAGAAGAATATCCGACATAAAAACATAACATCCCCTATGTCATCGACCGATTGTTCCAGAAGAATATCCGACATAAAAACATAACATCCCCCATGTCATCGACCGATTGTTCCAGAAGAATATCCGACATAAAAACATAACATCCCCCATGTCATCGACCGATTGTTCCAGAAGAATATCCGACACAAAAACATAACATAACATCCCCCATGTCATCGACCGATTGTTCCAGAAGAATATCCGACGACATAAAAACATAACATAACCCCCATGTCATCCGACCGATTGTTCCAGAAGAATATCCGATTGTTCCAGAAGGAAATATCCGACATAAAACATAACATCCCCCAGGTTGTCATCGACATAAAAACATAAAAACAACATCCCCTATGTCATCGACCGATTGTTCCAGAAGAATATCCGACATAAAAACATAACATCCCCTATGTCATCGACCGATTGTTCCAGAAGAATATCCGACATAAAAACATAACAATGTCATCGGACCGATCCAGAAGAATATCCAACATAAAAACATAACATCCCCCATGTCATCGACCGATAGTTCCAGAAGAATATCCGACATAAAAACATAACATCCCCCATGTCATCGACCGATTGTTCCAGAAGAATATCCGACATAAAATTATAACATCCCCCATGTCATCGACCGATTGTTCCAGAAGAATATCCGACATAAAAACATAACATCCCCCATGTCATCGACCGATTGTTCCAGAAGAATATCCGACATAAAAACATAACATCCCCCATGTCATCGACCGATTGTTCCAGAAGAATATCCGACATAAAAACATAACATCCCCCATGTCATCGACCGATTGTTCCAGAAGAATATCCGACATAAAAACATAACATCCCCCATGTCATCGACCGATTGTTCCAGAAGAATATCCGACATAAAAACATAACATCCCCCATGTCATCGACCGATTGTTCCAGAATTGTTCCAGAATATCCGACATAAAAAACATAAAATAAACCGAACAGAAGAATAACATAAAAACATAACATCCCCTATGTCATCGACCGATTGTTCCAGAAGAATATCCGACATAAAAACATAACATTCCCCCATGTCATCGACCGATTGTTCCAGAAGAATATCCGACATAAAAACATAACTTGGGCATTAAAACATAGACGACGAAAAAAAGCAATACTGAAATAATTAGATGTATGGGGGATCATTTAACAGGCGCACTGACTGTAAAGACGGCCACATAATGAGGCTAAAATGACTTACAACACTTCTGGTCTTACTGGTGAAACGATAAAAAGATATCGCAGCCTACGTGAAAGTCTAAACCACTTAATCCAGCTCCTGGTCATTGTGAAATACCAGTTGGTTTTTATTTTATTTTCATGTACTAATATATAATGGTCGAGTGGCTGAGTAATTATTGTGTTGCTTCTCAAGGAAAAGATACCAGATTCGAAACCTGGTAGCGTCACGTTCCAGTTTAACCAGATGTTCATGGGTACCTGAATCTGCTTTTGAGTTAGGGAAGGCAAAGACAACGAAGGCGAGAACTGGTCACCTCATCCGATAAAGCTAAGAATCATTATAGTGGTTTCTAACGTTTAACACTCCTAGGGCACTATCTGCTAGGGATTACCTGTAACGTCTTTATTGGTATAGGAAGTTGAATGAGATTTGATGTGAAACGGCAATTCTATTTATAGATGGTGTTAACGTGTATAGTTATTATTGTTATTGTTAATCAGAATCGACGTCATTGCACTCCGGGCAAACCCATAGGTGCTCAGTCTCCTGCAGCAAATGTCGACGAGTATGAACGCTAATTTTTCCTGTTGCGCACTGGTTGTATATACGGCGGATGCGTCCTCTCATACGTCCACCCCTGCTGGTCTTACGTTTGATGCCGAATTCCAGTAGTCTTAGCCTTGATGATTCATCGATTGGAGTGTATAGTTCTATCTGTTGAAAACATCGTCATCATGAGAAAGCAAATAGAGAGAGAAAGAGGTGGTAAAAGATAGAGGGGAGATATAATGACAGTCTGCCACTATCTATCTATCTATCTATCTATCTATCTATCTATCTATCTATCTATCTATCTATCTATCTATCTATCTATCTATCTATCTATCTATCTATCTATCTATCTGTCTGTCTGTCTGTCTGTCTCTCTGTCTGTCTGTCTGTCTATCTATCTATCTATCTATCTATCTATCTATCTATCTATCTATCTATCTATCTATCTATCTATCTATCTATCTGTCTGTCTATCTATTCAAAGATCCATTTATCCACCGATCTGTGAACTGAGAAGTGCTTCCTTTCTCGCAACCATTTTATTTTTGTTTTTTTCCCTTCTTTCCCGTTTCCCTTCTCCTCTTCATCTTTTGCTTGTTTATTTTTTTTTTGCCTTCTTCATCATCTTCATCGATGCAAATGCTAGACGTTGCTGCAGATAACGATGTCCTAGATCTGTGTCGAACACTCTTGATATGTCAATACTGCCACAAATCGTCACGCAACAAAATGTCAAGGTCTGGTACACGTCATAACTATAATACCCAATGTCATGATAACATTTCGGTGAATTGATTTTCACGTAGAATTGTACCGATGTGGCCTTATTAAAATGTTTTAACCCCAGGTGTCATAGTTAACACTGCACCACGGTGGGTTAACCGTAACTCTTTTTCTTCTTCTTTAATTTTTAGCTACATCTGGAGCAAAGACTTCTGTTCTGTTGTGCTAAGTTATGTGTGAAATAAATAGAAAAGGGATTACGGGAACTGCAAACAGTAAATACATTTAAAAAAACATAGATGGGTATGTTGCAAGCACACGTAAGAAAAAAAAGGAAATAAAATAACCTGACAACAGAAACTCATGTAGAGGAACATCCATAGGCGTTCTTCCCATGTGTCAAGGAGCCTTCTTATGTTGTTGTGTAGTTTATAGTTGTAAAATGTATGTGCTTCACAGGCAACTGTACTTTAGGGTGGCCAGACGCCCGGATTTGGCCGGATTTGTCCGGCTTTTTGCGACAAAACAGCGTCCGGTAAGATTTTTAAAAATGTCGAAATGTCCGGCTTTTATGTGATTGGCTAAATTACTAACGTGAAAGACACCATTTTGAAAACTTTTTCATGCAATCCGTTTTCTGAGTACATAAATTCTGTCAATTAAAAATTTTTATTCCGCAAAATCGACGGATTGCGCAAATTGCCAACAACACTACCGTAAGTTGTCATGTTGTTCGATAGTTTATAATAGATTACTATCATATTTTAACCGAAGGTTAAACGATGTTTAGGTTTATTGGCATTTGTTAAGGGAAAATTTAACAGACAAACTTGGGGCTGAATTTAGTCACTTATAACTTCGTTGTCTAGTGCACATTACAAATAATATTAACCTTAGTTCGTACTGCTTTTATATTTATTGCAATTTGTTTATTATTAAAAAAATACACGAGTAGTTACTAGTTTAGTAATGGGTTTGTTAAAATTAAAACCTCGTCTGTTGCATGTTACAAATAATTTTAACTTTAACATCGAATGTACCATTGATTAATGGCATTATATTACATTTATGTTACAGATACCAGCTCAAAATGCCAAAACGGAAGTGTGTGTTCACGGATGAATTGAAACAATAATTTCTGTACTTTTCCAGTGGTCGATAAGAGTATGTAGCAGAATGTCTTGTATGCAGAGGGGGCACATTTGTATCAGTAGCAAATAAAAGTGCAGCTGATTTTAAAAAAAAAAACATATAGAAACCGAAAAGCACAAGAAAGCACTTGCGTCTGAATGTTTGCAATCAAAACTGACATTTTTAACTAAAGAAATAAGCGAGGAAAGATTAGAAGTTGCCGCGGCCGAGGCTGCTTTTACTTGTCATACTGTAAAACATCACAACTCTTACAGATCAATGGATTGTACTTTAATGTTACTCAAGAATGTTTTCCAAGATTCAGAAATTGTCAGCAAATTCTCATGTGCCAAAACCAAAACAGCTGCTATGATCATTTCTGTGATTGCACAGCATTCTACTGAAGCAGCTTTGGAAACACTGAAGGGAAGATTCCATTAAAGGCACTCTACTTGTGCAGTACAGTTTCAAGCAGTTTTCATGCTCTGATTTCTATGCATATTTAAAACGTAGCCCAACTTTGTTGAAGAAGATTTTATCATCAGAAAAATATAAGTAGGCACAAAATCAATGTGATTTTATTAGCTTACTGTTTGAATGTTAAAAAATATATATATATATATGTTTCAGGGTCTTGTGTTTTGGAAAAAAGATGTCCTACTTTTTGAAAATATTATCCGGCATTGTCCTCCTTTTTATGACCAAAAAAATGGCAGTTTCCTCCTTTTTTGTGTTAAACAATATGGCCACCCTACTGTACTTGTTTTGTGTTTAGAAGTTTATGAGAGTCTGAGAGGATGTTAGATGCTATCCCATTGGTTGGTTTGAATGTTGTGACTATGTCATGTGTGTACTCACATGGATTCAACTAGATCTAGGTTTTTTTGGGGTCCCTCTAGCTAGGTATCATGTTCCTTCATTAGTTGAAGAACACCGCCTAGATTTCGCCAAAAATCGGCTATAATCGGCCAAAATAGCTCCAAAATCGCCCAAAGTAGTTCAACATAACCCAACTCACCGATATCTAGGTTGTTCTTCAAACTTCCCACTGGCAACCCTGAGAATGACTAGGGCCAGTGTTAAATGAGTTAAACTCGGGTGGTTTTGGTTGTCAATGTTGTGATGACTTAGAGAAGGTAGTAGGTTGCTAGTTTTAAAGCGGGAAGGTTGCTTATTGAGACTGTTGTAGAAGTTTTGTGTCTCCGATGTACTACATAGGAAGAAAGAATATTCATGTTCAAACCTGGAAATACTGTTGGATCAAAGTAGTGTAGTTCTAAGCAAGTATTCTTCCATTGATTTCAATGCCCAGATCTGGCAGATGTAACATTGTATTAATGTGCTCGGAGACCGAGAATACCTGTGTTCAATATTTTATACAAAAAGAAAGACTGAACGTGTGCAACTTACTCATACCCCTACACAACAAGGTTAAACACATGGTGGTGTGATCACACACACACACACACATATATATATATGTCTCCAGTTCTCTTCATCGCGTGTTTTCTTTCTTTTTTTTTTCTTCGTCATCTTTTTTCACCTTTTCAGCTTCCCAAGAAGCATAGGACTTCAAAAAACGTGTGCCAAGTCTTCATGTTCCGTGCCATCAGCTCAAGGTCGTTCTAAGTCAACGTAATCCCCTTCATGTCTGCCTCAAGTTCTCTTTTAAATGTATTCTTTGGTCTTCTCTCTTACCTTGGGGATTCCAGAATATGGATTGTCTATTTCCTCATCTTAAGTTTCTTTATTGTCATGATTTGATTGAAATGTGGGACACTTTGATCTGAATTGTCTGCCCTGTTTTCTTTCTATATTTTTTGTCTCCGCCCACTTTTCTGTCTTATTGCTCTAAACAGCTCTAATTCTGTCGTTTGTCCCGTCAATTTCGCAAGGGCCAGGCTAAGTCCACCCCTTTGCACGTGGAAATAGCGGCATTTTGGCCAAAGGTATTTTATTTAGCGATTCTTGGTGAGCGGCTAGTTTCAGCTTTCTTTGAGTTACAGAGTACCCGCCAGCACGGTAAAATTATCTGCCTTTTATTTTATCACGTCTTTGGTTTTTCATTCCGAACGCAGGACGCTGGTAGAACGGGGAAAGCGTTGCTAATATTACGTCTTTTCCCTGTCTCGCTGAAGCGGCCGGGGAAGCTCTTCCCGTTGGGTCTTACGTTTGTTTTGTTTCATCTCGAGCGGGCTGGAAGAACCCCCGCGGAACACCTGCAGATTTTTCTTGCTATTTAAGAGTGGGACAGAAAGGAGCGGCCCCTATCGATCTTTGTTTCACTCCAGCAGTATCGGTACATTTGTGGTACTGATTTTTATTATGTGCTCTCAATTGTCGCACTTTCTTTCTTTCTGTCTTCGTTATTTTTCTGCTAAGTAGCAGATATTTGAGTATTGTCGAATTGCTTGACACTCCCAGCAGGCGATAATAATCACCTTTGCTTTACGCTACCCAGATTTGCTGAGATAATAACTCGCAGTCGCAAGGGAGCGGCACAGCTTGGCTAAGAGATAGCACAAGATCTCGTGTACGCGGCGGAAACTTATGACATAAGTGTTTCCTGTCCTACTTGTACAAGAGGACTTTCTGATAAAGTAATGATGGGTTACATTTTGAACACGCTGTTGTATGAGTTTACCGATCTGTCTGTAAGTTTGTACACAAGGGCTTCGGACAACTTATTACAAAATATGGGAGAGTTGACCTCTGCCTTACGTTCAAAATTACTCGATGTATTTTGAAATTACCCCATAACCCGCCTGTTTGAATATGATT
Organism: Oreohelix idahoensis; assembly: GCA_024509875.1. Lineage (NCBI taxonomy): Eukaryota > Metazoa > Mollusca > Gastropoda > Stylommatophora > Oreohelicidae > Oreohelix > Oreohelix idahoensis. The sequence goes on from JAMPIV010010953.1 coordinate 656,585, forward strand.
GAAGATTTTTGATAGCTCATAACAAACGAAGGCATGGAAAGGCATGGAATATAATCTGACCAATCTCTCAAGCTATTTCACTTGAGAAATCGCTCGCCAAGACACCAGACTGCTACAGTGAAGAATTAGAATTCAGAATTCCTTCTTAATATACCAGACATCTTTTATTGGAGTATTTATCAGGACTTACAATATAGCCCAGGAAATCTCTAACATGGGCTGAGGAAACTGAAAGACCGTACACGAAGTCAGAGAGGGAACTTATTAGATAAACGACACCCCAAACGCGAGTAATAGGCCGATTCAAGTCTATTTTATTCATCTGAGCAAAACGTCTGTGAGTCAGGATTGACGTAAGTTGTGATTTATATTTCATATTTTATTTCTAACATTCGAACTAACATATATATATATATATATATATATATATATATATATATATATATATATATATATATATATATATATATATATATATATATATATATATATATATATATATATATATATATATATATATATATATATATATATATATATATATATATATATATTACCGTGGGAAGTTTAACGTTGTAAAATCTTGCTTTGTCAAAGACACCAGCTCCCCATGAACTTCTTCAGAAGTTTCAAAACCAGTGAGGTCATTCACAGCTGGGCATTGTGAGTACACAAGCGATGCCGTGTGACATTAAGGACCTACTGCGCGTAATTCTAGAAACTTCAATTGTTTATTTTCTAAAATGTTCTATTTATTTATTATTTACAGTTGTATTTCATTTTATATTCTCTATAATTATGATTTACAGTCCTATTTAGTATACATAAATGACTATACAGTTTCGTAAAATTTATTTGATGTATTAAATATTTCATGCTTATATTACTGTACTTTTGTTTTGATATATAATGTAGATATGTTTTACATTTTTTTTTACAGTAATTAATTTTGAATTTAAATACAGAAGGAGGGAGAGAAGATTTGTGGGAAATATACATGTACGTTTCTCATTAAACGATGTAAGTTCGAATTTATACGATGTATATCGAGTTTAACGTCTCTAATTAATCACCGACGTGGATGCAAAACGACTTAGTCCGGTGCAACGTATATCGAGCACACTCTGTACTTAGATTGAATTAATTTTAATAAAACAAAACTTCTGTGACGACATGGACGACCTAAATTAATCTTTGATTATCTCCGGCAGTATCGGTACATTTGTGGTACTGATTGCTACTATGTGCTGTCAATTATCGCACTTTTCTTTCTTTCTTTCTTTCTTTCTTTCTTTCTTTCTTTCTTTCTTTCTTTCTTTCTTTCTTTCTTTCTTTCTTTCTTTCTTTCTTTCTTTCTTTCTTTCTTTCTTTCTTTCTTTCTTTCTTTATGTTTCTGCTAAGTAGCAGATATTTAATTTTATCAAAGCACCATGTAGGTGATAAATATCACATTTGCAAGGAGCGCCTGATATGATACATCACATTTGCTTGACGCTACCCAAATTTGTGGTTATAGGCGCGGCAGATTAACACGTACATCGGCCAGCAATATCGGCTTAAATCACTGATAAGACAGAGTTTGCGCACTCATACGACAGATAACGAGAGTACTGGCTGTGTGACACATGTGGGCAGACAGGAGTGATATAATCGCTTCCGATCACTTGGTTAAAAGTAATCATGGATTTATTACATTTTAGACAATACAAGTCCACAAATGTGTTAGTGAGAGTGTATGCAAGACATCATATTACCATATATTGAAGACGTGACCTTTTGCAAAATTTTTCCATGTAGGAATTATTTTGAAAGTGCCACACCCGACCTGTTTGAAATAATTGGATCTTTCTGATTAGATTCAAAACAACATTGAGGTGAATATAGCCTTACCATTTTCGCAGTTTTATCTCACTGTAAATTTCAAGCTCCCCAAGACATCAGACCTCGCCAAAGTGAAGCATAGATTCATAATTCCTATTTGTTAACCAGACCTTTTATTGGAGAACCAGATAAGACTTTAAAAAAGCACAGGAAATCTCTACATTTTAATAAGAAACACCAGGACTAGGAAACTGAAGAAACACGGAGTCAGAGGGGAATCTAATGCAAAATTAAAGACATCCCAGATGCGTGTAAGAGAACGGATTCGTCTCTTTTATTCATATGAGCAAAAAAGTCTGTAGCCAGGATTGGCTTAATTAAGTTGTGATTTACATTTTATGTTTTATTACTAACATGTGAACTAACATATATATGTATATATTACCATGTGAAGTTTAATGTGTGAAACTCGCTATTGGATGCCAAAGTTATTTGGAGCTGGCAACCTCAGTATCTAGAATGATGATTCATGAACCACCACTGCACGGGCTGGTGATTGCTTTATTGATAGTTTCGTAAAAAGAACTAAAATCGTACAGTAGTTCCAGGTTCCCTATGAAGCAGGGAGGGAAAGGTGAAAGAAATGATGTACATTCTAAGTATAATACCTACATTTTCAAAGCAGAGTAAATGTCCCTATAAACATATTCACTTTAAAATAATGCAAGTTTTCAAGCTTTAAACCAGTGTAAATGTCTATGAGAAAATATTCATCTTTTCCATAAGTGTAAATATAAATGAAACATAAATGAATTTATATTGTGATCACTTTTCACACAATGGAGATGTAAATGTAAAACATAGTATATCTGTACGTTTAACCTTTTCCTTTAAATGTTATGTAAGGATAAAGATATTCAGTTTAAATGTAAAGGAGGGAGCCGCGCTGGTGTAATGGCTTCGGCGTTGTACTGGCGACCAGGTGTTCATGGTTCAAACCCGGGCGTCGGCGTTTGAAGAAATGTTTACGGCCGGAAATTTGACTGAATAGCCTGAACGGCTCCTGTGATAAACCCTCGGTGGATGGGAAGGAGCGAAGCTCCTGACCGGGTTGGAAGGAAAGTCCTCAGGTTCCCCAGCCTCGCAATGACATGTCATTGGGCCGAAGGGCTGAAAGCCCAAGTGCCGCTGGTTAAGGGAAAAAAAAAAAAAAAAAAAAAATGTAAAGGAAGTTTTATCCTGAGGGATAAAATTTAATTCTCAATCAATACCCTTTAGCTCCCCAAGGAGCATAGGCCTTCAACAAACACTTGCCAAGTCTTCCTGTCCTGTGCCATCCGCTCAAGTTCTTTCCATGTTTTCCTCATCATTTTTACCTCTGTTTCCAGTTCTCTTCTCCATATGTTTTATGGTCTACCTCTGCCTCTCTGTCTCTGTGAATTCCAGAACAAGTACTGCCTTGTAATGCTATCAACAGGTTTCCTCAATGTGTGTCCTATCCATCGCCAGCGTCTTCTTCTCAACTCTTGTTCCACTGGCACTTGTCTGGTTCTTGTCATCAATTCCCCGTTTGTGACTTTGTCATGCCATTTCAGTCCTTCTATTCTACGCAAGCACCCGTTTATAAAAGTCTGTAGCTTTTTGGTTGTTGTTTTTGTTGTTCTCCGTGTCTCAGAGCCATACAATAGGACTGACTTCACATTTGAGTTGAAGATTCTTATTTTTGTATTGGACTTGATTTCTCTTGTTCTCCATATGTTTCCCAATGCAATGAAAGCTCCTCTTGCTTTTTGTATTCTTTTTTTTTTGATATCACTGTCTGTCCCTCCATCTTTGTCTATATTACTTTCAAGATATGTGTACAATTCTACATCTTTTAGTGATGTTTCTTCAAGTTCAACCTTGTTATCATTTCTTGCATTTATTCTCATAATCTTTGTCTTTTCCCTGTGTATTTTCAGCCCACTTGTTGTGACCTCTCATCGAGAATTTTCATTTTCTCTTGCATCTGATTATGGTTATGGGACAGAAGAGCCAAGTCATCTGCAAAATCCAGATCATCAAGCTGTTTAGTCAGATTCCACTGGATTCCATTTATAGTGGTGAATTCCATTCCAGACTTTGTTCAACTATTATTCTCAAAGTGGCTATCTGGTCTGTACAGGATCTGTTTTGTCGAAAACCTGCTTGTTCATCTCTCAGTTGCTTGTCTATGGACTCTTTTAATCTCTCAAGGATGATTCTGTTTAATATTTTTCCTGGCACTGATAGTAACATTATTCCTCTATAATTTGTGCACTCTTGTAAATTTCCCTTCTTAGACAACTTGACCAGATAACCTTCCTTCCATTCTGCTGGTATTTCCCTTCTCTCCCAGACTTTGCCAAGTAGTTTGTATAATATTTCTGTAGAGGTATAAATATCTGTTTTGATGGCCTCTGCTGGAATGCAATCTGGACCAGCTGCTTTTCCATCTTTCAGAACCTTTATGGCTTTCTTTATTTCTTCTCTACTTGTTCGTTCACAGCTGATTTATAGCTCCTCTTCTGCTGGCTGGATGGCTGGGGGATTAGTTGGAGATGGTCTATTGAGAAGTTCCTCAAAATGTGCTGTCCATCTCTTCATTTGTTCTTGTATATTACTAAGCAATTTTCCATTCTTATCTTTTATCAGGCCCTGTTAGCTTCTTTGTGTTGTTGTACAGGTCCTTCATATTTCCTTTGGCTGCAGCTTCCTCTGCTTCCCTTGCCAAATCATCAATATATTTCGTCTTGTCTCTTTTGATGTTTCTTCTTACTTCTTTGTTTGCTTCTATGTACACTTCATGAGCCTTGGCTTTGGAGCTTCTGGATTTGCTTCTGTTTAAATCTGCTTTCTTGTTTTTCCTGTCTTCTATCTTACTAATGGTTTCTGTTGTTATCCATGCTTTGTGCTGATGTTCTCTTTTTCTCAGTATTTCTTCACATGTCTTGTTCCATATATTTTTTACTTGTTGCCAGTGGTCTTCCGTATCTGTTTCATCTCCCATTTGTTGGAGTACTTGGTATTTGTTGGATACTGTGATTGAAAATGTTTCTCTTATTTCCTGATTTCTTAGATATCACACATTATGCTGTTGTCTATAGCTATATGCTGTTGTAAATTTCTTGAGTTTTAATTTTGTTTTAGCCAACAGAAGATGATGGTCTGATACAACATCCGCTCCTCTACATACTTTCACATCATGCACTGATGACCTAAACTTCTTACATATGCATATGTGATCAATCTGATTCTCAGTTCTGTGGTCTGGTGATATCCATGTTGCTTTATGTATTCTTTTATTTGGAAATATGCTTCCTATTATAGCTAGTTGATTTGAAGCACAGAAGTTTGCTAATAGTTTCCCATTCTCGTTCATCATACCTAATCCATGCTTTCCCATGATTTCTTCAAAGCTCGTATTGTCTGTTCCTATTTTCGCAGTTAGGTCCCTATCAAAATTGTGATGTCCTATCTTTTCTTATTTAATTCTCATCGAGGGTAATTTCTGACATGGGATGGTGGTATGGGAAGATAGGAACCCATAACTATGGCTTGGAAAACGTCATACTCAGAAATGAGCGTGTCGTTTCTATTTATATTACCAGTTATTGGTGGTACCAGCATAAAGTACTTTCTCTGGAACCAAGTGAAGGTAGAAGTGGACTGACATTTTGCGAGACGCCATCATAAGAGGGACTTATAGACAGACGGAGAACCAACTTAGGCGTTACTCCTCGACGTTCTTGTGCGGCGCCTGAACTTTGACCAGAGAAGAGCGAGAGCAGAGTGAAAGGAACTGACCTAGCGGGAGAAGAAACTACCATTGGCAGCTAAGTGACAATATCCGCTGCCAAAAGTGACCTCCTTTATTCAGTTATATCCTATCCAAGTGATGAAACCTTTTCCCTAAATATTCAAATTATTTTCCAACTGTTAAAACTTCAAGTGATTATTAAATTTTGTTATTTGTAATGTTGCAAATTTAACTTCAATTCAATCCTTTTAAATGTACTACATGTTTGTCTCAGTCAAGGTTACTAAACACACACTCTAAACAGAGCTATATATATTATAATAATAATTCCACTGATTAAATCAACGGTGGGGGCTTTACGAGCTAGAATAAACCAATGCTTAAATTCTTCATAAAAGGCGTTGGCAGACTACAGAATTAACGTGCTTAGCAACAGCCAGCATTGTTTTCGCTTATCTGAATATCTTATTGTGATGGGGCCGAAAAGACACCCGGCTTCCCCCTTCACGGAAAGACACCCGGCTTCTCCCTTCACGTAAATACACCCCAGCTTCCCCCTTCCTGTTCAGGGCATATTTATCGCCCATATATTTTCGATGTGCGCGCAGCATCCTGGGATGTGAAAAGTCTTCAAGAAGATATATTAGTTTAGGCCATAATAAAGCCTAAGAATTAGTTGTGGTGTGTTATATTTGATAATCGTGTGTTATATTTAATAGCGGTAGGTTTTATCTGTGTTTTCGTGCCTAATAAAGCAAAGATCGCGAGTGTTATTTATGCCGCCAAATTAATACGCCTAGCGCGCAGTAAGTTGAGTGATTAGCCTAGTGCCTATATAAAGCGTGCGGTAGCCAGCAGCGGCCTTTCCTAGTATCAGCCCAGACGAGAGAACATTTTGCAGAATTTAGCATTCGTGTTCTATAAGTCTGAAATTATATTCAGCACGAGTCTGTTTTAATGTTTAGTGAATTAGGTCTTCTTCTTTTTCTTCTTCGTTCGCCCTGAAAAGGACGGTGGTTGCGTTGTGTCTGTTTACGCCTAAGCTGTGATATCTGCACCTTTCGGTCCACACATCCGACTTCAGCCCGGCATTTTTTAGGGACCGGGTTTGCCTTCCCATTGCGATCCGCACTCGCTCAGCCAGACTGCACTGCTGCAGACTGTTTCCAGGAGTGCGGTCTTGACCAGCTATGTTCGCTGGTCCTGATGCAAGCAGTAAAGCTATGGGTCGCTGACTGCATTCACTATTGCTGCATCTTGGGGTCCCAATTATGTCTAAATAGATAGATAGATGTGAAAGTTTAAGAGCGATTATTCCATTCAGCAGACAGGCAAATATAGTGTGAAACTATTTCACTTGAATTTAGATAATATTGACTTGTTAGCACAATAGCAAGATGGAGGCCACGTGGTGATGACTTTAGTTCTAGTTGTTAAGTCAAGAGTAATTTTATTTTATTCTTTGATATTATAATTAAGTGTATTTCACGATTATTGATTATTCTACTGTATATCAGTAGTTGATTACTTTGAGTGAGGTGAGAATAGTCATTTAGATTTCTGGTGAGATTAGAGCCACTCCTTGTGCGTAAAGCGTATTTGAGACATAAATGTCGCTGTTTGCTCCTTGCGGAGTAGGGCAACACCAATGCGGCTGGTGTCCATCGCAAGCCCACAAGAAGCATTTCTATGCTATTAAAAGGGTTGTTTCTGTAACAATGTGTTTCATGTGATGAGTTCCCAATCTCATCAGGGGTCATATACGACACGCTTGTGGCCAGACGCACCAGTCGTCACTTACGACATGTTCAGAGTGCAGGAACAAGTACTGAGATGGATCAGTTACGGGGTGGTGGTTTATTCTCATTATTGAGAGTATTTGTTGTGTGACAGGGTGAGGAAAAATGTAGGACTTCTGTTGTAAAGTCGTTTTGTGACAGGGTGAAGAAATGAGGTGCTTCTGTTGTAAACTGGCTATCGCCAGAGATGGTGGTTACAGAAGAGGTGTGTAATAAACCCAGGTAGTTGTTGTAGACTCGTCTGTGTTGGTGTGTGGCTGTGTGATCGTAAGAATGAAGTACTCTGTTGCTGATAGTCAAATGTCAACAATGTAACTTCCAACTAGTGTTCAAGAAGTAAGTCTAACTTCGTCTTAACAACAATACCTTTTATTCAGTGGTTGCATTCGCTAACCATTCCATGCTGGTTCATAGAATATATTCATTAAAAGTGTACAAACCAACAATCCATGCGAATCAAAACATAAATGGGACCTGCTAGATGGGAAAACAGCCGCCGCTCGTCTCGTGCTAAAAACAACTCACCCTAATCTCCCCTTTGAAAAAAATAACTCCCGTTTCTTTACTTGTATCGCTACTACACAAGCTTTGATGACGTCATTTCATGTACACCATGAACGAATGACCGTCCTAGGTTTGGGACTAGGGTTAATTAACTAACTAGTCACGTTCAAATACTTAGTGTTTAATCTTGCTAAAGTATTCTTACCCTAACTCTAATAAGTAGCAGCACCCTAGTGCTAAAACGACGTGGTGGACCTTACGGTCACATACGCCCGGGGCCACCAAAATGTATCCCGGAAGGGAGACATATTCCGAAGAACTACTGAAAACTAACTCTAAAAAAAACTAAGGGAAAAAATGTATATACCAGTTCCACGCGATTATTACACCAATATACGTTAATTAAAAAAAACATCAATCATGGATATGGAATATACATCAGTGGAATACAATAGCATGGGAGTTAAGAGAATGGGGAATGGACAATGAAATAAAAAACACAAAAAAAGATGGGGGAAATTATAAGAACTAGCTAGTTATGGAAAAAGATACAAAGTGTATGTCGAGAGGCATAAATGACACAATGGCAAAAAAATGAAAATACTCATATTTCATGGGGATCAATGAACAATGCACTATGAAGTCACAAACATTACTCAAAGTCATGGAAAAAAACAAATCATTAATGCATCAAAGCGAGGTAAAGTCGCTAAAAGTGGAGAACTCACAAGCAATAAAAAAATGGGGTGCCCAAAAAAAAGGTGGACGACGAACACGGCAGTTGCACCAGACAGGAACATCAGTATGTAGTAAACTAACAGGCAATAAATGGCATGAGTTAATTCACATAAGAAATGTACCGGGATAAAAAATCCGGAAATCGAACTATGTCCAAACGACATGGAGGAAACAAAACGGAATGATAAAAAACATTACTGATGCCAACATAAGTAGCGGGTGAAAAAAAATGAACTAATGGTAATCTCTTTATTATTCACAAATCATCACGAACAAATCATGACCATGCTCGTGACAAAAATATCAACCCATTAAGAAAAAGGCAATAATCATAAGGTCATGACAGCACAGATGCCATCTTAAGCACACAAAAATGATATAGCTAACGCTGGTCAAGGAGGAGTTATGTGGCATGAGGAGTGTCCCAAAACTCGACATCATAGGAGTCGAAAAGCAGGGCTAGTGAGGTCTCGAAAGACAAACAGATCATCAAATAAGACATAACTGGAAACGAAATCTGGGGGGGGGGGGGAGAAAAAGAAAGGTCAACTGGTTAACGATTTGATAAGGATATTTAAGGAATCAATGCATGCGAGTGCTCGTGTGTTCAAACGTTCGTCACAGCGGGGTTGTTGAGGATGAGGAGAAATGGCGAGGACTGCAGGAGGGGACGAGACATAAAGGGAGGATTGGAGAGGAGGGCGTGGACAGATCGGAGGAAGACGGCGGGGAATACGCGATCTACGATGTGTCGGTGGGGCGGGGGGGGGGGTTGGAGGAGGTACCCGAGGAAGCTGACGGGGGCGAGGAAGACGGGAAAAGTGAGTACGGACATGGGCAGTGGGCTGCAGAAGATACTTGGGAAGGGGAGCAGAATCTCCAGAGGAGGTGGAATGCCTACGTTTGGTAGGATAACGAAGAAGAGGGGGAGGAACGTCAGTCTCGATGTCAGAGGAGGTAGAATCAGGGGCAGTATCAAGTTCAGAAGTAGGTAGGGAAAAGGAGAAGCGGACTCAGAGGAAAGGTGTACAGAAGGAGGAAGAGAGGTATGGGCAGTAGCTGCGGCGGAGGAAAGAGGAAGAGGACAGGGTGGATTGTAAAGATGGGATGAAAGGGAAACGTCATCAGGGAGTGATGAAGAAGAGGAAGAAGAAGAATTTCCCGATCTTATTGGATATATGTGGGCCTTCCAACACCCTTTCGTTGTATAAACACAGCTTCGTTCGTTACTGCATGTACTATATTTTACCTCCCATATCTTTGTTTGTCTTATCTCTTTAATGAAATTTCTTATTGACATCCTATTTCTTCTCCTGTTCAGGCTGTTCCAATGGTTTCCCTGGTGCATAAGAGGTCTGGGTTGGGATTGTCCACGGGAATAAGAGTGTGAAGGTCTCTGACGGGGTGGCATGGCTGTGAATGGAGGCCAGGAAGGTTGGTGAGGTTGTCTCTGACTGTGCTGGCGATTCCGTGGTTGCGGCTGGGTGTTAGCTTGTGGCCATACAAGATGCTGTTGTCGGTGTACACAGTTCCTAGATACATGATTAGGCTGACCACAGGTGAAGCAAGTAATTGTAGATACCTGATGTATCAGAGATGCCTGTCCACTACGATGATGTCGCGATCGATGTTAATAACTGGAATGGGTCCCTGACGGAGGAGCAACAGGTCGTTGTTGTGCAGGTGGGCCTTGCCAACTGTAGCGATAATGACTCACGTCCATCGGTTCATGTTCTTCTTGGGGTTCTACTCGAGGGTCACGTCCCAAACGCTGTTGAAAACGTATCTTCACATTCTCTTCGGCTACTGCTAACTGTATGGCTTCATTGATGGATTGAGGATCTTTTCGAATTATATGAAGTTAGAGCGAGTCTGTAGAGAGACCGTCAATGAAGATGCCAACAAGATGTTTGGCTAGATCAGCTGAAGGCAAGGAATCTTCCAAGAAAGCATCCTCAGAAAGACTGAGCAGCCGGTCACCATAGCATTGCACAGGTTCGTGCTTCTCCTGGTGAATGCGCCGGAGAAGAGTGCAAGCGTGTTGACAGTCGGTCACTGGAGAATAACGATGGATCAACTCTTTTCTCAGGGAGGGGAAGGTTTCCATAGGGAAGTCCTTGAATCTTCGTCGAAGGAAGTCTGTAACCAGAGACTGAGACGAAAAAATTGCGACCTGTTTACGGTCTTCATCTGTAGCTGTAGGGATTAATGAGACGTACTTTTCTATGTCCACTAACCACTTCTTAAACTCCGAGGGGTCCCCATCAAAAGGTGTAACAATGGAAGCAATGTTCTGAAAATGTGCGAACTGAGTAACAATGCACAAAGTGTCCGTTATGTTCTTCAAAGTAGCAGTATGAAAATTATCAGAGTCTGGTAGGGGTTGTTGTGACGCTGCCTGCTGTGTCTGAAGCAGAAGATGTTGTTGTAATTGTTGGTTCTGCTGTCGCAACAATACCAACTGGTGCTCCAACTGCAGCTGGTCTGTTTCCATTGTAGTATGGGTGCACCAACGGAGACGAGTTGGCCACGGGCAACAATAAAGGTTACTGTGACAGGGTGAGGAAAAATGTAGGACTTCTGTTGTAAAGTCGTTTTGTGACAGGGTGAAGAAATGAGGTGCTTCTGTTGTAAACTGGCTGTCGCCAGAGATGGTGGTTACAGAAGAGGTGTGTAATAAACCCAGGTAGTTGTTGTAGACTCGTCTGTGTTGGTGTGTGGCTGTGTGATCGTAAGAATGAAGTACTCTGTTGCTGATAGTCTAATGTCAACAATGTAACTTCCAACTAGTGTTCAAGAAGTAAGTCTAACTTCGTCTTAACTAAACAATACCTTTTATTCAGTGGTTGCATTCGCTAACCATTCCATGCTGGTTCATAGAATATATTCATTAAAAGTGTACAAACCAACAATACATACGAATCAAAACATAAATGGGACCTGCTAGATGGGAAAACAGCCGCCGCTCGTCTCGTGCTAAAAACAACTCACCCTAATCTCCCCTTTGAAAAAAAATAACTTCCGTTTCTTTACTTGTATCGCTACTACACAAGCTTTGATGACGTCATTTCATGTACACCATGAACGAATGACCGTCCTAGGTTTGGGACTAGGGTTAATTAACTAACTAGTCACGTTCAAATACTTAGTGTTTAATCTTGCTAAAGTATTCTTACCCTAACTCTAATAAGTGGCAGCACCCTAGTGCTAAAACGACGTGGTGGACCTTACGGTCACAGTTGTATAGATAGTTGAATATTATTTTTATGTCCATTTTATCATTATTTAATTATGGTTATGTGTAGAATGGTTTGTGAGAGCACGTGGGCTCACTTGGTGATATGTATTTCTCTTCTCCGCTCCTGAGGGAGCATGGGGCCACCAGTGTGGTTTGCCTCCGCATGAAGTATTCATATGCTCGTGCAGTAGTGGTTTCGGTAACAATCTGTGTTACATGGTGAGATTGCCAGTCTCATGCACAACACCATACTAGTCTCATTGACGAAATGCATGAGTATGTGTGTGTGATAGTTGAGTGTGCCCTTGCAGTTGGTGGTTTCAGTAGCAATCTGTGTTACATGGTGAGATTGCCAGCCTCATGCACAACACCTTACTAGTCTCATTGGACGACATGCATGAGTGTGTGTGTGTGTGTGTGTGTGATAGCTGAGTGTGTGCTCTTGCAGTAGTGGTTTTGGTACCAACCGATGTTACACGGTAAGATTGCCAGTCTCATGCACAACACCTTACTAGTCGCATCGGACGACCCGCATGAGTGTGTGCGTGTGTGATAGTTGAGGGTGTCAGGTGGCGTGGAAGGACTGTTTGGCAGGTGAGAGTATCGTTATTCAACTGTGATTTTAACTAGCCCGTACTTTGTTTGTGTTTCAGGATTAGGAACTGAGCACTAGCTGGGTGTTTGTTTGTTTGGTGTTCTGTTCGTTGGTTTATTTGTTTAATGTTTGCTTCAGTGTGCTCTTAGTCACTGAATGGGTTGTAAAAATAAATACAGCCCCTGCCTCAAGAATCAGAGTTTTATTGTTGTTCGGGTCGGTGCGAGTGTGAAAAGAGAGTGATCACATATCACAATATCATCATCAGCATTCTCGCCCCACCCTTTCAAATTATGAAGACTCCCATGTGATAGAAGCTCTACTACTCTTCTATCGACATTTCTACCAAGAGTAATCTTGTGTAAAAATAGACTCCATTGAAGCCTATAATAGATGCTCTTGAGTTTTGGCCACTGTTGGACCACTATTGCACAGCAGGGGAGGCAACACCGTCACAACTTCTGATAGACACATTGCGTTGAAGAAGAATGAGACAGAACCTCTCAGATATGGAAAATATCTATCTATCTATCTATCTATCTATCTATCTATCTATCTATCTATCTATCTATCTATCTATCTATCTATCTATCTATCTATCTATCTATCTATCTATCTATCTATCTATATCTATCTATCTATATATCTATCTATCTATCTATCTATCTATCTATCTATCTATCTATCTATCTATCTATCTATCTATCTATCTATCTATCTGTCTGTCTGTCTGTCTGTCTGTCTGCTTGCTTGTCTGTCTGTGTCTGCCTGTTTGTTTGTCTCTCTGTCCGTCCTTGCGCCCGTCTGACTGTCAGTCTGTTTATCTATATATGCGTCTTTTAATTACTCAATCTATATGTAAATATCGACCCTACTACCACCTATATCATCTGATTAACTGTTGAAACGTAATATAACATGTATATTCTTTAGGCCACCTGTGTTCTGTATTTGTGGAGATAGACTGTTTCGACACTGAGAGAATGCAAACTTATCAAGAGTGTTACAGTAATCAAGGCCTTGATTAATTATCCGCCGCTTTCCATCGACACTAAGCAGCAGTACTTGGAGGCAGTAATTGCTCACAGAACGAACCAGACCTGCATGTAAGTGTTGAGCAGGGTTGCTTGGCCCCTGAACGTTCCAGTCTCCTTCTTCGTCTTCCTCTACAAGTGCTATGCCATCTGGCGTAGGCGACTATGTTTTTTCACAGACTCCTGTTCCTCGAGCTGTTTATCATTTCTGTTGTTGAATTTGTTTTCATGTCGTGATGCTGTAATGTCTAGTACCATCTTGCTGTATCATCCTCTGTCTCATTATCCATCAATCCTTCTTTCTCTTGCCGGTTGTCACAATTCATTGTAACTATCCTTCTCTGATAATATCTGGATTGCTTCCCTTCATGTGTGAAATAAGCTTCCTTTGAGTACTGACCTCGTTCAGGACATCCTGTTCTGTCCTATTGTACGGCTGTGAAACACGGAGACTAACAAACAACAATGAAAAGGTACAGACTTTCATAAATATGTGCTTGAGTAGAACAGAAGATTTGGAATGGTATGACAAGATCACTAATTTAGAACTGATGATACGAACCAGACAGCAGCTAGTGGAACAAACAATTAGAAGTAGCCGCTGGAGATGGATAGGGCATACATTGAGAAAACATGGTGATAGCATTACAGGACAGTGCTTGTTCTGGAATCACCAGCTTAAGAGAAGTAGAGAAAAGTCAAATAAACACACGGAGAAGAGAAATACAAATCTCTAGAATTGTATCTCGAATGTTCGTACGTAGAGCTGGGGTCGGAGTGGCTCAGAGGTATGGCGTCCGCCTAGTATTCAAGAGGTACCGGATTCGAATCCCAGTTGAGGGATTATAATTTATTGAAATATTTTAGTATAGTGTCAAAATTTTTCCTTACTGGTTCAACACCTCGAGCACTAATAAGATGACCCATGAAAGTAATTTCTTCTTTCTTCTCTTGAGCGTCTGCTTCATTTAGTTTAATGTCTTTTTCTGTACACTTATGTTCCAGTAATTTAAGTTTCAGATCATGGTTCTTAATTGCTTGCTGTCTGTTTGATCCGCAACCTGCAGTAACTACGTCATCAGCAACATTGATGCAACCATGAAGACCTTGAACTTGTCTAGAAGCCTCTGGAAAACTTCACATTTCACGTTTAAACCATATTGTAATCTAGCCCACGGGTTCTCAACCTTTTTTCGCTCATTTGCCTCTATGGGCACCCTCATAGTCGCTGTTAGCTGGAATAAGGTACTTTACCATCTTACTGTGGCCCTATAAAATATGGCATGGTCCTCCTGGGGGCCATATCCTACGTTGAGAACCACTGGTTATGACCATCTGAACCTACCAAAAGGTGTAATCATTGTTGTAAGTTTACTAGATTTCTCATCAAGCTTAGTGTGCCAGAAAGCTTCCTTGACATCCAGCTTTGTGAAAATCTTGGTATTATTCAGCTCAGGCAATACATCATCCAAAGTTGGTAATCTGTAATGATCCCTCTGCAAAGCCTCATTCAGGGGTCTGAGATCAATGCATATTCGTAAAGAACCATCAGAGTTTTCAACAACAGCCATTTGGTTAACCCATTCAGTCGGTTCCTCTACTGGTATTAATAAACCTCTGTTCATTAGATTTTGAAGCTCTCATTTTACCTTGCTCTTAAGTGAAAATTGTATTTTTCTGCGTGGCATAGCCTCTGGACGAACATTAGGATCAACATGCAACACAGCCTCACCCAGGACACCTAGATGGTTATCAGAGTTATGGCCATTATCTGAACTGTCAGTAGCCACCTTAGCCATACATTTCTTTGTGTTGACTGTCACAAACTGTAGATCCTGATGTCATTCCAACAACATCGTCACATCATTCCACCAACATCGTCATATCGTTCCACCAACATCGTCATATCATTCCACCAACATCGCCATATCATTCCACCAACATCGTTGTGGTAAAGTGGGATGTTATAAATATTTATAGGGACTTAGTGTACTGACTGAGATCAGCTGTGAAGGTATCTGTATCTAATAAGTGTGGTGTATTACAGATAACCTTACTTGCTACCACATTTATACCTCAGTCAGGCTTATTCTGGAATATTGTGATGACTACGTTGAATGTCTAGGGTTATGATAATGATTAAGTGTATGTTCACAACAACCAACCAACAGATAAACTATTTAATTTAATTCACAATACTTTACAACACTGTGACACTCACATACATAGAACACTCTATAAGACTATCTTAATAACTCACGTGTAACTTTCAAAAATATGTGTATTAAGTTCTTCAATAATAGATATCCTGATTCAACTACAAAGTGAACCAGGAATCACAATCAAATGTAATCACTAGTTGTATGTACACAATTTATAGATAGGATCTGTGTATTACATATATTATTATTGCAATATATGTGTAAGTAGTGCTGTAGTACTATGAGGTAATACTGGCTTTTCAAGCTAAGTTGTTGTTTGTCATCATGACTTCAAGTGTCTGTTTCTCGTGGAACTAATATTGGGAAGGTTCTCAGTTTTCTTTTAATTGAAACAAATAAATGTCCCTCTAGATTTAAGGTAAAGTCACTGTTAGAGGGGGTATACACAAGATTGAGCTACTCTGGCCACGAATCTTATCTTCTGTGTGGGCGGCAGGAAACAGTCTCCACTGCTTGCTTGCTTCACCGTTTCCTTGAGAAATAACACTGGTCGCTATCTTGACCAAGGAGTATGCTACCAGCCTCTGGATTCAGCAAAACACAGACCAGGTGCTGCTTTAATATGTTAGTACCACGGTCCCTGAAACAAGAAGGTTGTACCTCCTACTTCAGAACTAATTTATAATCTATTTCCACACTGAAGCACAATACATAACAAACACCGAGTTCAGCGCGGTATGCCAACTGTTAGCTTCTCATGTAACAGTATACACCAGTATTCCTCTCCCTAATGGTTACAACGCCTCTGCAATGTCCAGCATTATTGTCTTCTATTCAATAAGATAGGTGTCATAGTACTATTTGGCAATCCCATGCAGTTATACTCCTCTCCGACAAGTATTGTTCATGGGGGAGCAATATCTAGGCTTTTCTTCATGTTTGCTACTGAACCACACACATACAGACATAAATTTATCAATTCACATTCAATTTTTCATCTAAAAGAGATCAAATATTTCTAGCTTACCACAATTCATGGAAATATTAAACAAAATACGTTGACTGGCGATGAGTTATGGCACAATTCCGATCTGCCTCTGTCCCAGGCTTTCATAAGAAAAATATGAGCTGGATCTCAACGCACTTGCTTCTCAGTAAGTTTATTTTCAAAATGTGGCACTGAACAGACGCTCCTAATTGACTATATTAAATGGTCTAGCCAATAAGACCATGTTTACAAAAGTATTTGAAAAAAAGTACCCTTCCTACCGTTTCCCGTAACAACCAAAAATAGTATTTGCAATCGACTAATCATGTTTCGCCTTACATATAATTCTAGCCAATCAAAACGGATCTAACTTGTTGGCCTATTTCCCGTAAAATAGTGGTTTTAAAACATGCCACTGAGCAGATATGATTTGGTGCTGTCAGACAACCTCACTATTTTATTTGGGCTATAATTTATTAATTCCTAGACTATTTGCGTAACACTTAACATATTCTTTGTCAGCAAGTCCTAAGGAACCCAAATATATAAATTTAATGGAGCTAAGTGGCT